>CM076571.1:339471689-340106302 GCA_034641835.2 Pinus albicaulis
ATAGGACGCTGATCCAGAGAGACAGGGCGCAGATCCAGCAGGAGAGACTCAGATCTGGACAGGTAGGACGCAGATCTAGCAGATCTAGCTCTGGAGGACGCAGATCTGGAGAGAGAGGACGCAGATCTGGGCAGAGAGGACGCAGATTCAGCAGATCCGGGTAGGAGAGACTCAGATCTGGGCAGGGAGGACGCAGATCCAGCAGATCTAGCCCTGGAGGACGCAGATCTGGAGAGATAGGACGCAGATCTGGAGGGGAAAGACGCAGATCCAGTCAGGGAGGACGCAGATCTGATGAGCAGGGTCTTTGTGTGGGGTTTGGCAGCCATTTTTAGTGTTTCGGCCTTGGCGAGTAGATCATCTCTTGGAGGACTTGTACGTGGTTCAGTTCATCCCTTCAGCATCGGCGTTTCCTTATTACCATGTCACTAGCGAGAGAACGGCGTTTTCCCGGTGGTGAGGTTTGATTGGGTGGTGGGAGCATGGGTTTCACATTTTACGGCTTTGTTGGAGGAGCGAAATCAACCATCTTTCTAGTTTCAGCTCATAGTTCAGGGGCATTCCCGTGACGGTTCTTCATAGCGGTTCTTGACCGGTAATATTGTGTCCCTATCTGCAGCCATTATTTGTTCTGAGAGGGTCTCCACTTGCCTAGGGCAAGGATAGGTGCACTCATTCTAATTGTCTTGTATTCCTATCTATGTATTCTCAGATTAATAAAATGGCTTAGTGATCTGGCATTCTATGTGTACTTGTTCCATTATCTGGTTCCAGCATTTTGTTTTATATATCTGTCTGGCATATTTCTGTGTATTACTGGTTATTTCCCTTTGGGGATATTACATCTATTACCCAAGCTGACCTATGCCCAGTTATGCTAGTCGACCTCACTTCGAAAAGCTGTGTCTCTTAATTTGTATGACCAAATCATATAAAAAGGTGCTTTGGATTTCCAGTTTGAGGCAGTGCAATTCGGTGAAGATCTCAGAGCACAATAAAAGGGTTCATATCTCGTGAACTAAAGGAGGCAGAATGAACCAAATTGAAGATTCATTCTTGGGTATACTCCTGTAATTGCAACTTCACCTTTGCACCTGTGACCGTGGATTAATGAGACAATATCTTAGGGGCATTTTCTGTGGTAAAAGTGCTCGGATCCTCTTCAACAACAATATCATCTTCGGACTTGTATATATATCTCAGTTTTGTTTTGCGGCCCTAATCTGTTGCATAAACCTGGTAAGTAGTGCTTCAGACCTGCCTTCAACAGATTCGGACTATCACTCATCTCCAGACCTATTGTTGTTGATATTTTGGGGTGTTGCGGTAGCATCGGATGTGCTCTAGCTCCCAAACTTTGTGGAGGGACTAAAGTACATGAGATCTGTAAGACCTAGAAAACGTTTGAAAAAATTCCATCAGGATTAAGAGATATTTAATTAATTAATCCTTTTAATTAAGGACCTTAAGTCTAACTTAGGAAAATTAAAAGATTAAAGTTAATTAAATTAAACATGTGATGAGAATGACTTAAGTGACGTGGATCAAGCAACTTCTAATCTTAGCTGTCGATTAGAGATTACATTACGGCCGTTGGTTTTCCAACGAGAAAAGTATAAGAGAAAGGCTTGGGGTCAGTTGGAGAACACACACATTGGCAGAGCACTGATGCTAAGCTAAGATTCTAGGACGTGGTTTGCTAAGAATTTCAGAAGTGTTTCAGTTGCAGCGAGGGGCAGTATTGGCGAGGGGGATGGTCTAGTCCCAAGCCAAGAGTACAACGAGGGCAGAGAAGGAGCATTCCAGAGCAACGCAGACGTAAGAGCTATGTCGTCCAACCAAGAGCCCAACAGGGGTAGCGCAGAGGCAGCAGGAGCCAAGGAAGGCTGACGCAGGCCCAGTTAAGGCAACACAAGGGCAGCATAACCCCTTCTAGGGAGACGCAGGCCCTTCCTTAGCAACGTAGAGGCTGGCGCAGAGGGCTTCAGAGCAGCGTTGGGGTTTCCAGATGCCGGAAAAGGGGTTGAGTTCTGTAAATCTCGTTTGAGGGTGTGAATCAGTCATATTTTTCTGTCTCCAGGATAGAGGTATTGCTGCCATTTATATCTCTGTTGGGTTAACCAGTTTGGTGCCAAGATTTGTTGTACTTAGAATCTGCATAATAATAAAAACCCTCCAGAAGCTAGCAGCACCGATTTTCCTGCATTTGGGTTTTTCCGGGGCATTTGTCCAGAAAATCCTTGTGTGTCACTTTGTCTATGAGCATGTTATTCAATATTTGATTTGTATGTGTAGGTTGTTAACTGTATTTACTTCAATGTTAATTCTGAATATTCAGATTAATAACTTATGTAAGTAGGAGAAGTAAATCAAGATTTAACAGTAGGGTTTTTTAAGTTTAAGAAATTTTCACAATTGCAGCGTTAAGAACTTGGACCAGTACCTACAGACTTCAACAGACCTCAAGCTCGGTATCTTTTGCAGACATACAAAGGTTTGGATCTGTGTTTTCTTACTCTGAAACAGTGGCTCAATGCTCACAACAACAACTCGAATTTATCTTGGTTGTGGTTCAACTTCTTTGAATTTCTGCAGCTTGCAATCACCTTGGAAAGTGAGCTTTCTTTGTGGCTTGGGTATCTCTTGTTTTCCTGTACAGTGTGATCAATTTCTTGTACAATGAGGAGTTGAGGTTTTGGTGCAGCATGGTGCAAAAGTATTGATATAGCACGGTACAGTTTTTGTGATCCCAAATAGTGCAGATTAATGGTACAGGATGCTAGATTGATGGTGCAAAATCCGAATAAAGAACAGCGAACACTTTGGACAATGGAGCATCTTTGAAATTGAATATCAAAAGAAGATAAGAAGGATTGGCGTCCTTGGGGTAGGAGCCCCTAAACGCAAGGTTGGAGCCTTGGAAAGGATAGGGTCGAAGCCCTAGAGGTTGGAGCCTCACCAAAGTCCAAGTGGGTGCTTGGCAACAGGTTGGAGCCTGGAAGGTTGAAGGGTTGGTGCCCTTAAACATTTTTGTACTCAAAATTTTAGAAAAAGGATTTCGTATTTATAAGAAAAGCCTCATTATTCATTTCTTTGCTTTTAATTGTGAAGAATCTAACTGGTTAAATAACAGTTGAAAAGAAATACTGATTCACCCCCCTCTCAGTATTTCCAACATGGATCACGACATCTTTGTACTTGCATCTATACTGGAAGAGGAATTTGCTTGTGTGTTAAAATTTGCTTCTCCAGAGATTTGGTATATTGACAGTGGAGCTTCTCCACACATGACGAGGGTACGAGAATGTTTCTCCAGCTACCGTGAAGAGCAGATGAACTTTCAAATAAGGAAAAATGCACCACTGTGGGAAGAGGAACCATAGTATTTCAAACCGAAGCTGGTAATAAGCTTCGTGCCACTAATGTACTGCATGTGCCTGGTTTGGGGATGAACTTACTCTCTGTGTCTCAGCTTCAAAACAAAGGTTATGACGTTTACTTCATTGGCAAAAGAATATACGTCAAACACCCAAGTTGGAAGAAGAAGACACAAATCGGAGTCAGGAGCAATAAACTCTATAAGTTGCAGCTTGAATTTCCAATGGCATTGATAGGCAGCATTAACGAGAAGGATTTGAATGAACTATGGCACAGGAGAATGGGGCACTTATACCACGGGGCTTTGAGAATTCTCAAGAAGACTGTCATAGGAGTTCCAGAACTGAGCACCAAGCGAAATGACATCTGCAGAGGGTGCGTAATGGGGAAGTATGCGAAGGCAGCGTATCCCAAAAGCAACAATAGGGATAAGAGTGTGTTGGGATTAATACACTCGGACATTTGCGGACCAATGTCCACTAGAGATCTCAGTGGTGCCGAATATTTTGTCATCTTTATTGATGACCACTCTAGGAAGACTTGGATCTACTTTCTTAAGACCAAGGACGAAGGCTTTGATCGATTCAAAGAGTTTAAGGCTCTAGTTGAGAATCTGACAAGAAGGAGGATAAAGACACTGGGATCAGACAATGGTGGAGAATACTTAGATAAAGACTTCATAGAGTTTTGCGCAAGGGAAGACATAAGAAGAGAGTGGACTGCTCCATATAATATGGAGCAAAATGGAATCGTGGAAAGGAAGAATAGAACTATTGTTGAGGTTGCAAGGGCTATGCTTTATGATCAAGACATGCCTAAATTCCTATGGGCTAAAGCTTGTAATACACTTGTATATGTTCAGAACAGGGTTCCTCATAATGCATTGGGTAAGATCACTCCAGAAAGTGTCTTTAGTGGCAGGAAGCTAGAGGTAAGCCACTTCAGGATCTTTGGTAGTGTGGCATACTACCATGTACCTAAAGAAAAGAGGAAGAAGTTGGATAGGATTGCTGAAAAGGGGTATCTGGTGGGATACAGTGAAAATGCAAAGGCTTACAAAATCTACATTCCTCGGAGCAGGAAGGTTGTAGTGCGGCGGGATGTAATGTTCATGGAGGAAAGAGCTTTCTGAAAATCCTGAGAGATGCCTTCAGCAACGCAGTCTGGAGACGACCCTCTGGTCCAGCCTTTATGACCAACTGAGGTTTTCCTGAGTGCTTCTCCAAGGCGAAATGATTCAAGGGATTCATCTCCAGAAGATTTGCAGGAGGGGGAGCAGGTAGAGCCACCCACTACCAGTGGTAGGACAAGCAGGGAATTACGACAAATTCTGAAGGATGCAGAGGAGTTTGTCGGAGCCCCCAGAAATGAGAAGAGGGAGTGTAAGCAACCGGATAGGTACCAAGCCTTGGTAGCACAGGGTGGGGAACCCTCCAATTTTCAGGAGGCAGCTCAGCATCAGGTATGGATCGATGAAATGGTGGAAGAGTACAATTCCATCATGGCAAATGATGTTTGGGAGGTGGTTCCTAGGCCTCATAATAGATCAGTTGTGGGTTCGAGATGGATCTACAAGATAAAATATGCTGTAGATGGTAGCGTAGAAAAATTCAAAGCCAGGTTTGTGGCAAAGTGGTATGCTTAGAAGGAAGGGATAGATTATGAAGAGACCTTCGCCCCAGTCGCCAGATATACTTCTATAAGATTCGTGATATCCATTGCTACGTAGACGGGATGGGAGATTCACCAGATGTACGTCAAGACTGCGTTCTTGAATGGGGTGATAAAAGAAGTATATATCGAACAACCTGAGGGCTTTGAGACGCATGAGCAAAAAACTCATGTGTGTAGGCTTAATAAATCCTTGTATGGACTTAAGCAAGCCCCTAGAGCTTGGTATGGTCGAATTGATAGCTACTTGCAGAAGATAGGATTCGTCAAGAGTGACGCAGATCCCAATCTCTACTATCTGAGAGTAGGGGATGAGCCATTGATACTGGTACTGGACGTAGATGATCTATTCCTGACATGATCATCTGGGCTCATCAAGGACTGCAAGGAGAATTTGGCTGCAGAATTCAACATGAAGGATCTGGGGCTGATGCATTATTTTCTGGGGTTGGAAATTTGGCAGTAGAACAGTGAGATCTTCTTTGGTCAAGGGAGATATGCTACAGAAAACTTGAAGAGGTTCAAGATGGAGGACTGTAGACCCATGGCTACACCAATGATCACCAACTGGAAGAAAATTGATGCATCTGAAGATGATGAGGCTGATCCTACCTTGTATAGGCAGCTCATAGGATCAACATTAGGCCAGACATCTGTTATGCTCTCAACGCCCTCTGTCAGTTCATGGTGGAAAAAAGGAGGGCACATTGGGCTACAGCCAAACATGTTCTCAGATATTTGTAGGGAACAGTCGAGCTTGGATTGAGATACACCCGAGGTAATGACATCAGATTGGGTGGGATCACTGACACAGATTGGGCTGGGAGCCCATTAGCTCGGAAAAGTACCAGGGGGTACTATTTCAATGTTGGATCAGGAATGACCTTCTGGTGCAACAGAAAATAGAAATCCGTGGCTCCGAGCTCAGTTGATGTGGAATATATGGCTGCATGATCCGGATTTTATGTAGGAACGCAACAGAATACACTTATACCCATAAACACAAAGATGCAGCAGAAATAATGCTTCATTTTATTAATAAAAGAATGACTGAAATAAGCTTACAAACATAATGGAAGCAAGCTAGGGCGCTGGTAGCGTATCTCTGAGAAGAGATGTGGCGTACCCGGGCCTCTGAATTGTGCTACATTGTGGCTCGAAGGCCTATTATAGACATAATGGAAATAGATGAGCTAGGGTATTGGCAGCGTATCCCAGAGAAGAGATGTGACGGCTACCAGCCCTGAACTGTGTTACATTGAGGCTCGAAGGCCTATTACAGACATAATGGAAATAGATGAGCTAGGGTACTAGCAGTGTATCCTTGCGAAGAGATGTGATGGCTACCAACCCCTAAACTGTGTTACAATGAGGCTCGAGGGCCTATTTATTGTTGAGAAACAATGTAGAATCTTAAACGTCCAAAAACCTAACCCGAGGAGATCAAGCGCCAAAGCTGTGGGCCCTGTTTGGGTAAATTGGTGTTTCAACTTCCCGAAGACGTAACTTTTGCATCCGATTTCCATTTGAGGCGCTCAATAGCTCGTTAGAAAGATTTGTCCGAGGACTACAACTATTGCTGCGAATATCGATTCTAGAATGAAATCATATTCACTGGTCAAACGATGCCCAAAAAACGTCGTTTAGGGCCTCAAAACGGCTCCGAAAGTTCAGGACCCAAAAAACTACTAAAAATAGTAAGTTGTGCTGCAACTTAAAAACTGAAAGAACTGATGGTGGGGGTTCAAATGGAATAGGTGGGTGGCCACCAATGTCCACCTAGATCATTAAGGCCCCAAAACGGCTCCAAGAGTGCAGGACCCGAAAACCTGCTAAAAATAGTAAGTTGTGCTGAGAGTGAAAAGCTGCAAGAATTGATGTGGCGGGTCCAAATGAAATAGGTGGGCGGCCACCGATATCCACCTGGATCACTGCAAGCACTGCTTTGTGTGAGGCCATATGGCTTAGGCAGCTGCTTGTGAATCTACTCAAGGAAAAGATGGAAGCGACCAACATTCTATGTGATAATCAGAGTTGCATCAAGCTCTCTGAAAATCCCGTGTTCCATGATCGGTCGAAGCACATTGACATCAGGTGTCATTTCATTAGAGTCTGTGTCCAACGGGGAGCTGTAAAATTACGGTACACTCCGACAAGAGAACAAGTGGCAGACATCCTTACTAAGGCTCTGGGAAAGACAAAGTTTGTCTACTTCAGAGAGTAGATGGGGATGATCAAGAATCCATTTCAATAACAGAAATGGACTGATGCAAAATTAAGAGGGCGCTGCAGTTAAGATGAGGCAGTGACAGTGGCAGTGGCAGTGTCATGGGCAACAGTACAGAAGGCAGCAGCATAGCAGATGAGGGGCAACAACAGCCAGACATTAGCAGTGCAGAGAATGCTTCAGAGTTAGAGTAGTATGCAGCATGCATATTGCTAAAACACTTTCCTCGCTAAGAGGGAGTGTTTATTTTTGTAGCATCGGAGGCTTAGACACCAGTGTTCCAAAGAACCCAAAAACCAGTTTGTGGAAATTCCACTCGGTTTATGTTTTATTAAAATAATTAATTATTTTAATGGAGACCCTAAATCTAAACTTAGGGGAATTAAATAATTAATGGGTATTAATAAAATAGAGTGTGAATCTTCTAGAGGATGATGATCAAGTCAAGTTTTAATCTTAGCCATTGGTTAGACTTCTAATCTAGGTCGTTGATTCATCAATGAGAAGATTATAAAAGAAGGCTTGAGGGTCATTTGGAAAGCAAGCTGGGAAAGCGTTTAGTAACCTGAGGGAAGTTGATTATGAAGTAATAGAATTTGATTTCAGAGGGAAATTTTGCAAGGGCGGAGGAAGCAGAGGGCATCAACGGTGTCAGGGCATGAGGGAGGGAGGGAGGAAGCAAGGAAGCAAAGAGGCAACACTCCAGAGTAGCGCAGAGGCCTCACGCAGTGGTGACGCAGGCTTACACTGACTCTGCGCAGAGAGCTATGCAAGAGGCAATCAAAGTGACGCAGGGAGGGCTAGGGAACCCTCAGGTGTCAGAAATTCTCCGAAGGGCTGAAGGAGAATTATCTCAGGTGTATTTCGAGAAAATTTCTCAGTTGTTTCTGCCAGACTTTCCTTGTAAAGATTTCACTGCTGAAGATTAATATATAAACCCTCATCAGCTGCACCGATTTTCCCACATTGGGTTTTTCCGGGGACAATTGTCCAAAAATAATTGTCTATGTGATTGATTCTTATGATTGTATTCTTTACTGTTCAGTTCTCTACATTTACTTGGGTGATTACTGCAGTAGTATTTATTTCAAAATTTACTAAAAGAATTCTGTAAATAACTTATTGGAAGAATAAGTAGGAGAAATAAATCTATCACTGTAGTAGTATTTCAGGATTGAAATTTTCTCACAATTGAGCTTGGAGACACTTGTACATGCCAAAGCCCACTATGGAAGGGCATGCTACCATTAAGTGCCCCATTGATCCCATGACTTGTAAGCTTTATTACTTGATTATTCTAAAGACTTGTTGTATTGGAGGGCAAGGGGACACATTGGATCTTATGCAAGATTGCAGGTGGGTCTTCATTTGGGGCTTGGTCTCCCTATACGGGGTCCTAGCCCTCTAGAGGGCCACATTGGCACTTGTAGGGTGAGTGTTGAAAGCCATGGGCCTCCACCATAGCAGAGATTACTTCATCAATTCCAAGCACCGATCATTGATTTCTCGTGTTCCACCTTTTGGATGAGGATGATGCACCTGGTCCACTATGCCTAGCCGGCTCCACACTTGCTCCATATACTTGACGGATGTTCCAAGGTCTAGAGGATGTCTCCTGCTATAGAGGGATGGCTTACATCGCCATCTTAGCCCTTACAGATGGTCTACAAGCATTTTCGATCCACTTGGAGACCCATGAGGATGTCCTTGTGCCCCCACAGCCACTTGGGAGCACCACAGGTTCTTGCTCGGAAAACAAGTGGCCAACCCCTTGTCCACTATGTTTGAAGTCCATTTCTACATCATGGTACCCGTTGGACTTCATTAGGCCTCCTCAAAGGCCCAACGACTCTCTCTATTGATCATTAGACCCTCTTGAGAGGCTTATTCTTATGCTATTGAGCTATTTGTTGGGCTTGTCACCAAAAGTAGTATTATTATGCACATTATTTTATTTTAGGGGCTCAATTAGGCCAATTTAGCTAAATCAAATTCATTAGAGAGTGTATAAATAGAAGTGAGATGATTTATTTAGATCATCATCACTTGGATTGGGTTATCTCCTCTTGTGAGAATTTCACTATCCTTTTTGGAGGACGAGTTTGGATGCATGGATGAATTTTGATGTTTGGATCTCTTTCATTTTCTCTTGGAGCTTCTCTATTGGTATATCTTGATGATTGGATATATTCTTTTCTTACATGTAAGTGCTCTTTTAATGCTATTCTTGTTATTTACTTTTGTCACATGCATGTTGCTGGGATTTTCACTATACTAGGCTGAAATTTACTGATTTTCTTATGTGAAATTGTGGAAATTTGTTCTTTTATAGTGTTGCATCATGTCATGGGCCATGTATGAATGAGTGAATGTTCCTATAGATAATTTGTGTCAAATTTTATCTTGATAAGTCATCAAATATTGCAAAATCGAACTGTAAAGACCTTGAAGCTGCTTCTAATATGCCCTAATGTCATGTGAAGTTCTTTAAAGGCCTCCTTGACTAGATGAATTTATTTCAAGCTATAAATTCTTTCTTGACTCCATCTCTCCCAAAGGATTAGGCACTGATCCTTCCATAGGTGATCACATTAAAAGTTTATCTCTTTCACCTCCCTCTTTTTCTAGGCCTAGCCTACATAGGTCGCCCCGAGCATCAATTATCTCACAATCTAGCCATCCAAACACTTTGATTTTTGGTCCACAACTGCGCTAAGGTTTGCTCTAGAGGCCCTCCAAATTTGAAGCAAATCCGACAACAGGATCTCGAGATATAGCAAGCCCTAGATCAGGGACCATTTCTTTCCCTAGTTTTCCCTTTGGCTAGTGTCCTAATGACATTAGGATCATTGAATTCAAACTTCAAAGAAAATTTGTCCTTTGATCCTCTTCTCGTCCCTAAGTAGGTCAAGTCCCTCATTGGGTGATCAACTCCATACCCTTGCCCTAATTTTTGGGTCCACTTGGTTCCGTGTGGTCCCACAACCTATTGACACCAATTCCAAAAGGATCACACAAAGACCACTTCTCCATAAGGATTCCCAGGCCTAGGAATCATCTTGGCTAGATATATTCCCAAACCCTAGGCTCGAGAATACTCCTAGGCTTGAGAATCCTCTTAGCCCTTGCTAGAGAGCATATCACCTTGTTTCTTGAGCAAGAAAGCCAAATAATTGAGTCTTTCTTGTGAATAGGCCTTAGGAATCACAACTTGCCCTCTCATTGTTCCATTCATCTAGTGATTCCACTTTATACTGGGTCTCCTCCCATCGTTGAAAGTCCGTAAAGAGCAGGGAGCTTTAGGCGAGGTGACAGTGGGTTATTGCTCCATTATTGCCCTTGACCTAGTAGTTGCTTTGTAGGATCCCCTCCTAGGATCCCTGCTAGTTTGAGCGGTAACAGTCTATTCAACCCACTTTTCCTAATTCTCCGTATCATCAAAATCCTCTCCTAATGTCAAAATTGCAAAAATGGATGTATACTTGGCAAAATTAATTATTTGGGGATAGCACAGGCTGCTACATGTCGAAAGAGCATATGGTGCCTGATTACAGAGTCTGGGAGGCTTTGGATTCACCCTGTAACTGTCAATTAGCGTTGAGGTACTTGTATTCAGTTCTGACTCCTTATGTTGCCATGTAGTGCTGTTGATTCATTCATATATGAATTTTTTTTATTATATTTATAGAAGAGGAGTCGTAATGTTTTTATTATTGACTGAATCTTCATTACTACTGCTTTTAACTGCAATGAGATTTCATGTACTTTTCGAAACCCGTGTCATCGAAGAGGTTCATTCGTCTGGATCCTGAATCTCTGGATAATGTTATTATGAACAATGTTATGATGTTTGTACGCAATTATCTTATCATAGAATGTTAGCATGTTCAAAATAGCTTTCCCTTTGCGTAGGATAAAGTATCCAGAGGCACAATTATTATTAGCAGAAATTGAGACTGGTTGGTTCTCTGATTTGTATTTCATCTATTATACTTGTATCAATGAATTAATAAGATTGTTCTCTTTCCTGAAAGTTCCTTGCAGACATGTTCAAGCCATATGTGACTATTTGGCATACACACTGAAGTTGACTCATGGTTTGGATGTGGACCCTAGAAAAAATATTGCTATCTGTTGTGGTCAGTCTGAAGCATTTGCAGCAGCAATACTAGCTGGTGTGTTTCTTTTTCTTGATATCAAGTGTTGTCCTCAACAGAGCCTAAGTACACTTCAGAATTGTCTTTCTCTGCTTTTCATGCATATATTTCTGATTCATTGTACTGATCTTCTTAGAACAGTGGTTGATGAAGGGGATGAAGTCTTGTTACTAGATCCAGCATATGAGACTTACGAAGCTTGCATTACAATGGCTGGTGGCACCCCGGTAAGGCCTCATATTTTTGTGTAAAAATCCAATCACATTTAACAAGTATATTTGAAAGTTTTAGATGATAACCTAGGTCCTTTGTCTTACTGCTTAATAATTAAAATCCCGAGACCTTGTACTGTGGCAAACAGGTTTATGTTGCTCTTAATCCACCCTGTTGGGCTTTAGACTTGGAAAAGCTTATAGCAGCTTTTACTCCCCAGACAAAAGCGATTGTATTGAACAGGTAAGTTCTATGTTTAAAGTCCTTTTTAGAAAAAATGTATTGTGAGGAATGAAATGATACATAAGATGATAATATTCAATCATTCCCCTTCCTCGTCGTAGTTGATTATAAATTTAAATTTCCTCCTCTAGCTGATTATAAATTTTCATGGACAAGATCATTTTTTACAAACAGTGGTTATAATCATATTATGCTTAATGTATATAGCCTAGTACTTTTGAGTTAGAATTGAATAAGGTAACTTAACAACTTTATAAAGTAGTTCTTCAGTTGCATGGTCAGTTACGTAATGTTAATTGCTGTCATATTCCGTTAGCTCTCATGAAACATGCCTTTGTATCTCATTTTAGTTTACATCTATATCTATTAACTATCTCCTAGCAACTCTGTGTTGTTCTGTGTGTTCATATTTTTTATCTATTCCAAGGTAGATTCGTCCAACCTTTCACTGTTTCCTTTGAATAACATATTTTTCAAGCATTGGTACAGCACATGTTCAATCTCTACAGTTTGACTAATACAGATTGCAACAGTCCCCACAATCCAACAGGAAAGGTTTTCAGCAAAGATGAGCTCACGGTTATTGCAGAACTATGCTGCAGGATGCACTGTATTGCAATAACTGATGAAGTATGACACTTTCCCTGACAAAATTATATTTCTATTTATACCCAAGTACGAGACTGAGAAGTAACTAGATACTTTGGACTATAATCCATTTTTGGAGTCTTTCTCCATTGAGTCAGCTCAATCACACATGCAAATTTAAATGCAACCTACAGTGCTAGTACTGGAAACTTATTTGAATACATTTATAACTTGTCTAATGTGCAAATCTTTTTAGGTTTATGAGCATATAACATTTGATTCAGCAGTACACATCAGTTTGGCTTCCCTTCCTGGCATGCTGGAGAGAACCATTATTACTTCATCTGTGTCCAAGACATACAGTGTTACAGGTAGATTCAGCATATAAAAAGATATGTTTATTATATTTCTTTCAAGGAGAAAGTTGGTTCTGTAATGTTGACCTTCAACTTGTTGGAAATGACATGTTATGTTGATCTGTTAACTTGAGTACCAGCTTGATTTCAAAGGTCCTTTTATCATAACTGAGACAAATAGGATGGATTACTTACCTGCCACCAACTCATATGCTGTTAAATCAATTTGGTTTGTCATCGAAATGGGGGATACACTTCATGGCAGCCATTATTCATTTTCACAATAAATAAAGAAGAGAAACAAAAGGATGAGTGCTAAATCATTGATATAAAACCCTTCATGTTTTACTGAGAAGCATAGATAACAATTTTAATTAATTAAAGTAAATGAGAGGATATAATTTAAAAAATCTGAGCAATCACATAGTCATTTTAGATATCTGACTGTGTAGATATTTGATGTACATAGCTTAGAATCTGTGGAATAGCAAGCATGCCCAAGATGCATGAATGTTAAAAAATAACATATAGATATCAATTTATTAGATTTTTTGTAATATTCTAGGGCAATTAATTGCACAAAAATACTGAGGTTTTCACTGACTTTTACAGTATACAGTAATTCAATGCAATTAATAAAATAACCTTTAATGATGTGACAGACTGAAGAGCTCTCTTAGTAGTGCGGCAAAAGAAGCAAAACAATAGTTAGTAAAAATCCAAATTTTAATCCACAATATAATAACAGTGCACTGTCCCCACATAAGTTCACATAATATAATTCAAAGACAAATATAAGCTAACCAGGATTTTTGACACGAGTCCTGCTTCTTAAATTCCATGCCTAGATTGGCCACATATTGGGCCCTTCAAACACCGTCTGTTCCTAATCAATGTTAAAAAAAATCCAATCTTCAAACCCCTACGTATAGACTGATCAAATTCAATGTTAAGTCCCTCCTCTGCCACAGGTCTCGCTGACTTCAGATCTACCTTCCTGTTCTTTCTTAATCTTCCGAAAGCACGTTCAGTGCTAGGTCCGCAGTCTCGACTACCACAGGGTATTGGTTCTATTTTTGCTTGGCTTGGGCCGTCTTCGATTATAGTTCAAACCCTTCCTCCGCCTAATGGATGTACCTTGGAAATACTATCCCCTTTAAATGTAGAAACCACCTAATAGGGTACTTCGTTTACCTCCTTTGGAGCTTGGAGACATTAGCACATGCCAAAGCCCACTATGGAAGAGCATGCCATTATGAAGTGGCCACCTATTTTCCATGGTTTGCAAGTTATTTAACTCGATTTTTTTAAATGACTTGTTGTACTAGAAGGCAAGTGGACGCATTGGATCTTATGCAGGATTGCAGATGGTCTCCATTTTGGGTTTGGTCTCCCTATACGAGGTCCTAACCCTTTAGAGGGCTACATTGGCACATGTAGGGCGTGTGTAGAGAGCCATGGGTCTCCATAGAAGTATACACCATTCCATGGATCCCCAGAGATGTTTAGATATTGCTCAAGATTCACCTATTGGACGAGGAAGATGCACCTAGTTCACCATGCCCAGCCGGCCCCACAGTTCTACCATGCACTTGGTAGATGACTGTAAATTTCTAAAGATGTTCTATGCTAGATGCAAATTTACTTTAAACTTCTAGGGCCCAAATAGCAATCACATGAAAGTAAAACGCTGATAGAACATACCAATAGATCGATGGAAGACAAGCCAATAATATACTAATTGTTTTGACAAACATAAATGAAAAATGGTGGTGTTACGACGATCAGCAGGATGCTTCAACCAGCAAAGTCTCCATTAGGTCAGCCAACCACATGTGTCACACAACCCCAAGACGGCTCATCAAAACGCTGCATCAACGCTGCACCAAGACGCTGCACCAAAGGAAGCCCTAATGCTGCACCATCCGTGAGAGAAGAGAGTCCCTCCAAAAATGTGTGTAGAAATGACCTCCAAGTCTCCAATATATAAATCCATCTGTGGAGGTGTGTGACACATCTCTTAGGCATGTGGGATAAATCTGGCCGACCTTGCACATGTGGAATAAATTCAAAATACATGTTCTTCTTTCACACAATTTGTTGCTTTCTTTGCAAAAAGTCATTCAAACCAAAAAGTCATTCAAACCCTCTAGCCACAAACCTAGCTTTGAATTTCTCAATGCTGCCATCTGCAGCATGCTTTACCTTGTAAAGCCATCTGGAAGTAACCACGGATTTGCCCTCAGGCCTCGGCACCACCTCCCAAACATCATTCTTCATGATAGAAGAATACTCCTCCTGCATGGACTCTCTCCAGACCTGCTGGCTAGCTGCCTCCTCATAGCTAGAAGGCTCAGAGTCAAGGATGTTGGTAGCCATTGCCATGTAGCTACAAAACCTCTCAGGTGGTCTGCTCTCTCTGACCGGCCTCTTAGGCTCAGCAACAGATGTGGCATCTCTCAAGGTGTCCTGAAGCCACTTGGGCTTCCTCTTCCCTGAGTGCACTTCTCCCGCCGGAGAATAAAACTCCTCCTCCTCAACATCAGGAGCCTGAACTCCTGATTGTCTGTCTGTTGTCCTCCTGCCTGCACCTGAACCTGTAGATGCTGAGGTACCGTGTGAACTGTCCATCAGTGGACTCCCCAGTGAACTGCTCTGTGGACTGCTCTGCGTGCTGCCCATAGCACCACCCCTCTGACTCTGCGAGCCACTCCCCACTGACGGACCTGACATCGTCATAGATGTACCTCCGGATCCTCATGATCCCTGCCCACTGGATCCCTGCGACTGACTCAACTGCTGCTGAGGGTCTGGCTGATCCAGATACTCTAACTCCCGTGACCTCCTAAAGGCCCTGTCCTCCTCGAACTTCACATCCCGCTTGACAACAACTTTCCTCTGCGCAGGAATGTAAATCCGAAAGGCCTTGGAGGTCTCACTGTAGCCCACAAAGATACCCTTCTCTGCGGTGGGCTCTAGTTTGGTCCTCTTCTCCTTGGGTATGTAGGAGTATGTGATACACCCAAAGATACGAAGATGACCCATATCAGGCTTCTTCCCAGAAAAAGCCTCCTCAGGAGTCATGTGCCCCAAGGCACGATGCGGACTCCTGTTCTGCAAGTAAACAGCTGTGTTGCAGGCCTCTGCCCACAAAAACAATGGCAACCCCTGATCATGTAACATGGCTTTGGCAGCCCCTCAGATGGATCTGTTCTTCCTCTCCGCAACCCCGTTCTGCTGGGGGTTGTAAGGAACAGTGAGCTCCCTCCTAATGCCTGCCTCCGCACAATAGTCAACAAACTCTCCAAGGGTGTACTCTCCTCCATTGTCCGACCTCGGGGACTTGATCTTCCGACCTGTCTGTGTCTCCACAAGAGCTCTGAACTCCTGAAACCGCTTGAAGACCTCACTCTTGGTCTTCAAGAAATAAATCCAGGTCCTCCTTGAGTGATCATCAATGAATAACACATAGTACTCATATCCACTCAAGGAAACATGAGACATCCGACCGCTCACATCGGAATGAATCAAATCAAGTATCCCCGTCGCTCTGCTGTCACTGCTGGGAAAAGGGGATTTGGCAAACTTGCCCATCGCACATCCTCTGCAAGTATCAAAGTGATCAGTACTGAACTCTGGCACACCTGTAGTGATCTCCCGCAAGGTCCTCAAGGCTCCATGATGCATGTGCCCCATCCTGTGGTGCCAAATCTCACACTGCTCAGAACTGCTAGCTCTGCTGTCGGTACTACTGCTCAATGCCAAAAGGGACTGAAATGCAAACTTGTACACCTTTGCATGGCGTACACCTATCACTCTAGCTGAATCAGCTGGAGTGCCCCTGGGATACATCAACACCTGTCCTCCCCTGAATAGTATCTCATATCCTTTGTCCTCCAAAGCTGAGACGGATATGAGGTTCTTCCTCATCCCTGGCACATAAAGAACATCTGACACCTTCAAGGGAGGTTTGGACTCCCTCTGAAATGTCAATGTTCCCACACCGACTGCTCTAACAACTCTGTCATCACCGAGTACTACCTCTACATCGGTGCCACTCTCTGAAAGCTCTAAGAAGTACTCACGGACTCCTGTCATGTGACGTGAAGCCCCACTGTCCACATACCAGATACCCGAAGATGCTCCGCTAATCGAGGGAAATGCATGCTCCCTCTGAACCTCATGGCGAGATAATCCTGCACTAGGAGCTGCACGGTGAACCCAAACTCTCGGTCAAAGCGATCTGCAAAGTCCTCAACCTCTGCTGAAGCTGCCATGCTCTGGTTCTTCCCCTTCTTCTTCTTCTTCTCAGGACACACAACTGCATAGTGTCCCATCTTCTGACAATTCCAACACTTCACTTTGGAATAGTCCTTCTGTGAGTTATCCTGTTTACCTTTACCTTTGCCTTTGCCCCCACCATTGCTTGTGGAAGCCTGCTTCTTCCCTTTGCCCTTCTTGCGTCTTGCCAACAGTGCTACATCCTCATCCTGCTCAACTGGCTTGGCTGCCCCAAGCTGACCTTTCCTGATCTCTGTCTGAATGCAATCATCCCAAAACCTCTCCCATGTGGGAAGGGTCTCACGTGCACAAACTCCATCAGCAAAGTTCATTCATGAACGGGGGAGGCCATTCACTGCAATCCGCACCAACTCAGTGGGTGGAATGGCCTCTCCAATCGCTGCCAACTCATCTCTCACATTAGTAATCTTAGTGAGATATCCAGCTGCACTATCATTGCCCATCTTAATGGTCTTCATCTTCTCCTTCAGGACCATTTTCCGGTTCTCATTGGTACTCTGGTAGAGATTGGACAATGCTGTCCACATCTCATGAGCATTTCTCTTTCCTCTTACATGAGGAATGCAATGGTCTTTGATTCCGTCTAGAATCAGCCTCTTACCCTTGTTGTTCTTTTTATTATATGCTGCCAACTGAGTAGCATCAGTAGGCACATTCACAGGGTTCTGTGTGGTATGTACCATAATGTCCCAGACTTCTGCCTCCTCGAAGATACTCTGCATTCTCTCCTTCCAAATGCTGTAGTTGGAATGCCCATCCAACCTATCCTCCACCCTCAGTCCCAATGACATCCTGCTGTCCTAAAACTGAAAAATAGCACTGCTGTGGTAAAGATAAAAACTGTTGTTTGTGAAAAATCAGCTTGCTGGAATTTTCTGAGTGAAAAATCAGCAAGCTGTAATTTTCTTCCTTGCTGTCCCAAACTGCCCTTCAGCACTCAAGCTCTGATACCATGTAGAAATTTATATTTCCCACCCCGGTTTTCAGTTTTCACCTTATTACTCCAAAATAATTAAATGCCCTTTCCCATATCCATACATTTAATAAACTGAAAAATAAATTTGCTGAAAACACAAATTCTGGAAATTTTTCAGAATGCTGAAAATGCAGAAATAAAATAACAGCAGTAACAAACAGTCATTCAACACATCATAACTCGGTATTTTTGGTCAAGGTGACCCTGGAAAAACCCCCTACAACTCTTGGGGAAAACCAGTTCGAAAGCTCCTTCTTATTTCTGGAAAAATGCTTTTTACAGTGAGAGAAATATTCAGAAAAATCAGCAAGTAAACTTTTACAACTTATCTCGTTTTCCGTGCTTAACCACCGCCTCGGAAAATGTGCAGACAGTAAAACTGAACCAGCAATAAATGCTGTGCGTATTTCCTTGAAAAACGTGCCCAGAAATTACAGCATTAATTTCTGCTGTACGGCCTCCTCTTTTTGCGTGCAGAACAGCAATAAATGCTGCTGTACGACCTCCTTGGAATGCGTGCAGCTGTATTAAATGCTGCTGTATGGAAATCTGCCTCGATTTTTGTGCCAGCAATCAGCTACAGGCTGTACGGCCTGTCTAGAAAAGCGTGCAGCAAAAACAGCAGCTTCTCCCTCGAAATCTGTGCCCAAAAAATGGTACGGCTGCCTTGGAAAACGTGCCACAAGCTGCTGTACGGATTCTGCCTTGGAAATCGTGCCAAATCTGCCTTGAACTGTGTGCAAACTCTGTTGTACGGTCTTGCTGAAATATGGCCTTGGAATGTGTGCCAAACTGTTGCCTCCTTCTCCTCACTGCTCAGAAATCTCCCTTGCTCTCTTGCTCTCCTTCTCCCAATCTGCTCATGAAAGAATGAATGACCTTTTCCTCCTTTTCCTCCTTTAACCTAACCCTAAGTGACTTTGGGGAATCCCTAAATCCAATGGCTGAGATAGATTGAGATCTAGGGCTAAGATTAAATGCTCATTTAAATCTCACTTTTCACTTTTTAATTCACCCCACTTTAATAAAGACCCACTTAGTCTTTTATTTCCAAAGTCATTTTTTCCTTTCTAATTTTATATTGACTTTATTTAAAGTCACTTTAACTTTAGTAACTTTATCACTTAAAGTCACTTTAAAATTAGATTTGACTTTATAACTTTATAAAGTCACTTTAGTAACTTTATCACTTAAGTCACTGTTAAATTAGATTTAACTTTATAAAAAATTATAAAGTTACTTTAGGAGAAAAATTAAATTCTTTCGGACACTTTTCCCTAGGCCAAAGATCAAAGCCTTAGGGAACCACCTGTCCTCCGGTACCAAATTTCAACAATTTGGTGTTGAAATCAAATCAACATTGTTGGAGTCATCATCAAGCCATCTTCATCATGAAGGAAGCTGATAAAAGAAGAAAGCATATACTCAAGTAAGTATCTTAATGTTCCCATCTGAATCTGTCAAAATGACTTTTTGCAAAGAAAGCAACAAATTGTCAGGGACTATAACCTTCCTTGCATGGAAGAAAAGGACAAATTTAAACTTAATTGAAAATGAAGTTATGGATTACATTAAAGGTTCAATGACTAAACCTTCAAAGGAAGACACCCAAGCTTATGCCAAATACATGAAGGGAGGCATAAGAGCCCAAAGGATTCTTATAGAATCCATAAAAGACTCTTATTCCCTATGTATCCAAGTTGGAATCATCAAAAGAAATATATGAGAAATTGGAGCCATTCTCTGTAAGTACTGCAAGAGAAGTAATATCTCTAAGACAAGAACTATATAAGTTGAAGATGTCAAGAGAGGAAGGAATAACTTCATACTTTATGAATATTTCCGAAATGCGAGATCAACTGTAGGAAATGGGAGAAGTAATGTTTGACAAAGAAATGAATACAGTGGTGTTGATTGCTCTACCAGTGGGATGGGGAAACTTCACTTCTAGTATCTATGGGAAGAAAGAAGCAACACCATTCCAAGATTTGTGGTCTCTATGTAAGATAGAAGAGACTAGACTAAAATTCAAAATTGATACTGGGACAAATGAAGAAAATCACCATGTCAAGGAGGAAAGGAAAATTTAGTAAGTTTGGTCCTCATAAGAAAAGAAAGAACATGGATAAGATACAATGCTATGGATGTTATGAATTTGGGCACTATAAAAAGGATTGTACCATGTTATGGATGCTACCATGTCAAGGAGGAAAAAGGAGGAAGCCCATGTTGCCGAAGAAGTAGAAGAACCCGATTCAAAGAAGTCTTATGAAAGAAGAAGTGAAAGATCTCTATTATGATTGAGATCATCTTCCTCTTTAAGAGATATTCGTCGGTTGTAAAATAGTATGATAGGAAGAATTGCATATAAGATAGATGCATCAGTTTAAATTAGCATCATAAAAGAATTACTAGCAAGAAGTGCTGGTCACAGTAGCATGCTTGAAAACATTGATGATATGAAATAAAATGACTCCTGGAACCTCATAGTAAAAAGGTAGTCAATTATCTAGATCATTGTTCATCATTCATTAATCAAATGGAAGTAGATGTCTTCCACAAGTTGATAACCATATGGCAGGATGAAGATCCTTGGAAGATATATGGTTCAAAAGAAGCATAACATGAAGCTAGACTAGATGGGAAGATTGATGGATCACTTTTCGATAGAAGACATGGATCTTGGATGAAAGTGATGGATGGTCTGTGCCCTAAGAAGAGATCCCATAGTTGAAGGCTCCTCAATTCATGACATCAACGAAAGAAGTCCTTCATGAGCAGCTGGATGTTTTCATCATTGCTGCTGCAGGTCCTTGACTAAGGAGCATGATAATAAGTTTCTTACTTGAGAGAAACTCTACCATTCTTAAGCCAAGAAGAAATCTTAGGTACATTCTTTGTATAAGAATATTCCTTTGTGTAATATGTCCTCCCTAGTTGAGAGGGAGAGATAGACACATCATTCTGGAAGATAGAATGTGGGATTGGGTAATTATCTGGCATCGATACTCTGTTGGGATGTATTAAGGCATCTATGAAAAGAGTAGTCATGAAAGGATGGCTATTCTTTGAGGATTAGCTATCCTGATAAGAATAGTCCTTAGAGCGGTGAACACCTGGGTGGAGTATGTACCTTGGAGACAGTGATAATGGTGTCTATAATCATTGGTCTCACTAGCATTGTAGCTTACGATCTCGTGGAGAGATGGAGCTGTTAGTCAAGGCCTTGCACTGTGACAATGCTGGATAATATGATGCTATAACAAATGGATTAACAATGAAAATTCTTCTTATGAGATTCCTCAGATTGAAAGTGACCATGTACCATTATGAATACCTCCCTAGTTAAGAGGGAGTGTGTTAGGTCCCTATAATACTAGTGTATCCCCTTATTGTTATTGTTAGTGTAGACCCTTATTGTTATTGTTGTGCCCATGTAGTCCCCATATTGTTATTATTGTGCCCCATAGAAGCCCACTATTGTTATTGTTGTGCCCTTACATTGTTATTGTTATGTCTGCTAGGATTATATTGTGACCCCTTGGACTCCTATATATAGAAAGGAGGTTTTGTCATTTGTATCATCCAAGAATTGTTCATTTATGCAATGTAAAGGAGGTTGCCCCCTCAAAGAGGCTGATTTCTAAGTCGTTGATCTCTCTTTTCTTCTACTTTGTGAGTTGGTTTCATAACATTTGGTATCAAAGCTTTGGATTCTAGGGTTTCGCTACTTCAAACAGGTCATTGTGGAATTTTCACTATAACTTTTTTTCTACGAAGGTTCCAAAGCTAAAAGAAAAAACCCATTTGCGCTGAAATCTAAAGGAACTTTGTGGAAAAATTTCAAATCTTGGTTTGCAATATTTTCGAAGATATGATCTGTGGAAGTTAGGGTTTTTGTAGGCTCTCGAATTTCATCTCAAAGAGGTGACCTTGGGAAAAGTGTCATAACTCTCTCTTTGAGCATTGGATTGGAATTCTGTAAAAAGTGGCTGAACGTACATAGACTGTAGTTTCCTGTGTATCGATTTCAGAGCCAAAGGAGGAAACAGTGATACGTGGCACGCTGTACAAGTTTGCTCTACCGAACCAGTCCATAATTAGGTCATTGTGGGAGATTGGGCATAACTTTGTCTTGAAGAATCCAAATCAGGTCAGACCGATGGCATTGGAAAGAAGATTTAGAGGGCTACTAAAGGATTGAAGATAAAATCTTGGGGATCCGAAATTATAGAGATACATCAGTTTCAATATCAAGCTCCTCAAAAGCAAGAAAAAGGTGTATTTTTTTAAAAAAATTGCATAAGTCTTGTTTGAAAAATTAGTTTGAAGTGATTCCAAGGGCATATTGAAGCATAGATATCAGTATTGGGTTCTAAAATGCCCCCATAAAAAGAATTCTACACCCATTAAGCCCTCAAAAAATTCTACTATGACACATGAAGAGGAAGAATTGCAGTGTGATATATCAAAATTATGGTATCAAGTGTAACAAATTTCGATCTCACAAAGAGAAACCAAAGATGACACAGATGGTTTAAAAGCAGACATGGAGGCTAAGGTGGATTGTTTGAAGGATGAAATGAAAGCTAATATGGATGATCAAGCAGTGGAATGTCACATCGAGCATCAACAACAAGTTCTCCTACTCTTAAAGGATAACCCAACTTTGGTGCAAAATCGAATGAAACAACATGTAGATCAACATCGCAGCGAAAGAAGTTTTGATGTAGGTGAATGGGTATTTTTACGGCTACAACCATACAAACTAATATCCCTCAAGCAAGTTAAGAAGTATAATAAATTATCGCTAAAGTACTATGGTCCTTACAAGGTGCTGCAAAAGATTGGTACTATGGAATATAAATTGGAGCTACCTGCATCTTCCTGAGTGCACCCAGTTTTCCATGTTTCATGCTTAAATAAGGTTATAGGTGACAAACTCCTAGTTCAAACAATATTTTTAGAACTTGACGAGGAAGGAAAAATCATATTGGAACCTAAAGCAGTCACGGAAACAAGAACTCGACAACTATGAAATCGATCAATTTCAAAGTATCTCAGCAAGTGGAAGAACTTACCTGTTGAAGATTCCACATGGGAGGATGCGAATTTTATACAGAAGCATCTAGAAGTAATCAAGCGTCGAGGACAACACTTTTTTGAAGGAGAGGGGCATGTTAGGTCCCTATAATACTAGTGATCCCCTTATTGTTATTGTTAGTGTGGCCCGTTATTGTTATTGTTGTGCCCATGTAGTCCCCATATTGTTATTATTGTGCCCCATAGAAGCCCACTGTTGTTATTGTTGTGCCCTTACATTGTTATTGTTATGTCGGCTAGGATTATATTGTGAACCCTTGGACTTCTATACATAGAAAGGAGGTTTTGTCATTTGTATCATCCAAGAATTTTTCATTTATGTAATGTAAAGGAGGTTGCCCCCTCAAAGAGACTGATTTCTAAGTCGTTGATCTCTCTTTTCTTCTATTTTGTGAGTTGGTTTCATAACAGAGTGTTGGAAAAGTGTAACTAGGTTCGGTCTTCATAATGACCAAGTAATTATGAATTTATGTAATGAAGAAGACAAAGATAATAAAATGTATTTTGTAAATACTTGACTCATGGGTTTTATGAGCAATGAATTTTATTATAGGTCCCAGACTTCTTCTTGATTTCTTTAGGGGTTTTCCATATTGTCATAAATGTATAATTAAAAATTCGTGTATATGAAGAAGTGTTACACTTGAGAAGGTCAATTATTGATGTAAATAATATGCTTCAAGACCTTGTCTAAATGCTCCTTGTAAGCCGACTCAAATATGGAAGATACACCTCCTTGACAAGTCGACCTTATATCAGAAGATCAAGTCAGCCTAGAGAAGGTAAAACCGTCCCTATATATAGACAAGTCTGCGACTTCATTCATAAACAACAAGGTTAGACATATCTGAGATTTTGGATAAGAAAAGAAGTGGATCAGTTCTGTGATTACTAGTGTCCAAGGGTGACTTTCCAGCGAGGATAGAAGGACCATTTAGCGCAAGAAATAAGGACTATACATCACTATTTCAGATAAGCATTTACCTTGCATCTCTGAGGTAGAACGAAAGAAGATTCAGGATTGCAGTTGGTGCGAAGAAGGTCTCATCTCAGTGAAGATAAAAGGGTATGTTCTTGGGTTAAAATTCTATAATAAGAACATGGTTTACAGTGCATAAAGGGGAAGGAATATACCACAGTTAAGAAGGTTGTTTAGCAAAGGAAAGGCCGAAAGAGATAACATCATCAAGTACTGGAACGAAGTGCGTGTAAGAAGTCTCTACATGCAATGGTGAGGGATCATGGTCTAGAATATCAAAAGAAGAGTGATGCATTAACTAAAGTTCGAGATTAGTCCCTAGTACTGTTATAGTACTGGTGCAATACAGTGCAGAAAACAAAGATCAACATAAGGAGCTAAGAAAGAGCAGAGAGAAGGTCTTGGAGACATATTGGTGTCAAGGGTCAAAGTCAAGGTCATGGTACTTGTCTATTAAAGGTCTAAAGAAGAATTACTTTTGAGTTTTCCTCTCCAAGAGGGAGAGGTTTTAGCCCTGGCTTGAAGAGCCAAAATCCCGTGTCTCTTGCGTTTTGATAATTGTCTTGATGAAGAACATAATAAGCTAATGAAGAACAAGATCTAAGTAATAGAAGCATAACAAGTATAACACAAGTAGTTATCAAGTAAGAGAATTGAATTAAACACTAGCCATTTCAAATTCTCAATAGGGCCAACCCCTTGGTCACTACTTTTCGGAGTCCTATTCATCATTATGGCACTTATGGACTTCATCAGGCTTCTTAAAGTCCCAACGACATGTACTATTGATCATTCGACCTCTTGAGAGGCTTATTCTTTTGTTTATGAGCTATTTTGGTGTGCTTGTCACCAAAAGTTAGTTATTTTGCACATTATTTTATTCTAGGGGCTAATGTAGGCCTTGTTACCACTCAAACCAGCAGGGGGCCTAAAAGGGACTCCTAAGCGGACAACTGCTAGGTCAAGAGCAACGATGGAAACTTAGCCCACTGTCACCACAACTAAGACTCCCTGCTGTTTACGGACTTACACCGATGGGAGAAGACCCGGTAATTAGGAAATCACTTATAAAGGATGATTCAACAAATAGATGTGAAGTGACCTTAAAGACCCTTTCCCTAGGATAGGATTAAGAATGGAGCTTGCTTGCTCTTTAAGCAAGGTACAAGATTTTCTAGGGAAGGGAGGTGAATATTTGAGGGTTAGGTTAAAGGAATATGACTTGAAATGGAGTTTCCCAATCCCTAAAATCCTTATGGAACTTGGATTCCCGAGTTGCCCTTGATGAATTGTCTTTGATAAGGAATGGGACCATACGGGGCCAAGTGGACCCAACCCAGGTTAAAAGGATGGAGTCTAGCAATCGATGATATTCTTATCCTGACCAAGGCAATGTAAAAGGATCAAACAAGAATTTTCACCTAAAAATGTCAAATTGATCCTATGAGTTACTAGCCTTGGGAACACTAGGGCAAAGTTTGATCCTACACCTAGGGCTTGGGATATCTCGCAATCCCACCGTCAGAATCTCTTCAAATTCAGAGGAGACCTTGAGGACACACCAATGTAGTAGGGCCTAGGAGATCGAAGTTTTTCTAAGGCTAGTTTGTCGGGAAATTGATGCCCTAGTTGACCCAGTGTGGCTAGACCTAGAGGAGAGAGGAAAAGGTGAAAGAATATGGTTTAAAATGACCACCTTTTGATGGATCAATGCTTAATTCCTCTTGGGGATATGGAGTCAAGGAGAATTATGAAGATGGACTTCGTTTCTTGTTCAAGGAGGATCTCAAAGTCGACTTCGTCCAATGTTAAGGGCTAGATAAAGAAAGTGACCTTAAAAGCTTTTATACTTCGTTGCAAACGGAATAGGCTTATTGAGATAACTCGATCTCTCGGACAATTCATTCATCAAACATGGAGATAAGCTAAATAGAAACATAAATCCACATTGATGCCGTAAATGCATGCAACAATTAGCCCTAAAATAACGAAAATCTCATAACCAATGTATGCAACAAAATAAAAGAAAATAGCATTAAAATTGCACTTACATGTAAGAGAATATATCCAACCATCAACACATTTGCAATATAAAAAACTCCAAGATAAGAAGAACCCAATCCATACATCAAAATTCATCCATGATCCAAAAATATCCTCCAATGAAAAAGTGCAATGTTCTCTAAAGAGAGAATGATCCAAGTCAAGCGATGATCCAAAATGAATCCATCCAACTCCTATTTATACACTCATTAGGAGTTCGAATTACCTAATGGGCCTACATTAGCCGCTAAAATAAAATAATGTACAAATTAACTAACTTTTGGTGACAAGCCTACCAAACTAGCTCACAAATAAAATAATAGGCCTCTCAATGTGAAAATTTCTGAATCTACTCAACAAAAATCCTACAACAGTAAATTTGATTTACTCTCCTACTTGTTTGATTAAATCACAAGTTATTTTCTGAATAAGTTCAAGAAAACATCAAAGTAAATACATTGCTGCCTACACAATTATACAGATCAAGTACTGAAGAATAAGCACATTCAGACAAAAGGACACACAAGATTGTTCGGACAAATGTCCCCGGAAAAACCCAATGCGGGAAAACCGGTGCAACAACTCTTGAGGGTTTTATTATTATGCAGATTTCTAAATACAAACTAGAGTGCCAAATGTTGCTCACCCAACAGAGAAAACCTCGGTAGAAGTACCTCTATCCAGAGACAGATATTATGGCTGATTCAACTTCAGAATGAAGAACCCCACAGGTGCCTATGCAGTCCCTAGCAAGCTCTGCGTTGAGACGACGTCACCCTTCCTTGTGGTTGCGTCACCCTTTTCGATTTGTTGAATACGAGCCTGATTTGCCCCACTGAAACCCCAACACTAGTCACTGAGTGACTGCGTCACCCTGACTAGGCCTACGTCCCTCTGCGTGAGCCAAACTGGCTCTACGTCACCCCTCCAGGGCCTGCGCTGCCTCTGCGTGAGCCTAGCAGGCTCTGCGTCACCCTTCCTAGACTGCGCTGTCTCTTTGGTGTTGGTCTGCCTCTCTGCTATTGTATTCTTGGCCTTAGATCCGAAATCCCGCTGCCGAACTGCCCCTCGCTGCACTGCAAGCTCACTCCGAAATTCTCAGCAAACCTTGCCCCATAATTTCGACTTAGCTCAAGTGCTGCCACTATGTGTGTGTTCTCCAATTGACCCCAAGCCTTCCTTTAATACTTTTCCTGTTGAATAATCAACTGTCGTGATCTAATCTCCAATCGACGGCTAAGATTAGAAAAGACTTGATCCTCGTCACTTAGAACGTTCTCACTCACATGTTTAAATTAATTCACTTTAATTATTTAATTTCCCTAAGTTAGACTTAGTGTCTCCATTAAAATAATTAATTATTTAACTTAGACTCCTGGGGTAATTTCTCCAAAGGATTTCTGGATCTTGGAGATCTCATGTGTTCTAGCCCCTCCACAAAGTTTCAGAGCTAGAGCACATCTGATGCCACCCAAAAATCAACACTCGAGAGGTCAAATAATAATCAATGCATGTCGTAGGGCCCTCCAAGAGGCCTGATGAGGTCCATAAGTGCCATAATGATGAATAGGATCCTCCAAAGTGATGGACAAGGGGGTGGCCCCTTGTTCTCCAAACAATAAATCTGTGGTGCTCCCAGTGGGTGTGGGGGCACACCAATGACCTCATGGCTCTCCAAATGAGTTGAAGATGCCTGTAGACCATCTGTAAGAGCTCAAATGTTGGAATAAATGATGTTGTATCAACATACAAGTCCTCGGACACCTTCTAGGTGTGTGTTGCACCTGTGGGGCCAATTGGGCATAGTGTACCAGATACATCTTCCTTGTCCAAAAGGTGGATTTCAAGCAATATCTGAGCATCTATGGGGATTCATGGATTGCAATCTACTTGTTGTGGATGCCCATGGCTCTCTACACACATCCTATATGTGCCATGTGAAAATTCCTAAACCACGAATCCTATTGCAGCAACTGGAAAATATTCACCTAATTGTTAATTTTATCTTAACAATTTATCTGTTGTTTTCTATGACAAACACTGAATACATCACACTGCAACCTTCACTACATAAAAATTATGTGCGGAAACAAGAACTGAGCAAGAATAAATAGACACACATATGACACCGTTATTTTTGGACAAATGTCCCTAGAAAAACCCAATGCGGGAAAACCAGTGCAACAATTGAGGATTTGTATTATTAAGCAGTGGTTCTAAATACAATCTAGGATGCCTTACTGGCCATCCATACAGGGAAAATAATTGACAGAGAGTTAGTGAAAAATGACCTCACCCTAACACTGGAGATCCGACACTAACCCAACCCTGAATTGACAAGCTCCACGCTACCTCTACTCAGCCTCCGCGCAGTCTCTACGCAGATCCGCGTCATTTCGGCTGGGGACTGCATCACCTCCTTTGACTGGTCTTTCTGCTGGCTGGATGCTGATCTTCTACCCCTCCGGTCTCACACCCCGGCACTCCGGCACTGGATTTGACTGACTCTTAGCAAAAATTGCTGATCTCTTCAGAGGCTGTAAATTTATGTAGATGTTCTATGCTTGATGCAACTTTACTTTCTCTTCAATATTAGACAACAATCACATAAACAATAAAGTAAAATGCTGATAGAACATATCAGTAGATCGACTAAAGACAAGCCATAAATATATAAGTGTGTTGGTGCGTTACGGCGGTCAACAGGATGCTTCAACCAACAATATCTCAATATGGTCAGCCAACCAGCAATGTCACAACCCTCTAGGACAGCCAAATGGTCAACTTAAAAGTCAACCCAAAAAGTCAACGGTCAACACAAACAATAGCAGCTAGGTCAACGTTGAAAAGCCAAAGTCAACGTTTTGCCTCTGGAATAGTGCCAGAAAATGCGGATTAGGAAAATCGAAATTTTGGGAGAGTTTCGGGTCGATTTGACCTTGCATTGACCAAAGTCAACGGTGGTCAAAGTTTGCTGCAGAAACCCTAGACCAAAATCAGAAATGCGCTGCTGCTGGAAATTTCCTACGTGTGGAGAGAAGAGCCACCAAAGACATCGAACCAATTAGATGAGGAGAGAGAAATGTGTGAGGATGATATGAGTGAAAATGTTCTCCAACGTTGACCAATATATATCCATCAGTGAGGGTGTGTGACACAACTGCTGGGGCACAAAACCTTAAGGCCGACCTGCACATATCTTGAATAAATTCAAAATAAATATTCTGCTCATCGGATCAAAATGATCTTGCACCTCTCCGAAAGAGGAACCCAATAAAAATATTGGTATCTTCATCTGAGCATCACAACATGGAGTTTGGACCTAGTTGTCCAAAATTAACACTCCCTCTCAACTAGGGAGAACTCCATCCACCTATGTAATCCAAACATTGTGCGTCATCCCACCGTAACTTGCTTTGCTAGCTTCTTTATTTCAGAACAAAAGTGGGTCAGCCACAAAGACATCATTCCCGGCTGATAGATTCAGCTCAGAGGTCCGAAACCTCTATAGGACTCACAAAGAGTCTCATACCAACCCGAAGTTATTTTATTTGACCCGAAGTTAGTAGGAGGTCCGAAACCTCACTAGACTTGATCCCAGATCAAGTGGTTGGACCGTGCCATCCTAGATAGAGAGTATGACAATCTTTGATGTGTCCATCGATCTTTGCTACTAGTCTCTAACTTTTCCCACCTCACTGGCCAAATGAGAGGTACTTCCCATGAGCCCTGAACTCAATGGGTAGGATGCATATAGGGCATAGATAATGAGAGGTGAACCAACTCAATCATCACAACGATGGGGCAGAAGCACATCAACAAGGTTCGACAAGCCTAGCCCTGTGGTTGCTCATAGCTACGACAAGCTATCCCCAAAGCCCCCTAGAGCTCCTAGAGCTCGTCGTCCAATAGGACCCTCAGCATAGGGTTGTTCCACGATACCAAGACTCTCACGGAAGGTTAGGAACTTGACCTTCCCCAGGGGTTTTGTGAGAATATCCGTGACCTGCTCATCAGTTCCTATATGATCGAGCCTTACGGCGTCTCGCTGTAGCATATCCCGGATAAAGTGGTACCTGATATCAATATGCTTGGATCGATCGTGGAACACAGGATTCTCGGACAACCGAATCCCACTCTAGTTATCACAGAGTATCACGGTGGTATCTAACACATGCCGGAACAACTCACTGAAGAGCTTTCACAACCAAACTGCTTCACAACAGGCCATACTCGCTGCAATGTGTTCAGCCTCCGCAGTGCTCAAAGCCACCGACTTCTGCTTCCTACTCATCCATGATATCGAAGTAGATCCAAGTGTGAAGTAGCATCCTGATGTGCTTTTACGATCCACCACACTGCCAACCCAATTGGCATCAGTATATCCAAGGAGTGTCACGCTCCTGGCAGTGTATCTCAGGCCATGGTTTATTGTGCCCTGAAGATATCTCAGAAGATTCTTGGCACCAACCCAGTGAGTGTGATGAGGCTCAACCATCTGTTGACTCAAAGTGCTCACTGCAAAACATATGTCTGGACGGGTGTTCACTAAGAACATAAGAGCCCCTACGAGTTGACGATACTCAGTAGGATTTGCTAACACAGGCCCAGGAGCGCTGCCACTCAACTTCTTAAAGTTGAGTTCCATCGGTGTCGACACGGACTTACAATCCACCATACCAAATCTTTCCAGAAGCTTCACAATGTATTTTCCTTGAGAAAGGAAAATCTCGCCAGGTCTCTGCCAGACCTCCAGGCCTAGGAAGTAATGCATCAATCCTAGGTCCTTCATCTCGAACTCAACATTGAGCTCCCTCTTGCACTGATGAATGAGAGGGTCAACACCTGTAAGGAAGAGGTCGTCCACATACAGCACCAGAATGAGAGGCTTCTCTCTATCAACCTTGAAGTAAAGGTTCGGATCAGTATTACTACGAGTGAAGCCCAGCTTCATTAGGTAGCTATCTATCCTCTTGTACCAAGCTCTGAGTGCTTGCTTCAACCCATAGAGGGCTTTCTTCAACCTGAAGACATGGGTCTCCCGATCCTGGACATCGAATCCCAGAGGTTGCTCCACATACACCTCGTCCTTTATCTCACCATGCAGAAATGCGGTCTTCACATCCATCTGATGAAGACTCCACCTTGCGTAGCAACAAGGGCTATGATAGATTGGATGGTGGTATATTGGGCCACAGGTGCAAATATGTCATCATAGTCTATGCCTTCCTTTTGAGAGAAGCCACGGGCAACGAATCTTGCCTTGAACTTTGTAGCACTTCCATCAGATCCATGCTTGATCTTGTAGAGCCATTTCAAGGTGACAACTGCTTTTTCCTTCGGTCTTGAAACCACATCCTAGACATCATTCTTCAATATGGACTCATACTCGTCGTGAATAGCATCCTTCCAGACTTGATGCTTTACGGCTTCCTCAAAAGATCCAGGTTTAGATTGTACAATAGTACTCGTGGCTGCTAGATACCCTTGGTATCTATTTGGCTTCTTACTTTCACGGAATGCCCCCCTTGGGGCCATATGTCCCTCGACATCCTCGAGAGTGTCCTTGAGCCATGATGGTCTCTTCCCTAGTGAAGGAGGTGGATCAATCGGGTCCATCAGTCCTTCAGCATCAGTCATCGTCTCATCCTTTGGTTCTTCTTGATTTCCAGGCCTTGCTTCATGATCTTCCTCGGATCTCGAAAGATTGACTACTTTCCTCAGGGAAGCATCTTCGTCAAAGGTGACATCGTGGCATATCTCCACTTCTCTTTGACCAAGCACATAGAATCTATAGGCCTTCGAAGTTTCGCTGTAGCCCACAAACATTACCTTCTTCCCAGAAGCATCCAGCTTGCTCCTCTTCTCTTTCGACACATGAAAATAAACAAGACATCAAAAAACTCTAAAATGTGAGACGTCAGGTTTCTTACTGGAGAAAACCTCTTCGGGAGTTTTCGAGTCCATAGCGGAATGCGGGCATCGGTTTTGTATGTACACAGTAGTGTTCGCAGCTTCTCCCCACAGAAACTTCGATAGACCCTGGTCACATAGCATGGCACGGGCAACTTCCACAATGGTCCTATTCTTTCGTTCAGCAATGCTCAGGAGCATAGACAATTGTGGTCTCCCTCTTGATGCCAACTTCTATGGAAAAGTTCTTGAACTCGTTCGTCTCATATTCAGTGCCATTATCGGTCCTCAATATCTTGATCTTCTTCCCTGTCAGATTTTCCACCAAGGCTTTGAAGGTACGGAACCACATGAAAGCCTCATCCTTCTTCTTCAAGAAGTATATCCAGGTTTTGCGAGGGAAGTCATCTATGAATGTCATATAATAAGAACATCCTCCCAGGGATGTCACAAGCAGCTTCCCAGACAGATCAGAATGTATCAATTGCAAGGCATTAAATGTCTATGTGACACTTGAGGGAAAAGGTCCCCTTGTATGCTTTCCTTCGGCACAACCCTGGCATACACCTTCATGATTATTTGAAAACTCGGGCATCCTCGTCACCACCTTCCTTGCTTTGGGAAGGGCTTTGTAGTGAAGGTGTCCGAACCTCTGGTGCTATAGTTCCGTCTATCGGATAGTATCACATGTCATTGCTCCCAGTGGACTTCCTCCAACCTGGTGGATTGTATCAACTCTAAACCCAATCGTGATAGCTTCCTTGAAGCTCTTCTTCCAGATGCGCACATTCCCATCAATGAATGCCACATTGAAACCTTTGTCTTCCATGGCCGATATAGACACAAGGTTCTTCTTCAAATTAGGTACATAGAGTACATCCTGCAAGCGGAGGACTTGACCTTGAGACAAGTGGAGGGTCACAGTCCCTGTCCCTTTCACATGATATGTGGCATTATCTCCAAGGATAATTTCCAGATTAGTATCATTCTCAACCATATTAGAAAGTACTTACTTGAACCCAGTGAAGTGCCTTGAGGCACCACTATCTATCAACCAGACATTCATAGTGTTGGGTGGAGATGCAGCAGAGAGGGCAGATACAAGAATGAATTCATTTCTTTTATCAACAATATTTGATTCCTCATACCTAGAGTTTCTCGACTTTTTGAAAGGTTGACCATTTCCGCCAGAGGGAGCTTTCCTCTTTCCCTTGAACCTGTTGTTCCTTTGATTGCCATTCCTCTAGTTGTTGTTGTTGTCATCATCATCGGGAGAATCCTTCTTGAAAGGGCTTTCTCTAGTATAGTGACCTGGCCTATGACAAGTGTAACACTTGCCCTTCTTTCTTTGGGCCCCTACTCTTCCTTTGATCTTTGGACCACCAAAGTTCTTCTTTCTAGAATGAGCAGCGTAGGCAACATTTCCTTCATTTTCATACTCCTTCATTCTTGTCTCTTCTTGTATGCATCTCGATAGTACTTCGTCAAAGTTAGGTATCACATTGTTATTGAGAATGGTAGTGTTGAACACATGCCATTCGGATGAGAGCCCTCCAAGTGCGGTGAGTACCATCTCTCGATCAGCGATTGTCTCCCCAATAGCCAACAGATTGTTCCTGATCTCGGTCAACTTCAGAAAATATGATTGAACAGACTCATCCCTGCCTTTCTTTAGATTCTTTGTTAGGATATTCCGACACATAGGAAATAGTTAAGAATAACTTAGTCTAGTGTAGAGTTAGGTAAAGTGTGTTTCTTTACTATGTACATTTGTAACTTATAATCTGACTGTCACGATTTGTAGTGATCCGACGGTTTTCTCTCTCCTCGGTATTAACGACACTTGATCCGTGGCTTAACACCCGATTGGTCCATGATCTCTATTTAAAGAGCATGGAGGGACATTTGTCCGGTAACCGTTTATGAGAGAAACATATGTAACTTTTCTTTTTATATTAATAAATTGCCTAAAGTGGCCGCGTTGGCTCAGGCCATGGACTGTTTCCCTCTTCGAGGGTTTTAACCACATGATAATATTGGTGTATTGATTTTTGATCTGTTTGTGAGCGGTGACCTTTGGTTTTTAATCTAAGGAACTTACCCTGTAAATTCCTACATGGTATCAGAGCTATTTTGAGGGCCGCATCCGTTGTTGATCCAAATCCGAAGCCGGTTTGACTGCATGCAACTGTCGTTTTCTAAATCTACTATTTCTGAACTTTTTCGGGCTTGCAGAATTGCTCTGTTGTGTTCGGAGCATCTGTTACAGTGAGGAAAACCTTTCGTTTCATGCGAAAAGGTTTCCGGTTGCCCAAGTTATGTCAGTTTAGATCTGGAGGTATAAAGTATCTGGTTTGTAGTTATATTTGTTAATAGTTCTGTTTATTTCGGTTCCCTCTGTTTATTTCGGTTTTAGGTTTTATTTATTTTCCGGATCTATACCCTCTTCTTTGTGTATGCTCTTTGCTTTGCGTTGTATGCAAAGAGGAGGAATGGATTTTTTTTTTTTTGGCTAAGTATGCTCTTTCCCCACGTCTTTGTGCGATCTCGGGAAATCAGAAATAGTGAAAAAATAGATAGTTGTCGGTAAGGCTAATCGAAAATCTAACATTCTGCCGTGAGTCTTGCATTTCGTTTTTTTTTTTTTTGGCTCGGATTTGTGTTTTTTGTGTAGGAAAAAGCACGCACACCAAAGACAAAAAAAAAAGAAAAAAAAAAAAAGAAAAAAAAAGAAGCCCCTTCCTCCTTTCAAACAATTACAGAATCCTTTTACTATCTCACTTGGTGAGAAGTTAGTTTATGAGAATAGAGTTCTTGGGTTCAAGTCTCTTTCTCAAGCTTCTTTTGAAAAAAGCTTTTTGTTAAATGAGCGGGATTTTTTTTTTAAAGTTGAACTTCATCATCAAATTTCAAACCGTTCCCGTAACTATTCGACATCTACAACTTAATTTTTTCAAAAAGGCATAACTTATTCATCTGGAAATCGTTTTTCAAGCCGTTTTTTTGAATCAGCCTAATTTCTCGAGATCTTTCCATTGGAGCAGTTAGTTTCCGTTTTTTTTAGCTTCAGTTTAAAAAAAATGGAAAGTGCATGCCCGATTATTCTTAACAGCACCAATTATTTCCAATGGCTACCTCACATGGTAGATATACTTAGAAGTAAAAAGCTTTATAAAATAGCTACAGGATAAGAAACTAAACCTTCCGATGATGATAAAGTTGCTAAATGGGAAAATAAACAAGATCAAGCACGAGGGTTGATAGGAATGTCCATTGCTTAAGATCTTCGATTTCATATCCTTGACATTGACACCCCTCATGAAGCCCTGGAAAGCTAAATACTGTCTTTGGCATTCAAAATCAAATCAGGGCCCACCAGCTTGAAAATGAGTTGCTTACTTTGGACCCCAATAATTTCTCCTCTATTGAAGATTTTTTGTCCAAATTCAAGACCCTTAGACTTCTTTTAGAAGGTTGTAAGGTCAAAAAGGAAGATGGTAGCCTTATCTATTGCATTCTTGCTATCCTTGGCCCTGCATACTCTGTATTTGTTTCCACCTTCCATTCCACTAGAGATGCCATCATTTCTTCAGGAACCACCTACAAGAACCTCTCTTTTGATGCCTTTTGCGATTCTTTGATAAGAGAACAAGAAAAATTCTTACACCTTGGTCTTATCACTTCTGGAAACGCTTCTAAGAAAGCCTTAGCAGCCCAACAACAATCATATCAAAAGAATCCCAAGAAGCAGTATCCTAAAAAGTATGGTCCGAAACCAAACGAGGGTCCTAAGCAATTTCAGCTGCAAACTGAAAAAGCAACTCACTAAAATGATAAGGCAAATAAAAACAAAGGGAAGAAGATAGATAGACATTGCAACTTTTGTAATCGTGATGGCCATATAGAGTCCAAATGTTTTAAGAAGATGGAAGCCTTAGAAGAAACAATGAAGAAGCACAACATCAATTTGGAGCACTCTTCACCTTCATCTTCAGGAATGGCACTTCTGCTTGTGGTTATCAAGCATCAAGATCTGGTTATGTATTAAATGTATCTTCTTCTCATTCTCATGAGTGGCTCATTGATTCTGGAGCTTCTTACCACATGGCCAAAAATAAAGCCATATTTTCTTCTTTAAATGATTGTAACACCAAACATATTTATGTTGGTGATGATAGATCTCTTATTGTTGTAGGATCTGGAACCATTCAGCTAGATAATGGTGAGTTTAATGATGTACTATGTGTTCCTACCTTGTCATGCAACCTTCTCTCTGTTTATCAGATAACTCATTCAAGTGAAGGGAAAATAGTAGAATTCTCACCTCATGATGTTGTAATCAAGGACCTCAAAGATCCTAGACATATTTTAGCTACTGGCATTGCTGATGATTCCACAAGGTTGTATAAGTTTGACAACTTTGGGTCATCATGTCTTCCCTCCGTTTTTGCTGCTTATAATGATGAAGTGAGCAAACTTTGGCATGAGCGATTGGGTCACTTAAACTATTGCTCTCTTCAAACTCTATGTAAGGAAAATATGGTGACGAGTCTTCCTATGGTATCTTGTCGAGATGGTGTTTTCTCCGGATGTGTACTCGGAAAACATCATCGGGATAGTTTTGACAAACGTGCCTCTTGGCACGCTTCAGCCCCTTTGCCGCTTGTGCATAGTGACTTATGTGGTCCACTTCCTGTTGTTTCTTTCTCTGGTTAAAAGTACTTCTTAACTTTCATTGATGATTTTTCCAGACCCACTTGGGTATACTTCTTAAAACTCAAGAGTGAAGTTTTTAACATGTTCTTGGCCTTTAAGGCCTTTGTTGAGAAACAATCTGGACATCAAATTCTCAAGTTAAGATCAGAAAATGGAGGAGAATATGTTAACAACAAATTTATCAATTTCCGCACTAAGCATGGCATTCAATTGCAACATACCGTTCCATATACTCCACAACAAAATGGTGTAGCTAAAAGGAAGAATTGCACCTTAAAAGAAATGGGTAATATTATGCTTCAATCTAAAGGACTTAGTCTCAATTTTTGGGCAGAAGCAATTAAATGTGCAAACTACATAGTAAATCGCACTCCTACTAAGGTTTTAAAGAATATAACACCAGAAGAAGCTTGGAGCTCAATCAAACCAGATGTAAGTCACTTTAGTGTTTTTGAATTGATGCTTTGGCCCATATTCCAAATGCGAAACATAAAGCCATAGAACCTAAGAATAAAAAATGCATTTTTGTTGGATATTCTGAAGATGTCAAAGGATATAGACTTCTTCAACCATAATCCAAAAATATAATCATTAGAAGAGATGTAAAATTTGATGAAAATATATCAGCCTGCGAGCCTAGTTCGGCAGGTGTGCCACCTTTGGCCTGCGAGCCTGATTCGGCATATGTGCCACCTCTCTCTCTCTTCTATTTTTAATAGCATTCCTTCTAGTTCAGATGATGACAGCGAGGATGACAATCCTCCTCCACCTCTTGAAGTTATTCCTTTTACTCCACAGCTTCCAAAATGGGTCTACTCTACTCGGGTTGCAATAGGTTCTCTTGCAGGTGACCCTGCAGATCGACGATGTACATATTCTCAGTTTGAAAGAGCCTCTTCCTTATTGGCTCAAGTTCCAGAAAATCATGATCCAGAAACTTTTGAAGAAGCCTCCGGTCATCCAGATTGGGATGAAGCTATGAATGAAGAATATCGTTCTTTATTGGAAAATGATACTTGGGATCTTGTTCCTCTTCCAAAAGGAAGAAAACTTGTTAGATGCAGATGGGTTTACAAAACCAAGTTTGGGCTAGATGGAAAAGTGGATAGACATAAAACTCGTCTTGTCGCTAAAGGATTTTCACAAGTTGAAGGCATTGACTATACTGAAACCTTCTCCCCTGTTGCCAAAATGAATTCTATCCACCTTGTTCTTTCCCTTGCTGCCTCCTTTAAATGGAAAGTCCATCGGATGGATGTTAAATGCGCCTTCTTACATGGAGATTTGCATGAAGAAATCTACATGGAACAACCCCTGGCTTGTCAAGTAACCAACCTTGTTTGTATGGAAGTCTTGCTATGGTCTCGAAACAAGCTCCTCGAGCAGTGTGCCAATGGATCGTTCTACTCTCTTGAATATTAGCTTTCTAAACCAATTCGACAACAGCTTTGTCTAGTCCAAGAAAGTGGGTAAGTCCTTCACCATCCTTATTATTTTATGTTGATGATCTTATCCTTACTAGTAGTGATCCCAACCATATAAACCATGTGAAGTCTAGCCTCAAAAAGTTTTGAAATAATGAGACTTAGGACACTTGCATTATTTCCTTGGTCTTCAAGTCTTGCAATCCAAAGAAGGTATTACCCTCTCTCAGTCCAAGTATGCCTGTGATATTCTATGCCACTTTCACATGGAAGAATGTAAGCCAACCCCTTCTCCCTTTTAGTTTTGTGTCAAGCTGTTAGTCACTTGTAATACCCCTAAAGTTCATGCTACCTTATACCATCAAATTCTTGGTAAAATTGTGTATCTAACCCATACCCATCATGACCTTTATTTTTCCATTGGTCTTGTTGCTCGGTTTATGCACCAACGTCATGAAAGTCAATGGAAAGCAGTGAAAAAAAAGACCTTTATTATATTGAGGGGTATAATTGTTATGGGATTATTACAGCTCAGGAAGCATCTCCATTGTTGATTGGTTTCTATTCTGATTGGGCTGGTATGTAAAATTTATAGTTTCCCACCTCGGTTTTCAGTTTTTCACCTTATTACTCCAAAATAGTTAAATTCTCTTTCCCATATCCATACATTTAACAAACTGGAAAATAAATTTTGCTGAAAACACAAATTCTAGAAATTTTTCAAAATGCTGGAAAATGCAGAATTAAAAATCAGCAAGCATAAAAGCAGTCATTCACACATTTTGACACAAATATTTTTGGTCAACATGACCCTGGAAAAACCCCCTACAACTCTTGGGGAAAACCAGTTCGAAAGCTCCTTCTTATTTCTGGAAAATGCTTTACGGAGGGTGAAATATACGGGAAAAATTCAGCAGGTATGTGAGACTTATCTGGTTTCGTGCTTGCATCACTTGAAACGTGCGAACGACAAAATACTCAAAACAGAAATTTAACACAGCAAATGTGATTGAGAAATTCGTACCCAGGTTTCTCATTGAAACAATTGTATCTGAATTGTCTGATTTTCCGGCAAGTTGTCTTTCGCTTGATCTTGGCTCCCTCGATAAACGTGCCCAACCACTGAAAATCGACCCTCTTAACATTTGTACCTTCCTCGAAAAACGTCTTGCCTTCTCACTTGAAAACCGTGCCTCAATGCCGTATCACCCACAGTTGCTATACGGACACGTATTAGCTGTACGGCCAGCGCCTCGTGTCACCGTGCACTCTCTTACGCCTCGAAAGAAAAAAAATTGCCCTCCTTATACATGCGGACTTGCTGAGTTTTTCTTCTCCTTCACCCTCTCAAGCTCTCTTCAGAAAAAAGTCTCCAGTTCTCCTTCTCCTCCTCTCTCAATCTACTCATGAAAGAATGAATGACCTTTTCCTCCTTTAACCTAACCTAAGTGACTTTTGGGGAATCCCTAAATCCAATGGCTGAAATAGATTGAGATCTAGGGCTAAGATTAAATGCTTATTTAAATCTCACTTTCTATTTTTTAATTCACCCCACTTTAATAAAGACCCACTTAGTCATTTATTTCCAAAGTCACTTTTCACTTTCTAATTTCACATTGACTTTATTAAAGTCACTTTAAAATTAGACTTAGTAACTTTATCACTTAAAGTCACTTTTAAATTAAATTTGACTTTATAACTTTATGAAGTCACTTTAGGGAAAAAATTAAATTCTTTTGGACACTTTTCCCTAGGCCAAAGATCAAAGCCTTAGGGAACCACCTGTTCTCCGGTAACCAAATTTCAACACTCCCTCTTACCGAGGAAGGTTTTCCTCACCACACCCATCTTGTCTCTGAAGTAGACATGCTTGCCCCGTGGTAAGGCTTTGGTAAGAATATTTGCAACCTGCTCATCAGTGGGAATATACTCAAGCTTCACCGCTCCCTTCTGAACATAGTCTCTGATGAAATGATATTTGATCCCGATATGCTTTGACCTATCATGAAATACTGGATTCTCCATGAGTTTAATGCAACTCTGATTATCACAGTAAATCATTGAAGGTCTCAACGGCTGACCAAATAAGCCAAACAACATCTTACGAAGCCAGATGGCCTCACAACAACTAAGCCATTTGCCATATACTACGCATTGGGCACAATGCTCTTTTATGGGAGGGCTTAAAATTGAACCATATTGGCTATAGAACCCAACAGCAACCTACGGAGAGTGCTCTTCCTATCAGAAGCACAACCTGCCCAATCAGAATCAGTGTAACCTGCCAATCTCACTCCATCCTTCTACCTATAATCCAGAATATACTCCACTGTTCCCTGCAAGTATCGCAAAATGTGTTTTGCAGCAATCCAATGAACCTTCCTAGGCTCACACATAAATTGATTCATCGTGTTGACTGCAAAACATATATCTGGTCTGGTGTTGACCAAATACATCAAGGAACCAATCAATTGTCTGTACAATGTGGGATCCACCAACTCAGAATTTGAAGCATGAAGCTTCTTCCAGTTGGTGATCATCAGTGTTGACATGGGTCTACAATCCTCCATGTGGAATCTTCCAAGGATGTCCACAATATACTTCCCCTACCCCAGGAAGAAATGCCCCTCCTCCTACCACAGCTCCAAACCCAAAAAGTAATGCATCAAGACAATGTCCTTCATCTCGAACTCCGACGCAAGATCTCTCTTATAGCTCTCTATGAGTCTCTCTACACTCGCAATGGCCAAGTCACCCACATACAACACTAGAATGAGAGGCTCTTCACCTATCAAGATAAAGTATAGGTTCGGATCTGCATCACTCTTTGTGAAACCCATCTCCTGCAAGTATGTATCAATCCTAGATTACCAAGCTCTAGGAGCTTGCTTCAGGCCATAAAGGGCCTTCTTTAGTATGCTCACATGGGACTCCTTCCCATGCACCTCAAAGCCCTACGGCTGCTCAATGTACACCTCCTCTTGTATGAAGCCATTGAAAAAATGTGGTCTTCACATCCATCTGGTGGATCTTCCAGCCCATCTATGTTTCTATCGATATAATGGATCGAATGGAAGCATATCGAGCCACGGGAGTGAAGGTCTCCTCATAGTCTACTCCCTCTACCTAGGAGAACCCTCTAGCCACAAATATAGCCTTTAACTTCTCGATGTTTCCATCTGCAGCGTGCTTTATCTTGTAAAGCCTTCTGGAATTAACCACAGATTTTCCCTCAAGCCTCGGTACCACCTCCAAAACATTATTCTTCATGATAGAAGAATACTCCTCTTGCATGGCCTCTCTCCAAACCTGATGGCTAGCTGCCTCCTCATAGCTAGAAGGCTCGGAGTCAATGATGCTAGCAACCAATGCCATATAGCTACAGAATCGCTAAGGTGGTCTACTCTCTCTAACCTATCTCTTCAGCCCAGCAACAGATGCGGCCTCTGTCAAGGTGTCCTGAAGCCACTTGGGCTTCCTCTTCCTTGAGCTCACTTCTCATTAGAAATAAAACTCCTCCTCCTCAACATCGAGAACTGAACTCATGGCTTGTCTACATCTGTTGTCCTATTGCTGCACACAGACACAGCAGATCTTTGATGCAGGGTGAGAGCTGTCCATCGGTGGACTACCCGGTGAGCGCAAGCTGAATTTGCTCTGCGTCTTTAACCCGTGCGCACCACCTCTCGACTTCATTGAGCCACTCCCCCCTTGTGGACTGCGGCATCGTGTGTTTTGTACCACTCCAGGATCCTCCACATTCCACCTTGCTTGGATCCTGTGGTGACTCAGCTATGTGAGAGTGCAGGCGATCCAGATACTCTAACTCCGTGACCTCCTGAGCCTGTCCTCCTCGAACTTCACATCCCGCCTGAAAACAACTTTTCTCTGTGCAGAAATGTAAATCCGAAAGGCCTTGGAGGTCTCACTGTAGCCCACAAAGATACCCTTCTCTGCGGTGGGCTCTAGTTTGGTCCTCTTCTCCTTGGGTATGTAGGAGTATGTGATGCACCCAAAGATACGAAGATGATCAATATCAGGCTTCTTCCCAGAAAAAGCCTCCTCCGGAGTCATGTGCCCCAAGGCACGATGCGGACTCTTGTTCTGCAAATAAACAGCTGTGTTGCAGGCTTCAGCCCACAAAAACAATGGCAACCCCTGATCATGCAACATGGCTTTGGCAGCCCCTCCGATGGATCTGTTCTTCCTCTCCGCAACCCCGTTCTGCTGGGGGTTGTAAGGAACAATGAACTCCCTCCTAATGCCTGCCTTCGCACAATAGTCAACAAACTCTCCAAGGGTGTACTCTCCCCCATTGTCCGATCTCAGGGACTTGATCTTCCGACCTGTCTGTGTCTCCACAAGTGCTCTAAACTCCTGAAACCACTTGAAGACCTCACTCTTGGTCTTCAAGAAATAAATCCAGGTCCTCCTGGAGTGATCATCAATGAATAAAACATAGTACTCATATCCACTCAAGGAAACATGAGACATCCGGCCGCTCACATCGGAATGAATCAAATCAAGTATCCCAGTCGCTCTGTTGTCACTGCTGGGAAAAGGGGATTTGGCAAACTTGCCCATCGCACATCCTCTGCAAGTATCAAAGTGATCAGTACTGAAATCTGGCACACCTGTAGTGATCTCTCGCAAAGTCCTCAAGGCTCCATGATACATATGCCCCATCCTGCAGTGCCAAATCTCACACATCTCAGAACTGCTAGCTCTGCTGTCGGTGCCTCACTCAATGCCAAAGGTAAAAACCAAACTTGTACACCTTTGCATGGCGTAACTCCTATCACTCTATTTGAATCAGTGGAGTGCCCACTATGAGATACATTAACACTGTCCTCCCACGAGAACGTTACCTCATATCCTGTCCTCCCAAAGTAGGAGCGGATATGGGGGTTCTTCCTCATCCCTGGCACATAAAGAACATCGAGGCACCTTCAGGGAGGTTTGGACTCCTCTGAAATGTCAATGTTCCCATCCTTCACTCTAACAACTACGTCATCCGCAGGTACTACCTCTACATCAGTGCCACTCTGCGAAAGCTCCGAAGTACTCACGGACCTGTCATGTGGCGTAAAGAGCCACATCCACATGGATACCCGAAAATGCTCCGCTAGTCAAGGGAAATGCATGCTCCCTCTGAACCTCTGTGGCAGGTAATCCTGCACTAGAGTACTCACACGCGATGAACCCAAACTCCTGGTCAAAGCGATCTGCAAAGTCCTCAACCTCTGCTGATGCTGCCATGCTCTGGTTCTTCCCCTTCTTCTTCTTCTTCTCCAGACACACAACTGCATAGTGTCCCATCTTCTGACAATTCCAACACTTCACCTTGGAATAGTCCTTCTGTGTGTTACCCTATTTACCTTTACCTTTGCCCCCACCATTACTTGTGGAAGCCTGTTTCTTCCCTTTGCCTTTCTTGCCTCCTGCCAACAGTGCTACATCCTCATCCTGCTCAACTGGCTTGGCTGCCCCAAGCTGACCTTTCCTGATCTCTGTCTGAATGCAATCATCCCAAAACCTCTCCCATGTGGTAAGGGTCTCACGTGCACAAACCCCATCAGCAAAGTTCAGCCACATGAAATGGGAAGGCCATTCACTGCAATCTGCACTAACTCAGTGGGTGGAATGACCTCTCCAACTGTTGTCAATGCATCTCTCACATTAGTAATCTTTGTGAGATATCCAGCTACACTATCAGTCTTACCCATCTTAATGGTCTTCAGCTTCTCCCTTAGGACCATTTTCCTGTTCTCATTGGTACTCCGGTAGAGATTGGTCAAGGCTGTCCACATCTCATGAACATTTATCTTTCCTCTCACATGAGGAATGCAATGGTCTTTGATTCCGTCTAGAATCAGCCTCTTACCCTTGTTGTTCTTTTTATTATATGTTGCCAACTGAGTAGCATCAGTAGGCACATTCACAGGGTTCTGTGTGGTATGTACCATAATGTCCCAGACTTCCGCCTCCTCAAAGATACTCCGCATTCTCTCCTTCCAAACACTGTAATTGGTATGCCCATCCAACCTATCCTCCACCCTCAGTCCCAAAGATATTCTGTTGTCCTAAAACTGAAAAATAACACTGCTGTAGTAAAGGTAAAAATTTTGTTTGTGAAAAAATCAGCTTGCTGGAATTTTCTCGAGGAAAATCAGCAAAATAATTTTCCTCCTTTACTGCTCCAAACTCGCTCTTCAAAGACTAAGCTCCGATACCATGTAAAAATTTATAGTTTCCCACCCCCTATTTTCGCCACCTTATTACTCCAAAATAGTTAAATGCCCTTTCCCATATCCATACATTTAACAAACTGGAAAATAAATTTTGCTGAAAACACAAATTTTGGAAATTTTTCAGAATGTTGGAAAATGCAGAATTAAAAATCAGCAAGCATAAAAACAATCATTCGCACATTTGACATAGATATTTTTGGTCAACATGACCCTGGAAAAACCCCCTACAACTCTTGGGGAAAACCAGTTCGAAAGCTCCTTATTTCTAGAAAATGCTTTTACAGAGGGGTGAAATATACAGGAAAAATTCTAGAAAATTAATAACAGACTTATCTGGTTTTCCGTGCTTGCCTCTGCCTTGGAAAACGTGCCAGAACAACAAAATACTCAAAACAGAAATTTATTACAGCAAATGACAGTTCAGAAATTCGTGCCCAGAACTTAGCTGAACAGTCGTACGGACTGTAGGACTGTACAAAATTTTCCAGCAAGCTGTCTTTCTCGAAAATAGTGTTGGCTTCCTCGATAAATGTGCCCAGCCACCTAGAAAATCGAGCCCTCTTGCTGCTGTACTATTCCTTGAAAAACATGTTTCCTTTCTCCTTGAAAACCGTGCCTCAATACCGCTGTACGGACTGCTGTACGGCCAAGCTGCCTCGGTATCCGTGCACTCTCTTACTGCCTCGAAAACCGTGCCCTCCTTGCTGCTGTACGGAGTTGCTGAGTTTTTCTTCTCCTTCACCCTCTCAAGCTTTCTTCAGAAAAAAGTCTCCAGCTCTCCTTCTCCTCCTCTCTCAATCTGCTCATGAAAGAATGAATGACCTTTTCCTCCTTTAACCTAACCCTAAGTGACTTTTGGGGAATCCCTAAATCCAATGGCTGAAATAGATTGAGATCTAGGGCTGAGATTAAATGCTCATTTAAATCTCACTTTTTATTTTTTAATTCACCCCACTTTAATAATGACCCACTTAGTCATTTATTTTCAAAGTCACTTTTTCCTTTCTAATTTTACATTGACTTTATTAAAAGTCACTTAAAATTAGACTTTTAGTAACTTTATCACTTAAAGTTACTTTTAAATTAGATTTGCCTTTATAACTTTATAAAGTCACTTTAGTAACTTTATCACTTAAAGTCACTTTTAAATTAGATTTGACTTTATAACTTTATAAAGTCACTTTAGGAGAAAAATTAAATTCTTTTGGACACTTTTCCGTAGGCCAAAGATCAAAGCCTTAGGGAACCACCTGTCCTCCGGTACCAAATTTCAACATGGTAACCCTGATGATCGAAAGTCTACTGCAGGATATGTATTCACTCTCGGTTCAGGACCTATTACATGGTCTTGTAAGAAACAAAGTGCCATCTCTCTTTCTTCAGGAGAAGCAGAGTATTGTGGTGCAGTTGAAGCCAGCAAGGAAGCCATGTGGCTTCGTCAGATCCTGTCTGAATTTGGTCTTCATCAGCACCATCCAACTACACTTTGGTGTGATAATCAGAGTTCCATTCAGCTATGTAAAGATCCAGTTCAACATCAGCGTATGAAACGCATTGTGCTCCACATACACTTGCATCGGAAAGCTCATTCATGATTGTGTTCTTGAAGTGCAGTATTTTCCAACCAATGATCAAGTAGCCGATATCTTTTCAAAGGCTCTCACAGAAGCGAAGTTTACCAAATTCGATCCGTGCTTGGAGTTCAGGAAAGTTATCACTAAGAGGGGATAGGCTCTAATGCCTCCTTCCTTCTCCTATTGTGTCACCTTTGTAAATCCTTCAATACTATCCCAATTTGTTCTTAAGGGGGGATGTTAGGATATTTCGACACATAGGAAATAGGCTCTCTTTGTGTCACCTTTGTAAATCCTTCAATCCCATCCCAAGTTGTTCTTCAGGGGGGATGTTAGGATATTCTGACACATAGGAAATAATTAAGAATAACTTAGTCTAGTGTAGAGTTAGGTAGAGTGTGTTTCTTTACTATGTACATTTGTACCTTATAATCCGACGGTCACGATTTGTAGTGATCCGACAGTTCTCTCTTTCCTCGGTATTAACGTGGCTTAACACCCGATTGGTCCATGATCTCTATTTAAAGAGCATGGAGGGTCATTTGTCCAGTAATTGTTTATGAGAGAAACATATGTAACTTTTCTTTTTATATTAATAAATTGCCTGAAATGGCCGTGTTGGCTCAAGCCGTGGACTCTTTCCCTCTTCGAGGGTTTTAACCACGTAATAATACTAGTGTACTGATTTGTGATCTGTTTGTGAGCGGTGACCTTTGGTTTTTGATCTAAGGAACTTACCCTATAAATTCCTACATTCTCCAATTGATCCTTGAAGAATAGGACTTGATTCGCATTGTTGGCCTTGAACATGTGGACCAAATTATCGTACATCTCTTTAGATGTGCCCAGCTCAGAGATGTAGGCAACCAGACTCTTGTGAATTGAGTCCCTGATCATCAACTTTGCTTTGATCTCCCCCTTCTTATACTTTGTTTTGGCAGCAACAGTAGCAGTGGATGGAGACTCTTGGATTTTACCCGGCACATAGTCTATGACATCTTGGTCTTCCAAGTTAAGATCCAATGTGATGCAGGAGCATCAAGCTCAATTTTAATTATTCATTTGTGTGAAATAGGGGGTGAGGCTTTTTAATTATTTTATTAATTATTTATTCATTTTAATAATTTAAGAGAGAAAAATGTAAAGGTGAGGATTATTGTATATATTCTTTAATAATTAAAAGGATATGATTGAAATAGAATTAGGTAGCAAATTTAGGGAGTAGGAATTTTAAGTACGGAACTTTGTTGAGTCCAAACCTAAAATGAATCTAATTTAGATTTAGTTGAGATTTGTGTGGAGAGATTTTTGGAATGAATTAAATTCATTATTTATGTATAAATAGGAGTGTTTTTGTGAGGAAGAAACACAGTTGAGTGTTGTGAGGAGTACAATAAGCGTGAGAGATAGTTTGAAGGACCAAGAGCCAAGAGGCCGCCCAATGTAATATTTGGCCAGAGAATTTTTATATTTTTATATCTGTAGTTGATTTGAATGGCTCTTTCTCCTTCATGTGAATTTTAAGCTGAATGTTTTATGGTTTTATTCGAAGAAAAATTGAGCATTTTCATATTGAGTGAAGCAATAAATTTTTATATGCTAGGATCTGCTTTCTAGTAGAATCCCTGCATCATTTGGTATCAAAGCTAGAGAAAAACGCCTGTTTTGAATCTGCAAGTTTATACATGCATAGAACATGTGTGTGCCAGTTATGGATGTAGGAATAATGTGCATCAGAGAAGGGCGTGATAGCCATCATAGGAGAGACCTCTTTGCGTTAGCCGTAGAGTAAACAATTTGCGTTTCATCACAGTGACAAGAGTGGTGTAAGCAGCGCACTCTACAACAAATGAAATCCGCATAGAATTTGGAAAGGTGGTGACTTCAACAGCAAAGGAATTTGTATGAATTCGACAGTCAACTCTGTGTCCTAAGACTGAGTTGTAGCCAGCACTACTGCCTACCGGTGACTTGAATCAACATACAAGTTGTTGATACATAAGTGTCTGCATAAGAAATTGAATGGCAACATTGCCATTAAGGTAAGTTAAAAGTCTGCATTCAAATGTGGTGACATCATACAGCATTAAAGCCGCTCACAACAGTTGCGTTGAAGGGTGGCACACCTATTCGAGTATCGAATGTAGCCAACGGAGGAACGTTTACTTGAGTTGCTGTGTTGGTAAGTCAAGGGTCTACGTTTAGGACGTGGTTAATATATATCAGCATGGAGTCATTGTAGAGATTGCAGGTATCAAGCCACAGCGAGGGAGCTGTTCCGCATTTGAGCTATCTCACACCGGAGCAACGAGCCAAAGATCAAAAGCCTACTATATGGGGTTGCACATACGGCATTGCCACACGACTGTTAGAAGGCTGTGTTGCCGCACATGCCATTGGAAACACGACCATTAGAAATTTGTATTACCGCATATGGCATTTAAACACAATTGTCAGAAGGCGGTTCTGTGGGGAGACCTGCCGAGTATTGAAAGTGGCTCAAGGCATCTCGAGGGACGCTGTTATGCATTAAAGATGGCTCAACGCAACTCGAGCTGTGTAATTGAGGTAGCAGTGGTTTTGTAGCGCTCTTGTGTGGATGCATTCTCCATTCTCCATGATCTTAAGTGTTATTAAGTTTAGGTGTAACCATGATTTTATTTTAGAATTCTATTGTGACAAACTTACAAGCTCTCCAATGGGTAAAATGGTAGCCGTAGAGTGATGAGGGTTCAAGTGATAGGATCGATTGCAGTATAGTGGTAGCTGAATTTGGTTAGTATTCGCTCGTCCTATGCAGTTGCACTTAGATTGAATATAAGTTTGTACCACGTTATGTATTTTCTGGTGATATATATTTTTTATTATGTGGGTGTTGTGGTCGATTTCTACATAGATCTCTTGAGTTTCTTGGCTGCAGACTATTTCTGATACAAGGGTGGTGTAGTTTTGATCTTTCACTACACTGCACATTTGATTGGGTGTTTTTGAGCGTTTTTATATCTTCCATTTCTGAGTGTTAGCTGGGAGATATTTAGGGGTGGAGTGATGTATTACTGAATATGGATAGTGGAGATTGCATGTGTAATGCAATATTTCTATTGGAATTGCATACTAAATTGAAAATTGAATCAATTTCTTTATGAAAGAAAATAAGCCTGGGCATTCATGGAAGTGGGTAATCTTGAATTGATTGTGTGAAGAAATTTCCAAAGCAAGAGTTGTTGTAAGTCTACATCATTTTTATGATAGGGTTTATTTTGTATAGTGTGGATTCTTAGCAGTCTTGGTTGTGACAATTTGAATCAAGGCTTGTAGTTGGTAATAGCTCTTTTTGAGGTTTCAATTTTTTTTTAGAATTGCAGAGAATGCATTAAAAGGAGATTGGACTTTGAGTCTGAAAGATGATAGCACACAGAGACATAGTGTAGATGAGAGATTGAACAAGATCACACAAAGATCTTGTAGGTGAGCTGATATGTTTTATTTTAAACTCTGGTTTTGAAGATGATATTTGCAAAATATAGTTTGCAGACAGTTGAAGGAAATCTCAACAAACAAAGATCATAGTTTTAAAAGTACTGTTGAAAGAGACTAGAAATAGTTTCTGAATGAAAGCAAAGTGTGGACAGAACCTTGAAGGATTCCAACGAAGATTGGATAAGAAGAACAATTGTGTGCAGGTGAGTTGAAGCCTAGAGGGAGCAGAGAGAATGCTCAAGAGGTTCCAGAGAATAGAGAATCAGTGCTTGCCAAAGACCAAGTCCAGAGAGAGGATTGGTGAGGTAAGTGGCAGCAGGGAAGACTTACTGTTGCAGAGGCTTTAGTACAACTCATGATGAATGAGTGAGGAACTCATGAAGATAGAAACAAAGATGACTACTGAAGGTCATTGCAGAGGTTCTGAAGAATACCACCGCAGAGGAAATGAGAAGGAAGATGCCAAGTCAAATGGCATGAGAATGAGTCAAGAGCAGATTGACAGAGAGAGAGCTGAGATAAATTTCCGTCTTGAGTTGTTGATGGAAATGTTACAAAGAGGTAAAGTAGACCAGAGATGTGGATGGAGTATGAAGAGGAAAGTCACATGGCATAGATTTCAAGTGAAGTGGGATCATAGAGTGAATGTTCAATTGAAGGAAGAATTACTTAGTTTAAAGGAAGATTTGATATGTGAGCTGGAATATGGTTCATTGCTTCCTGAAAGTGATAATGTGACAGAGGTGGAATCTACAGAGGAACTAATTCAAATGAAGGATTCAGAGCAACAAAGAGAGATGTTGACTGAAGCATCAAGTGAGACCACAAGGTCTAATGTTTTTAAAACTAATGATTTGTGTATGATTGCAGATACATCACAGGATGTTAAACAAACTTTGAAGTTTGTCAAAGAGGAAGAGTGGAATCTGAAACTTGTTCAGAATGATGCTGAGATAGCAAGATCTCAGAAACAAAAGGAGACAGAAGGATCTCATAATATTCAACAGAATATTGAAGCAGAGGAAGAAGGGCCATCTGATGATTGGTCAGCAGTAAATTAAGTTATGGAAAATTGTGTAAAATTTCCAAGTTCTACCCCAATTGAGATTGTTGAATTATATAGAAAGTTAGATCTTTACAGAAGTGAGTTGGAAAAGTAGACGATCTATACACAGGGTGAGTTGCTGAAAGGGAAAGACAAGAAAATTGTCCTAAATAATAATCAGGAAACAAAGGATGAGGATGTAGGAATGATTCAGCAAATCAGAGTTCATTATTGTGAACCAGAACAGGGAGACATTCTTCAAACAGATGATATGGAGGAAGGACTAACTGATAGTCTCATGGAGGATTTAAATCAACATACTAATGTACTGATGGAAGAGGAAATTTCAGAGCAGCATACTGAAATGTTGCCAGAGGAAAAAGAGGCACTGAGGCCTTATGTTTTTTATTTTAATAATTGTTTTATGAGTACAGGTTTTATTGAAAATGCTGGAGCAGATTTGTTGGACAGAGAAATTGAACTGATAAGGCGAATAATGATGAAAGTATTCCAGAAGAAGCCAGCAACAGTAAAACAAAGACGAAGTGGCAAGAGGAAGACAACAAAAGATTGTGAGAGCATAGTCAGTGGGGCGATGCAGCGTAAAGTGTGGAGCCCTGGAGAAGAACAACAAACAAAAGCAGCAACAAATGGAAAGTTGCAGCACAAGATATGGGATCTAGGAAGACAAAGATCCGAAGCACATGATCAGGTGATCATGATTAATTTCAACCTTGGGAGTTTGATGCAGGAGCATCAAGCTCAATTTCAATTATTCATTTGTGTGAAATAGGGGGTGAGGCTTTTTAATTATTTTATTAATTATTTATTCATTTTAATAATTTAAGAGAGAAAAATGTAAAGGTGAGGATTATTGTATATATCTTTAATAATTAAAAGGATACGAGGGAAATAGAATTAGGTAGCAAATTTAGGGAGTAGGAATTCTAAGTACGGGACTTTGTTGAGTCCAAACCTAGAATGAATCTAATTTAGATTTAGTTGAGATTTGTGTGGAGAGATTTTTGGAATGAATTAAATTCATTATTTATATATAAATAGGAGTGTTTTTGTGAGGAAGAAACACAACTGAGTGTTGTGAGGAGTACAATAAGCATGAGAGATGGTTTGAAGGGCCAAGAGCCAAGAGGCTGCCCAATGTAATATTTGGCCAGAGAATTTTTATATTTTTATATCTGTAGTTGATTTGAATGGCTCTTTCTCCTTCATGTGAATTTTAAGCTGAATCTTTTATGGTTTTATTTGAAGAAAAATTGAGCATTTCGTATTGAGTGAAGCAGTGAATTTTTATATGCTAGGATCTGCTTTCTAACAGAACCCCTGCATCACAATGTCATCTTCCAAGCATGGAAGTCATCCTTCCTAGTCAATTTGTCATCAACCTTAGAGCCATTGTAGTTTGAGGAACCCATCCTCTTCTTCGATGATTGCTACAAATTAGGGTTTTGTCTTCACCTCAGCTCTGATACCATGTAAATTTATGTAGATGTTCTATGCTTGATGCAACTTTACTTTCTCTTCAATATTAGACAGCGATCACATAAACAATAAAGTAAAACGCTGATAGAACATACCACTAGATCGACAAAAGACAAGCTAGAAATATATAAGTGTGTTGGTGCGTTACGACGGTCAACAGGATGCTTCAACCAACAAAGTCTTAATATGGTCAGCTAACCAGTAATGTCACACAACCCTCTAGGACAACCAAACGGTCAACTCAAAAGTCAACCCAAAAAGTCAATGGTCAACACAAACAGCAGCAGCAGCTAGGTCAATGCCGAAAAGTCGAAGTCAACGTTTTACCTCCAGAATAGTGCCAGAAAATGCAGATTAGGAAAATCGAAATTTTGGGAGAGTTTCGGGTCGATTTGACCTTGCGTTGACCAAAGTCAACGCTGGTCAAAGTTTGCTATAGAAACCTTAGAGCGAAATCAGAAATGTGATGCTGCTGGAAATTTCCCATGTGTGGAGAGAAGAGTCACCAAAGACATCGAACCAATCAGATGAGGAGAGAGAAATGTGTGAGGATGAGACGAGCGAAAATGTCCTCCAATGTTGACCAATATATATCCATTAGTGAGGGTCTGTGACACAACTGCTGGGGCACAAAACCTTAAGGCCGACCTGCACATAACTTGAATAAATTCAAAATAAATGTTCTGCTCATCGGATCAAGATGATCCTTAGATCGATCTTGCACCTCTCCGAAAGAGGAACCCAATAAAAATATTGGTATCTTCATCTGAGCATCTGGAGTGTAAAAACTCTGGTAAACTTGAATAAGTATTTATTATTATTTATAAAAGATGAGATATGACAGATGATTACAATGGGGAATCACCGAGGCTTTAATATAGCCTCATGGTGTCCCTTGGTGAAGAGGCATGATCTTTGATCATGCCCTTTCACTTAATAAAACCTAATATAACTATATCTAACTAACAATTAATAAAATTTACATAACATTGCCCCTCTTTTAAAGATGCTTTGTCTTCAAAGCATATGTAACGATGGACAATGTTGACGAATGCCTGGGTTTGTTGAGCGGCGGGCTCTTGCTTCCCACATTTTAAAAAGATCGTGGAGCATATTCTCGAGTTCAATCTTTTGTTGATCTGGATAGTGAAAATATCTGATATCGACAGGGTCGGATGTTGTCTTGACTTCCGGTGACTCTTCGTGGCTCCCTTTTGAAGATAACATTTCCAACTGATGACACTGTACTGTAGATGTTGGCGCTCCTATTTGAATCATCTTCGTCATCAGAGAGGAAGATACGACTTGATCTTCTGGGGCTTGGAATCCATACAACCTGTGTTTCTGCCCTTTCCACTTAAAACTTATAAACTGCTTCTGATGGTTGGCAGAATAAGTACCTAAGGTTTGTAGCCATTGAATTCCCAAGACCACATCTACTCCTCGTAATGGAACGGTGTAGAATGGAGATTCTAAATGAAAGTTTTTTATCTGTAGTTTGACTTTATGGCATTTCCCTACTTTCTCAATCTTCTTACCATCGGCCACCATTACCTTCATATTAGGCATGGGGAAGGTAAATCTGTTAAGTCTTTTTGCCATGGCTGAATCTAGAAAATTGTGGGTACTGCCAGTGTCGACGAGAACCATTACGTTGTTGTTCTTGATATGGCCTCTTAACCTTAGAGTTTGAGGTTGTGATATACCTGTCATCGCTGATAATGACACTTGCGGAACAGTTTTGCCATCCACTTCTGGAGAGAACTCTAAGTTGTCTTCTAATCCTTCTATATAGGAATCATTACTGTTAGGGTCATTAGTTGCTTCACAACTATATAGATTCTTCACTTTTCCATTAGCACATCTGTGCTTAGGGTCCCAGTTTTCACCACAACGTTTGCACTTGCCCTCTCGTATTCTTTGTTTTTCCACACAAAGAATACATAACAGCATCACAACATGGAGTTTGGACCTAGTTGTCCAAAATTAATAGAGGCTCAACGCTGCCTTTGCGTGGCTCTGCGCTGCCCAGCGTAGCCCCTATGTTGCCTCTTCTGCGTCGTCCTTTCTGCCTTCTCTGTGATGTATTCGCGACACAGGAAAATCTCCAACCGGAACTATCTCTGCCCCTCACTACGTAGAATCAACTCGATGTGATCCCACTGCTCTCTTGAGAAATCGATCTCTAGACTTTTTCCGAATGCCCATCGAAGTCCTTCTTATAATCTTCTCGTTGGATAACCAATGGCCGAGATTAAAACATAATCAACAACTTAGATCATATTGACTCTATCTCTGTTTTTTTCTAGAAGTTTCACACCCAGTTCTATAATATACTTTAATTATTTTAATTCCCTAAGTTTGGACTTAGACTCCCATTAAAAATAATTAATTATTTAAATAAAACCCCATCTAGGTGGAATTTCCCAAAGCTTTCTGGGTATTTTGGAATACATGTGTCTAAGCCTCCCTGCAAAATTTGAGACTTAGAGAACATCCGATGCTACCAGAAATCAACACTCCCTCTTAGCAAAGAATGTGCTCTAGTAATGCATCCTGCTGAAGCCCTACACTGACTCTGTAACATCTCCCTCTGTGCTACTGATACCTGACACAGCTACCCATCAACTATTGCGCTACTGCATCTCTGTTGTTGCTGACCTTGCATATTGCTGCCAACTGCATCTGCACTGCAACTCTATTGTTGCAGCAAAAAAACATCCAAAATTACTGAACGAAGTGTTCAACATGATGCATCTGATATTGAAGATCTGACTGCTGATAGTTCCTGCACTGACCCTCTGAAGCTGCTACGCTGCTGCTGACTCTACGTTGTGCCTTGCTGCACTGTTTCCAACCTCACTTTGTGCTGCTCAGACTCTGGCGCTCTCTAGCCACTACGCTGTCACTTCGACACTCCTCTGTACCAACTGACATTGGTCCATCCTGCTACCTCTTATTTGGGCTCCCGTAGCAAGGTACTGATCCATGAGGTGGACTCTTCAAGGATCCTACCCAACTTGCAGTTCTTTCAAACTACAACTCTAGATCACCCCAATTCTCCCCTGGAGATATGTGGGCAATCATGGCTAACTCCTCCTCCTCGATCCTTGCAGTTGCAGCCTACGGATCATGTTTCTCGTCCTTGTCCTTCTTCTTGAGAGGACACTGAGTAGCGTAATGACCCATTTCACTACATCGAAAACACTTGATCTTTGAGATGTCCTTTTTCCACCTCTGCTGCTCCTACTGCCCCTTAGATGCAAGGGCTGCATTCTCTTCCTCCTGCTTGGGATTTGACCCACTACTGCTACTGCCATCAAGTTTGCACTTGATCATATCTCACCTCATCTCTTCCTACTGAAGAGTGACCCACATCTATTCCCAATCAGACAACCTTTCTCTGCCCGAGATGCTCTGGACAAAGACTTGCCATTCATCTGATAGAGAGTTTAGAGCTAATCTGACCATCTCGGTGGCCAGAGGCGTAGATCCGCAACTGCTAATTGATCTCGGGTTTCTTGAAGTTTTGCAAGGAACAAATCAATGCATTTTCCCTTTTGCATCCTTTTAGATCGCATCTTCTCCTGCAAGTACATTTTCCGCTGCACGGAAGTTCCTTGATATAGCGTCTCCAAGGCATCCCACATCTCCTTGGTAGTTCCTTTGCTAGTGATGTGACATACAACATGATCCCTCACTCCGTCGAGGATCAAACGCTTGGCTTTCGCCATATCCTACTTGTAGGCTTTTAATGGATCTGCATCCACGGGGATAACTGCTACACCATCGATAAAAGCTTTGAGATCATGCTCATCTAACAGACACTTGATCCTTGCCTGCTAGATCACATGGTTGGAGGCACCCTCCAACCAATCTTGATCTCTCAACCCATTAGCTGTCATCTCCTCCAACTGAAAAATGTTGAGCTGCTCCCTCTCTCTCTTCTACGTAGCTGCTACGCTGACCTACACACCCCCTGCTAGATTATGTAGATCTGCTCCTCAACGCTGTTGCTCAGCAACTGAGAATTATAATTCCATGGCTCGGAATTCATTGAGGAAGAAAATTCTTTCAAAAATGTCTCCTTTCTTCTTCTGGCGCTTTTTTGCCCACAAAAATGCTTTAGAAAAATGCGTCCCACAGAAAACTGCTCTGCGCTACTCCCTCTGTCGCTGACAAATCACGAACTGGAAATCTTACCTCTCTGTCGACTCACTCAGAGAGAGAATTTCGTCGAGAATCTTGCCCTCCTGGCCTGGATTGCGCAATCCCTTGGGGATTCAATCTGCTGCCTACACAGCTTTTCGATCTCCCTCCTCTTCCACGCTGAGTTCTCCTGATATGCTCTCTTGCTTCACCTGCGCTGCCATACAAGATTTGATACCATGTGAAAATTCCTAAACCCAGAATCCTATTGCAGCAACTGGAAAATATACACCTAATTGTTAATTTTATCTTAACAATTTATCTGTTGTTTTCTACGGCAAACACTGAATACATTGTGAAAATTTCACTTTTGAAATTCTACTGTAGTAACTGATTTATTTCTCCTACTTATTTTCACAATAAGTTATTTATGAAAAACCCTTCAGTAAATTTCGAAATAAATTCTACTGCAGTTATCACATATATACATATGGAGAAAGAAACAACATAATACAAGCACAAGAATCAATCACATCAACATAGTTATTGTTGGACAATTGTCCCCGGAAAAACCGAATGTTGGAAAAACGGTGCAATAGATGAGTGTTTATATATTACAATTTCTTTACAAGGAATGACTGGCAGAATAACTGAGAAACTTGCAGGAAAACACCTGAGATGATTTTTCCCTGAACTCTGGAGAACTTCTGACACCTGAGAGGCACTCTAACCCACACTGCGTCACTCCTGCGTCCTTCTTTGCACAAAGATTGCGTCACTACTGCGTTGTTCCTCTGTGCTGCCTCTCTGCCCTTCTGCTTCCCTCTTCCGCAAGTTCTGACTGCTGCTGAAGCCCTCCGCTTCCTCTGCCCTACAACTCTCCCTTTGAAATCAAATTCTATGCTCTGAAGAATCGACTTCACTTGGGTTATAGAGTGTTTGCCCCATTTAGTACTTTCTAAATGGCCTTCAATCCTTCTTTTATAATCTTCTCGTTGATGAATCAACGATCCAGATTATAATTCTAATCAATGGCTAAGATTAAAACTTGACTTGATCTTCGTTCTCTAGAAGATTCACACTCTGGTTTATTAATACCCATTAAATATTTAATTTCCCTAAGTTTAAACTTAGGGTCTCCATTAAAATAAGTAATTATTTTAATAAAACATGAACCGAGTGAAATTTCCACAAACAGTTTCTGGGTTCTTTGGAATACTGGTGTCTAAGCCTCCTCAACAAATTTGAGACTTAGATCACTTTCCGATGCTACAAAAATCAACACTCCCTCTTAGCGAGGAAAGTGCTTTAGCAATTTGCTTGTTGCATACTGCTCTGACCCTGAAGCATCCTTTGCGCTGCAGATGCTCGACTGCTGCCCCTCATCTACTGCGCTGCTGCCTTCTGTACTACTGCCCATGACACTGTCACTGTCACTTCCTCATCTGTACTGCAACTCAATCTCAAGCTCTGCACTTGTCCATTTCTACTACTTAAACGAATTCTTGATCATCCCCCTCTTCTCTTTGAAATAAACAAACTTTGTTCTTCCCAGAGCCTTAGTAAGGATGTCTGCCACCTGTTCTCTTGTCGGGGTGTACTGCAATTGTATAGCTCCCCGCTGCACACAGTCTCTGATAAAGTGACACCTGATGTCAATGCGCTTTGACCGATCATGAAACACATGATTCTCAGAGAGCTTGATGCAACTCTGATTATCACATAGAATACTGGTCACTTCCATGTTCTCCTTGAGTAGATTCGCAAGCAGCTTCCTAAGCCATATGGCTTCACATGAAGCTGTGCTTGCTGCCATATATGCCGCCTTAGCTGAACTCAGAGCTATGAACTTTTGTTTCCTACTGAACCAAGAAGTCATTCCTGATCCAATGTTGAAACAGTACCCACTGGTACTCTTCCGATCTACTGAAATTCCAACCCAATTTGCGTCACTGAACCCACTTAGTCTGATGTCATTGCCTTGTGTGTATCTTAATCCATGCTCGACTGTTCCTCGTATGTACCTGAGAACATGTTTGGCTGCTGCCCAATGTGCCCTCCTTGGTGTGAATTTTTTTGAATCTATCCAATAGAAATCCTACAACAGTAAATCTAATTTACTTCTCCTACTTGTTTGATTAAATCACAAGTTGTTTTCTGAATAAGTTCAAGAAAACATCAAAGTAAATACATTGCTGCCTACACAATTATACAGATCAGGTATTGAAGAATAAGCACATTCAGACAAAGGACACACAATATTTTTCGGACAAATGTCCCCGGAAAAACCCAATGCGAGAAAACTGGTGCAGTAGTTCTGAGTACATCTAGGGTGCCATAATCTGGCTCACCCAACAGAGAAAATCCTTGGCAAACAAAGATAATTGCGAGTTTTACCTCACTTTGCAAGTCCCGGCTGATCTGGATCAGTCACTTGTGAAACCCCAGCTAGCTCTACGCAGTCTCTATGCTGCCACTGCGTAAGCCTGCATGGGCCTGGCTGAAGGACTGCGTCACCCTTCCTTTGTGCTGATCAGCCTCTCAAAAATTGAATTTCAGCCCTGCGGGCTTAGAAACCCTGATTCCTTGCTAATTCTGGACTGTCCCTTGGAGGCTCTGCGCTGCCCCTGCGTGAGCCCTACGTGTGCCAGTGTCACCCTCTCTAGGGTTTACGTCACCTCTCCCGGTGGCTGCACTGCCTCCTCCGCGTCTCTGCTGCCCTTGCTCTGCTTTGCACTCTCGGTCTTTCGACCAATCACTGCATCTGCCCCTTCTTCTCTGAATCACTCAGATTTGATCTTCCTCTTAGCACTACTTTGTCAGAGGAATTCGATCTCTTAGACTCTGTGTGTGTTCTCCAATTAACCCCAAGCCTTCCTTTAATACTTTTCTAGTTGAATAATCAATGGACGTGATCTAATCTTTAATTGACGACTAAGATTATAAAATACTTGATCCTTTTCACTTAGAACATTCTCACCCACATGTTTAAATTAATTCACTTTAATTATTTAATTTGCCTAAGTTAGACTTAGGGTCTCCATTAAAATAATTAATTATTTGAATAACTTAAGCTCCGGGTGGAATTTCTCCAAACGACTTCTGGGTCTTCGAGATCTCATGTGTTCTAGCCCCTCCACAAGGTTTCGGAGCTAGAGCACATACGATGCTACCCAAAAATCAACAATCCCTCTTAGCGAGGAAAGTGCTCTAGTGATACTTCAACCTGAAGCATCACACTGATCTACAGCATCGGTCCCCTGCGCTGCTGATGCTTGGCTGTTGCCCTCATCCACTGCGTTGTTGCCTACTGTACTGCTGCCCCATGACTCTGCCACTGTCACTGCATCATCTGTATTGCACCTCCCTCTCAAATGCAACATCATGTTGCCCATAGCATTGGCCCTGCTAACTGTTGCACTATAACTCAGTTGCTGAGAGTTAAGCAACTGAAGGACATCACCCAAAAATCCTGACAGACAAGTCAGTCTGGATGCACCTTGATACTGAAGCACTCTCTGCTGCTAATCTGTGCTGACCCTCTGAAGCTCTGCGCTGCTGCTGCTTTGCACTGCATAAGCACTGCCTCTGCGCTGCTGAAATCCCATCAGCCTCTGCGCTGCTGCCACGCTGCTACTGCCTCTGCTTTGTGTTGCTCAAGTCTTCAACGTCCTAGCTTTGCCAATGTGCTTCCATAATCCTCTACACCAACTGAATCTAGTTATCCTGCTATTGTCATTAAGGGCTCCTGTAGCTCGTTGCACCTCAAGGATTCTGCCCTCCATTTGTAGTTCAAGAGAACTGTAGATGTATGTCGCCCCACCTCTTCTCTTGAGGCACACGAGCACTCATAGCCACATCGTCATCACTCCCATCATCGCCCTTAGCTGCTGCAGCCTTTGAATCAGAATCTTCCTTGCCCTTCTTTTTCGTAGGACAAGTTGTGGCGAAATGTCCTAATTCACCACATCTAAAGCACCTGACCTTTGAAAGGTCTTTCTTCTTCTTCCTTTGCTGCTGTTGCTGTCCCTTAGATGCGAGAGCCGCATCTTCGTCCTCCTCCTCCTTGATCTTGATCCCTCCGTTGCTGCTGCCTGTCTTGGTCATCCTCCTGATCTCTTCTTGTCAAAGAGCTGCCCACATGTTTTCCCAATTTGGGAGATCTGCTCTGCCCAAGATGCCTTGGACAAAGTTCTCCCACTCATTAGTAACTACATTCAAGGCAGTTCTTACCATAAGACCTTCGTCAAGAGTGGCCCCCATGGTAACCAGCTGATCACGGATCTCCTTCAACCTCGTGAGGAAGGGGTCGATTTCCTCTCCCTTTTGCATCTTAAATAGTCGAAGCTAATTCTCCAAAAGCATTCTCCTCTGGACAGAAGTCCCCTGATACAATGTGGTCAAAGTCGTCCACATCTCATTTGCGGTCTTCTTTTCAACAATGTGGGGGACCACATGATCCTTGACCCCGTCCAAAATCAAGCGCTTTTCCCTCACTTGCGCTTCCTCATACTTCTTCAATGGATTAGTGTCAACAGGAACATTGCAAACATTCTCGGCGTGATCTTTGATGCAATATTCATCTAGAACTGACAAGATTTTGGCCTTCCAGATGACGAAGTTGGATGCTCCATCCAACCTGTCTTGATCCCTCAGTCCATGTGAGGCCATCTCTACTCAAAAAGATGTCGAAATGATACTCTTCTCCCTTTTTCTATTTCCGCTTTCAGCAAAGGACTTGGATATGGGCTTCTTGGCGCTAGAAACCCTCTAGAGAATACACTCCCTTTGACAAGTGATTTCCCTCCCGGAAACCCTCCGCCAATTGTTGTCGAATCGACCCTCTCCAATCACTCTGTTGATCAGATCTCAGACTTCTTGGCGAGAAATCTGCTGAGGGACTGCTTCCCCTACTTTGTCACACCTTGCTAGACATTGTTATGCACCAACAGAAACAATGCCCCACCAGCCGCTACTGAAGAAAACGATTTGCACTTGCAGCCACGACAACCGGAAAATCTGAGGCTCAAAGCCTCTGCGCTGTCCCAACAAAGACTGCGTAAGCCTCTACCACAGGCTTCTGCGTTACTCTGCTAGCTGATGCAGGCTCTGTGTGAGCCCCTTTGGTGATTGTGTCACCCTTCCGTGCTTCTTCCTAGATTTGCGCTGTCACTGGGACAACCTCCTTCTTACAACAAAAATTCTTTGGTCTTCTGCTGATGGCTTCAACTCATCTTGATCTGCAAATTCTCTGATAGCATGTGAAAATTTCTGAATCTACTCAGCATAAATCTTGTAGCAGTAAATCTGATTTACTTCTACTTGTTTGATTAAATCACAAGTTATTTTCTGGATAAGTTCAAGAAAACATCAAAGTAAATACACTGCTGCCTACATAATTACACTGATCAAGTATTGAAGAATAAGCACATTCAGACAAAGGACACAAGATTTTTCGGACAAATGTCCCGGAAAAAACCCAATGCGGGAAGACTGGTGCAACAGTTCTGAGGGTTTTTATTATTAAGAAAAATTTTGAGTACATCTAGGGTGCCATAATATGGCTCACCCAACAGAGAATCCTCGACAAACAAAGATAATTGTGAGTTTTACCTCACTCTGCAAGTCTTGACTGATCTGGATCAGTCACTGGTGAAACCCCAGCTAGCTTTGTGCAGTCTCTACGCTGCCACTGCGTAAGCCTACATGGGCTTGGTTGAAGGACTGCGTCACCCTTCCTCTGTGCTAATCAACCTCTCAGAAATAGAGTTTCAGCCCTGCCTACTTAGAAACTTCGATTTCTTGCTAATTCTGGACTATCCCTCAAAGGCTCTGCGTTGCCCCTACATGGGCTTGCATCACCCTCTCTGGGGTCTACTTCACCTCTCCTGCTGGCTGCACTGCCTCCTTTGCGTCTCTGCTGCCCTTGCTCTGTTTTGCACTCTTGGCCTTCCGACCAATCATTGTATCTGCCCCTCACTACTTCTCTGAAACACTCAGATCTAATCTTCGTCGGAGCACTACTCTGTCAGAAGAATTCTATCTCTTAGACTCTGTGTGTGTTCTCCAACTGACCCCAAGCCTTCCTTTAATACTTTTACAGTTGAATAATTATCTACCGTGATCTAATCTCTAATCGACGACCAAAATTAGAAAAGACTTGATCCTCGTCACTTAGAACATTCTCACCCACATGTTTAAATTAATTCACTTTAATTATTTAATTTCCCTAAGTCAGACTTAGGGTCTCCATTAAAATAATTGATTATTTGAATAACTTAAGCTCTGGGTGGAATTTCTCTAAATGACTTCTGGGTTTTGGAGATCTCATGTGTTCTAGCCCCTCCACAAAGTTTCAGAGCTAGAGCACGTCCGATGCTACCCAAAAATCAACACTTGGTTCTACCATGAACTGCCTGAGGGTATTGATAGCGTAACATATGTCTGGCCTTGTGTTGACCAGATACATCAGGGACCCTATGAGCTCTCTGTACAAGGTAGGATCAAGCTCATCATCTTCGGATACGTCAATCTTCTTCCAGTTGGTGATCATTGGAGTAGCCATGGGTCTACAATCCTGCATCCTGAACCTCTTCAGAATTTCTGTAGCATATCTTCCTTGACCAAGGAAGATTTCACCCTTCTGTTGCCAAACTTCCAACCCCAGAAAATAATGCATCAGTCCCAGATCCTTCATATCGAATTCTGCAGCTAGGTTCTCCTTGCAATTCTTGATGAGCCTAGACGAGCCTGTTAAGAATAGTTCATCTACATACAACACCATTATTAGAGGCTTATTCCCTACTGTTAGATAGTAGAGATTAGGATCTACGTCACTCTTGACGAATCCCATCTTTTGCAAGTAACCATCAATCTGACCGTACCAAGCTCTAGGAGCTTGTTTAAGTCCATACAAGGCTTTCTTCCACTATTGCGTCTACCCATACCTGATGCTGAGCTGCCTCCTTGAAACTAGAGGGTTCCCAAACCTGAGCCACCAAGGCTTCGTACATGTCAGGTTGCCTGCGTTGCCTCTTCTCGTTTCTAGGAGCTCCGCCAAACTCCTCCGCATCCCTCAGAATCTGTCATGGTTCCTGACTCGTCCTATTGCTGGTAGAGGGTGGATCTTCCTGTTCCTCCTCTTGCGAATCTTCTTGAGATAAACTACTAGATCCTTGTGCTTTGGAGAAGCACTGGTGCTAGTTTCGGTTGGTCGAAGAGGCTGGACCAATGGATCATCTTCTGACTGCATTTTAGAAGGCATCTCCCGAGATCTCCTAAAAGCTCTGTCCTCCATGAACTTTACATCTCGTTGTACTACAATTTTTCTATTTCCAAGAATGTAGATTCTATATGCCTTAGCATTCTCGCTATATCCCACCAGATATCCCTTTTCTGCAGTGTGATCTAATTTCTTCCTCTTTTCTTCTGGAACATGGTAGTATGCCAAACTACCAAATATCCTGAAATGGCTTACCTTTGGTTTCCGGTCACTAAAGACACTCTCTGGTGTAATCTTACCTAGTGCCTTGTGAGGAATCCTGTACTGAACATACACAACTGTACTGCATGCCTCTGCCCACAGGAACTTGGGCATATCTTGATCATACAACATTGCCTTCGTTGCTTCAACAATAGTTCTATTCTTCCTTTCTGCTACTCCATTCTGCTCCGGATTATATGGAGCGGTCCACTCCCTTTTGATGCCTTCCCTTGCGCAGAACTCAGTGAATTTTTTATGAATATATTCTCCACCATTATCTGACCGCAATATTTTATCTTCTCTCCTGTCGAATTCTCAACCAGAGCCTTAAACTCTTTGAATCGATCAAAGACCTCATCCTTGGTCTTTAGAAAGTAGATCCAAGTTTTCCTGGAATGGTCATCAATGGTGACGAAGTACTCGACACCACTAAGAGCTCTATGGGACATAGGTTCGCAGATGTCTGAGTGTATTAATCCCAACACACTCTTAGCCCTATTGTTGTTTCTGGGGTAAGCAACCTTGGTGTACTCACCTAGTATGCATCCTCTACATACATCATCTCGCTTGGTGCTCAGTTCTGGAACTCCTGTGATGGTCTCTTTGAGAATTCTTAGAGCCCCATGGTGTAAGTGCCCCATCCTTCTGTGCCATAGCTCATTCAAATCTTTCTCACTACTATTGCCTATCAGTGCCATTGGAGATTTGAGTTGCAACTTATATAGTTTGTTGCTCCCGACTCCGATTTGTGCCTTCTTCTTCCAACTTGGGTGTTTGACATATACTCGTTTGTCAATGAAGTATATGTTATGGCCCTTGTTCTATAGCTGAGACATAGAGAGTAAGTTGATCCCCAAACCAGGCACATGCAGTGCATTGGTAGCCCGAAGCTTATTCCCAGCTTCAATTTGAAAAACTATGGTACCTCTTCCAATAGGGGTACCCATGGTCATCTTGAAGTTCATCTGTTCTTCTTGAAACATTCACGTATTCACGTCATATGTGTAGAAGCTCCACTATCAATATTCCTAACCTCTGAAGAAGCAGAGCTTGATACACAAGCGTACTCTTCTTCCACTCTAGAAGCCAATACAAAGATGTCGTGATCCTTCCTTTCTTTCATGCTTTCCCTTTTCTCTGGAGAACTGCGTGAACCCTTCTGAGTTGCTGCTACAATGACATTTAGACTTCGTTCCTTTGTAGAATCTCCAATCCTGTACCCTGATCTTTGCTCTGATACCATGGTAAAATTTCACTTCTAAAATTCTACTGCGGTTATTGATTTATTTCTCCTACTTATTTTCACAATATGTTATTTATGAAAATTCCTTCAGTAAATTTCGAAATAAATTCTACTGCAGTTATCACATATATACATATAGAGAAAGAAACAACAGAATACAAGCACAAGAATCAATCACATCAACACAGTTATTTTTGGACAATTGTCCCTGGAAAAACCCAATGTGGGAAAATCGGTGCAGCAGATGAGGGTTTCTTCAACAACAATTTATTTACAAGGAATCACTGGCAGAATAACTGAGAAACTTGCAAAAAAAACACCTGAGATAATTTTTCTCTTGGAAAAACCCAATGTGGGAAAACTGGTGTAACAGATGAGTGTTTATATATTAATCTTCAACAACAATTTATTTACAAGGAATGACTGGCAGCATAACTGAGAAACTTGTAGGAAAACACCTGAGATAATTTTTCTCCTGAACTCTGGAGAACTTCTGACACCTGAGAGACACTCTAACCCTCACTGTGTCACTCCTGCGTCCTTCTCTGCATAGAGACTACGTCACTGCTGTGCTGTCCCTCTACATTGCCTCTCTGCCCTTTTGCTTCCCTCTTCCTCGAGTTCTGACTGCTGCTGAAGCCCTCCGCTTCCTTCGTCCTGCAACTCTCCCTCTGAAATCGAATTCTATGCTCTGAAGAATCGACTTCCCTCGAGTTACTGAGTGTTTGCCCGACTTACTTTCCAAATGGCCCTCAAACCTTCTTTTATAATCTTCTTGTTGATGAATCAACAACTCAGATTAGAAGTCTAATCAATGGCTAAGATTAAAAATTGACTTGATCTTCGTTCTCTAGAAGATTCACACTTTGTTTTATTAATACCCATTAATTATTTAATTTCCCTAAGTTTAGACTTAGGGTCTCCATTAAAATAATTAATTATTTTAATAAAACATGAACTAAGTGAAATTTCCACAAACGGTTTTTGGGTTCTTTGGTATACTGGTGTGTAAGCCTCCTCACCAAATTTGAGACTTAGATTACTTTCTGATGCGACAAAAATCAACATACATCACACTACAACGTTCGCTACATAAAAATTATATGCGGAACAAGAACTGAGAAAGAGGAAATAGACATACATATGACACCATTATTTTTGGACAAATGTCCCCGGAAAAATCCGATGCGGGAAACCGGTGAACCAACTGAGGGTTTGTATTATTAAGCAGTAGTTCTGAATACAATCTAGGATGCCTTACTAGCCATCCCTACAGAGAAAATAACTGACAGAGAGTTAGTGAGAAAATGACCTCACACTAACATTGGAGATCCGACACTGACCCAACCCTGAACTGACAAGTCTCACACTGCCTATGCGCAGTCTCTACGCAGATCTGCATCACTATGGCTGGGGACTGCGTCACCTCCTTTGATTGGTCTTTCTGCTGCCTGGATGTTGATCTTCTGTCCCTTCGGTCTCACACCCCAACACTCTGACACTGGATCTGACTGACCCTCAGCAAAAATTGCGAATCTCTTCAGAGACTCAACGCTGCCTTTGCGTGGCTCCGCGTTGCCCCTATGCTGCCTCTTCTGCATCCTCCTCTTTGCCTTCTCTGCGATGTATTCCCAGCTCAGGAAAATCTACAACCGGAACTATCTCTTCCCCTCACTACGTAGAATCAACTCGATGTGATCTGTCCACCTGCTCTGCGCTACTCTCTTGAGAAATCGATCTCTAAAATCTCTCCGATGTTTTTTCCAAATGCCCATCGAAGTCCTTATAATCTTTTCGTTGGATAACCAACTACCCAGATTAAAACATAATCAACGGCTTAGATCATATTGACTCGATCTCTTTCTTTTTCTAAGCCTCCTTGCAAAATTTGAGACTTAGAACACATCCGATGCTACCAAAATTCAACATGCCAATATAGCCCTCTGGAGGGTTAGGACCCCGTATAGGGAGACCAAACCTAAAACGGACACCATCTGCAATCCTGCATAAGATCCAATGCCTCCCCTTGCCATGGACAAGTGGACACTTCATAATGGCATGCCTTTCCATAGTGGGCTCTGGCATGTGCTAATGTCTCCAAGCTCCAAAGGGGGTTGGCCATGTACCTTATTAGGTGGTTTCTACCTTTAGAGGGGATAGTATGTCCAAGGTACATCCCTCAAATGGTGATGGCATGTGATAAAGAGGTGAAATGGAATAGGGGATGAGAGGGGCAATTCTAGGCCACATATCAGGGCACAAGGGTAGCTAGAAAAAGGGAAGCCCATCCTGGGTATGTAAGGCGAAGGAGGGAGAAATTATGGGCAATGAGGTGCCCCAACCCTGATTTTTCCACCCTTCTTTATATGCCTTTTGCCTTTTATGATTTTTCTTTGATTAACTGCTCGAGGCTCAAAGGATAAGAGCATGATGTGTAAGATATAGCAGTGATTACCCCATTTTTAGTAGGGCGGTTCATTACCCTCCAGGGATTGGGACAATCATGGGTTAATGAATGATAAAGGAGGCTCATCTAGGGCCTATGGAACGAGGGTGATGGCCATGGGTATGGGGTAGAGCTTATGCATTGGCTTTTGCCCACGTGCTAATTATGTTTGTCCCGACCATCTTTTGCATCTTGTGGTACATTTTCCTGTTGAATGTGTCCATTTATGCTTTTACTTTTCTTTTTAGTTGCTTCAACCTCTGGGGCATCGTTCCAAGCCTGACCCAAGGTGGGGGCAAGGGAATGGGAAGGCTAACCCTATGTGGACCCAGTGAGGAAATGTGGACCTAGGTGGGAGAGATGATGAATGGGGGTATAGTGAATGGAAGGGGAGTATTATATGTGGATAAGGGAGCGGGACCATGCAACCAAAGTCGGGATTTCTCAAGCAGTACCACCCTAAAACCAAATGGTCAGTAAAGGAGATCCCACGAGACTAAAATCTAAGGGTAACATCCAAAAGAGGTCAAGGGGACAAAAGCACAAACTAAGCCCACTCTTTCCGCCGAATCCCCCCCATCAATCCATGGTCGGAATTATCCATGACAAGTAAATCCAATACTCAATTACCAAATGACAAGACTTACCTTAGGTTCGGGAGGCCCACCTTCAAACATACGATCAATACAAATGGGTGGGGACCACATGGCTGGCTCGGTTGGCGGAGAATGGCACAATGAGCTAGTTGAGGGCTGCAAGCGACTACTGGCTGTCGGCTGAGGTCCGTCATGGAGAAAACATTTCTCCTAGGGATATCACCCACAAAGTGGTGGGTAACAGGTCTAATTAGCTAAATCGAACTCATTAGAAGTGTAGAAATACAAGTGATGTGAATTCATTTTAGTATCATCACTTGGATTGGACTTGTATCTCTTTAGAGAACTTCGCTATCCTTCTTGGAGGACGAATTTTTGGAGTATGGAATGAATTTTGATGTTTGGATTATTTTCTCTTGTCTTGGAGCTTCTTGATTGGCAAAGTTTTGATGGTTGGATATACTCTTAATACATGTAAGTACAATTTAATGCTATTTTCTCTCTCTATTTTTGTCACATACATTGTTGCTGGGTTTTGCTATACCAGGGCTAATTTACTGCAGCCATTCATGCAAAGTTGTGGAAATGCAGTTTCTAGATAGTGATGCTTTATGTATGGGCCATGTATTATGAAAGAATGTTCCTAGAGATTGCTTCTTCAATGAAATTCATCTTGATAAGCCATCTATTTTTCAAAACGAAGTATAAAGCTCTTGAAGCTGCTTTTGCTACTGCCCTAATGTTATGCGAAGTTGTCTTTGAGGCCTCCTTGACATAGAATATTCAATATCCATAGTCATAATTACTCTTGACTCCAAATCTCCCCAAAGGACTAGGCACTGGTACACCATAAAGGTGATCACCTTAGACTTATTTTCCTTCTCTCACCTTCTCTTTTCTAGGTCTAGCCCTTTAGGTCTTTTAGGTCATCATTTATCTTGAAAAGCATCCACTAGGAAAATTGGATCTCTTGGTATCCTTTGCGTTGGGGTTTCTCCTAGGCACCCTCTAGTTTTGAAGCAATTCCGACGGTGGGATTGTGAGATACCTCAAGCCCTAGCCTCAAGATCAATCTTGCCCTTGGTTTCCTTAGGCTAAAAGACCTCATTGGGATCATCACCTTGTCTCATATTAAAAATTCTTTCTTTGGTCCCTTTCCCCTTCGGAATAGGTCAAGTACATCATTGGTTGCTAAACTCTACACCCTTGACCTATACCCTAGGTCCACTTGGTCCTGTGTGGTCCCACAAGCCATTAAGGGTAATTCTTCAAAGACCATTTGGAATCCAAGCCTTTACAAGAATTTTGGCGTTTGAGGGGCTCCATTATAAGATACATTCCCGAAACCTTAACCATGAAATTCTCCTTGAGCCCTTCTTTGAGAACCTTCAGCCTTGCCTTCCAAAGCAAGTAAGCTATATATCTGAACCTCTCTTTTGAATAGCCCCCTAGGATCACCCCTCACCCTATCATTGATCTACTTATTTCGTGGTCCTTATTATATCAGGTCTCCTCCCATCAGTGAAAGTCCATAGAGAATAGGGAGCCTTAGCTGAGGTGACAGTGGGATTTTGCTCCATTGTTGCCCTTAACCTGGTAGTAGCCCTCCAAGGACCCCCTTTTAGAGCCCCTCCTAGTTTGAGCGGTAACATTTTTGGCGCCGTTGCCGGGGAGGAAGCAAGTCTACCTCCCTAGTGAATCATTGAGGAATTGATTCATTGACGACATCTTGTAATATTCCTCTGGCGACTCCACAACATCCTTCTTAGAATGGAAGACCTTGAAACCATAACATATCATCGTAGAAAGGATGAAGGACCCCACACTCCGTTGTTTTATAAAAGAATTAACAGATTAAAACAAAAACTGAAGTTTTTCATTCCTCTCAACCTTTCAAATATGATTGAGGCCCTATTTAGCTCCTTGCGTGAAGACCCCAACAGGCCCAAGTTCACCGGGGAAGAAGACCCCCAAGAGCATCTTTTAAAATTCAAGTACCAAACATGTGATACATCCTCCATTGAATTTAGTCGTATGATTGCTTTTGCCACAACCCTAATAGGAAAAGCCTGGGTATGTTATGTATCCCTTCCCCCGTCCTCCATCTCCTCGTGGGAAGGATTTGTTGAAACATTCAAAACAGGGTGGTACCATAAAAAATGTTAATTTTAGTTAACCATGGTATGTTCTATGCTTAGAGCAGTTTACTTCAATCTTTCTTATTATCCCAATTCCATTTGCAATCATATAACCATTGACAGTGAATGCTGATAGAACATAAAATAAATCGACAGAAGACAAGCCAAGACAAGAGACAAATATTCTTGTAACTCTTCTTATTCAGCGGAGAGAGAGAAAATATCTTTTACAGCAATCAACAGGATGCCCTAGGCAGCGAAGTCTTCGCTGGTCAAACCAACAATTCAACCTCCAAACAAACTCGGTCAAACTTAGTCAAACTCAAAGTTTGACCTTGATTTTTGTGCCTCCAACTGTGGCCTCTTCAAATCGGATTTCTGAGCTAAAAATCGCAGTTAAATGATGAGAGTTGACCCAAAGTCAATGCTGGTCAACACTGTCCAGAAAGCCCTAAACTAGTCCGAAAATTTCAGCTTCTTGTTTCACATGTGTGGAGGAAAGAGAAGCCTCTAAGGCTGTACGAACCAATCAGATGAGAGAGAGATGTGTGAGATGAACGAATGATGAAATGAGCATCATGTCTCTCCTTTTTATATCCATGACTGTGGGTGTGTGACACAACTTTTGGGGCTTTTGAGCCTACATTACAATTCCGGCCGACCTTGACAAATTGCACAGGTGGAAAAATAAATTCAAAATCCAACTTCTGCTCATCCAAACAAGATGATCTTTAGATCAATATTGAACCTCTCCGAAAGAGGAATCCAACAAAAATATCATATCCATCATATGAGTAGTGCAACATGGAGTTTGGCCCTAGTCGCCAAATTTAACACTCCCTCTCAACTAGGGAGAACTCCACCTGCCCATCTATCTGTCCACCTGTGCAATCCTGTCGTCCAGTACCATCATGTACTATCATATATCATCATGCAACCCTGTGTCATCCCGTTGTGTCTGCTTTGCTGGCTCTGCTCTGCTATAGAAGAAATAATAAGAAAATATGATCGAAAGTGAGTCACAACGACCTTACCACTCTCCATTGACCCGAAGTCAGTTTAGAGGTAAAAACCTCAACCAGAGTTGATCCCAGATCAAGTTATTGGACACATCCCATCCTATACATAAAAAGTACGACAATACACGATGCGTCCATTGGTAATGCTATGGTCTCTATCCTCATTTCCCAACTCATTGGCCAGATGAGAGGTACTTCCCATGAGTCCTGGACTACATGGGTGGCATGCATGTGGGGCATAGATCAAAGAGAGGGTCAACCAACTCAATATCAGAATAGTGGGGAAAGAGCACACCAACAAGGTAAGGCGAACCTAGCCCTGTGGTTGCTTATAGCTCCAAGTAGCTATCCCCAAGCCCCCATGAGCTCCCAGAGCTCATAGTCCAACTTAAGCAGGACCCTCACAATAGGGTCTGTCCATGATACCAAGCTTCTCACGAAAGGTTAATAATTTGACCTTCCCTTGGGGCTTCGTGAGGATATCTACGACCTGCTCATCAGTCCCAATGTGATGGAGCCTTACGACACCACGTTGTACCATGTCTCAGACAAAGTGGTACCTAATATCAATATACTTGTATCGGTCGTGGAACACGGGATTCTCAGAAAGACGAATCCCACTTTGGTTGTCGCAAAGGATCACGGTGGTATCCAACACATGACCCAACAACTCACTGAAGATATTTCTCAACCAAACAGCTTCACAACAGGCCATACTTGTTGTAATGTATTCGGCCTCAGCGGTGCTCAAAGCAACTGATTTCTGTTTCCTACTCATGCAGGAGATCGAAGCAGAACCTAGGGTGAAGCAACATCTAGATGTGATTTTACGATCCACCACACTGCCTGCCCAATCGGCATCGGTATATCCATTGAGCCTCATACTCCCGGCAGTGTATCTTAGCCCATGGTTGATTGTGCCCTGGAGATATCTTAAGAGATTCTTGGCACCAATCCAGTGAATGTGATGAAGCTCGACCATGTATTGACTCAATGTGTTCACTTCAAAACATATGTCCAGACGTGAGTTCACTAAGAACATCAAGGCCCCCATGAGTTGACGATACTCGGTGGGATTCCCCAACTCGGGCCCAGTAGCACTTCCACACAACTTCTTAAAGTTGAGTTCCATCGGAGTAGTCACAGACTTGCAGTCTACCATCCCAAATCTCTCCAGCAGCTTCACAATATATTTTCCTTGAGAAAGGAAAATCTCACCTGGCTTTTGCCAGACCTCCAAGCCTAGGAAATAGTACATCAGTCCTAGGGCCTTCATCTCGAACTCGAAAGCTAGCTCCCTCTTACATTGATGAATGAGAGGGTTAGCACCTGTCAGGAAGAGATCGTCCACATAGAGAACCAGAATGAGAGGCTTGTCATTATCAACCTTAAAATAAATTCTTGGATCAACATCACTTCGAGTAAAGCCCAACTTCATCAAGTAGCTATCGATCCTCTGATACCAAGCTCTGGTGGCTTGCTTCAAGCCATAAAGGGCTTTCTTCAACTTGCATACCTGCGTGTCTCTATTTCGAACTTCGAACCTAGAGGTTGTTCCACATAGACCTCTTCCTTGATTGAGCCATGTAAGAAGGCAGTCTTCACATCCATACGATGTAGACTCCATCCTTGCGATGCAGCGAGGGCAATGATCGATCAGATGGTGATGTAGCGGGCAACAGGTGTAAATATTTCATCATAATCTATGCCTTTTGGTAGGTCCCTGTAATTTGTCAGATTGGAAAGACCAAATAGACAAGGGTAACATCAACCAACTTTGGAGTCCTAGGACCTAGCCTTCCTGGGCTCAGAGAGGGCTCTCTCTATATTTGTATAAAAGGTATGACTTGTTTGTTTTAGGATGCTGATTTTAGGCTAGTTAAAATGATAGGGTTTGTTTGTTTTGTTTGGTTGGGTAGGTTGTTAAGTAGAACAGATAGGGTAAGAGAAAATCAATCCATTGGGCTATGGGATCTATGAAAGGCTTGAAAAGTACAATAATGAATCAAGGGTGTTTCATAGGGCAAGTTGACAAAGCCTAATGGATCTTAATAGCTTCGGTGGGAGTGAAATGAACATTAAATGGTGAATTTAGTGGGTTTAAAGGGCAATCAAGAATCCTTTAACATATACTATAACAAGAAGAGTCTTTAAGAGCACTATGCTTAAGAAAGAATCAAAGGACAGGGCACACCATAAACTTCTTTGACCTAGCTTTATCAAGTAAACTTTGAGACAACAATCCAACAAACCCTAGAGAGCAGAGAACTCGTAAATTCTCTAGCTATTTACCTTAAAAGAAAGAAAACATTCAAGATAACAAACAAATGATGATTAAAGAGCAGGGAACTCTCAAATTCTTCAATCAGACTTTTAAAGACCTTCAAAGTGACTATTCAAGATGGACTAAATGACAGGGCAAACCATAAACTTTAGCCAAACCCTAATCAATAAAATTCAAAGAAAAGGCCTAAAAAACAATGTTTTAAGCTACACCAAAGGACAGGGCATACCATAAACTTCTTTGGCTTGACTCCATTAAATCATTTTTGAGACAACAAGCATAAGTGGAACCAGAGAGCAACTAAGAATTCTCCAATCAGACTCAGCAGAGGAAAACATAAAGATAAAGAATGCAGACAGAAATAGGGTGCCAAGATAGCACATCCTACTCTAAGATTTCTGTTCTTTTATCAGAGAAAGGATGAAAAATATGGAAAACACGGAAACAATTACAAAATTGGAATAACATCACCATTTGACAAAGTCCATGAATCTTGCAAATGTGCTAGCTCCATTATCATTCAGTCCAAGACAATTACAAAGCTCCAAAGTCAAAAACTCTTTAACACTCAAAGTCTAAGTGATTTTCCTCTCAACAACCAACCAACAACCAACCCTCAACAGTGAGGCATACATGTAGTATTTAACTGCAAAATGAGGAGGTAAACCCTAACTAGGGTTTCAAAATGTCATTTATTACATATTTAATGTATTTTGACCTTTGAGACCATGCAAGGCCCAAGGCAAAATATCCCAAACTCATTAAATGCAAAATTAACTTCTAACATAAATTCTAAACTAACTTTGTAGATATTTGTCCTTAAGGCCTTAAAAATATATTTTTTCAATAACTTTGATGTCTTTTGTTGACTTTTTGGTAAGGGCGCAGTGCCAAGGTACAAGGGCGCAACGCCATGTCAAATGTGCAGCACCAAATCTGGAAAAATCACTTGTTTTGCAGCTGAGTTTTGGAAGCGTTCTTGGTGTCCAAATGAACTCCATGATAGCTCATTGGAAAGTCTGTCCTGTCTAGTTTCCAAATCTGCCTTTAGTTTCTAGATTGGTGCCCATTTCCCTGCTCAAAAATCCATTCTCCAAGACTGCTAAGGGCGCAACGCTAGTGCTGAAAAGAGGGCAGAAAGGTGTTTTTTAGGTGGTTTTTGGCCCTTTTGAGGGACCAGTTTTGCTCCAAATGACCTGAAATTTTCTATGGATGATGTCCTTGGCATGAGGAACATGAATATGTAAGCCATTTGTCAATTAAGTGCCCCAAAAAAGAGCGCAGCGCCAGTGGCGCTGCGCATTTGGCCCTTTTTTCTGCAAGCCAAACAGTCAAAATTTCAAAATTTGCAAAAAGGTGCCAAAAATGGAATTTGTCTTGCTGATCATGTTTGGGAGGCTTGGAGGGATACATCAGCAAGGATGTTGAGCTTTTCCTTCTCCTTTGCCTCATTTTGTGCTTGAATCTTTGCAAGGGCTCTTTTGAGTTTTGCCCTTGCAATCTTGTTTCTTAAGGCATAATGCCTTGCCATCCTCTTCTGCAAGTCAATGTCTCTTGTGGCCTTCTCTAACTGACCCTCTAAGTGCAAGTTTGCCCTCTCTAGCCAAGATTGTCTGTCATTACTGATCTCTATGGCAAGCATCTCACTTGGAGTGAGCTGCTCTGCCAACTCTGCCTCTCTTTGCCTTTCTTGGGCTAAGGCCTTTTTCAATCCAATTGTTCTTGGCCTCTTCCTAGGAAGCTGCTCTTCCTCACTATTAGTGTTTTCATACTTACCCAAGGCCTCATCTAACAATACTTTGGCCTTTGTGGCTTCTCTTTGGGCTCTAATTGCCTTGATGTAACTAATGGCCTTCTTTGCCTCCAATTGTTGGTTTTCCAACTCAAAATAACTGATCACATTCTTGGCCCTACCAAGGTTAGCTTGGAGCTCTTTGATCTTGGCATCTTTGCTCTCGAGCAACACATTTGTGATCCTCTCCTCATCATAGGTCAATCAGTTGAAACTCTTGCTCAGTTTCATGTGTCCTTCTCTTCAATAGTGACCTGCTCTGCAACCTTTTCCTTACCTTTGTCAAGTTGTTTTGTTGATGTAGAAGGCATGGCCCCTTGCCTCTTAAGGGCAGCAAACACATGCCTGTTTACCCTCCGGTAGGTCAAAAGAAGTGGCTCAATGTTACTCATCTTAGTGCCATCTGTTTCAAGGTTTCCATCACTGCTTGATGCTTGGTCATCATGATATGAGGGTGAAGGAATGTGAGTGGGTGAGGTGGAAGGGTCATCATGGGGTGTATAAACAACAAGAGGTGATGGAGGAATGGATTTTGGAGGATGGGATGATGAAGGGACATTCTGTTGATGATGGTCATGTGGAGTAGTGAAGACCTCATGGACAATGAAGGTATCCTATGGAATGTTTTTCTGCTAGAGTTGGTGCATAACTACCATCTTGATAAGAGAATTATGGAAAAGGCTTTGCATTTGCTGAGGATAGTTTCTCTTTTGCACTATGTATGCCATTTTATCAATGCTTCAGTAAAGGTAATAGGGTATGTGCAACATCCTCACTCTAGTAAAGTGCATAAGAAGCCGAATGTGGTAGGAGTAAAGGCGGGAAAACCTTCCTTCACAAGTAAAATACTTCATTATAATTTTCATCATAGGTGCATATCAATCAAGTAGATGAGAAAAAGGAAAGATGGATTTGCTGTAGTCTTTGTACCTAGGCTTTAGGTAACGTTCAAAGTAACTCATGTCAAGGTTAGCTTGCTTGAACCATTTCTCCCCTACTGTTAATTTATGCCTATGTTCTATGCCATTTCAGATTAGGGCACAATACTGAAGAAGATAGAACACACCATTAGATCGATGGAAGACAAGCCAAAACAAAGATGATGAATGGTGGCGTTACGGCGATTAGCAGGATGCTTCTACCAGCAAAGTCTCCAATAGGTCATTCAGCCAAGCGTGTCACACATAACCCCAGAACAACCCAAACAAAGAATATGCAGCTCCAACGCCATCCAGAGAGAGAGAGAATTCGTCCACACCAATGTGTGTCAAATGAACTCTAAGTCTCTCCAATATATAGGAATCTTTGGGGGTGTGTGACACGTCCTTTAAGACATTTAGGTCTATATTTTATTCCAGGCTGACCTAGCACATAAGTGGAATAAATTCAAAGTACATGTTTTGCTCATCTGATCGAGATGATCTTTAGATTAATCTTACACCTCTCCGCAAGAGGAATCCAATAAAAATATTGGGATCGTCATCTGAGCAGCACAACCCGGAGTTTGGACCTAGTTGTCCAATTTTAACACTCCCTCTCAACTAGGGAGAACTCCGTCCACTAGTGCAATCCGAACATCGTGCATCATCCTGCCGTAACTTGCTTTGCTGGGCTCTTTATTTCAAAACAGAAGTGGGTCAGTTACAAAGACATCATTCCCGGCTGACAGATTCAGCCCAGAGGTCAAAACCTCTATCAGACTCACAAAGAGTCTCCAACCAATCCGAAGTTGGTTCATCTGACCCGAAGTCAGGCAGAGGTCCGAGACCTCGCAAAACTTGATCCCAGATCAAGTGGTTGGACCGTGCCATCCTAGATAGAGAGTACGGCAATTTCTGATGCGTCCATTAGTCTTTGCTACTAGTCTCTAGCCTTTCCCATCTCATTGGCCAAATGAGAGGTACTTCCCATGAGCCCTGAACTCAATGGGTAGGATGCATACGGGGCATAGATAATGAGAGGTAAACCAACTCAATAATGACAATGGTGCGGTCCAAGCACACAAACAAGGGTCGGCAAGCCTAGCCTTGTGATTTGCTCATAGCTTCGAGAAGCTGTCCCCAAAGCCCCCCAGAGCTCCCAGAGCTCATCGTCCAACAGGATCCTCAGAATAGGATCGTTCCATGATTCCAAGATTCTCACGGAGGGTTATGAACATGACCTTCCCCAAGGGCATAGTGAGAATATCCGCGACCTGCTCATCAGATCCTATGATCGAGCCTTACGGTGCCTCGCTGTACCATATCCTGGATAAAGTGGTACCAGCCATCAACATGCTTGGATCAATCGTGGAACCCGGGATTCTATGACAAATGAATCCCCCTCTGGTTATCACAAAGGATAACAGTGGGATCTAGCACATGCTCGAACAGCTCACAGAAGAGCTTTCGCAACCAAGTGACTTCACAACAGGCCATACATGTTACAATGTATTCGGCCTCAGTGGTGCTCAAGGCTACCGATTTTAGATTCCTGCCCGAAGCGGATCTACATGTCAAGTAGCATCCAGATGTGCTCTTGCGATCCACCACACTACTAGCCCAATCGACATCAGTATATCCATGGAGTGTCGTACTCCCGACAGTGTATCTCAGCCCATGGTCTATCGTGCCTCAGAGATATCTCAAGAGTTTCTTGGCACCAACCCAGTGAATGTTATGATCAACCATATGTTGACTCAAAGTGTTCACTACACAACATACATCCGGACAGGTGTTCACTAAAAACATCAGGGTCCCTATGAGTTGACGATACTCAGTAGGACGGGCCCAGCAACGCTGCTACACAACTTCTTAAAGTTGAGTTCCATGGGTGTCGATACGAACTTACAGTCCATCATACCAGAAGCTTCATAATGTATTTTCCTTGAGAAAGGAAAATCTCGCCAGGTCTCTGCTAGATCTCCAGGCCTAGGTATCAGTCCTAGTTCCTTCATCTCGAACTCAGCAGTGAGCTCCCTCTTGCACTGATGAATGAGAGGGTCAGCACTTGTCAGGAAGAGGTCATCCACATACAGCACCAGAATGAGAGGTTTTCCCTTGACAACCTTGAAGTAGAGGTTCGGATCAGCATTACTTCGAGTGAAGCCCAGCGTCATCAAGTAGCTATCTATCCTCTCGTACCAATCTTTGGGTGCTTGCTTCAACCCATAGAGGGCTTTCTCCAACCTGCAGACATGGGTGTCTCGATCCTGGGCTTCCAACCCTAGAGGTTGCTCCACATATATCTCTTCCTTTATCGCACCATGCAAAAATGCGATCTTCACATCATCTGATGAAGACTCCATCCTGTAGCAGCAAGGGCTATAATAGATCGAATGGTGGTGTATCGAGCCACAGGTGCAAATATGTCATCATAATCTATGCCTTCCTTTTGAGAGAAGCCACGGGCAGCGAATCTTGCCTTGAACTTTTCAGCACTTCCATCAGATCCATGCTTGATCTTGTAGAGCCATTTCGAGGTGACAACTGCTTTGTCCTATGGTCTTGGAACCACATCCCAGACATCATTCTTCATAATGGACTCATACTCTTCGTGCATAGCATCCTTCCAGACTGCTTTACGACTTCCTCAAAGGGTCCAAGGTCAGATTGTACAATAGTACTCATTGCAGCTTAGATATTCCTGGTATTTATATGGCTTCTTGGTTTTCCTCCGGAATTTCCCCCTCTGAAGCCATATGTCTTTGAGCCATGAGGATCTTCTTTCGTTCAGCAAGGGTATCTGCTTAGGAGTTTATACAGTTGTATTCTCCCTCTTAATGCCTGCTTCTGCTCGAGACAAGACATCTATTTTAAATGGGGGCATCCCAGACACTAGCTTGGAAAGGAGTCTTATTCTCCCACAGTCAAAACCATCCAAGACCACTGGCTTTAGCTGAAGACTCCAACAACGTGACTGAAAGCTGCAAAAACTTCTCAGTTTACATTTTACCATTACGCTCCAATGTGAGCTGATACAGTCACATGCTTACTGCTACATAGGTGTCTATTTATGTCACTGTCCAACAGGGAGAATATATCAACAAGCCTCAGCTTGTGTTAGACGTCCTTACAGCAACTACCGGTTATTCTGAGGAGATCTGTTGTAGCTTCCTCAAGCAGCCTTCTAAGACTACATCTGCCTTTTATCCTGCACTTGAGTTGATCATCTACTACATGTGGCATTGCATTTTGCTTCCATATCTGCCCGTTTGCAGTGAATGGTTGACTGATCTAAGGCTCTAAGGCTTCAGATCTCAGTTCTGCAATTTGTCATCTGGTCAAGACACATTCTAAGGTCACTGCCATTAGGTTGAGTTCAGATTCACAACCACTGTTACTGGTCAGCTGTGCCAGTATCATAATACTCTCAGATGAGGTACTTTACGGCTCCTGAATGTAGAGATCTTAAAGACTTTGCCAAGTACATCAAGACAATTTCTTTGTCTTCACTTGAAATCCAATCTATGCCATATGCACAAATCTGGGAATTATTACCATTGGTCTGCGTCCAATTTTAGCTTGAATCTGTGGCTGCCTCAGATCACATAGTCAAAATAGTCATGTGATAACCACACGGCTTGCTGTTGTGGTATGGCCTACGGCCTACCACAACACTCATCAGGATGCCTTCAAACAAGTTTCAACAAGTCTGCCTTTACAGAAATAGTGCAACGAAGGATAAGTCCAGGAAGACTTGGAACTATGATATGCCATGCAGTTTTTCAGTAAATGTGGATTGATCACTACATTCTTTCGCTGCGATGTCTGCAACTCTTAATTCAATCATTCTTATAAGCCATAGCAAATGCCTTGCATTCACACATGCTGTATGCAGGTTCATTTGTTGCATAGCTTCAATTTCATCATGATCTCCTCTCAGATTAAGACTGGAGTACTCCTATAATGGATCCTTCATTGTTCTCAAATTTGTAGTAACTACATTGTCCAAAACTCGAACAACATAGCGAGGTGAGGAGTCCCGCAACAGCTTAGCCAAAAATGCCTTAAATCCCACAAAGGATTTGGGCTGTCTGTCTAGAAGATGCCCATTCAACTCTCAGAATGAGATTTTTTTTTGGAAGCTCTGTGCATCCTCCCTGATGGCGAAATTGACAAAGCCAACATCCCTGCTCATTCCGGTCCTCTGGTCCATGGCAATGATGTGACCAAACATTTTGAAAAACTCGTGCAAGTCGGTCTCAAAACATCTTTTCAGCACCTCACTGCCTTCTAACATATCTTCACTCTCCTGCATGGTTGTCAAAACATGGACTGTCCTTCCTGTTGTGCCAGCGACTCCTTTCTACAGCAGCATACACTGCCATTTTATCAGCGTATTTAATTTAGGCTGCGTCTAACCTTCACTGGGAGGTTGCACCCTACAGGTATACATAGAGTTGCCCTCTTAAGTGATGGCGGCACCCTACAGGTATACACACAGACATGCAACAACCTCTTCATCATGAGCCAATTTGATCTTCTAGATCATTAATACTCAACAAATTTTTAACTATAAAATTCGAATTATAATATACGGTTTTAATACATCCTGCTGTAGTTTGGGATTTATTTTTAATATTCTGTTGGACCCACACATGGCACTTTCCGTAAACTTCTATATGGTGTTGTATTCACGCACCACCATACAATTTGGTGCAATTTACAGGCACCGTTTTTATGAGAACCCCGTCTTCTTCTGCTAAAAAATTAACTGGTAATTTTATAATCGCACCTTCGATTTCATTTTTTGCTATAATTTTCAAGAGCTCGAATGGCTACGTCGTGTGCAGGGTTTTACATCCTTCAACATTCGACTCTGCGCTTAAAATCCTCCTCGTGTACATCGTTTTCCATTGCTCGTCTCTGTTGTGTAAGAAATGCACACTTTCTAACGTGCAATTTCTTCTGGCAACCTGTAGAAGAGGATAAGGTAGTCGACGACGACGAAAGAAATTCAGCGATCGTCTTTCGACTTAAACCGTATCTTCGCAAATGCTCCGTCTTGTAAATAAATTCGTTGGACTGCACAAGCTCGATTGGTCTCTATTAAATTAATATGAGGTCCTTCAATTACACGACTCGTATCAATAAGAAAATTGACCCACATCCATTTCCGCTTTCACGAAATTTCTATTCAATATGCTTGCTTCTCCTGCGATTTGAAAAAAAACAAATGCCGCCATATAAACCTAGGGTAAAGAAGTGGGCTTCTTCCAGCACACCAGCCTCTCTGAGTTGCGGTCCACGTATGCTGTCACCTTCAACACTTTAAAAATGCATGCACTATCATTAAATCTGCGGCTTCTGATTTTGCTCTCATGCACTTAATTTAGATTGGCGTCGAGATAGTCGTCGAGACTTCTCGCGCTGAGATACAAGGTGGGCCTTCAGGTATCATGCAAGCCTTCAATTCGTGGATTGAGAGTTATTCTATGCTGAGAACAATCGAATCCAAAGCCGAATAAACCACGTCATTGCTACCAGAGGGAATCGAAGAAATTTCATTTGAAATAAAATCATCAATGATGCCAGTTGGAAGCGCAAAAATAGCATTTGAAAAAAGTATCACCATTAATTCCGTCCGGGTTTAGGAACCCAACTAACGAGGAACAATGAGAAGAAGAATCTGAAACAGCTATTGAAGAGGGAGAAACCCATTTTTCTCTTCAGTGATTGCAACAAATTAGGGCTTGTCTTAACCTGGCTCTGATACCATGTTAATTTATGCCTATGTTCTATGCCATTTCAGATTAGGGCACAATACTGAAGAAGATAGAACACACCATTAGATCGATGGAAGACAAGCCAAAACAAAGATGATGAATGGTGGCATTACGGCGATCAGCAGGATGCTTCTACCAGCAAATTCTCCAATAGGTCATTCAGCCAAGCGTGTCACACATAACCCCAGAACAACCCAAACAAAGAATATGCAGCTCCAACGCCATCCAGAGAGAGAGAGAATTCGTCCACACCAATGTGTGTCAAATGAACTCTAAGTCTCTCCAATATATAGGAATCTTTGGGGGTGTGTGACACGTCCTTTAAGACATTTAGGTCTATATTTTATTCCAGGCCGACCTAGCACATAAGTGGAATAAATTCAAAGTACATGTTCTGCTCATCCGATCGGATGATCTTTAGATCAATCTTACACCTCTCCGCAAGAGGAATCCAATAGAAATATTGGGATCGTCATCTGAGCAGCACAACCCAGAGTTTGGACCTAGTTGTCCAATTTTAACACCTACACTAGGCATGCCTGTCGCATCTGCAATGGCATTTGTAGACAATTCAAAGGTGACCCCTGCAAGGTTAACTTGTTTGTCATGCAAGTTAATAATGAAAAGTCTGGTTAGCTCAAGGTGGTTTTGCACTTGCTGTACCTTCTCACAAAAATCAAAGCATCCTACATGTTTGAAACAAGAAATAGTAAGGGGAGATGCCATGAGCTCTCTTGTATTGAGGGGTTCAAATCTATTTATTTTGCCTCCCTTATGATCATGCGTCCTTGGCATTTGGGCCTCCACACCACTGTCTTCACCCTCTGACATTGTAAACTCTGCTTTTATAAAACCTTGGAGTGTAGATGGAAATGAGATGAAGGGATGGTAATGAAAAGGTGGCCTTGCAAATGAGGGAATCAGTGAGTGAGGGTATAGGTGTATGAGAATGAGTGAGAGGCAAAACAACTTCAATGACAACCCTCCAGCTGTGTGATTACCCTGTCTATCACTGACACTCTGTCTAGGAAGATGAAATGAGGTTTAAACAGTGATTTCCAACTTGAAACTTAGGGTTTGATTAGGGTTTCATTCCATTGAATAAATGATGACCAAAATAGCTTGAAGATGAGCTCATGTCATGTACTTACCTCTTCCCAGTGCTTTAGAAAAATTTGGAGGAAATTTGAAAGTGTTTTGAGGTGGCTTGAATGATTGGAGGGCTTAGAAACCCTTCCTGTCCAATCGCGCAGCACCAAGCTAAGCGCACAGTGCCTTTGAAAATGAGCAGGGTGTCAGTTCCGGGCAAGAGTGCAGCGCCTCCCCCAGCGCGCAGCTCCACTTTCCAGGCGCGCAATGCCTTCAAAATTTGTATGGGGAAAATATGCCAAGCGCGCAGCGCCAAGCCAAGGGTGCAGCGCCACAAAAATTTTGTCGGAATTTGCTTGAAAACTCACAAATCCTTCTCTCCTAAGTGCTCTTGATCTTTTGACAAGCAAGAATGATTCATTTGAAGTATGAAATGGGCTTTTATAGTTTTGTAGTTTTAATTTTAACTTTGAAAACCCATTTCCTAGTGTCAAAAGTCCCTGTTCTTTTCTCACTAACCCCTTTACACTTTTTTGCATGCAGGTGACTGACATGATGAATTTGACTTTCCTTTTGCTTCTTGAGGCATGACAAGCTCATTTTGACAACTTAGGGTGATTACACACCCTAACATTTTCAAATTCTTATTTAGTTTCCACCATTAAGTTCAACTTAACTTTTCCACCTTCCTTGGCCACTTTCTTCAAAAACCCTTATGGTTTGCAGTCTTTCATAGCAATCATTAGTGTTGTCTTCTAAGTTCTCTATAGTCCTTTCAAGTTCATTCATTTATGTCCAGTTCACCTCACCTTTTTTCCTATTTCATCAATCTTATCTGCTAGACTTTCTTCATGTTTGGCCTCGTGTGCTTCCTCCATGTCAATTTCTGCAAGTGATCACTGTTTTGGCACTCAACTGGATTAACAAGTGTATAAACCCTAATTATCTACAAGAACAAGTGTTTCCCTTTCCTTTGCTGTAAGTTGTCTTCATTCAGGAGTAGATAGTCTACCTATTCAGTACTTTCTGCTGATAAATCTTTCAACACTCCTGTAGAAGTGCTAAACCCTTTCTATTTTTCTCATTTGCAGACTTTGAACTGAGAAGATGATCCTCTTTGGAAACTTTTTAGGTCCTTCTTGAATAACCATGTCTTGACATTCTATTACATCTGAGCCAGATTCTAGCAAAGGAAAAACAATGCCTGAAACATCCAATGATGACCTTAAAACATGTAAAAATCCTAATGAACTAGTGGGAAGGTCCTTTGACATGATTTTGACTGAAATTGGACCTGGAGATGGCCAAGTGAAAACAGAGTATTTGTTATGGGTTATTGTATCCAAGGACATGGGAATGAGTTGGCTATAGGAAACCCTAGAGGGAGGATGGAGTCTATTGACAAGGAAAATAGGGCAATGAGGTCACAAGTAGGGAAGGAGGATGAAAATGAGAGGTATAAGCCCATGATGAGTTTTTTAAGAGCAACAGGGTGGCTTTGGGAAGACCAACTAAGGAAAAGTGAAAAAAGTTTTTATAAGGATAATGAAGGTAGTGAGATTTCTGAAACTCAAGATATTCAAGGAATATTGTTTTTAGAAATCTATAAACATCCTATAGTCATCTAAAGATAGTGAAAAATACTGATGACTAACACCTTCCTTTTGAGAGAAGCCTCGGGCAACAGAATTTGGCTTGAACTTTTCAACGCTTCCATCGGCCCCATGCTTGATCTTGTAGAGCCATTTCGAGGTGACAACAGATTTTTCCTTCGGTCTAGGGACCACCACATCCCAGACATCATTCTTCATGATCGACTCATATTCCTCGTGCATAGCATCCTTCCAAACTTGATGCTTCACGGCTTCTTCAAACGTCCAGGCTCAGATTGTACAATGGTGCTCATGGCTGCTAAGTACCCTTGGTACCTATTTGGCTTCTTACTTTCACGGAATGTTCCCCTTGGAGCAATATGTCTCTCGCCATCTTCGAGAGTGTCTCTAAGCTGTGAGGGCCTTCTTTTATTTAGAGAAGGTGGATCTATAGGATCCATCGGACCTTCAACATTGGGCATCGGTTCATCCTTTGCTTCTACTGCCACCCCAACCGGTATTATTATTTATATATATTAGAAAATAAGGGCCTGGGGCCAAGGCTTGCGGCTTTGACTTGGGACGCCGCCCACGGCCCAACCACCATGCCTTTGCCGTTTGAACGACTACCAAAGTGGGGTTGACATAGTTCGAACCCACCCGACCATATAGTGTGACCCGCCAACGAGCAACCCTCCAAAACAACACACACACAAAAAAACGCGCCAATTTGAGCCAACAAGTGGGCCGTGGTTTGGAACCTGGCCCATCTCCAACCAATTGCCAAGTTTTACCATTGGTCCGACAACCCTAACCTTGTTTCATCTGCCCAAAAATTTCTATAAGAACCCGAACTCTTATTCACCCGGGGAGAGAACAGTGGGCACAAAACCCAACCTACGAGTGGTGCAGATTTCGAGGAAGGAATATTTCGCCAGGGAATATTCCAAGGAATATTCTTATGCAGAATCATGAGCTAAGTCACCTGACACGGGGATTCGAGAATCGGTTTCGGGACACGGTGACCCCCGAAACATGACACGTTCGGATACGTTATATATTATTTTATTAAAATATATATATATATATATATATATTAAAAAATAGATATTTTTTTACATAAATTCATACAAATTCATTGATTTAAACATAGATTTAGGCAAGGTTGCTGCGAATCGTCCCCTCCCCCCGATCCCGCTCCCAAAACGTGCTCCGTTCGGGAGCGCGCTTCCGAGCCTGAATAAACGCTCCTTGTTTTCTTGGGAGTTTTTCAGGGAGCGCTCGAGAGCAAACGCTCCCTGACCGCTCCCTCCATTTAAAAAACGCTCGGGGAGCGAATGCTCCTCGACAAAAAGTTCCCTGGCGTGGAAAAAAAATCCGATGGCAAATTTCCAAATGTTTTTGGGAGGGAGGGGAGGTTGGGTAAATAAAAGCCCTCTCCCTCCTCATTTGTTAGTTATTGTTGTTAGTTTGAGAGCAAGAGAGACCTTGAGAGTTTGAGAGCAAGGAGAGAGCAAGGAGAGAGGAAGGAGCAAGCTGGCAAGAGAGCAAGAGGAGGATAGAAGGAGTCAGGATAAAGACGTAGGACTTCTAATCTAGTTTTTTATTTTCTATATGGCATTTTTAAGTTGTTCAATAATGAAAACTTGAATTTTTTTCTCAATGTTGCATTTTAGTGTGTTGAAAAGTGAAAAATTGAATTGTTTTTTTCTATGTTGCATTTCTTATTCCCATTTGGCATTCCTCCATTTTTTTGCAGGCTAGAAACTTGAAACTTGAAACTTGAAGCATCATGGCTATATGGCTAGGGATTTTCTTCATGTTGGTTCCTTTCTTTGTAACAATGGTGTTAGAGAGTAGAAGAAAGAGGCCCATTAGAGAAGAGGATGATGAAGAAGTGGGTTATAGTGGATTTGATGAAAATCCTGAAGTGGAGGAGTTTGCTGAGGAAGAAGGGGAGAGTGGTGAACATGAGGCCACAGAGACCCCAACTAAATAAGACCAAAGTCAAACACCATTGTGGAAATATGTTCAGAGGCAGGAAGGAGGGAAAGGTGGTGGAACCACTAAATTTCTTTGCCCCCATTGCAATAAAGGATACATAGGTTCATACACCCGTGCCAGAAGACACCTTTGTGGGAAAATGCCAGGGGATGGAGAGAAAAATCTAGGAATCAAAATCTGTGTAAGTGTGCCAACAATAGAGAGAGAGAAATACAGAAAGGAAGAGGAGGCTGCCCTACATAGATCTAAAAGATCTAGGGGTTTCATTGATTCTTATGCACCATCAGGTCCATCACATCATGGACAAAGAATTCCATCAACTTCCACCCATGGCAGTGGATATGGAGGCACACCTGGACCAAACATCTCCTTAAGGCGTAGAACCATATCCAATTTCCTTGATGAAGGGTGTAGGAATGATGTGGATTCAAAAATTTTCCGGTTTCTCTATGGATGTGGGGTGCCATTCAATGTTCTTCGCTCACCTTATTGGCATGAAATGGTTTCTGCCATTAATGATGCCCCCAAAGGATACAAGAGCCCTGGGTATGACAAGGCCAGAACCGTGGGACTTGATCATGAAAAAGCTAAAATAAGTAATTCTTTGGTTAGAATGACAAATTCTTGGAATGAACATGGTGTGTCCATTGTATCTGATGGATGGACCAATGTAAAAGGAAAGCCATTGATAAGTGTTTTGGCTGTGTCTGTTAGTGGTGCAATATTCCTTTCAGCATATGATTATTCAGACAAATTCAAGATCGTCATTAACATTGCAGAACTATTACTTGAAACAATTGAAAGTATTGGGCCATACAATGTCATCCAAGTCATCACTGATAATGCTGCTAACTGTAAGGCAGCGGGAGCAATTGTTGAGGATAAATACCCCAACATATTTTGGTCTGTGTGTTTGGTTCACACAATGAACTTTTTGATGCATGATATCTTTAAAAACAAACAATCTCAATACAAGTGGCTTGGTGATTTGTACAAGAGAAGTAAAAAAATGATAAAATTTATTACAAGTCATAGCAATACCCATGGGCTTTTCTGTACTGTAATTTTTTGTAGATGTTCTATGCTTGATGCAACTTTACTTTTATTACAACAATCACCCAAATAGTTAAGTAAAATGTTGATAGAACATACCAGTGGATCTGTAGAAGACAAACCAGAAACAGGAAAAATGTGATGGTGCGTTACGGCGGTCAACAGGATGCTTCAACCAGCAAAGTCTTTTTGATCAGCCAACCCAGAATGTGTCACAACAACCCTCAAATCAGTCAACACAAGTCAACTCCAGAAAAGTCAACGCTGTCCAAAAAAGTCAACGCAGGGCAGCAACATAAAAGTCAACGCAGCTCCAACTTCGGTCAACCTTTTGACCTCGGTTCTTGTGCCAAAGTGTACGGCCTACTAAAATCGAAGTCTCCACAAATTTTGGGCCTCTTTGGACCATGCGTTGACCAAAGTCAACGCTGGTCAAACTTCCTAGGAAACCCTAGCTGCAGCAAACTGCGTCCTTTTTCTTGGCTGTAGTAGCTCGTCCTTATTCCCACGTGTGAGCTGAATTTGTCCTCCAAGAAGCTCGTACTAAATCAGACAAGAGAAGAGGAAGTGATGAGATGAGATGAGTGAAATGCTCTCCAACTTTGACTGTATTTATATCCATCATTGAGGTGTGTGACACATCTGCTGGGGGTGCAAAACCTTAAGGCCGACCTGCACATATAATTTATTATAAATAATAAATTCAAAATACATGTTCTGCTCATCGGATTAAGATAAATTATATATGGATTTTACACCTCTCCGAAAGAGGAATCCAACAAAAATATCAGTATCTTAATCTGAGCATCACAACATGGAGTTTGGACCTAGTTGTCCAATTTTAACACTCCCTCTCAACTAGGGAGAACTCCATCCATCAGTTCAATCAAACATCGTGCGTCATCCCGCCGTAACTTGCTTTGCTGGCCTCTTTATTTCAGAACAGAAGTGGGTCAGTCGCAAAGACATCATCCCCCGGCTGACAAATTCAGCCCAGAGGTCTGAAACCTCTATCAGACTCACAAAGAGTCTCTAACCAACCTGAAGTTGGTTCATCTGACCCGAAGTCAGGCGGAGGTCTGAAACCTCACTATACTTGATCCCAGATCAAGTGGTTGGACCGTGCCATCCTAGATAGAGAGTACGGCAATCTTTGATGCATCCATCAGTATTTGCTACTAGTCTCTAGCTTTTCCCACCTCATTGGCCAAATGAGAGGTACTTCCCATGAGCCCTGAACTCAATGGGTAGGATGCATACGGGGCACAGAAAAATGAGAGGTAAACCAACTCAATAATCACAACGGTGGGGCAGAAGCACCACAAGGTTCGGCAAGCCTAGCCCCGTGAGTGCTTATAGCTCCGAGAAGCTATCCCCAAAGCTCCCCAGAGCTCCCAGAGCTCATCGTCCAACAAGACCCACATCATAGGGTCGTTCCACGATACCAAGATTCTCACGGAAGGTTAGGAACTTGACCTTCCCCAGGGGCTTTGTGAGAATATCCGCGACCTGCTCATCAGTTCCTATATGATCGAGCCTTATAGCTCCTCGCTGTACCATATCCCGGATAAAGTGGTACCTGATATCAATATGCTTGGATCGGTCATGGAACACAGGATTCTCAGTCATGCGAATCCCACTCTGGTTATCACAGAGTATCACGATGGTATCTAGCACATGTCCAAACAGCTCACTAAAGAGCTTTCGCAACCAAACTGCTTCACAACAGGCCATACTCGCTGCAATGTATTCGGCCTCAGCGGTGCTCAAAGCCACCGACTTCTACTTCCTGCTCATCCATGAAATCGAAGCAGAACCAAGATTGAAGCAGCATCCCGATGTGCTCTTACGATCCACCACACTGCCAGCCCAATCGGCATCAGTATATCCACGGAGTGTCACACTCCTGGCAGTGTATCTCATCCCATGGTTTATCGTGCCCCTAAGATATCTCAGAAGATTCTTGGCACCAACCCAGTGAAAGTGATGAGGCTCAACCATCTGTTGACTCAAAGTGTTCACTGCAAAACATATATTTGGACGGGTGTTCACTAAGAACATCAGGGCCCCTACGAGTTGACGATACTCAGTAGGATTTGCCAATACGGGCCCAGCAGCGCTGCCACTCAACTTCTTGAAGTTGAGTTCCATTGGTGTTGACACGATCTTGCAGTCCACCATACCAAATCTTTCCAGAAGTTTCACAATGTATTTTCCTTGAGAAAGGAAAATCTCTCCATGTCTCTGCCAGACCTCCAGGCCTAGGAAATAGTGCATCAGTCCTAGGTCCTTCATCTTGAACTCAGCAACGAGCTCCCTCTTGCATTGATGAATGAGAGGGTCAGCACCTGTCAAGAAGAGGTCGTCCACATACAGCACCAGAATGAGAGGCTTCCCCTGTACAACCTTGAAGTAAAGGTTCGGATCAGCATTACTTCGAGTGAAGCCCAACTTCATCAAGTAACTATCCATCCTCTCGTACCAAGCTCTGGGTGCTTGCTTTAACCCATAGAGGGCTTTCTTCAATCTGCAGACATGAGTGTCTCGATCCTGAACTTCAAATCTCAGAGGTTGTTCCACATACACCTCTTCCTTTATTGCACCATGCAGAAAAGCGGTCTTGACATCCATCTGATGAAGACTCCATCCTTGCGTAGCAGCAAGGGCTATGATTGATCGGATGGTGGTATATCGTGCCACAAGTGCAAATATGTCATCATAGTCTATTCCTTCCTTTTGAGAGAAGCCACGGGCAACAAATCTTGCCTTGAACTTTTCAGCACTCCCATCAGATCCATGTTTGATCTTGTAGAGCCATTTTGCGGTGACAACTGATTTGTCCTTCGGCCTTGGGACCACATCCCAGACATCATTCTTCATTATGGACTCATATTCTTGGTGCATAGCATCCTTCCAGACTTGATGCTTTACGGCTTCCTCAAAAGATCCAGGTTCAGATTGTACAATAGTACTCATGGCAGCTAGATACCCTTGGTATCTACACGGCTTCTTGCTTTCTCGGAATGTCCCCCTTGGGGCAGCATGACCCTCAGCATCTTCGAGGGTATCCCTGAGCCATGATGGTCTCTTTCCCAATGAAGGAGATGGATCAATAGGGTCCATTGGTCCTTCAATATCAGGCATTGTCTCATCCTGCGGTTCTTCTTGATTTCCAGGCCTTTCTTCATGATTTTCTTCAGATCTTGGAAGATCTACTACTTTCTTCAGGGAAGCATCTTCGTCAAAAGTGACATCATGGCATATCTCTACTTCCCTTTCACCAGGTACATAGACTCTATAGGCCTTAGAAGTCTCACTGTAGCCCACAAACATTCCTTTCTTCCCAGAAGCATCCAGCTTACTTCTCTTTTCTTTCGGCACATGAAAATAGACAAGACATCCAAAAATTCTAAAATGTGAGACATCAGGTTTCTTACCAGAGAAAACCTCTTCGGGAGTTTTGGAGTCCAAAGCGGAATGAGGGCATCGGTTTTGAATGTACACAGCAGTATTTGCAGCTTCACCCCACAGAAACTTTGGTAGACCCTGGTCACATAGCATGGCACGGGCAGCTTCCACAATAGTCCTATTCTTGCGTTCAGCAACACCATTCTGCTCAGGAGTATATGCAGTGGTAGTCTCCCTCTTAATGCCGGCTTCTCTGCAAAAGTCTTTGAACTCATTTGACTCATATTCAGTGCCATTGTCGGTCCTCAAAATCTTGATCTTCTTTCCGGTCATATTTTCCACCAAGGCTTTGAAGGTACGGAACCACATGAAAGCCTCATCCTTCTTCTTCAAAAAGTATATCCAGGTTTTGCGAGAGAAGTCATCAGTGAATGTCATGTAGTAGGAACATCCTCCCAGGGATGTCACGGGCAACATACCAGATAGATCAGAATGGACTAGTTGCAAAATATCAGATGTCTTTGTGACACTTGAGGGGAAAGGTCCCCTTGTATGCTTTCCTTCGGCACAACCCTTACATACACCTTCATGATTATTTCCAAAGTCGGGCATCCCTGTCACCACCTTCCTTGCTTCGGGAAGGGCCTTGTAATGAAGGTGTCCAAACCTTCGGTGCCATAGTTCAGTTTGTCGCATAGTATCACATGTCATAGCTCCTAGAGGACTTCCTTCAACCTGGTAGAGTGTTCCAACTCTAAAACCAATCACGATAACTTCCTTGAGATTCTTCTTCCACATGCGCACCTTTCCATCAATAAATGCCACATTGAAGCCTTTGTCTTCAATTGCCGATATAGACACAAGGTTCTTCTTCAATTTTGGTACATAGAGTACATCCTGCAAATGTAGGACTTGTCCTTGAGACAAGTGGAGGGTCACAGTCCCTGTCTCTCTCATGGGATATGTGGCATTATCTCCAAGGATAATTTCCAAATTGGTATCCTTTTCAACCATGTCAGAGAGTGCTTCCTTGAACCCAGTGATGTGTCTTGAGGCACCACTATCTATCAGCCAGACATCCAAGGTGTCGGGCGGGGATGCAGCAGAGAGAGCAGATACAAGAATGTATTCATCTCTTTTATCAATAGCATTAGACTCCTCATACCTGGAGTTTCTAGACCTTTTGAAAGGTTGATTGTTTCCGCTAGAGGGAGCCTTCCTCTTTCCTTTGGACCTGTCGTTTCTTTGATTTCCATTCCTTCGATTGTTGTCGTTGTCATCACTATCAGGAGAATCCTTCTTGAAGGGACATTCTCTAGCATAGTGACCAGGCCTATGACAAGTGAAACACTTACCCTTCTTTCCTTGGGTCCTAGCTCTTCCTTTGTTCTTAGGACCACCAGAGTTCTTCTTCCTAGAATGAGCAGCATAGGCAACATTTCTATCATTTTCATATTCCTTCATTCTTGTCTCTTCTTGCATGCATCTGGACAGTAGCTCGTCAAAGTTAGGAATAGTACTATTATTGAGAATGGTAGTAGTGAATACTTGCCATTCATATGGGAGTCCTCCAAGTGCGGTGAGTACCATCTCACGATCGGCTATTGTCTCCCCAATAGCCAGCAGATTGTTCCTGATTTCGGTCAATTTCAGAAAGTATGCTTGAACAGAATCATCCCGACCTTTCTTCAGATTCTTCAATTGATTCTTGAGGAATAGTTCTTGGTTTACATTGTTTACTTTGAACATTAGGATCAATTTATCATACATCTCTTTGGATGTGCCCAACTCAGAGATGTAGGCTACCAGACTTTTATGAATGGATTCCCTGATCATCAGCTTTGCTTTGATCTTCCCTTTCTTATACTTGGTTTTAGCAGCAGCAGAAGCAGTGGATGGAGGTTCTTGTATCTTACCCAGTACATGGTCCATGAGATCATGGTCTTCCAATTTGAGATCTAATATCATCTTCCAAGCATGGAAGTCATCCCTTCCAGTCAGCTTGTCATTCTCCTTGAATTCATAACTTGTGGAACCCATTTTCTTAGATGGTGATTGCTAAAGTTAGGGCTTGTCTTCACCTCAGCTCCGATACCATATAATTTTTTGTAGATGTTCTATGTTTGATGCAACTTTACTTTTATTACAGCAATCACCCAAATAGTTAAGTAAAATGCTGATAGAACATACCAGTGGATCTGTAGAAGACAAACCAGAAACAGGAAAAATGTGATGGTGCGTTACGGCGGTCAACAAGATGCTTCAACCAGCAAAGTCTTCTTGATCAGCCAACCCAGAATGTGTCACAACAATCCTCAAATCAGTCAACAGAAGTCAACTCCAGAAAAGTCAACGCTGTCCAGAAAAGTAAACGCAGGGCAGCAACATAAAAGTCAACACAGCTCCAACTTCGGTCAACCTTTTGACCTCGGTTCTTGTGCCAAAGTGTACGGCCTGCTAAAATCGAAGTCTCCACAAATTTTGGGCCTCTTTGGACCATGCGTTGACTAAAGTCAACGCTGGTCAAACTTCCTAGGAAACCCTAGCTGCAGCAAACTGCGTCCTTCTTCTTGGATGTAGTAGCTTGTCCTTTTTCCCACGTGTGAGCTGAATTCGTCCTCCAAGAAGCTCGTACTAAATCAGAGAAGAAGAAGATGTGATGAGATGAGATGAGTGAAATGCTCTCCAACTTTGACTGTATTTATATCCATCATTGAGGTGTGTGACACATCTGTTGGGGGTGCAAAACCTTAAGGCCGACCTGCACATATAATTTATTATAAATAATAAATTCAAAATACATGTTCTGCTCATCGGATTAAGATAAATTATATATGGATTTTACACCTCTCCGAAAGAGGAATCCAACAAAAATATCAGTATCTTAATCTGAGCATCACAACATGGAGTTTGGACCTAGTTGTCCAATTTTAACATGTACTCACTCAAAATTGGAGTTGTTGAAGATAGCAAAGACTAGATTTGCTAGCTATTACCTCACCTTCAAGCGCCTTTTGAAGGTAAGAGAGTCATTGGCAGCCATGGTTTCAAGTCCACACGGGCAGGTATTAAAGGACAGGGCAGCAACAATAGTTGACAGGAAAGGTTATGAACATGTGGAGGAGACTGCCCTTGATCCTTTGTTTTGGGCACGTGTGAGGGAAATTTTGAATTTCACCAAGCCCATTTATCACATGATTCGTTTTTCAGATACAGATAAACCAGTGATTGGGGTGGTGTATGAGCAAATGGATAGCATGTTGGGGCAAATAAAAGATGTTGTTAAGGAAAATGATCCCAACTTGTATGCAATGATTCACAACTGTGTGTGTGCACGGTGGAATAAACTTAATGTTCCACTACATGCCTTGACATATATCCTTATGCCAAAATACTACTCTCCATCTTGGTTGGGCCAACCTGCACCTGGAGGTGGGGTTAGGATCAAACCTCACACAGATCCAGAGGTACAAGAGAGATACATGAACGCATTAGACAAGTTGGTCCCCGACAGGGAGGAATGTGTTAGATTGCGCCTTGAATTAGGCAGATACTTCAGTTGCACTAGTAACTTTGGTTCTTTCCATGCAATGGAAGACAAAGACAAATTTGATGCTCTCACATGGTGGGAAGCATATGGTGGCATGGGACTTTTGCCAAAGTTGGCAAAAAAATTTCTCTCACAAGTTGTGAATACTTCCTCTGCAGAGAGGTGTTGGAGCACCTACAGCTTCATACATAATGTGAGAAGAAACAGGCTGGATGAAAACCGAGCTGAAAGCTTGGTTTATGTGCATTACAACTTGAGGTTGTTGAGTCATTATTGTGATTGGGCATATGAGGATCAATCATATAAAGTTTGGGACAACAACCTAGAGGATGATAATTTGGAGGATGACACTGTACATATGGAAGAATTGGAAGTAGAACTTTTGAGGGATGATGATGAAGCAACAACGGCCATGCCACCGCCACACATAGGGCTAGTCCCACCATCCAGTAGTAGTGCGGGTGCCAGTGCCAGTGCTTGATTTCCAACTATTGTTCCTTTGCAGATTCAACTTCCACCTACATCCTCACGTTGCCCTCTGCCTTCTAGTTATGGTCGTGGTACTCTTGAGAGTACTAGAAGACCACCATTGCCTTGTGGTTCTCACAAATTAGACATTTCTCGTGGGCGTGGCAAGGGGCCAGCCAATAGATAAAATAGATTTGCTGTTTACTAGTCTTTTCTATTTTCTAGTAGTTTTTAACTTTTATAACTGTTGAACAGTTGAAACTTGACTCTTTCATATTTATTATGATAATTTTTGTAAACAATATATGACAATTTAAGTTTGAAGTTTGAATTTTAAAGGTGAAACTTTGAAGTTGGAATTTATAAGTTTATAAGTCATTATGAATTATGAATATGATGCTTCATCAAAGTTCATTTCGTTTCATTTTATAACATTTCATTTCATGTTACATATTCTTTGTTGTAATGGTTATTGGTTACACTTAGCTTACAAGTACAACTATGGTGATCAATGAATCAATGATAATAAATGTTATATATCAATGATGATAAATGTTATATATTGAATTTTGAAATCAATGAATCAATGATGATAAATGATATATATCAATGATGATAAATGTTATATATTGAATTTTGAAAGCTTGAAACCTTAAGATTGATGATTCGTGAGACTCGAGAGTCAATATGTTGTATGTTTCCAACTTGTGGGCGTGGTTGATGAAGATTATAACTTCTAGTTGATTGATGTTATATGGTTCAATCCATTTTTTTATGTTTTTTATGTCTAATTCATCATTCTACATGCTTTTGTTCACATATATGCATCAAAATATAAAAAAATATAAAAAATATATATATTTAAAAAAAAATGCTCCTTGAAATGCTCAGGACCGGGAGTTTTTGAAAATGGCGCTCTCGCTCCCGCTCCCCGCTTTCGCTCCCGCTCCCAAGTAACCATGGATTTAAGGTCTTAGATACTCATACATGACACATTGATACATTGATAGTAGATACATCATACAATTGTCAATCATACATATTACAATTTACAAATTTACTCAGAAAGACAAGATAGTAAGATACTGTAGTTTTCTCATTAAGTCATCAGAATCAAAATGTGTTACATAAGTACACTGCCAATGGAAAATAGAAATAGAAAATACAAAACAACTACAGTCTACAAGTCTACAAGACTACAAGCCTGAAGCCTCAATGAGTCAGAGTCAATGAGTCATCAATCCTCATCATCATAATCAACATCACTGTCCTCATCCTGATCATCATGCTCACCACTGCTCTCCTCTGCTGCATCCTCCTCCTCTGTCATCTCTGCATCTACTGGTGTGGAGGATGACGCCTCTATTGTATTGGCATCATCAAATGTGACAGGCTCTAGCACTGGCGCATTGAGATCCAAGTTGGCCAATGCCAACTCAACGCTGCTGTCCAGAGCCATATCATTAGGAAAGACATCCCACATCTTTGTCTTTCCCTTCAACCAATCCTCCCTCTACTTGTAGATGAGATGAAGGTTGGTGTGCATATACACCATTGTCTCTGCCCTGGACTGCTCAAGCCTGCTCTTCTTCACACTATACAAATTCCCATATGTGCTCCAATTCCTCTTGCAACAAGAGAATGAAGTCACCTGAGAGAGGAGCCTCATGGCTAACTGCTGTAGAAGAGGGCTTGTTGGCCCATGAGTTGCCCACCAAGAATAGGGCTTCTTAGCCCCCCTTTCTCGAATCACATCATAGCCTGCAAATTGCCCAGTGCCAGTGGAAAACTCTGCAAAGGCATCCTCCACCTCATCAAGGGTTGCCCTCTCCTGAAAAATCCTCTTGAATGCATCTTTCCTCCCCTATGAGATTTCGCCATCCATGTGAGGAGGGAATCTGCGGGAAGGTCCACCATTCAACCACTCATGGTTGTAGTATTTTGGGTTCAAGGAGTGAGCCAAACAATGTAAAGGTGTGCATTTATTGTCCCATCTGTTGACAATAATATCTTGTATGCTGGTGAAGAAGGCCTCTGGTGATGTGTCATACTCTGGGCACTTACTCTGTAAAACAATGGTCCTCATAGACTCAATCATGGAATCCCATCCCTCGTAAACCTCTCCTAGGATGGGTTGGTCTGTATCTGCAAATCGAAGCAAGGAAATGATAGGCTCCATGATTAGAATAACTATATCTACCTTCTCCCACCAGAGATCATCCAACAATGTCTCCTTCACTTTCTTTGAGGTTGCTTGATCCGTCTTTCTCCGAAAAGACCAAAACTCTGAAATAACCATGGCCCCAAGAGCAGTCTTGAGCTCCCTGAACCTCTTCAACATGATGAATGAAGAGGCAAACCGTGTATCCACAATCTTCAACAATGATAGATTGGTGTACTCCTTGTAGATAGTGAGGGCATTTGTATGGTTTTGTACAAAGTTGCGGATATGTTGTGCATCCTCAATAATGGCTCAATCCAAAGCACATCAGAGGCAATAGATTTTAGTGCCAAGTTCAATGAATGGACAATGCAAGGTGTCCAAAACATTTGTGGATATTTTGCTTCCACAATCATGCCAGCAGCCTTGCAAACAGGTGCATTATTTGTAATGATTTGCACACAAGAATCGACACCTACATCTTCAATAATTTTAATAAATAACTCACCCATATATTGTGCATCCTTGTACTATCCAAGTGCATCCACTGATTTCAAGAAAATTGGACCATTCAGGGATGACACCATGAAGTTGATGAGTGGGTGGCGTGCTGGATATGTCCATCCATCAGAAACAATGCTAACCCCAGTTGTTGGCCACGCTGATTTAATAGGCTCAAGCATTTTTTCCACCTCTTTCTTTGCCTTTGTCAACAATGTGGTTCTGAGCTTCTCTGACCCAGGAGGCAAATACGCTGATGGAGCCCCATGACTAAGAGCTCGACACATCTCAATAAATAGAGGTGACTGTGCAACATTAAAGGATATAAAGTTCTGATAAAAAAAAAATGCAATGGTGAGATCACGCTCTTCCCTCTTTTCTTTTTGAAAAATCTTGTACCAACTGCAGTTGCCTTTCTCTTTGCTGATTGTCCCCTACTAAAACTCTCAAAAGGGAACTTGTTGCTGCTTTTCCTTAAGAATGCAAGGGGGTCATTATTCTTGTTTTGTTTTGATTTTGATGCCACAATTGCCACACCAACAAATTTCTCTTTCTCCAATTCCTTCCTCTATGGCGATTCAACCACTGAACAAGCTTGTATGCCACAACCCGGTAAAGCCAACAAATCAGCTTTCACACGGAAATATGTGCTAGTGAAATGGGAGTTGCAAAAATTGCATTTCCATGAGCAATTGCCTCCTCCCTTTGCCTTGCTGACTGGCCTTGCCTCTCTTGTCACATATTTCCACAATGGGTATTTGGGGTTCATGAGTTTGTTTTCCCTGCACATTTGAAGCTGTTGTTGCAGCCCCACTTCCAATAGATGGAATACTTGCAGACCTTGATGAAATAGGGACAGGAGGGGCATCTCCAATGGGGACATTCTTCCCCTTTCTTTGCCCCTATCTTGCTACCCTTGATTGAGCCATGAATACTGTAAAAAATAAACAAAAATGACCAAATCTATAAAACATATGCACCTGCAAACACTAACAACAAACTAAATGCAAAAACATAGAGGGACAGTGCACTTACCGGATGCTCGAATCTCTTTGAAAAAACTCCCTTTCTCCTTGCTCACTTCACAAACAAATAACTGTGAGAGAGAATGGTCGAAATCCGAGTTTTATAACTCAAACATTGCACTTTTTCGCTGGTCGAATCCGGATATACGAGATTCGATCGTGTCCGTACAGGACACGATCGGGATTCGACGTGTCCTGTACGGACATGATCGAGTCTTGTGAAATGGGTACGAATCCGTACATATCGTATCCGATACGATGGATTCGAGACACGTGGGCCCCACCCAACGAATCCAGTTTCTTAGATCATGAGGAATGTTTAGATTTCCTTGGAGGCTGATTTTTGACAGAGGCGGAAGTATAACAAATTTATACTCATTTTTCTTAGTTTTCCGCAAGGAATCTAATGGTGTAATCAATTTCGTCATCTGAGCAACAAATTTTCAGTGAACTTTCTAGGAGGAATATTTTGGGAATCTTGAGGAATCTAAAAGATTCCCTAAGGGCCAAATTTTCACAGTTTCAGAACCAGGCTGAGTTTATACTCATTTTTTTCAGAATTTCGCAAGGAGTGCAATGGTGAAGTCAAATTTGTCATTTGAGCAGTATAATTTCAGTCAAACCACGAGAAGGAATCTTTGGGGGAATCTTTGAGATTCTCGAGGGTCCAGATTTTGACTAAGTCAGAATGGGGTCAAATTTATAGTCATTTTTCACGATTTTGCATTAGGAATTCAATGGCGTAGTCCATTTCTTCAGCAGAGGTGTGCAATTTCAGGCCATCCCCATAAATGGAGGTATAAGATGCCTTTTTGTACATGCATGTAATTTGATTTGTTGTTGAAGATTATTGAAAGTGGCCTCCCCACTTTGTGCAGAGCCTAGAGACGTAGCCCACATTGGGTGAACTCCGTTACCAATCTGTTGTGTTTTGTTTCCCATGGTTTCCTTTCCTTTCTACTTAATTCATGTGATATGCTTTCATGGTTACATTCTCTTTTCTATGCAATTATGTACGCGTCTTTGAAGTAAAAAGATCCGGATCAGAATCTACCCACTAATCCATGCCCAAAACTGTCCATGATAAGTAGGAAAAAATTACCCAATTACATAATGAAAGCCATACTTTCGGGGTTGGAAGGCCCACCTTCAAACATACGATCATGACAAATGGGTGAGGGTGCATATTGGCTAGCTTAGGTGGCGAAGATGATGACACATCGAGCTATCTGGTGGTTTCAAGGGGTTGTTGGCTGTTGGCTGAAGACAATGTAGGAGAAAAATGTTTCTAATGGGTGTTGTTAGTGTCTGTCAGTCTTGTTAGTCATCAGTGATCAAATTATGCTCTTTCACTTGGTTGATAGGGTCCTAGGGAAATTTTTTATAGTTTCAAGGAGTTTTCAAATAAAAATTTGATCATTGGTTAGTATATCTAGGTCATTATTACTCTCTCCATTCTCATGGTCAATAAATCTTGTCATGGTCAGGTCATTATTTCTTGGAAGAGTGTCTTGGTCATCTTGGTCATCATTCTGGCTATCATTCCATATAGTGTCATCATTAGGTCATATTATCAAATGTCATGTAAATAGGTCATGTCATCATCTAGGTCACCATTAGAGGGAGTAGTAATAGGGAAGAGTGTTCTATAATGATCTCTAAAATGCATTTTGATCCTTATTAAGATGTAATTATGTATGATAAAATTTGAAGCTGCAGTTCACTAGCAATCCAAGTCATTTTGTGAAAAGACAAGGTGGGGCCACATCATCACCTAAGAGAAAATCGACCCTCCAACCTATAAAAAGACCAAAGAAGCAAATCATTTACTCATTCCACCCTCATGAGACATCACTCCATCAGCAAGAAGCATTTCCATCCTCTAAAAATCAATTTCATGCCAAAAAGTGCCAAATTTCTCAGCTGCGCTGCGCTTTTCTCCAAGGTGCTGCATTTTTCTCAAGGGAGCACCATCTTTCTTTTCCAGGGGTTTCTTCATCAACTACAGATTCCAGCTCTTCAAAAAAAAGTAAGTGGGTTACATTTGTCCCTCATCTACCTTTCTTTAGCTTCAGTTCATGCTTGAAAGCTCAGAAAATCACCCTCTCCTAGGGTTTGCTGCACTTTTGGTCTCATAGTGTTTTTGATCCATTTTTTGTGAAAAACCCTAAAATTAATACTCAAACACCCTCCCTCACCTTCCATACACCTTCCTTGACACTTCCCCTCACCCATTTCCCTTGTTTCCTTCATTTCCCTACCAAACCTTGCCTACGCTACATTTTCCTAGGCTAGGACTGTGTTTTTCATTTTTATACCCTTTCCCCTCACTCATTTCCCAAAATTTCACCTCCCTACACTCCCTAACATCTATCCCTACCCGCCAAAATTTTCCCAAGAATTTAGACACTCTCAAAACCCTTATCTCCCTCCATTCATAAAACTGCCCCAAATCCCCTGTTTTCCTAAAACTAAACCCTAATTCCCCTTCCTAGCGAGCTAGGGTTTCACATGGATCCAGAAACCACTGATCAGAGGAAGCATAAATGAGGTCAGATCATTAGATGTGAACCTACCAGAGTACAGGATATCATGGCTTCACCATTTCTCAAGAAGTCATTCCAAGATGCAGGTTCCCTTGTTTTCTGTCAAAAGATTGAAGAATTTGGTTTTAGTGATAAATTAACAAGCACCTTTGCTACTATTCTAAGGAGGGATAAGGCAACTATTGCAAGGGTTGATTCTACTATTTTAGCAGAGGCCATTGCCATAGCCACTGGGATCCCAAGCCATGGAGAGTTCTGGTTCAAAAGGACAGACCTAAATATTGAAAATTATAAAATGTTTTTGAAGCCTCCTTACAAAGCTGCTCCAAAGCATATTTTTCCTTTTAGACACTTGCTTGATAAGTAAGCTCCTCTCATGAAGATGATTATGAAATATTTCACATGTGAGGGTAGGTTTTCAAAGATATATCAATACCATGTTAGGTTACTGATGCATTTCACAGGTGTTAAACTTCTTAACCTACCTCACTACCTCTATAGAAGCTTGGTCAAAATGGCAGAAAAAGTACATAGAAAAGGGAAAGAACATCAAGCGAGCTTGTTCCATCATGGCTTGGTGAAAATAATTGTTTGCCATCATTTTACACAGGTCAACTTGTCTTGGGAGACATTCATGTAGTCAACCTCTCTTTTGCATACTCCAATGCAATCTAGCAGTCAGTCTACACATTTGACTTCACCAAGACAACAAGAAGTGGGTTCTACAAGCAAACCTGTAACAAGAACACCTAGGGCTGAGGTGACTAAAACATATATGAGAGGAAAAAGGTTGCTGTTTGCTCGTAACATTGAGGAAAGGGCTTAACCTACTCCAGTTGAAAAGGAGACATCAACACATCAACATGAGGCACCATTGCAAGAGGAAGAACAGGTACATTTTGACACTGACATGGCAGACCTAGAGATGCATGAGGAGGACAAGTCACCTGAGCAAGTTATCAAAGAGAAAGAAGCTGAAATTAGAGACCTCAAAAACAAACTTTCAAAGGCTAATTTCATGATTACATTTCTTTAGTAGGAGAACAGGGAACTCCAAGTAAAACAACTTGTGCTTAGCAAACCCAAGGCAGATTTGGAGAAGGAGGATGGAAAAGGTAAGTCAAAGATTGATGTTGATCAACTTGAGGATAAGGAAGTGCAAATCAAACCAAGGAGGCCAAGAACAAGAGGTCTCAAGAGGCAGGAAGAACAAGAAACTGAAACATCTCCATCACTAGGTCGATAGGATTTTGATGAATTCATTGCAGCAAAAATTGAGCAAGACAAGGAATTTTGGCTTGACAAAGTAAATTGTCACTTGGAGAAGCTTCTCAAGAAGGCCAACAGGAACAACAAGCTCCAAAGGCACATGTCAATGCATTACTATACCAGAAACAAGATTTCTTAGATTAGGGTCAATAACTTTAAGAGGAAATTGAGGAAAACCCTATTTAAGAAAAAGAAGGATAAGATTGATTTGTTGACTGAGGCCTCTCTCATTGCCTAACAGATCATTGTCCAACTTAAAGGGGCAAGTCTGGACCATTTTTGAAGAAAATTTTGAAATTTTTTGAAATTTTGTGACTTTTGGCTAAAATAGGAAATTCATGACAGCCAAAAGCGCAGTGCCTTCCCTGGGGGCTCCAAATCACAAAAAGTTTATATTGGTGGATAGCTTGTGACATGCACATATCAGCTATCTAGTTTGTGTGCCATGTCAGCCTTCTGGTTGGAAGAAAAATGCAAAAAACATGCTAAAAAACCACTTTCTATCACTGTTTTCACTCTGGCACTGTGCTTTTAGAGTGACCCTGGGAGAATCCATTTTTCTCAGCCTTGGAGAGGCCATTTTGCTTGCTTAAGGACTCTATGGACAACTAGACATCCTAAGTTTTCCAATGATGCCTTTAGATCAGGATTTGGAGCACTAGAAGTCACTCAAAACTGCCCTCCAAGTTGGCATTGTGCTTTTCTCAGAATTTGCTATGCTTTTCCATGGAGGTCAAAATTTCGAGTTTTATGAGTCAAACTCGGTTCCCAATGATGTAATTTGTCTTGTTTTGAGTTGACATGATGTAAATGAATGTAATTGAGCTTATTAATGTAAATTTGATGTAATTATGAAGGTCATTAATGATAGAAAGGTCAGTCAAAGGCTAAAAGGAGAGTTTGTTTTAACCTCCCTAGTCTTATGTTTGGTTAGAGAAATTTATGTAAATTGTTCCTATCGTGAGGGATTCGATCGACCCCTGAGAGAGGGGAAGATGGTTTTTGGTCTATATGTAGCTTGTTTTCAGTCAGTTTCAAGGTTGGACATCAGAGAGTAGAAGACTTGGAGCTTTGTGTACAGTTTATTTTTTGTAGAAATACAAGGCCAGTTGCAGCTATTATATAGGGATTCATGTGGTATGATTTTGTGACAATGTTTTCCTTCTGTAATTTACTTCTCTGAATGATTAGCTCTGCTTCTTTCCATATCTTTTCTTTCAGTGATCTTCCTATAAGATGTTAAACATAATTCTCAAAGTTTATGCTCTGTTTTGGTAGGAATTTCATGTTTATGTTATTCATCTTCTGATAAATGAACTCATGCTTATCATGCTCATTTTGAACATTTTCTTTTCCACCCTACACTACAATTGACAACCTCAAAGTATCACTGAACATACCTGCCATGCCCCTTTGTATCCATGCAACTGAATTTTTTTAGATCTGGCCTAGTTTCCTTGACCTCTCCTCTTGATCCAGCTAAAACTTAAATTTCAAAACCCTAGAGCTCAATGCCTAGCTTAATATCTTTTTACCCTCTTTAGTCACCTTGTGGGCTGTAAGATCATAGAGAGAGCCCTCTTTGATTTGGTAGGGCTAGCTACCAAATCCTAAGTGGTTCGAGGTTACCTCCTTCGGTTTCCATTCTCAGCCTTGGGACACTGTGGAGGATAACATTTTTGGCGCCGTTGCCAGGGAACGAAAGATTACATCTTCCCTGGGATTTAACAACAAATTCATTGAGATCTAGGCCTGTGGGTGACAAGACCTAGGTTTCAAGAAGGCTGACTGTAAATTTATGTAGATGTTATATGCTTGATGCAACTTTACTTTTACTCCCAATATCAGACAACAAGCACATAAACAACAAAGTAAAATGCTGATAGAACATACCAATAGATCGACAGAAGACAAGCCAGAAATATATAAGTGTGTTGGTGCGTTACAGCGGTCAACAGGATGCTTCAACCAACAAAGTATCAATATGGTTAGCCAACCATCATTGTCACACAACCCTCTAGGATAGCCAAACGGTCAACTCAAAATTCAACCCAAAAAGTCAACGCTGTCAGTGAACGATCAACGCAAATAGCAGCAACAACTAGGTCAATGTAGAAAAGTCAAAGTCAACGTCTTGCCTCGGGAATAGTGCCAAAAAATTCGGATTAGGAAAATCAAACTTTTGGGAGAGTTTCAGGTCCTTTTGACCTTGCGTTGACCAAAGTCAATGCTGGTCAAAGTTTGCTGCAGAAACCCTAGACCGAAATCAGAAATGTGCTACTGCTGGAATTTTCCCACGTGTGGAGAGAAGAGCCACCAAGGTCATCGAACCAATCAGATGAGGAGAGAGAAATGTGTGAGGATAAGATGAGTGAAAATGTCCTCCAACGTTGACCAATATATATCCATCAGTGAGGGTGTGTGACACAACTGCTGGGGCACAAAACCTTAAGGCCGACCTGCACATATCTTGAATAAATTCAAAATAAATGTTTTGCTCATCAAATCAAGATGATCTTTAGATCGATCTTGCACCTCTCCGAAAGAGGAATCCAATAAAAATATTAGTATCTTCATCTGAGCATCACAACATGGAGTTTAGACCTAGTTGTCCAAAATTAACACTCCCTCTCAACTAGGGAGAACTCCATCCACCTGTGCAATCCAAACATCGCACGTCATCCTGCCATAACTAGCTTTGCTGGCTTCTTTATTTCAGAACAGAAGTGGGTCAATCACAAAGACATCATTCCCAGCTGACAGATTCAGCCTAGAGGTCCGAAACCTCTATAGGACTCACAAAGAGTCTCATACCAAACCCGAAGTTGGTTTACCTGACCCGAAGTCAGTTGGAGGTCCGAAACCTCACTATATTTGATCTTGTTCCCTATTAGATTTTCCACCAAGGCTTCGAAGGTATGGAACCACATGAAAGCCTCATTCTTCTTTTTCAAGAATTATATCCAGGTTTTGCGAGAGAAGTCATCTATGAATGTCATATAATAAGAACATCCTCCCAAGGATCTCACGAGCAGCATCCCAGACAGATCAGAATGTATCAATTGCAAGATATTAGATGTCTTTGTGACACTTGAGGGGAAAGGTCCCCTTGTATGCTTTTCTTCAGCACAACCCTGACATACACCTTCATGATTATTTGAGAACTCGGGCATCCCCGTCAACACCTTCCTTGCTTCGGGAAGGGCCTTGTAGTGAAGGTGTCCAAACCTTCGGTGCCATAGTTCAGTTTGTCGAATAGTATCACACGTCATCTCTCCCAGTGGACTTCCTCCAACCTGGTAGAGTGTATCAGCTCTAAACCCAATCGTGATAGGTTCCTTGAAGCTATTCTTCCAAATGCGCACCTTACCATCAATGAATGCCACATTGAAACCTTTTTCTTCCATGGCTGATATAGACACAAGGTTCTTCTTCAAATTAGGTACATAGAGTACATCCTGCAAGTGGAGGACTTGACCTTGAGATAAGTGGAGGGTCACAGGCCCTGTCCCTTTTACGGGATACGTGGCATTGTCTCCAAGGATAATTTCGAGATTAGTATCCTTCTCAACCATATCAGAAAGTGCTTCCTTGAACCTAGTGATGTGCCTTGAGGCACTACTATCTATCAACCAGACATCCATAGTGTCGGGTGGAGATGCAGCGGAGAGGGCAGATACAAGAATGAATTCATTTCTTTTATCAACAACATGTGATTCCTCATACCTGGAGTTTCTCATCCTTTTGAAAGGTTGACCATTTTCGCCGGAGGGAGCCTTCCTCTTTCCCTTGAACCTTTTGTTCCTTTGATTGCCATTCCTTCAGTTGTTGTTGTTATCATCATCATCGGGAGAATCCTTCTTGAAAGGGCTTTCTCTAACATAGTGACTTGGCCTATGACAAGTGTAACGCTTGCCCTTATTTCCTTGGGCCCCTGCGCTTCCTTTGTTCCTTGGACCACCAAAGTTCTTCTTTCTAGAATGAGCAGCGTAGGCAACATTTCCTTCATTTTCGTACTCCTTCATCCTTGTATCTTCTTGTACGCATCTCGATAGTACTTCGTCAAAGTCAGGTATCACATTGTTATTGAGAATGGTAGTGTTGAACACATGCCATTCGAATGAGAGCCCTCCAAGTGCTGTGAGTACCATCTCTCGATCAACTATTGTCTCCCCAATAACCAACAAATTGTTCCTGATCTCGGTCAGCTTCAGAAAATATGATTGAACAAACTCATCCCTGCCTTTCTTCAGATTTTTCAATTGATTCTTGAAGAATAGGACTTGATTCACATTGTTGGCCTTGAACATGTCGATCAACTTATCATACATCTCCTTGGATGTGCCCAGCTCAGAGATGTAGGCAACCAAACTCTTGTGAATTGAGTCCCTGATCATCAACTTTTCTTTGATCTCCCCCTTCTTATACTTTGTTTTGGCAGCAACAGTTGCAGTGAATGGAGGCTCTTGGATTTTAACCTGCACATAGTCCATGACATCTTGGTCTTCCAAGTTAAGATCCAATGTCATTTTCCAAGCATGGAAGTCATCCTTCCCAGTCAATTTGTCATCAGCCTTAAAGCCATTGTAGTTTGAGGAACCCATCCTCTTCTTCGGTGATTGCTACAAATTAGGGCTTCGTCTTCACCTCGCCATGATACCATGTAAATTTATGTAGATGTTCTATGCTTGATGCAACTTTACTTTTATTCCCAATATTAGACAACAATCACATAAACAACAAAGTAAAATGCTGATAGAACATACTAGTAGATCGACATAAGACAAACCAGAAATATATAAGAGTGTTGGTGTGTTACGGCGGTCAATAGGATGCTTCAACCAACAAAGTCTCAATATGGTCAGCCAACCAGCAATGTCACACAACCCTCTAGGACAGCCAAATGGTCAACTCAAAAGTCAACCCAAAAAGTCAATGTTGTCAGTCAACGGTCAATGCAAACAATAGCAGCAGCTAGGTCAACGCAGAAAATTCAAAGTCAACGTCTTGCCTCAGGAATTGTGCCAAAAATGCGGATTAGGAAAATCAAACTTTTGGGAGAGTTTCAGGTCCTTTTGACCTTGCGTTGACTTTGGTCAACGCTGGTCAAAGTTTGCTGCAGAAACCCTAGACTGAAATCAGAAATGTGCGGCTGCTGGAATTTTCCCACGTGTGGAGAGAAGAGCCACCAAGGTCATCAAACCAATAAGATGATGACAGAGAAATGTGTGAGGATGAGATGAGTGAAAATGTCCCCCAACGTTGACCAATATATATCCATCAGTGAGGGTGTGTGACACAACTGCTGGGGCACAAAACCTTAAGGCCGACCTGCACATATCTTGAATAAATTCAAAATAAATGTTCTGCTCATTGGATCAAGATGATCTTTAGATCGATCTTGCACCTCTCCGAAAGAGGAATACAATAAAAATATTGGTATCTTCATCTGAGCATCACAACATGGAGTTTGGACCTAGTTGTCCAAAATTAACATTGACTCACATTTGCAGAGACAAAGTGCAGTTTTCAGAACTGGCTCCTAAGAGGTTTACAAGATCAAACCCTGATTCTAATCCACCATCTCCGGTTGAAGACCCAGAGAGGATTCTGAAGAAACAAAGATCAAAACTACAACAAGTTGACTCAAGTTCACCATTACTGGTAAGATCTATTTCACTTCCTGCTGATTTGTCTACTCTACAAGATTTACCTTTCGACCTCAAGTTTGAGCTTTCATTGTTTAGAAGTAAATCTGAAACTTCACTTTCAGAAATAGTATATGATCCTGTAAAAATTGAATTGATTCCACCATCTTTAGAGTCTTCATCTGAAACTTATAGGAAGGTTTGGTCCGATTTCCACCAGCTTCAAAAGTAGGCCAATAACTTGTAATACACCTCTGAGAAAGCCTATATTTAGTATCGACAAGTAAGCTTGTTTACTGCTACATCCTTATCTTCATCATCTCATTCAGCTGCTGCGACATCTTCCACTCCTTATTCATCACTTCCTCCAAAACACCTCCTCAAGCAACACCTCCTATTGTTACTCTTGCACAACTTTCTGCAGCATTCATGGCGAGATTTGGCGCTTTAATCTTACCTGCCTAGCTCACCGCTTTACCTCAAGGGTATGGTCAAAGGCTCCCTATATTTGATGGGACAACAGAGGTTACAACCCTACAACATATGGTGAAGGTCACTGATTTCATCGATCTTGAAGAGATCGATAATGATGATGCAAAGATGAGGGTAATTGCTCAAAATTTTTCAGTAGATGTGAAGACATGGTTTCGTAACTTGACTCCAAATTCAGTTGCAAATCTACATCATTTGATTGATTTGTTTTTAGCCAAATGGGAAGAAAAAAATAATCCACTTCAGATTCTTGCTGAATATGATGCTTTGAGAAGGAATCCCAATGAGTTCGTGCAAGATTTCACTGCCTGATTCAACAAGATCTACCATTCAATTCCAAATGACATCAAGCCTCCTCCTGGCTTGGATTTGCTACATTATCCGGATGCCTTCGATCTCGACATGGCCTATCAGTTGAGGGAAAGGAGTCCTACAACTCTCGAAGATATGCAGAGAGTGTGGAGGCGAATTTGATGATTAAGAAATAAAAAATGAAAACAGAAAGAAGGGTAACAATTAAAGAGGAGGCATCTACTTCTTCAGATGGTAAGATGGACTCTTTGATTAGAACTATGGAGAAGATGATGGATAGGATGACAGTATTAGATAGGCAGCTAGAAAATCAGATCCAGAATCCTAATTTTCAAGTGTTAGGATATTCCGAGATATAGGAAATAGTTAAGTATAACTTGGTCTAGCGTAGAGTTAGGTAAAGTGTGTTTCTTTACTATGTACATTTGTAACTTATAATCTGACGATCACAATATGTAGTGATCTGACGGTTCATTCTCTCCTCGGTATTACCGACACTTGATCCGTGGCTTAACACCCGATTGGCCCCTGATCTCTATTTAAAGAGCTTGGAGGGTCATTTGTCCGGTGACCATTTATGAGAGAAACTTATGTAAATTTTCTTCTGTATATTAATAAATTGCCTAGAGTGGCCACGTTGGCTGAGGTCGTGCACTGTTTCCCTCTTTGAGGGTTTTAACCACGTCAAATAATGGTGTACTGATTTGTGATCTGTTTGTGAGCGGTGACCTTCGGTGTTTGATTTAAGGAACTTACCTTGTAAATTCCTACATGGTATCAGAGTTGTTTTGAGGGTCGCATCCATTGTTGATCCAAATCCGAAGCCGGTTTGACTGCATGCGACTGCCATTTTCCAGTTCTACTGTTTTTGACCACTTTCGGGCCGGGAGAACTGCACTGTTGTGTCTGGAGTATATGTTACAATGAGTAACCCCTTTCGTTTAATGCGAAAAGGTTTCTGGTTGCCCAAGTTATGTCATTTTAGATTTGGAGAAATAGGAAGACGAAATTTTTTTGCTACGTATGCTCTTTCCTCGCAACTTTGTGCGATCTCGGGAAATCAAAAATAGGGAGAAAAATAGATAGTTGCCGAGCGGACTAACCGGAAATCTAATGTTTTGTCGTAAGGTTTGTATATATATATATATATATATATATATATATATATATATATATATATATATATTTGTTTGCCCGGTTGGTTTTTTTTTGCAAGAAAAAACACACAAACCGAAGAGCAAAAAAAAAACTCCTTTCTCCTTTCAAACAATTACAGAATCCTTTTACTAGCTCACTTGGTGTAAAGTTACTTTATGAGAATAGAGGTCTTGGGTTCAAGTCTCTTTGTCAAGCTTCTTTTTCTAAAAAGCTTTTTGTTAAATTATTTTTTGGCAAGCTGTTTTTTTTTTTTAATAAAAAAAATAGTTTTATTTAAAAAACACATTTAAAAGTAACATTGTAAAAGTGACTCTCACTTATTTATAAAATTGGGTCACATAAAGTAGTTTTAAAAAAAAAAAAGTGAGCTTATTATATTAAGTTTGGAAAATGGGGGGATTTTTTTTTAAGTACAACTTCATTATCAACTTTCAGCCTATCATGTAACTACTCGACATCTACTACAACATTTTTCAAAAATGCATAACTTCTTCATCCGGAATCCATTTTGAGAGCCGTGTTTTTTTAATCGGCCTAATTTTTCGAGATCTTTCCATAGGATCAGTTAGTTTCAACATTTTCAGCTTCAGTTTTTAAAAATGGAAAGTGCATGCTTGGTTATTCTTAACACCACCAATTATGTCCATTGGCTATCCTACATGGTAGACTTACTTAGAAGTAAAGAGCTTTATAGAATATCCACAGGACAAGAACCTAAACCTACCAATGGAGATAAAAAGGCTATGGGAAAATGAACAAGATCAAGCACGAGGGTTGATAGGAATGTCCATTGCTCAAGATCTTAGATTTCATATCCAAGAAATTGACTCCCCTCATGAAGCTATGAAAAAACTAAATACTGTTTTTTGCATTCAAAATGAAATCAGAGCCCAACGGGCTGAAAATGAGTTGCTTACTTTGGATCCCAATAATTTCTGCTCTATTGAAGATTTTTTATCCAAATTCAAGACCCTTAGACTTCTTTTGGAAGGTTGTAAGATCAAAAAGAAAGATGGTAGTCTTATCTATTCCATTCTCGCTAAGCTAAGCCCTGCATACTCTGTGTTTGTTTCCACCTTCCATTCCACTAGAGAAGCCCTCATTTTTCAAGGGATAACCTACAAGTCCCCCTCTTTTGATGCTTTTTGCGATTATTTGATAAGAAAACAAGAAAAACTTTTACACCTTAGTCTTATTAATACTGGAAACTCTTCTAAGAAAGCCTTAGCAGCCTAGCAACAACCATATCCAAAGAATCCTAAGAAGCAACATCCTTAAAAGAATGGTCCTAAACCAAACAAGGGTCTTAAGCAATTTCAGCTGCAAACTGAAAAAGCAACTCAACAAACTGATAAAGCAACTAAAAACAAAGAGAAGAAGACAGATAGACATTGCAACTTTTGTAATTGTGATGGCCGCGTAGAGTCAAAATGTTTTAAGAAGATGGAAGCCTTGGAAGCAACAATGAAGAAGCACAACATCCATTTGGAGAACTCTTCAACTTCGGGAATGGCACTTTCTGCTTGTGGTTGTCAAGCATCAAGATCTGGTTATGCATTGAATGTATCTTCTTCTTCTCATTCTCATGAGTGGCTCATTGATTCTGGATCCTCTTACCACATGGCCAAAAATAAATCCATGTTTTCTTCTTTAAATGATTGTAACACCAAAAACATTTATGTTGGTGATGATAGATCTCTTAGTGTTGTAGGTCTGGAACCATTCATCTAGATAATGGTTAGTTTAATGATGTATTATGTGTTCCTACCTTGTCCTGCAACCTTCTATCTATTTATCAGATAATTCATTCAGGTGAAGGGAAAACAATAGAATTCTCACCTCATGATGTTGTAAGTGAGGACCTAAGAGATCCTAGACATATTTTAGCTACTAGCATTGCTGATGATTCCAGAAGGTTGTATAAGTTTGACAACTTTGGGTCATCATGTCTTCCCTCCGTTTTTGTTGCTCATAATGATGAAGTGAGCAAACTTTGGCATGAGCAATTTGGTCACTTAAACTATCGCTCTCTTCAAACTCTATATAAAGAAAATATGGTGACAGGTTTTCCTATGGTATCTTGCCGAGATGGTGTTTGTTCCTCATGTGTACTCGAAAAACATCATCGGGATAGTTTTGACAAACATGCCTCTTGGCACGCTTCAACCCTTTGCAACTTGTGCACAGTGATTTGTGGTCCACTTCCAGTTGTTTTTTTCTCTTGCTACAAGTACTTCTTAACTTTCATTGATGATTTTTCTAGACGGATTTGGGTATACTTCTTAAAACTCAAGGGTGAAGTTTTTAACATGTTCTTGGCCTTTAAGGCCTTTGTTGAGAAACAATCTAGACATCACATTCTTAAGTTAAGATCTGACAATGGAGGAGAATATGTTATCAACAAATTCATCAACTTTTGCACTGAGCATAGCATTCAATTGCAACATACCGTTTTGTATACTCCACAACAAAATGGTGTAGCTGAAAGGAAGAATCACACTCTAAAAGAAATGGCTAATTGTATGCTTCAATCTAAAGGACTTAGTCTTAATTTTTGGGCAGAAGCAATTAACTGTGCAAATTACATAGTAAATCGCACTCTTACTAAGGTTTTAAGGAATATCACTCCAGAAGAAGCCTGGAGCTCAATCAAACCAGATGTAAGTCACTTTCGTGTTTTTGGAAATGAAGCTTGGGCCCATATTCCGGATGAGAAACATAAAGCCTTAGAACCTAAGAGTGAAAAATGCATTTTTGTTGGATATTCTGAAGATGTCAAAGGATATAGACTTCTTCAACCCAATTCCAAAGATGTAATCATTGGAAGAGATGTAAAATTTGATGAAAATATATTGACCTCTGAGCCTAGTTCGACGGGTGCGCCACCTTTGGCCTGCGAGTCTGATTCGACATATGTGCCACCTCTCTCTATCTCTTCTACTTCTGACAACATTCCTTCTAGTTCGGATGATGACAATGAGGACGACAATCCTCCTTCGCCTCCTCAGGATCTTTCTTCAGCTCCACAGCGTCTAAGATGGGTTCGCTCTACTCGAGATGCAGCAGGTTCTCTTGTAGGTGACCCTACAGATCAACGTCGTACATGTTCTCAGTTCAACAGAGCCTCTTCCTTATTGGCTCAATTTCCAGAAAATCCTAATCTAGACACCTTTGAAGAAGCTTCAGGTCATCCAGATTGGGATGTAGCTATGAATGAAGAATATCGTTCCTTATTGGCAAACAATACTTGGGATCTTGTTACTCTTCCAAAGGGAAGAAAACTTGTCAGATGCAAATGGGTTTACAGAACAAAGTTTGGACCAGATGGAAAAGTGGATAAACATAAAGCTCGTTTTGTTGCTAAAGGATTTTCACAAGTTGAAGGCATTGACTATACTGAAACCTTCTCCCCTGCTTCCAAAATGAATTCTATCCGCCTTTTTCTTTCCCTTGCTGCCTTCTTTAAATGGGAAGTCCATCAAATGGATGTTAAATTTGCCTTATTACATGGGGACATGCATGAAGAAATCCACATGGAACAACCCCCTGGCTTTATCCAAAACGACACTAGCCTTGTCTGTTGCCTTAGGAAGTCTCTCTATGGTCTCAAACAAGCCCCTCGGGCTTGGTATGCCAAAATGGATAACTTTCTCTTAGATAATGGCTTTTCCTTATGTCATTCTAACAACACTGTCTACACCAAAAAAGTGGGTAAGTCCTTAATAATCCTTGTTCTGTATGTTGATGATCTTATCGTTACTGGTAGTGATCCCAACCATATAAACCATGTGAAGTCTAGCCTCAAAAAGAATTTTGAAACGACAGAATTAGGACACTTGCATTATTTCTTTGGTCTTCAGATCTTAATATCCAAAGAAGGTATTACCCTTTCTCAGTCCAAGTATACCTGTGATCTCCTATGCCACTTTCACATGGAAGACTGTGTTGTCGCACAGAATGTCTAGGCATCGACAACGACTTAAATCGGGGGTTGTCACTTTGATCCCCAATCTCTCTATTTAAGTTGTCTCCTTATAGCAGACTAAGGGGGGTAGACCCTATGGAAATGGAATGAAGGAGAACTAGTTGGGAACCAACTAGCTCAGGAGACACAATTAAACGACCAAATACTTGTAAATGATCTAGCAAGATTAAAGGATTCAATTAGATTCGGATGATTGATATCATTGCCTTATGGAGTCAACTATTTTGCTAAGAATTTAGGACCAAGTACTTGATGAGAAACTGCTGCTATGCATTGTTAACTTAGAATGCAGAATGCAAGGAAAATGATTTGAAGGGGCGAGATGAAGCAAGCTTCGAAGATGAGAGGTGATGTTAAAAAGCCTAAAGCACTTAGATTATAAATAATCTGATATAACCACTAAGTACTTAAGCGAAAGTGCCAGTTATGAAGATGCCAAAAATTACTCAATTAATAGATATACAATTCGTCACAGATCCACAAAAATAAGATATCGATCGCACTTACTTGAAAAATATTCCAAACATTAATATTCAATAAATATCCAAATTCAAGTTAATGAAACAAGACTTAATTACACATTAGGCGATTTTAATCGATAGAAAACATTTAAAAATTCAGATGCCAATAATCATCAAACCCAATTGAAGCATGTAAAAGTAACTAGCACTTAAATCTCAGTAATTATTCATCAAGATATACCATGAAATTTTAATGCTAAATAAGCACTTTGTCAAGAACTTTATGGACTAAATGATATTTCTAGATAATGCAAATCCAAAATTAAAATTTTCTCTATAGTCAAACTTAGGATAAATATTAAATTGTGCCAACTATAGGAATTTTTCCACAATTAAGTATCTTCGCAAGATCAAAACCCCAATGTCCCAAAAGTTGAAATTCCAAAATTTATATTAAAAAATTAAACTATAGACTAAAGTTAAAAAAATAAATCTTTGATTTTTAAAATTTTTAAAGTGAAGATTAATTTTTTTTAAACCTTTTGAATATTTTTACAAAGTTAAAAAAAGTAATGAAATCTAAAAAAAAAAATTAAAAAAGTTAATACAAATCTAAACCTTTATACAAATTTAAAACCTTTATACAAACTTAAAACATGAAATGTTTAAAAAAAAAAATTTAGATGTGAAAATTCAAACCTAAAAATAAATCGAAAGTCATAAAAAAATTTCCAAAGTTAAATGTTATTTGCTTTATTTGTTTTGGTGATGCGTTAGGTTGATGTAGGTCAAAGGAGTGAGCTGCGGGCACGAGGAGAAATGGAGAGCGGAAATGGACGAGCGGGAGGAGCGAATGGACCAGTGAGAGAGGAATACGACGAAGAAGATCGAGACAGAGGTATCGGGCAACAGATGATGGTAGCGTGAACGAAGGGGCGTCAAGGAACAACAACGAGTAAGGAACGCAGAGGCAAGGAGCGGAAAGACTGCGGAAGAGGGAGGACCAACATTGCACGAAGCAGGGACGCGAAAGCTCATTTTCCAAAAATTTTGGAAGCGAAGCATTTCGGAAGCGTCTAGTATATATATATATATATATTTATTTATTTTTATTTTTTTAATATTTTTTTGCATTTATATTCAAAACAACAATCCCAAATACCATATTAGTTGTAGAAGACATGAAAACATGCATATTCTTACATAAATCAAGATAGATATGACATCCATGACTCCATTATACATCAATAATTAATTATTCGAGCATCAGGAATCTAGAATCTAGATTCTAGATCCTAGCAACTACAAACATACATCAAATAATTAAGCATGATAAAACATTTAAGCATACTATAGAACATAACACATTTAAGCATACTATAAAATATAAATGGTAAACATAAAACATTTAAGCATGATAAATCATAAAACATTTAAGCATACTATAAATTTTAAAACATAAAACATTTAAAAATTAAGCAGACTATAAAACATAAATTATAAACATAAAACATTTAACCATATTATAAAACATAAAGCATATTATAAGTGAGCAACTGTCAACATTAGTCATGTCCAAAATTCAAATAATAATGTTTACAAAATAGGCCACTTGGCCACCACCAAGACAAGAAAGTTCAAATTCACAACAAGCCTACAAGTCTAATGATAATCTATGACAAAAGCAGTAAAGTGTGAACACTGAAAATATCTACTCATCTCTCTCCTTCCACCACGAAGAGTACGTGACGGTGCGCCTCCACGTGGTGGCAATGAAGAAGATGGTGGCTGTGGAAGCTATGGCAATGGTATTGTAACTGATGAAGACGAAGCCCCTGTTGTTGGTGTTGAACCATGGAACCTAGGAAGCAAGGGACCAGTGGGGGGTGGCATGTCAAGTCTATCATCATCATCATGGATAAGAGCATCCTCTAATTGCTCTAATCGCAACACTCCATCCTCCAAATTGGTCTCCTTTGGATACCTGTCCCAAACCTTAAGGTCTCTGTTACTCTTTGCATCATCACAGTAATGCGACAACAATTTCAAGTTGTAATGAACATAAACCAAGCTCTCTGCCCGGAATAAACTCAACATGTTCCTTTTAACACTGTGGATGAAAGAATAAGAGCTCCAACACCTCTCTGCAGAAAAAGTGTTTACCACCTGTGGTAGCACCCACAATGCCAAAGTCTGCAGAAGTGGAGTAGCACCTCCATGCATATTCTGCCACTCAATAGAAGAAAAACTCTCTCGATCTCTAATAGCATGCATGCTCCCAAATGGACCAGTGGAAAGTGTATAGCTGCTCAACTGTTTCCGTACCAAGTATGCCTCCTCCTCATCAAGGACTAATTTATCCAGTGCAAGCATATATTTTTGTAGGACCTCTGGATCTAGGTGTGGTTTTCTCCTGCTCGCTCCCCCAGGTGCTGTTGTTGAAAGCCATGATGGACTATAATATTTAGGTGTCAATACATATGCTAATGCATGCAATGGAATATTTAACATATCCCATCATTTTTCCACCTCTGCACAAATATATTTGTACAAGGTGGTATCTCTAGACTCAACAATGTCTTTAATTTCCCCCAACATGTTATCCATTTGCTCATACACCTCCCCAATTATTGGCTTATCTGAATCCCCAAACTTGATCATGTAATAAATTGGTTTGGTGAATTGCAAAACATATTTAACTTGTGACCAAAATAACATGTCAAGAATAGTGTCCTTTGCTGCATTAGCACCATCTCTATCAGTGTTAATCTCCTCCCATGATTCAGCGGTGACCATATTAGTTAGAGCTTGTCTCACCTTCACTAGTCGCCTAAAGGTGAGGTAATAACTTGCAAATTTGGTTTTTGCAAGTTTAAGCAACTGCAACTTGGAGTAAGTGCCATAGAAGTAGTTTACCCTTGTATGCCCTGTGATAAATTTAATGAGCTTCTTCCCTCTCTTGTAAAGCTCATTAATCCACCCACATTCTTTATGCTTCACAATATCATGCATCAAAACGTTCAATGTGTGCACCAAGCACCCATACCAAAATATGTGTGGAAAAGTACGCTGAATAATTTTACCTGCTCCCTTACAATTTGCTGCATTATTTGTGATCACTTGAACTACTTTGCTAGGACCAAAATCTCTGATTGATTGCAATAGGAGATCTACAATGTTTTGGGAAGTTGCGCTGACAGAGGAGGAATCATGACATGCAATAAACACTGCACCAGTAGCAGAAACACCAAGAATCAAATGTTGGTTTCTGATATTAGTCGACCCATCTGATACAATGGATACCCCACTATCCACCCATTCATTTGTAAAACGTGTCAAAGCTACTTGAACCTTTCCTTTTTCTCTTTGTAATAACACTGTTCTAGCTTTCTCATACTTGGGGGACTTGTATCCTTTTGGGGCTTCATTGATGCCCTTGACCATTTCATGCCAATAGGGAGAGCGAAGCACATTGAATGGTACACCGCAAGCACAATGAAATCAGACTATCTTTCCATCCACATCATCCCTCCCAACAACATTAAGGCAATCTGCTATTGTTTTTTTACCTCCAGAACTTGCAGAAACACCATGAGGAGATGCAGATGAGCTACCAAATCTAGAGGTTGCACTTGATTTAGATTGAGTTTTATGTTTTTTATTTTTTTGTTGTGCAACCTCCTCTATTTGGATGTATTTTCTTCTTTGTTTAGCTGGAACCTTTAGGAAAATTGCTATCCCCACAACACCCTTTCTTTCATCACTGTCCATCACCCCACAAACATGCCTCCTCACATGGGTATATGAATCGCTATAGGGTTTTCCTCCATGACAACCATGAGGGCACAAAAATTTGTAGCTTCCACCACCTTTTTCCCCTTCAAGTTTGGTCACATAGTTCCACAAGGGTGTCAATGCAGCTTTCCCATCTTGTGATTCAATGTTTTCATCATCCCCTTCCTCTTCAAAGCTTTCCTCCTCATCATACATTGGATCACTCATATGGTGACCACCTTCCTCTTCTTCTTCATGTTCTCCTCTTCTATTTCTACTTCCCCTTACCATCATCAAAACCAAGAGTGGAATGATACATAGAATCCAAAGAAACATCATCTTTGAGTATGAATATAGATGATGGACAACCTGCAAATAAATGTACAAGAAGAAAGAATGGGAAAATGTAGGAGAGGGAGGAGAGAAAATACAAAAAACAATGACAAAAAAGATGAGAGAGTTTGGGGTTTGCATTTACCTCTTTAGCTCTTGTAGATGGAAGCCCTTATTTACTCCTCCAAGCTCCTCCTCCTTCACTCCTCCAACCTCTCCTCAACTCTCTCTTCTCCGAGCTCTCTTCTCCTCTCTTTCTCTTCTCTTCTCCAAGCTCTCTTCTCCAAGCTCTCCAAAAACATAAGTGAGCAAATAAGAGGAAGAATAGAGCTTATAAGCTTTTCATCATATCCCTAACCCAAGACTAACTCACTAACTAACTGAGCTAACACTAAAAATAAAAAAAATAAATTTAAAAAACGCTTTTTTTAAGTGCGCAAACCGGATTCGTACTCGCTGTACGGAACTGCTCGCGAACCGTACGGATTCGTACAGGAACCGCGGTGCTTCCATACGGAAATCCGTCGTACGAAACGTGGATCCGGCCGTACATATCCAACTTTCCAGGAAACACAATTTTTATTGCGAAACGCGTTTCGGAAATTCTGAAACGCATTTCGCTGTACGGATCCCATACGGTTCCGTACGGATCGCGCTTCGAGGGTTGGAGCTGGGGGGGGGGATGTTTCCTACAACATTGGGGAGGATAGAAAAATCGAGGGTGAAATGGACGCATAGAAGAAGGCAGCGGATCCGGGGAGGAAAGTAAACACGTAGCCAGAATGAGGGTCGAGAAAAAGCTGCGGGAATGGCAGTAAGGGAATAAGGAGGGCAGCAAGGGAGTGTGAAGAAGAAAGAAAAAGAGTTGACAACGGGAGAAGAAGAGGGTGCAAGATGCGTGAAGGTATTGCAAGAGAAAAGGGTTGCACAGAAAGAAATGAGGGCAACAACTACGTTGCAAGGGAAACCGACAGGGCAGGATGAAGACAGCGAGAAGAGGGAGGATTGCATGAGGCCGGATGGATAGCGAAATGGAGCTTGATGAGGGAAAAACACAAGCACATTTGGTGCATAAAAAATAATTTCGAATTTTTTCCTTTGCCTTGTAATAATTTTTCACCGAGTATAACTCAAATATGAAAATTTGAACTTGAATATCCCTGCAAAATTCTGATCTTGAGATCAGATCTTACCCTCCAGGGCTTAGATCTGTCTTTGATCTAAAACATTTCTCTGAAAATCCTCAAAGATCACCTGCGCAAACCAGAAACAAGAAAACCCAAATGCCCAACAAACAAAATCTAAAATTGAAACCCCGAGTTAGAAATCAGAAACTAAAAAAAATTCTAACTATTTACACTTTAAAAATACAGATCTATATAATGTATTTACAGATCTATGCACAAGAGTTGCAGATCTGTCAAATCTGAGGAGTGTAAGTCTTACTTCGCTCTTAGATCTGAAGATCTAAGACTGTTACTAGCCAGATATAACTTTAAATTCAATAAAAAATTAAGATAAGTTTTTAATTTAGGCACAAGCCCTAAAAAAAACCTGCAAAAATAGAATTCAAGATAAGCCCAGGGAATTGGATCCGGAAGGCTCTTCAAATCTTATTTCCTTGGGAGTCAGCTGGTCCAACCAAGGACTTCCCTAAACACCCAATTCTAAATCCGAAAGATTTCTACACACTTCAAGTTAAATTGTTAAATCAATAGAGAAATAAGATAAAAAATAAAATTTTCAAGAGTCAGAGATACCTGCTAACTCAATCCAATAAATATTCTTAACCTAAATCCAATAACCGAAGCAAGATACCTGTGCAATAGATTACTCTACAAGAGCCATTAATCAACAATTCATTGAAATAATCACTAGTAGAATATAAAGAACAAGTTTACCATAAAATGCTGAAGAGGAACACGACTAACAAATAAAACCCCAAAGACTTCGTTTGTATTATTCCAGAAAGTATTACAGGAGAGCTTCTAGAGCTAGTACACAATCAAAAGATCAGATGCAAATGACGGAAAAAGACCTCTAATTTATAGATTAAAATCTCCAAAGGCTAGTTCGTTTGATCCCTGTCAAAGTAATCTCGACTGTCGAAAAGGATTTGATTATCTTTTAATCTCGTTTGTCGAAATTATAAATTTTTGAGGAATTTCGAATTTTTTCAATTATTCCCTTTTAATTAACTCAAAAATGATATTTTTGAGTTAATTACCTCAAAAAATTGACTTTGACTCAACTACCAAGGCCCAAGGGTCCAAAATTTCACAAAATTATCAATATTCCCTTGGCCTGGGACCTTTAAATTTTTTTTTTTATGGACCCACGAATTTTGCCTTTGAAGAATTTAATTTGACTTAAGACATAAAATTAACTAAATTTATGGCTTAGGATTTTTAATTTAATTTGGCCAGAAAATTTAATTAATTGACTCATGAGAGGATTAATTATTTTCCAGCCCTCTTTACGTAAGATTAATACATTAAACCATGAGGGGAACACCCGTTCGCAACAGACCCTCAATAATCCACCCAATTCTACGATTCAAAATATGTTTTAGTGAACCTAGTAATCTGTAATAAAATGTGTTGAAAAGTATAACTAGGTGAGTCTTCATGTTGGCTATGTAATTATATACTTATGTAAAGAAGAAGTAAAAAATAATAAGATATATTTAAGAGTCATGTTCATGAAGGATCTAGTCAACAAATATACTCCAAGATCATGGCAAAATACCATGAAGAGATGACTCCCAAAAGATGCACAAAGATAATCTTATAAACGCTGAATTATCTATCCTTCATGTCGACCTATAATTAACCATGAAGTCGGCTCCCTATTGTGCTGACTGGTCGGCCAAAAAGACAGTTAGACTGTCTATATAAATAACCTCTCTGCGGCTCATTTGAGGAGCAAGTTTTCGGTGATCCAAGAGATAGTTTGCGGATGAATGCAAACTTAAGATAGCAAGTGCAGATTGGTTTAAGGAATATGCTGATGTATGAAGGAACAGAAAGATTGGACATCTCTAAGCATGCAGTATAGATATTTACAAGGATGCAGTGCAGATATCTATAGGATTACGATCATATAGCATTGGTGTAAACGAATGTTTCAGGAATAAGATATACAAGCATAAGGGTTATGATAAATTCTGGAGTGTAATGTAAGGAAGGTAAATCTGTGATTTACCTTCCTACAATAAAAGTATTACTTTTGCATAAACATTTGTATCCTGTACATTTTGGTAATTGACTTGATGAAAGACTAACTAAGAAGAATACGTAAGAAAACAAGCTCACAAGTAATTATCAAGAAGAGAATTTATATAAACCGTAACCCCTCCAAATTCTCAACATGGTATCAGAGCTATGGTAAAAGAAGATCACCTTATTGGCAAGAAGTTTTTGGAATTAGAGAAAAAGTTCACGTGGACAGCTTCAAATATCATTCATCGAATATAGATTACAGAGAAAACCACCATTGCAAGAAGTACCTTACGGAGTTAATTAAAATCGTTGTTACGAACTTGAGTGTGGATATCGGAATCTATATATACGAAGACTGATCGAATAATACAAATTATATTTATACCGAGACGGTGCGAACCGAGACAATACGGATACAGATATATATCAAGACAATTAAAAGGGAGGTGCTAAAGGCTGACATATATATATATATATATATATATATATATATATATATATATATATATATATATATATATATATATATATATATATATATGTGAACGTGTGGAACCTACAGCAAAAGTGCGGAAGACAATATTCGGAAATCCTTCTCTGAGATTTTCGGTGACACACCTCTATGATTTTTAGATGGCACAACAGAGATTAGGATTCTCTGAGTTCTTCGGAAGGCATTACAGGATGACTAACATTGTCATAATTTCAGATATCTCCCACTGTAAAGATCACAGTCTCAAGCCAATCACAACATGTGATCTCTTCTGTTGAAACCACAGTCATGATCAAGGTGGCAGTAGGATGGTACAGTGTCATGAAAGGGTGTTGTGCCTTCTCGGTTGCTATCACAGTCAAAGATGAGGGCGCAAAGATCTCGGTGCTGTGCCTTGGTGTCAACTTAATGGTCTCGATGATGGAGCAATGGTCTACATTGAAGAAAAACATTTTCATTTGGAAGCATATCATCCAAAAGGAGAAAGCACTAACACATCTTCTCTCAATAACCATCGAAGAAGTCAAGCTGAAGACTTTATCTTCACTTATCAAGTAAGTATCTTTAATTCTATAATAAAATTTGGTTAAATGACTTTGTTTTTGCAGGGAAATCTATAAGTTGGTTAGGTTACCAAGAACCCTTGCATGAGGAGGATAGTCACAGTTCTCAAAGAAAGAAAAGTCATGAAAAGTCTATAAAGGATTGGAGACATCAAGAAAATATATGATAAGCTGAAAGAACTATTCTATGCAATAAATAAGGTTATGTCACTTAGACCAGATTTACACAAAATTGAGCATGAAGGGATATCTTCATAAGATCTCAACTGTGAGATCTGGAAAAGATGATAAGATGGACAACGTAACAAATAGACAAGAGAATTACCTCATTCAACTTGTGGTCTCTATGCTAGACCAAGGGCAAAAAATGTTGAAGGATAAAAGACTCAAACATTTGTTGAGGAAATGTGGAAGACTTATGGACATCACAAGAAAGATGGTCCTAAAGGGACAATCTCAATAGGTGAAAGAAAAGAAAGCTCATATCATCGAAAAGAATGGGGGAAGCTGAAGAAAAGAAGTTCAAGGAAAATCAAACTTATGAATAAGGAATTGATTTCTGTTGGTTATATGATAGGAAGCAATGTAGCATCCTGGTAAATCAGCTCCGGGGGAAAAACCTCTAATAACATTACTAATGGAAAGCAGTCATCAAGAGCAAGGGTCATCATGGAAACATATTTCTAGGATGTGATATAGATGAAGCATGAAGCTCTTCATTCCTGAGAACTTGCTACAGGATGACTCGAGGGAAAAAGGGTATGAGGTATGTATATATTTATATGCTAACATTGGATGTTGTGAAGTCATGTCATATGGTTGCAGGTAATGAACCTCTGTATTTAGAAGTATGATCTATGGAGGAGTATCTCTCAGTGCATGGACAAATGAAATCAACATAATATGTCCTCATGGAATCTGAGGTGGTTGTATATGAACAAGAAACTAGAAAGGTTGTAAGTTCTTGGGAATTAAGAATGTGCAGAGGAAGAGATCTTGAAATGCAACCATGTCAAGAGGCAGTTATCATCCGGAGGCCAAGAAGATGTGACTAGAAGATCTTCTGGGAAGATATGTCGACTCTGACGGAAGTCTGGTAAAAGAAGAAGACCCTTGGAAAAACATATCATCAGGAGATGTGTCAATCTGTATAAAGGATGTCGATGCCTACAGGAAGATGTCATGGTGAAAGATCATCACTAAGGTAACTTTTGTTCTAAAAGTTCATATGTATATGTTTATCTGGATGAATTTATGCAGGGTTGCTAATCATAAGAAAGGATACATGATCCTTGGGGATGATTCAAAGGAAAATAGCATGGCATAATGGTGGACCAAATGAGAAAGAATGAAGAATCACTTTCTGACAGTGGACATGACTTGTGACTAAAAGTGATGGATGATCTGTGCTGTATGAAGCCAAAAGTTGAAGATTCCTCAATATCGAAATCCATGACATCGAGGGGAGAAACTCTTCATGAGTAGCTGGATTGCTACTGCAGGACTCTGGTTGATGAGGAGCCTGGTGGTAAGTTTCTTGCTTGTAAGAAACTTGAAATATGTCCTCCCTATGTTAAGAGGGAGTGACGTATGTCATTCTCTATTACATGTGTCATGCACTAGACCAGGACTAACAACCATAAGTCTTAGTGAAGGCCATGTGAAGAGAATGGATAGACACATCATTTTGGTCTTCACCTGGAAGACAGAATGGAGGATTGGGTAATCATCTGGCATTCGATACTCTTTGAGAATGAGATAGGGCATTCAAGATAAGAGTATTCGTGGACCGATATTCTTTGAGGGTTGGCTACCCAAGAGAAGAATAGTCCAAGAAGGTCATACTCTGGGAACACCTAGGTGGGGTATGTACCTTGGAGATACAATGACTATGGTGTCTATTAGTCATGTGTCTCGCTAGCATTGTAGCCCATTGTCTCGTTGAAGAGATGGATCTATTAGTCAAGGCCTTGCACTAGGACAATGCTGGTTGATATGATGCTATACAGATGCGATTATGATGCTATACAGATGCGATTATCAATCCGATTCTTCTTACAGGATTCTTCAGTTTAAAAGTAACAATGTACCTGTATGAATACCTCCCTAGTTAAGAGGGAGTGTTGAAAAGTATAACTAGGTCAGTCTTCATGTTGGCTATGTAATTATATACGTATCTAAAGAAGAATTCAAAAATAATAAGATGTGTTTAAGAGTCATGTTCATGAAGGATCTAGTCAACAAATATACTCCAAGATCATAGCAAAATACCGTGAAGAGATGACTCCCAAAAGATGCACAAAGATAATCTTATAAATGCTGAATTATCTATCCTTTATGTCGGCCTATAATTAACCATGAAGTCGGCTCCCTATTGTGTTGATTGGTCGGCCTAAAAGACAGTTAGACTGTCTATATAAATAACCTCTCTGCGGCTCATTTGAGGAGCAAGTTTTCGGTGATCCAAGAGATAGTTTGCGGATGAATGCAAACTTAAGACAAAAAGTGCGGATTGGTTTAAGGAATATGTTGATGTATGAAGGAACATAAAGATTGGACATCTCTAAGCATGCAGTACGAATATTTACAAGGATGCAGTGCAGATATCTACAGGATTATGATCATACAACATTGGTGTAAACGAATGTTTCAGGAATAAGATATACAAGTGTAAGGGTTATGATAAATTTTGGAATGTAATGTAAGGAAGGTAAATCTGTGATTCACCTTCAATAAAAGTATTACTTCTGCATAAACATTTGTATTCTATACATTTTGGTAATTGACTTGATGGAAGACTAACTAAGAAGAATACATAAGCAAACAAGCTCACAAGTAATTATCAAGAAGAGAACTTATATAAACCGTAACCCCTCCAAATTTTCAACAAAATGTTCTAGCTAATTAGCTAGGATCATTCCCAGATTACTTTACAAAGACTCGATAAAAAACACTAGGACTCATTTAGTATCTTGATGACAAAATCCACCCTAGCTTTGGGGTGAGGCTGGAGGGGAAAAACTCTGTTGAGAATTTAGAGGGTTGGTGATTAATTCAAATCCTCTTCTTGATCATTACTTGTAAGCTTAATTGAGTTACTTATGTCTTCTCTTACTTAGCTTACTTAGTCTTTCATCAAGTCAATTACCAAAATACAAAAGACAGAAAGTTAGGCTCTTCGAGCCAGGGCAAAACCTCTCCCTCCTGGAGAGGAAAACCCATGAGAAATTCTTCTTATAGATCTTCAAATGACAAGTACCATGACCAAGACTTAGACCCTTGACTATGAATGCCTCCAAGACCTTGTCGTTACTTCTTTGACTGCCTCCAACACTTATCCTTCTCTTCTACTCCAATCTGCATTGACCTATACTAGTACTAGAGAACTCAGTCTCTAATTTTCACTTCTTATTACTTAGTCAACTATTGGAGACTGAATCTTCTTCACCTTGCATACACTTATAACTTTATTCCTTTAAGATTGCTTTCTTCTTTAGGTCACTGTCTTCATGTATTGTAGGTGCATCCACAATCTAACCTTAGGACAATTAGTAAGTCCTCCTTCAAACAAATCCGAAATTTGACTTTGCTGATGATTCAGGTTCTTTTCTCTGCTTGGTGTCACAAAGGAGTATGCAATACTTTTGTGATATCCACAGATTCTTCCTTGAAACAAATGCTGTGATACTTCAGATAAGTCTGCACTGTAACCCTGTACTAGATCTCAACAATCCACACTTATATACTTCTTTAATTCTGCACCTTTATAGCCTTCTGAAATCCGCAACTTTATCCTCTGAAATCCGCACTTTATCCTCTGAACAGTCCGCAATTTTCCTGTGGATATCACAGAGAAAATCTGCAATTTTTTTGTTCTGATGAGCTGTAGTGACTGGGGTATATATAGTGCACAGTCTGGCTTTTAGGCTGACCTTACAGCAAACTTTTAGGCCGACTTGTAGGCCGACTTCATTACTGATTATCAACCAACTTTATTACATCATTTCCAGCGTTGAATGAGAGTTGTCTTGAGGGCTGTTATGAGGCTTTCTTCCTCAAGGTTTTGGAGGCATTGTTCAAACTAGATACTTCATAATCATGACTCTTAATTATACTAGAAGACAAAACCATATAGACATCAAGAAGAAGTCTATTGACCTATAATAAAATCTTACTCATGAAGCCCATGGAGCAAGTACAACAAAAATACATTTATTATCTTTGTCTTCTTCTTTACATAAATTCATAATTACATAGTCAATATGAAGACCGATCCTAATTACACTTTTCAATGCTCCCTCTTAACTATGGAGGTATTCATACAGGTACATGGTCACTTTCAAACTGAAGAATCTCATAAGAAGAATCGGATTGGTAATCGCATCTGTATAACATCATATCAACCAACATTGTCCTAGTGAAAGGCCTTGACTAACAGTCCCATCTCTCAACGAGACAATGGGCTACAATGTTGGCGAGACACATGACTTATAGACACCATAATCATTGTCTCTCCAAGGTACATACTCCACCCGGGTGTTCCCAAAGTATGACCTTCTTGGACTATTCTTATCTTGGGTAGCTAGCCCTCAAAGAATATCGGTCCCCGATTACTCTTATCTTGAATTCCCTAACACATTGTCAAAGAGTATCGAATGCCAGATGATTACCCAATCCTCCATTTTGTCTTCCAAGTGAAGACCAGAATGATGTGTCTATATCTCCCTCTTAGCCAGGGAGGACATATTCCACAAGGGAATGTACTCATTTCTGTATAAGGAATGTACCTAAGCTCATTCTTAGGAATTACCCAGTTTCTTCCAAGTAAGAAATTGATCACCAGGCTCCCTCTCAGTCGGGGACCTGCAGCAGCAATGGTGAGACACCTAGCTGCTCATGAAGAATTCTTTCCCTCGATGTCATGGATTTCGATATTGAGGAATCTTCAACTTTAGCTCCATAGGGCACAGATCATCCATCACTTTCATTCATGAGTCATGTCATCTACCAGAAAGTGATTCATCTGTCTTTCTTATCTGGTCCATCTTTTATGCCATGCTGCTTTATTTCGAATCATCTCCAAGGATTTTTACATTATTTCACATGATTAGCAGCCCTGCACAAATTCATCCAGATAAACATATATGTATGAACTTTTGAAAACAAAAGTTACCTCAGTGATGATCTTTCACCATGACATCTTCCTGTAGGCATCCACATCCTCTATTCAGATTGACTCATCTCCTCATGATATGTCTTGCAACGGTCTTCTTCTTTACCAGACTTCTATCAGAGTCTACATATCCTTCAGGAGATATTCCAGTCACATCTTCTTGGCTTCCGGATGATAACTGCCTCTTGACATGGTTGCACTTAATGATCTCTTCCCTTCTGCACATTTTCATTCCCAGGAACTTACAATTTTCAGTTCCTTGTTCATATACAACCACCTCATATTCCATATGAGGATTTATTATGTTGATTTCATCTGTCAGTGCATTGAGAGATCCTCTCCCATAGATTATACTTCTAAATATAGAAGTCCATTACCTGCAACCATATGACATGACTTCACAGCATCCAATGTCAACATATAAATATATGCAGTTTTACTAGAATGAAGAGCTTCATTCCCTTGACCTGCTCCATCAATATGTCATCACATCACGAAATTTTGTAGCGTAGAAATCTTGATGAAACCATTCTGCTTTCTTTCTAATCAATGAATTCATAGAGAACTCCATTAGAAAATGTCATCACCTGTTTCCATGATGACCCTTGATCTTGATGACTGCCTTCCAACAATATTAATATCAGTGAGGTTTTCCAGGAGTTGTTTCACCGAGAGCTCCTGCCATGCTTCGATCATGATGCTTCAATATACACTGATTCCTATCATACTATTTTACAACCAACAGAAATCACTTAAAGGAGAAGATGATCTCAATCATAGTGGAGATCCCTCACTTCTTCTTTCTTAGATTTCTTTGCATTAGGTTCTTCCCTCATATTTGAGACATGTGCTTCTTCCTTTTTCCTCTTGTCCCTTCCAGATTTAGGACAATCCCTTTTATAATGCCCAAGTTCATTACATCCAAAGCATTGTACTTTGTCCATATTTCTTCTTTTATTCCGAGGACCAAATTTTCCGAATCTTCCTTTCTTCCTGGACATGGCTGCAAAGGCTTGATTCCCTTCACTTGATCCCGTATCAGCTTTGGCTTTCAATCTTGTTTCCTCTATTTTACATAGAGACCATAAATCATGGAATGGTGTGGCTTTTTTCTTCCCATATAAACTTGAAGTGAAGTTTCCCCATTCATCTGGTAGAGCATTGAGCACCACTGTAGTCATCTCAGTGTCAGACATTACTTCTCCCAGTTCCTGCAGTTGATCTCTTATTTCAGAAATCCTCATGAAGTATGAAGTGATTCCTTCTTCTCTTGACAATTTCATTTTGTATAATTCTTGTCTCAGAGAGATTGTTTCTCCTGTAGTACTCACAGAGAATAGCTCCACTAGTTTTTCATATATTTCTTTAGCAAACTTTAGTTTTGATACATAAGGAATGAGTGAGTCCTTAATGGATTCTATGAGAATCCTCTCGGCTATGATTTCTCCCTTCATGTACTTGGCATAAGCTGGAGCATATTCCTTTGGTGGTTGAATTGTCGATCCTTCAATGTAGTCCATAACTTCGTCTTCAATTAAATTCAAATCTGTCCTCTTCTTCCATGCACTAAAGTTTGATGACCCAACCAACTTGTTGCTCTCTTTACAATAAGTCATCTTGACAGATTTAAGTAAGGTCATAGATACTTACTTGAGTAGAGTGGTTTGCAGCTTCCTTGATGATGATGAAATTAGGAGCTTCTTCTAAGATTGAAATCTCCAATGTAGGTGTTCTTGGATCCTTGATGATAAAGGATATCTTCAAAAGATGATATCCTCTTCTAACAATGTCTTGAATGAGTTGATCCTATGAATGAAATAGAAGATCTTTGAAATAGCTTGAGAGTCTTCCTTGCAAATTGATTTGTCTTTTCAAACTAAACTTTGATCTTCGCTTCCTGGAGTGTCTTCTTGTCAAGTAGCCCTTGAGTTCAACACCTTAGCTCTGATACCATGGTGAGAATTTAGAGGGCTGGTGATTAATTCAAATTATCTTCTTGATAATTACTTGTGAGCTTACTTGAGTTACTTATGTCTTCTCTTGCTTAGCTTACTTAGTCTTTCATCAAGTCAATTACCAAAATACAAAAGACACAAAGTTAGGCTCTTCGAGCTAGGGCAAAACCTCTCCCTCTTGGAGAGGAAAACCCACGAGAAATTCTTCTTATAGATCTTCAAATGACAAGTACCATGACCAAGACTTAGACCCTTGACCTATGGATGCCTCCAAGACCTTGTCATTACTTCTTTGACTGCCTTCAACACTTATCCTTCTCTTCTGCTCCAATCTGCATTGACCTGTACTAGTACTAGGGAACTCGGTCTCTAATTTTCACTTCTTATTACTTAGTCAACTATTGGAGACTGAATCTTCTTCACCTTGCATACACTTATAACTTTATTCCTTTAAGACTGCTTTCGTGTTTAGGTCACTGTCTTCATGTATTGTAGGTGCATCCACAATCTAACCTTAGGACAATTAGTAAGTCCTTCTTCAAACAGATCCAAACTTTGACTTTGCTTATGATTCAAGTTCTTTGCTTTGCTTGGTGTCACAAAGGAGTATGTAATACTTCTGTGATATCCATAGATTCTTCCTTGAAACAAATGTTGTGATACTTCAAATAAGTCTACATTGCAACCCTCTACCAGATCTCAACAATCCACACTTATATACTTCTTTAATTCTGCACCTTTTTAGCCTTCTGAAATCCGCAACTTTATCCTCTGAAATCCGCACTTTATCCTCTGAACAATCCGCACTTTATCCTCTGAACAATCCGCACTTTTCCTGTGGAAATCACAGAGAAAATCCACAATTTTTCTTGTCTTGATGAGCTGTAGTGACTGGGGTATATATAGTGCACAGTCTGGCTTTTAGGCCAACCTTACAACAAACTTTTAGGCCGACTTCATTACTGATTATCAACAACTTTATTACATCATTTCCACGTTGAATGAGAGCTGACTTGAGGGCTGTTATGAGCCTTTCTTCCACAAGGTTTTGGAGGCATTCTTCAAACTAGATACTTCATAATCATGACTCTTAATTATACTAGAAGACAAAACCCTATAGACATCAAGAAGAAGTCTATTGACCTATAATAAAATCTTGCTCATGAAACCCATGAAGCAAGTGCAACAAAAATACATTTACTATCTTTGTCTTCTTCCTTACATAAATTCATAATTACATAGTCAATATGAAGACCGATTCTAGTTACACTTTTCAACAAACTCTGCCGATCATTTGTGTCGAGAAACACAAATGAATCAGTGAGATGAATAACCTCCTAGGATAGAAATCATCACCAAAATACTAGGCTTACCTAGGTTGTTACATACATGATGGCCTTACTAAGATCATTTACATTATAAACATGCAAAATGGGTTTACATCTTTTACAAAATTGTCGGCTGAATGATGAAAACTAAATGGCACGAACACTCGAACATGATAGATCCCTTTTGCAAAAAAAGGGTGTACTACTGTGGGGTCGTTGACAAAGAGTGGTCAACACACTGTAAGCTAGCCCCTTCTCCCTTTCAGTCTGGAGTCAAGCTTTCAGTCACCTATACTTCCCCTGAAGTTGATGCTACCTTATACCGTCAACTTGTTGGCAAATTTATGTATCTAACCCATACTCGTCCTGACCTTTCCTTTGCCGTTGGTTTTGTTGATCGGTTTATGCAAAAACCTCATGAAAGTCACTAGAAAGCAACTAAAAGAATACTTTGATATATTCGAGGTAAAATTCAGTTCGGGATTCATTACAGTGCAGGAGCATTTCCATTGTTGATTGGTTTCATTGATTCTGATTGGGCTGGTGACCCTGATGATCGAAATTCTACTGCAGGTTATGTATTCACTCTTGGATCAGGACTTATTACATGGTCTTGTAAGAAACAAAGTGCCATCTCTCTTTCGTCGACAGAAGCAAAGTATCGTGGTGCTGTTGAAGCCAACAAGGAAGCCCTGTGGCTTCGTCAAATCCTGCCTGAATTTGGTCTTCATCAGCAGCATTCAACTACACTTTGGTGTGATATTCAAAGTGAAATTCATCTATGCAAAGATCCAGTTCAGCATCAGCGCATGAAACACATTGAGCTACTGTTACACAACATTTTGTCACCGTCCTTGCAATCCCCATCCCGCACATTGGAGGACCGTTTCTGTGACTTATATGAAGTTCGACTGCATAACCACGAACAGCTTCCTTTGGCCTCTTGTTTCCACCTTTCAGGGGAACCTCCCAAAGGATAAGGCCCCCCTTCCACCATTTGAGGGGTCCCAACCTCCTCCTCTCCCTCTATAAATAAATCTATCTCACATTGATGCAGCGAGCTGAATAGCTGAAGAGGAATTGCTGAACATTTTGCTGAAACAGTCTATTGCCAGTGAGATAGAACAGAGAGAGAGAGACCCTTGTCGAGAGAGAGCTTAGTCTTTTGCCTCGCCACGTCCAAATTCCCCGATGAATGCTCGAGACACACTTCGACTAGACCTGCTGAAGGAGGCTATGACGTCAAGGCTTCGGTTGTAATCTCTTTCTTTCTCTCAATATATACGTGACTGATGTTTTGGTTCTCGTCTTGTGTCAATACGATTTATGTTACGCAATACGTTTAATCTTCCTTGACTGATTAGCTAGTTATGAATGCAATTATTATCATGTATGATGCTTTTGTCCTTTGATCTTTGTGTAGGCACCCGAATACCATTTCTGGAAGATCGCGACGGATTGGGACAAGGATCACGAGACCTTCGCTGCAGCTACAACAATCGCGTTGGACTACAGGTAGGACAATCTATCCCAACTCGTTTCATTCGTTAACTAGTAACCAATACATTAGCATGTCCTCTTGCTACTAGACCCACCATAGGGCTAAAGGGGTCGTCTCTGTCCATAGAGGGGATTTACCTACACAACAAGTTGGCGACTCCACTAGGGACTTGTGTGTGTTTGTCGTCTCGTTGTTTGTTGAGAGTTTGCCTTGTCGAGTTGACTTCAGTCGTTTGATTGCTTTTCTGCCTTGCCTGGCTTGCTTGACTATTTTGAATCCTCCTGTTCAGCTCCAGAGTGTCAAGATTGACCTCTGCCCAGTGGTTTTCTCCTTTTCCCATAGTTTTCCATCTTGGCGCATTTTTTCTTTGAACAGTCGCTCCAATTGGCGCTTGTTGCGTTTGTTACAGGTGCGCCAACCCCTGTTAGGCGCGGATTACAGCCTGACAGTCGCGTCGAATCTTGTAGGATTTGGTTTGACCTTCTTCTTGAGTTTTTGTCAGTAGTTCTTGGCTCTAGGTTGTTTATTTGCCTTGCAATTGGTCTTTTGGGATTGTTTTGACTCTGTTGTCTCGGTTTTTCTCAGTTGTTTTTCCATTATCTTATCAGTGAAGTTTTGTAGCCCTAGGGTTTCTAGGTCTTGTGCTGTTTATTCAGCCTTCTCCTCACTGAGCCTTCTAAACTGAATTCGAGTCACTTTGATCTTTGTCATTCCAATTCGCTGATCGATTGTGTTAGTCTTTCTCGATTCTTTGTGTCTTTGGTTTGTTGGATGATCACTTTGGTTTTCGTTTAACTCTCTATTTCGTCACTTCGAGCATAGATCACATTGCTCATTTGGATCGTTTTGAAAGTCTTTTGTTTGCTTGAAAGAGTGCGTCATTGTTTTGAGTGCATTTTTATGTTTTTATTGCTTTTGAGTTATTCATCTTAGATCTTTACATTCATAGTGCTCAAAACTAGTGTTCGCTTTGCTTTTTTAGTGTAATAGTGCATTAAGTGCTTCATTCATCTAAAAAACAAAAAAATTGCATTCTTTCGCTTGAATCGAAAATGAAAGTTCTTTTGCATAACTGGCTCTTAGTGAACTATGAAAGAGTTTCTCGTTTTTCGTTTGGTTGTATTAGATGCATTAGTGAAACTTCTTCTTACGTTTTCATTGATTGCTACTTTGTTAAAGATTTCTATCCTTCTCTTAGTTAGCATTCATCGAATGGAAATGGTGTTCTTTTGCATGTAGTGTGCATTAGGAATTCGAGATCACATTCGGTAGGGCCTTGAAATTGAAACATTAATTCAAGATCAACCTTAAAATTAATTCAATCAATCTATGGAAGCATTGGAACCTAACGTGCATATTTTTAGAGGTCTAGGCTAGTGACGTGTTTCGACGTCGTTAAACCTAGTAGCTGTCGTTCTCCATCTGGCATTAGATAGCACTAGTACGGACTTGTGCTCCCCGTACCGTCGTGTATATAAAGGGAGACCCTCATAGGTTGCAAGCCTTTATCCATAGGAAGCCGAGTCTACCGCCCTGTAACTGTGATACATCGAACATAACATTCGGGGAGACTACCTGCACGTACGTTAAGTCCTTGGTTATTTCTCTTTCATTTGATCACCAAGGTGTATATGGCAGTTCACGGAAACGTGGTACACCCTCTTGCTTAGATTACCTGAGTAGTCATTTTGATCTTTTCGTGACTCTCTAAAAGTGAAAAGATCATCGAGTACTTGTCCTTTCACGCTCGTTTCAACTTGAAAGTGATAGAGTCACCTTTTGCCTGTTTCTCGACTCTGAAAATATGAAACGACAAAGTTTTGTTTCAATGTCTTAAAATATTAACTGCCCACGAAATACCGTGGTTAAAGTTATCTTCCTTAGTGTTTTTGCTTTAGGGTTGTTTCCAATGGCAACGTTTCCGGAGTTTACCAACCCAGGAATCCCTTCCAAAGGGAATCTTGGTCCTTTCCCTGCTTTTGGGAATGTTGGTGCTCCTTATATGGCAACATTATCCCTTCCTGGGTTAGCTGTTGGTTTGCCTGTGTGGTTATTCTCCACCTCTGTGGTCTTGAGTATTCCGCCCTCTGTACAACCATCTCCTCCTCCTAAACAACATCATGTTGATTCTAAGGTGGACCTCTCCCCTTCTTCGCCTATTTCTTCGTTCTCCTCTTCTACTTCGCTTGGTAAAAGTTTGGATTCTAGTAACCCGGTGGCTAAGAAGAAGAAGGAGAAGATGAAAAAGAAGAAGTTAGATAAGAGAGAGGCTAGCTCTGCGGCTATTGCGCCTAAGAAACCTTCCCTTGATAAATCATCCAACCTTCCACGGAAAGTTAAATTCCCTTGCATGTTGTGTAAAGGTGACCACCTTCTTCGAGATTGCTTTGGCATTCCCAAGGTACTTGAAGTATGGTTCGACGGCCGTCCGTCGTTGCCTTTGGCTTTTGGAAGTCATATTGGTGGCACATCTTCGACTAGCAATGATAAGACTCATAAGAAATAGGGTAAGATTACGAATCCCTGTAAGTTGTGTGAAGGGCATCATCCCATTCACCTTTGTCCGTACATGGATGAAGCCACGAGAGTGTTGGACAACCCTACTGTTTCTACACCCTGCCTTCCGGTTGGTTACCAGAAGCTTTCTTTGAGTCCTCTACTAGTTGATTCAACGATTAGTCAAGATTCATCCTTGGTCGATCCCATTCCCTCGGAAATTCAAATTCATGAATCCATTCCCGACCAACCATTGGTCGTGGAATCGGTCTATCTGATCCTGCCCATGGTTCATCAGGTCTTTTTCGTCAAGAGTGGATCTCATCCCTCTCACGTTCTTCTTGTTTCTTCAGATTCCTCAGACTTGGAGAAAGATCCTCCCGTCCCTATGACTCAAGAAGTTGCTCTTCCTGCTTTTATATCTATGGTCCAGGAGGATGCTCCTCTTGCTCCAGTAACACCAGGGGATGACCATCTCAGTCCAATGGTACCCCCTCCAAGTAGTTTGGTCACTCCATCGATTGGAATCGATTTGCGGGATACCGCCTTCCTTCTTATGTGCCTTTTGAGATCACGGTACAAGCCTTCGATATGGTCATGCCTAGCAAGATTATAGATGAAGGCGCATCTGTTAGTGTTCTGTCTTCAACTACTTGGCAAGCTTTTGGTTCTTCACTGCTTGTGCCTGTTATGCAGAATTTGTTGGCCTTTAACAGAGGAACCAGTCAATCGTTAGGGATCCTTCCGAAGTGGCCTATTACTTTGGAAGGGAAAACCATCTATATAGACATGATGGTAGTTCCAGGCCCCTTGGATTTAAATTTACTCTTGGGGCGTGACTATGCTTATGCCATGGGTGCACTTGTCTCCTCCCTCTTTCGTGTGATCTGTTTTCCACACAGAGGTCGGATCGTGACCATTGATCAGCTTTCATTCTCTGGTCCAGAGGTGGCAGTTGGCCCACCATCGTCCTTTTCGGGTCTTTATCCGCCCGTTGTATCTTCCCCGCCACGGGTTAATTATGTGGCCACTTGTTCGTTGCCCGCTTTCAGTGATAGTGCCATCGAGTACCATCTATTATGGGCATTCGATCACGATTTCCAAGATGTTCTTCTCCCATCAGATGCGAACTTCTTATTCATCATGATGAAAGGTCATTCGAAGCAGAGTTCGTTTTCTTGTGTCAAGCTCCCTAAAAAATGAAACAAGTTCGTTGGAGCAGAGTTCGTTTTCTTGTGTCAAGCTCCTTAAAAAGTGAAACAAGGTCGGCGAAGCAGAGTTCGTTTTCTTGTGTCAAGCTCCTTAAAAAAATGAAACAAGTTTGTCGGAGCATAGTTCGTTTTCTTGTGTCAAGCTCCTTAAAAAGTGAAACAAGCTTTTCTGAGGATAGTTCGTTTTCTATGTCAACCTTGTTAAAAAATGAATTAGGTAATGAGGATAGTTCTTTCACTGTGTCAACCTCGTCAAACAATGAAACAGGTTCCCTTTTTGATTCGAGCCTTTGATTAGATCTCGTAAAATCCCAGTCGAGTCTTTCTTTTGATCTCGTAATTGAACCTTCATTTCATCCACCTATTAGTAACTAGCAGTCTACTCCGGTGAATGCGCCGAAGCTTGGGGGGCATGTACCTCAAATTGAATCACCATGTTGGGGGCATGCGAACTTATTTCAAGCATAGTTTGTTTCCGTTTCAAACTTGTGTAAAAATGTAACTGGTTTCAAGCATAGTTTTCTGAAAAGTTTCAAGCTTGTGTAAAAATGAAACCAACTTCAAGTAGAGTTTCCTGTTTTCAAGCTTGTGTAAAAATGAAATCATTCTTATTTTACCTCTCGTGATTGCCATTTTATCAGCCTATTTTGCCAGATGAACCTTGGTTTTCTCATTCCATCATCTCCATCTGCTTGGCCGATCATACGCCTTCACTTGGTTGTTTCACCCATTCCTGAGGAACCGCTGTGATGAGTGGTCTTGTTAGCCAGCCTCTTGACCTTTACTTGTTCAGAGAAGGTCCACCATCACCAGAACTAGTTGCTACCCTTAAAACCACTCGTTCCTCCAGGTGGAGTCATCTTTCAGCTCTTTTCTGACGCTCTAAACATGAAAAGATTGCCGAGACTCTTATCGTTTTGAACTCGTTAAATGGCTGCGAAACGATATCTACCCATTATACGTCTACCCCTTTTTTGGACTGGGATAGATTATTTACGAAAAAGGAATACCTTAGCCTATCGCGACTAAGAGGTTCTCTTAGACACATTTTTCTACCTTTTCGGATCCGTGAGACTATCTACGAAAAGGGACTGCTGGAGTTTTCTTTTCTGTTTCTTTTCAAACTCTCTAAACATGAAAAGATGCCGAGTTCTTCCTTCGTCAGACTCGTTAAACCCTAAATGACATCGGAAATCGTCACCACAACGTCACCAAGTTCCTCCTTCCTAGGGCTCGTAAAATGTACTAGGATGGATTTGTCCAAAGGATAAACTTACATGAAAAGCATATGCTATCCCCTTCAAGCTTGTTTTCCAAAAATTATTGGGGTACTCGCCAGAGATGGTGGGGGAAAATGGAACCAATTCTCAGTTGTGTCGGCAGTATGTCGCTCTTGAACATGACACTCATCTGCATTCGTGTCGGGTTGGGGACATCTCATTTCGTCATTTTTGCCTCCATGGGTTTAGGTAATCTATTTTGACCTCTCATCTGCTTTTTGCCACGTCATCATGACCTCAGATCCCTTGATGTCAAATACTGCCAAATCCAGAGTCGTGTCACCGATATGTTCAAGAGAAGTTTCTGATTGCAGTTTTCAACCTCCCTCTGATCCTCTGTTTAGTCCTGATTCACTATCATCATGTTCCTTTGTCTTGTGTCGATGATGTGGGAAACATTATGGCCCTCCTTCGACCGAGTCACTTCTTGTCGACTTCAGCTCATTATCCAGGAAGTTGACCTAGAGACTCCCTTCTGGTACCTTGGAGCTTGCATGCCTCAATGGCAAGCTCTTCGCATTTGACGACAGGTCCACATCATTGGCCTTCGATCGAGTGATTTTGCGGGTGTTCGACGTAAGATCACTGTTCACATTCCTTAGATTGTACCTGTTGTACCTTGAGAGCCATTGTCATTATTGGTGGTTTCTCTCGCGCCTGTTAACAACTTTCATTATTGGCTGGTAATCAGGTGACTTTCTTGCATGTTTGACTTCAGATCACATATTCGAATGCTTGAATTTGTACTTGTTCGGGTCGAGATGGAGCGCAAAGACCCTACGTTTTGAGGCTGCGGGATATTTTGGTTTATCATGGCTAGATGCATGACTCTTTTGATTGGATGGCTGCGACCATCCCTGAGTCTATTTGTTGATCCTTATTGCTAGATGGCTGCGTCCATACCTCGAATCTCAGTTTTTATGTACTCTATTATAGATGGCTGCGCCCATGCCACATGTTCATGTATCAAAGAGATCCATTGTATTTGTACTTGCAGGTCTTTCGATAGCGATGTTTGGTTCAAACACATTCTTGTAAAGAATTTCACCCCTCCCTCTCTCTCGGACCTCATGCTTTAGGGGGCATCTGTTACACAACATTTTGTCACCATCCCTGCAATCCCCATCCCGCACATTGGAGGACCGTTTCTGTGACTTATATGAAGTGTCATGTCTTGCAAAGAGTATCATTGCATCCCTTGCCATCAGGAGAACATTTCCTCTGTTGACTTTTCCATGAGTAGACCATCAAAAATACATGTTTTTGGGTTGGCGCTGGCAGGCCGTTATGCCCTCGCGCCGATGAAGGAAATTAACACTGGGCCCTGCGCCCATTGGCGCTCTGTCCTAGTGAGCTACCCGCGTCGAGCTGTTTTTGGAATGTTTTTTAATTATAGAGGCGAAGTTTCCATGCTAATTACTTCGTGAGCGAGTCAGCTTGGGTTGTTCGACTGCATAACCACGAACACCTTCCTTTGGCCTCTTGTTTCCACCTTTCGGGGGAACCTCCCAAAGGATATGGCCTCCCTTCCACCATTGGAGGGGTCCCAACCTCCTCCTCTCCCTCTATAAATAAATCTATCTCACATTCATACAGTGAGCTGAACAGCTGAAGAGGAATTGTTGAACATTTTGCTGAAACAGTCTATAGCTAGTGAGATAGAGTAGAGAGAGAGACCCTTGTCGAGAGAGAGCTGAGTCTTTTGCCTCTCCACGTCCAAATTCCCCAACGAATGCTTGAGACGCACTTCGACTGGACTCGCTGAAGGAGGCTGCGACGTCAAGGCTCCAGTTGTAATCTCTTTCTTTCTCTTAATATATACGTGACTGATGTTTTGGTTCTCGCCTTGTGTCAATACGATTTATGTTACGCAATACGTTTAATCTTCCTTGACTGATTAGCTAGTTATGAATGCAATTATTATCATGTATGCTGCTTTTGTCCTTTGATCTTTGTCCAGGCACCCGAATACCATTACTGGAAGATCGCGACGAATTGGGGCAAGGATCACGAGACCTTCGTTGTAGCTACAACAATTGCGTTGGACTACAGGTAGGACAATCTATCCCAACTCGTTTCATTCGTTAACTAGGAACCAATACATTAGCATGTTCTCTTGCTGCTAGACCCACCTTAGGGCTAAAGGGATCGTCTCTGTCCGTAGAGGAGATTTACCTACACAACAGCTACACATACACTTCACTAGAAAGCTCATTCATGATCGTGTTCTTGAAGTGCAATATTGTTCAACCAATGATCAAGTTGCTGATATATTTACAAAGGCTCTCACAAAAGCGAAGTTTACCAAACTTCGATCTATGCTTGGAGTTCAGGAAAGTTATCATTAAGGGGGGATAGGCTCTAACGCCTCCTTCCTTCTCCTATTGTGTCACCTTTGTAAATACTTCAATCCTATCCCAAGTTGTTCTTAAGGGGGGATGTTAGGATATTCCGACACATAGGAAATAGTTAAGTATAAATTGGTCTAGCGTAGAGTTAGGTAAAGTGTGTTTCTTTACTAAGTACATTTGTAACTTATAATCCGACGCTCACAATATGTAGTAATCCAACGGTTCATTCTCTCCTTGGTATTACCAACACTTGATCCGTGGCTTAACACCTGATTGGTACATGATCTCTATTTAAAGAACATGGAGGGTCATTTGTCCGACAACCGTTTATGAGAGAAACTTTTGTAAATTTTCTTTCTTTATATTAATAAATTGCTTGAAGTGACCGTGTTGGCTCAAACCGTGGACTGTTTCCCTCTTTGAGGGTTTTAACCACGTCAAATACCGGTGTACTGATTTGTGATTTTTTTGTGAGCGTTGACCTTTGGTGTTTGATCTAAGGAACTAACCCTGTAAATTCCTACACCGAGGACAACAACAACCTCAGCTCAGAATCAAACAAAGAGAGCAGAGAGGGCAGGATCAGGAAGCACAACAACAGATTAGAACTCCACTTCAACAATTATGCTCAGGCACTTGAGGAAGAAGGAGAGATTCTTGAAGAGAATCATATTTTTGATAATGATGGGCAACTTATTTATTTATTTATTTTTTGGATTTATTATTTTATTTATTTTTTGATTTATTTATTTATTTATAATTTATGACTTTGACTTTGATTTTTTGACTTCTGACTTGATGATTTAATTTAGGTTTAAACTTGTTTATTGTAGTTTTTGGTCTTGAATTTATATTATTTATTTTATTTTTGACTTGTGTCTTTTTATAATTTTCTTGGTTTTTTCGTAAATTTTAAGGATGGGGTAATTATATTTTTGGTTCATTTTATGTTTTTATTTTTATTTCTGACCGTTTTTAACACTTGTAATTTTAAGGTTGGGTTAATTATATTTCTAGTTTATTTTACATTTTTTATTCTTATTTTTGACTGTTTTTTAACATTTTAATTTTTCTTGGGTTTTGACCGTTGCTTCTCTCTTCCTGGTATAAATGTGTAAGTCAGATCAGCCAATCTTCATTATCCTGATGATGAACTATAGTTGGTAGTTCGAAACGCGTCGGTTCCAAAAGCTCTTATGTGATTTGCTGGAAGGTTTATAATTAATATGAAGAATACACTCAAGAACTTGAAGCTGATCAATCTGATGATAAGAAATTTGTTCCTTCAAATGATGATATCATAGCAACAGAGACGGAAGATTATCAGAAAGGTTAACAAAATGCCCTCAGCTCTATGCAAAGGCAATATACTTTGAGGAACATAAACGCACCTATCACTTCAAACAAGAAGATGCCAACTTCTCCAAAGGATACTCAGCCCCAAAAACTGACCTCTACAAATCAGCAAAAAGAAAAGGAGCTTGCTGCTACTAATCAGAGAAAGAACAATGAGGCATCAAACAACAATCCAAAAAAGATAAGGAAACACAAACTGCAGGTTAGAGAAAGGAGATTCCCGCCAAAGAACAACCTGAAAGGATGGATGTCACTTCCAAAAAGGTAGAAAAATATCCTAATCTGTTTAGTTTGGAGAATGAAATTTCCAAATTGAAAGTTTCCATTCCTTTAATTGAACTAGTAAAGAATGATCAGTATAAGTTTCATGTAGCTAAGATGCTCAAAGTCGACCAAACATCTAATATGGTGAATGTTAGTGATGACCACCCTTAGTTGTTATTTGGCCCAACCGTAGATGGAAACTTACCTGATAGTGAAGTTCCACCATTCTATCTCAGTGTTAGAGTCCATGATTTCATCCTTCACAATGCCATGTTAGACTCCGGAGCATCTCACAATCTCATGCCCAAAGCCATAATGGATAACTTAGGATTGGACATTACCTGCCCATATCATGACCTTTACTCCTTTGATTCGGGTAGAGGGAGGTGTCTTGGTCTCATTAAAGACTTCGTAGTGTCTCTTGATTAGGTTCCCCAGAAGAATGTCTCGATGGATGTGGTTGTGGCTGATATTCCTCCATGGTATGGGATATTGCTCTCGCGATCATGGGGAGCAAAGCTAAAAGGAACTTTGCAGCTCGATTTCTCTTATGCTACTATACCGGTGTTCGGTTAGCTAAGAAATTTGTACCGGGAAACCAAAATGAAGTATATGATTAGCAACAAAAAGAAATCGAATAATCACCCTATGTTGAGATTTTGGGGTGTTCGGGTAGCATCGGATGTGCTCTAGCTCCCAAAATTTGTGGAGGGACTAGATTACATAAGATCTCCAAGACCCAGAAAGCGTTTTAAGAAATTCCATCAGGTTTAATTGATATTTAATTAATTAATCTTTTTAATTAAGGACCCTAAGTCTAACATAGGAAAATTAAAAGATTAAAGTTAATTAAATTAAACATGTGATGAGAATGACTTACGTGACGTGGATCAAGCAACTTCTAATATTAGCTGTTGATTCAAGATTAGATTACGGTCGTTGATGTTTCAACGAGAAAAGTATAAGAAGAGGGCTTGGGGTCAGTTGGAAAACACACACACTGGCAGAGCACTGAAGCTAAGATGGAATTCTAGGGCATGGTTTGCTAAGAATTTTAGAAGTGTTTCAGCTGCAGTGAGGGGCAGTATTGGCGAGGGGGATGATCTAGTCCTAGGCCAAGAGTACAATGAGGGCAAAGAAGGAGAAATCCAGAGTAGCGTAGAGGCAGCAACTACGCAGCTGCTACACAGAGCAGCCAAAAGCCCAGCAGGGGCAACGCAGAGGCAACACGAGGCCAGGAGGGCTGACGCAGGCCCAGCTAGGGTAGCGTAACCCAGTCTAGGGTGACACTGGCCCTTCCTGAGTAGCACAGAGACTGACGTAGGCCAGGCAGGTTGACGCATAGGGCTTCAGAGTAGCGCTGGGGTTTCTAGAGGCCGGAAAAGGGCTGAGTTCTATAAATCCCATATGAGGATGTGACTCAGTCTTAGTTTTCAATCTCCGCGATAGAGGTATTGCTGCTGTTTATATTTCTCTATCGCGTTAACCAGTTTGGTGCCCAGATTTGTTGTACTTAGAATCTGCATAATAATAAAAACCCTCCAGAAGCTAGCAACACTAGTTTTCCCGCATTGGGTTTTTTTCGAGGACATTTGTCTAGAAAATCCTTGTGTCACTTTGTCATTGAGCATGTTATTCAGTTTAGATTTGCATGTGTAGGCTGTTAATGTATTTACTTTGATGTTAATGTTGAAGTTTTCAGATTAATAACTTATATAAGTAGGAGACGTAAATCAAGAATTTAACAATAGGGTTTTCGTAATTTAGATTCAGAAATTTTCACACTCTATACACTCTGTCCATATCGACTTAGAGTCTTTTATTTTGTTTAATGATGATAGTCCAGTTGATATAGATAGTCAGCTAGTAGTGAATGAGGAAATTTTAGAAATTTCAGGTAGTGTTGGAGAAGTTTTCATTGCAGAAAAGACGGAACAGAAAGAGACTGATTTGCAGCCAAGTACATTGGCTGAGCAGACATTAGAATTAGTGAAAGAAACAGAGCATGTTGAGACAACGGATTAACAAACAAAAATAAAGATCAACCATCTGAATTTGAGCTTTTGGATGAAGAAAAGAGTGTTTGGACTATGGATTTTGATGGAGCAATGGGAAAGGAAGGAGCTGGAATAGGAATTTGGATTCATAGCCCAATGAATCAGTCATGGAAGATTCCTCCTAATGTCAAGTGTTGTTCATATAAACTTGCTTTTAATTGTTCAAATAATGAAGCCGAATACGAAGCTTTGATTGTTGGGCTTAAGATTCTTAAGAAGCTAGGGGCTCAAAAGATTTCAGTTTATGGTGACTCCGAGTTGATTTTCAAACAGGTAAAAGGGGAATACCAGGCCAAAAATTCAACGATGCGAGCATATCGCAATGCTGTCTTAGATATTCTCAAAATTTTTTCTGAATATACTTTATCCGTGATTCCTAGAAACCATAATTGTATTGCTGACTCTCTTGCTACTGCAACAAGCATGTTTAGAATTCCGATACATCCCAACAGGAAATATGAAATTAATGTTAAGCATCGCCCCGCTGTTCCAGGTAACCTTCGACATTGGCAAGTGTTTCAATATGACAAGCAAATTAACAATTTTTTGCAAACAGTGGGTAAGATCTAGCTCCATCTAGGACATGATCTCTCAATAGAGTGCATGAACGTACTCGAACGGGGAGGTCATGAGAACGCCGACAATCTGTTGGGACCGCAAACCTGTTACTTGCACATCAAAGACTAAGCACACGGGGAAACATGTTTTTGCGGCGTCTTGTGATCGCCCATGCTTTTATTAGGCCATAAAAATCAACAAGAAACAAAATTTAACTCTAAATGCACTTAATCTAGCATGAGAACATAATATGATGATGTCAGCTATGCAAAAATCAATATGCAATGCATCCTACTCTAACATGCATGGCTACATTGTGAAAATGCTAAGTATAGTCATACAACCAATGCAACCAACATATGATTAAGTCAATATAAAAGCACTTTCCCTTATGAACCATTGTGAAGCAGGGGACCCAAACATTACATTTCCCATTGCAATATTTGCTTGATGAATGGTAAGGGTGGAGGGCAGGAACATTTGAGGACCATGCATCAAGGGCCATTAATGAGGAAGGGAAAGAGGAATCCAAATTGTGCATTTTTTCTTGCAATGAGAATATGGAGAACCCAACAACCAAGCTCATAAACTTTCGATGAATAACATGCTTGGCAAATCCTCCTCATGGCATGAAGAGATAGAAAGCTCATACACTTCACGATCACATCACCTTGATTATCGAGGAAAGAAAAAAGTGGACTAGAATCATCATATCTTGGAAAGAACCACAACCCCCTTTTAGAGCATTGGGAAGGCTCCTCAATTTCATGGCTCCCAATGTTGAAAAGTGTAACTAAGTTCGGTCTTCATAATGACTTGTAATTATGAATTTATGTAATGAAGAAGACAAAGATAATAACATGTATTTTGTAATGCTTGCCTTATGGGTTTCGTGAGCAAGGAGTTTTTATTATAGGTCAAATACTTCTTCTTGATGTCTTTGGGAGTTTGTCATCCTGTCATAAATGTAATTTAGAGTCATGTATATGAAGTGTTGTTACACTTGTGTCAAGGACAACTATTGATGTATAATGTATGCTCCAAGAACTTGTCAAGATGCTCCAAAGAAGTCGGGTCAAATATGTTGGAGATCCACCCTTGTTTATGTTTGCCTACACACTAGCTCATGTTGGCCTACACACTAGATCATGTCGGCCTAGAGATAGTGAGAGTCCCTATATATAGAGGGACTGCGACCTCATTTGTAGAGAACAGTTCGAACAAGTTCTGTGATGGATTGTTAGAATAAGGTTTGTGTTCTTGGTGCGAAGGAGGAAGTTAGTACACTGTACAATGAAGAAAGGAAGTTGTCTCGAGAAGGAAGAGAGACCCTGTCTTGGGACTAAACCTCTCGTTCAAGGTTTGCAACAGTGATCGGGATTGCAATGCGTAAGAAGATGATACACAAAAAAGGAAAGAGGCTACAATGGGATGCTAGAAGGAGGATAAGTCTGCCATAGTATGCGAGATGAAACACTGTGATCAATTTGGAGGAGAGGCAGTGCTAGCCTCTGAATTGAGTTCACATGCTTCGATATATATACTCAGTTTGAAGAAGGATAATTGCAGCACAAAGATCTCTGTCATGGGATCAAGGGTACAACAAGAAGACCAAAGAACGGTATTTAGGAGACTGAGGCTAAATCAAAGGAGGGTAGAAAAAGGAGCTCACTGGTTAAGGCTAGGAATCGAGCTTTCTTAGTGTTGGTGCAGTACAGTGCAAAAAGGAGAGATCAACGAAAATAACCTAGAAGAGCAGTGACAAGGGTCTTGGAGATACATTGATGTCAAGGGTCTGTGTCATGGTCTTGGTACTCGTCAGTTGATGATCTATAAGAACAATGATTATCAGGTTTTCCTCTCTAAGAGAGAGAGGTTTGTGAAAATTTATTAATATAGAAACCCTACTGCAGTATCTTGATTTACTTCTCCTACTTGTTTTATTTAATTAACAAGTTATTTTCTGAATATTCTGTAAAATATCAAAGCAAATACAACTACAACCTACACATATATACAGATCATTTACTGAAGCATAGTACACACATGATGAAGGACACAATATTTTTTAGACAATGTCCCTGGGAAAATCCAATGCGAGAAAACCGACGCAACAACTCTTAGAGGGTTTGCTTATAAAGCAGAATATCTGAATACAAGCAAGGGCACCAGTAATGGTTTTCCCAACAGAGAATTTCACGACAGATGTACCTATCACTTAGAGACAAAAAATATGGCTGATTCAGCCGAGGAAGCACTCCTCTGAAAGACACTGAATACGAGCCCTTTCTGGCCCACTGGAACCCCAACGTTGTTCCTACAGCCGCTACATCAACATCTCTTGCCCAACGTAGCCACTGCGTAGCACAGGCTGCCCCTACGTCACCCTTCTGGGCTCAGCGCTACCTCTGCGTCGCCCTGAAGGCCCTGCGTCAGCCTCTACACTGCCTCTGCATGAGCCTGGCCGGGCTATGTCCCTCTTGCTGGTCTCTGCGCTGCCTGGTACGTATCTGCCTCTCTGCTTTTGTATTCTCGGCCTCGGATCAAAATAATCCCTCGTCGATCTGCCCCTCTCAAGCACTGCAAGCTCACTCAAAAATTCTCAGCAAACTGCGCCCTAGAATTTCGACTTAGCTCAAGTGCTACTGCTCTGTGTCTTCTCCAACTGACCCCAAGCCTTCCTTTAATACTTTTCTCGTTGAGAAATCAACGGCCGTGATCTAATCTCTAATCAACGACTAAGATTACAAAATACTTGATCCCTTTACTTAGAACATTCTCATCCACATGTTTAAATTAATTCCCTTTAATTATTTTATTTCCCTAAGTTAGACTTAGGGTCTCCATTAAAATAATTAATTTATTGAATAACTTTCACGCCATGTGGAATTTCTCCAAATGATTTTTGGGTCTTGGAGATCTCATATGTCTTAGCCCCTCCACAAAGTTTCAGAGCTAGAACACATCTGATGCTACCCAAAATATCAACAAGGTTTTGGCTCTGGCTTGAAAGCCTAAATATTTGTGTCTCTTGTGTATTTGATAACTGACTTGATGAAGAACGTAATGATCTAATGAAGAAAAGATTCAAGAGAAAGAAGCATAATGAAATCACAAGTAATTATCATGAAAGATAAATTTTAATAAAAGCCCTAATTACTCAACATGGTATCAGAGCTAAGGTGCTGAACACAAGAAAGGGCTAGCCGGCAAGAAGATACACAAGTATCAAGAAATCAAGGATCAATTTTTTTAGAAAGCATCAAAGCAAAAGTTAGAGTTCTACATTGAAGAATCAGTCTTCAGATCTAAAAAGATCTTCATTCATTCAAAAGAGGCAGTTTGTAGAAATTGGAAAGTCATCTCAAGAAGATCAAGAACCTTTCTCAAAGGACCTATACGTCAAGATCTAGTCAACAGCATCAAGGACACCGAAGCCATCACCATCAACAACTATTTGGTGTTGAAATCAAATCAACATCATCATCAACCCATCCTTGATCATCATCATCATCAAGGATTCAGGGTGATCTAGCTCTCATTCACCACTATTGAAGAAGCTAATCTAAGAGGGAGCTCCTGCTACAATCTACATCATCATTCACAAGGAAGCTAATAGAATAAGAAAAACATCTACTCAAGTAAGTGTCTTTATGACTTCATCTGAATCTATCAAAATGTCTTTTCGCTAAGAAAGCAACAAACTGGTTGGGGTTTCAAACTTTCTTGCATAGGACAGATCTAAATCTTATTGAGAATGAAGTCATGAACTATATCAAAAGGTCAACAACTAGACCTTCAAAAGAAGATACTCAAGCACATGCCAAATACATGAAGGGAGACATAAGAGCCCAGAGGACTATTATGGAATCCATAAAGAACTCTCTCATCCCCTTTGTATCAAAACTAGAATCTTCAAAAGAAATATATGACAAATTGGTGGAGCTTTTCTCGGTGGGTACTGTAGGGGAAGTAATATCTCTGAGACAAGAACTATACAAGTTGAAGTTGTTGAGAGGAAGGAATCACTTCATATTTTATGAATATTTCTGAAATATGAGATTAACTGCAGGAATTGGGAGAAGTAATGTCTACAGTGGTACTGAATGTTCTACCGGAGGAATGGGGAATCTTCACTTCAAGTATCTATGGGAAGAAAGAAGCAACACCATTCCAGGATCTATGGTCTCTATGCAAGATAGAAGAGACGAGGTTAAAAGCTAAAATTGATATAGGATCAAATGAAGAGAATCAAACCTATGTTGCCATGTCAAGAAGAAAGGGAAGATTTGGTAAGTTGGTCCTCAAAATAAAAGAAGAAACTTGGATAAGATACGATGCTATGGATATAATGAACTTGGGCACTACAAGAAGGATTGTCCCAAATCTAATAAGGACAAACGGAAAAATGAATAAGCCCATGTCAACGGAGAAATGGAAGAACCAGATTCAAAGAAACCTAAGAAAGAAGAAGTGAAAGATCTCTATCATGATTGAGATCATCTTCCTCTTTAAGAGGTATCTATCGGTTGTAAAATGGTATGGTAGGAAGAATTGTATATTAGATAGATATGTCACTTTAGAATTGGCATTATGATGGAAGCATTAAAGTAGGAGTACTTATCATGTGAGGATGTCTGAAAACATTTATGTGACATCTATGCTATGAGATAAAAGTGACTCATGGGAACCTCACTGAAAACAACATTTATGTAAGGCAGTCATCTAGATCAAGGGTCATCATTCAATAATCAATATGGAAACAAGTGCTGACATTTTTCTAATGGAATCCTCTTTGGATTCACTAGTTAGGAAGAAAGCAAAAGGTTTCATCGAGAATTCTAACTCCCAGAATTTTGGGATTAGAATATGATAACATTTTAATGAAACAGGTCTAGAGAATGAAACTCTTTCATTCTAAGGAAACCTGCTGCAGGATGACTCAAAAGAAAAAGAGATGAGGTACATGTATGTATATGCTGACACTGGATGCTATGAAGTCATGTCATATGGTTTCAGGTAGTATACTTCTATCTTTAGAAGTATGATCAAAAGAAAATAGAATTTCCTCCAATGCACAAGTTTCCAAAAGGCATGATCCACACCAGATGAAATCAACATAATATGAGGTGGTTGTACACAAAATCAAGGAACTGCATACTGAAGCTCCTAGGAATGAAATAAAATTGTTGTGGAGAAAGAAAGAAAGAGATCATGAGAAGTGAAACCATGATCAAAAGCAGTTAACATCCAAGGAAGCCAAGAAGACTTGACTAAAAAAAAATCTCCTGGGAAGATATGTAGACTATGATAGAAGTCTGGAAAAAAAAAAAATGGAGACCCTTGACAATACATATCTTTAAGATATGTGCCAATCTGTAACGAAGGATGTCAACGCCTACAAGAAGATGTCATGGTGAAAGATCATCACTAAGGTAACTTTTGATTTAAAAGTATATTCATAATTAAATAATATCTGATGAGCTTATGCATGACTGCCAAAGGGAAGCATATGTCTTCCACAAGTTAATAACCTTATGACAGGATGAAAGATCCTTGGAAGAAGTATGGTTTGAAGGAAAGCAGCATGGCATGAAGCTAGATCAGATGAGAAGATTGATGGATCACTTTCTGATAGAAGACATGACTCTTGGATGAAAGTGATGGATGATCTGTGCCCTATGAAGAGATCCCAAAGATGACGACTCCTCAACAACAAATAAAATTCAGGACATTAAAGGAAGGAGTTCTTCATGAGTAGCTAGGTGTTTTCATCATTGTCGCTGCAAGTCCTTGATTAAGAGGGAGCTTGGTATTAAGTTTCTTACTTGGAAGGAACTTGGTAATTCCTAAGCTCAGAGGGAGCTTAGGTACATTCCTTTGATAGGAATGAGTACATTCCTTTGTGGAATATGTCCTCCCTAGCTGAGAGGGAGAGATAGACACGTCATTTTGGTCTTCACTTGGGAAGAAAAAATGAAGGATTGGGTAATCATCTGGCATCCAATACTCTTTTGGGGATGTATTAGGGCATCCACGGAAAGAATAGTCATGGAAGGACAGATATTCTTTGAGGACTGGGAATCCAATAGTAAGAATAGTCTTGGTGGACATATCCTGAATGAACCTAGGTGGGATATGATCCAAGAGAGATAATGATGAGCTCAAGGAGTAGGCTCCCCCTTTCCCGAGGGGTCTCGGCTCTTGCTGAATCATAAGATCTGGTATATCTAACTTGCAGGCTGTTGGATATATCCTGGTGTTATATTGGTGACCATGAGAATTGATCTTGGGTCTCCCCTAGATTACTCTAAAGAATTACCGATTCACCATGTGAAAAAAAATGATGAGGGTGTCTACTCATCATTGGTGTCGCCAACATTGTAGCTCACAGATCTCGTGGAGAGATGGAGCTGTTAGTCAAGGCCTTGCACTATAAAAACGTTGGTTGATGTGATGCTATACAAATGGGATTACCAATTGGGTTCTTCTTATGAGATTCTTCAAATTGTGAGTGACCATGTACCATTATGAATACCTCCCTAGTTAAGACGGAGTGTTGGAAAGTGTAACTAAGTTTGGTCTTCATAATGACTTGTAATTACGAAAATATGTAATGAAGAAGACAAAGATAATAAAATGTATTTTGTAATGCTTGCGTCATGGGTTTCATGAGCAAGGAGTTTTTATTATAGGTCAAAGACTTCTTCTTGATGTCTTTAGGAGTTTTTCATCTTGTCATAAATGTAATTGAGAGTCATGTATATGAAGTGTTGTTACACTTGTGTAAAGGACAAATATTGATTTATAATGTATGCTTCAAGACCTTGTCAAGATGCTCCAAAGAAGTCGGGTCAAATATGTTGGAGATCCATCCTTGTTTATGTCGGCCTACACAATAGCTCATGCTGACCTACACACTAGATCATGTCGGCCTAGAGGCAGTGAGACAATCCCCATATATAGAGGGACTGCGACCTCATTTGTAGAGAATAGTTTGGACAAGTTCTGTGATGGATTGCGAGAATAAGGTTTGTGTTCTTAGTGCGAAGGAGGAAGATAGTACAACGAAGAAAGGAAGTTGGCCCGAGAAGGAAGAGAAGCCCTATCTTGGGACTACACCTCTTGGTCAAGGTCTGCAACAGTGATCGGGATTGCAGTGTGTAAAAAGAGGATACACAGAAAAGGAAAGAGGCTACAATGGGATGCGAGAAGGAGGATAAGTTTGCCATAGTATGCGAGAATGAAAGGCTGTGATCAATTCAGAGGAGAGGCAGTGCTAGCCTCTGAATTGAGTTCACATGCTCCGATATATACACTTAGTTTGAAGAAGGATAATTGCAACAAAGATATCTCTGTAATGTGATCAAGGGTACAAAAAGAAGACCGAAGAAAGGTATCTAGGAGACAAAAGCTAAATCAAAAGAGGGCAGAAAAAGTAGCTCACTAGTTAAGGCTAGGAATCGAGTTTTCCTAAGTGTTGGTGCAGTATAGTGCAAATAGGAGAGATCAGCTAGAAGAGCCTAGAAGAGTAGTGACAGGGGTCTTGGAGATGCATTGATGTCAAGGGTCCATGTCATGGTCTTGGTACTCGTCAGTTGATGATCTATAAGAAGAATGATTATCAGGTTTTCCTCTCGAAGAGGGAGAGGTTTTGGCCTTGGCTTGAAAGCCTAAATATTTTTATCTCTTGTGTATTTGATAATTGACTTGATGAGGAACGTAATAATCTAACGAAGATTAGATTCAAGAGAAAGAAGCATAACGAAATCACTAGTAATTATCATGAGGAGAAATTTTAATAAAAGCCCTAATTACTCAACAACCAAGAGATTCATTGAGATGGGTGTCAAACTCCTCTTGGTTACTAATGATATCACGATCATTGGGTCGAGGATCATCATCTCGAAACATATAAAATGGGCCTCTCCAATGATCCATTTATTGCCATGCAAATTTTTATAAGATTCTAGATATGGAGTCACCAAGAATGATATGTCAATATTGTCATATGGGGAACAAGACACTCGTCTCGTGTCCCCAGCAATAGTGTCAAAAATGTTATCGCTCAATCTAGCAGGGGTGCTAGGAGGGGTTCCAAAGGGGAAACTACTAGACCAAGTGACAACAACGGGACGAGGACCCACTATCACCTCAATTGATGTCCCCTGCTCTTTACAGACTTTCACCGATGGGAGGCGTCCTGGTATGTAGGAAATCACTTGAATGATAGGATCAATGGCAAGGTATAATGTGATTTCCAAGGCCCATTCAAAGGAGAAGCTCAATTAATGGTTCAAATGCTTAAAGAAAAGTTGAAAGGCTCCCTAAGAAAAACCTATGAAGGATGACCTTGGGCTTAGGAATATTCAATAATGATGAATTCCTAAGATCAAAACTTCCACAATCCCTCACTTGTGATTGATGTGTTCATATCAGGGTTCAAAGTGAAGCAAGGATGGCTCATTCAATGGAAAGATTCGATTAAAGTGTAAGCTTTGGGAGAAGCTAGGGTGACTTTCCATGAAAAAGCCCTTGAGAGAAATACTATAAGAGACCAAGGGTTGAGAGAAATACCATGATAAAGGCTCATCCAATGGTCACCTATAGAGAAAATATTTTGAATGATGAACTACAAAGTGCAAACCTTCAAGATCTCCCCAAGTTGAAACAACTTCAAGGGTTCCCTCTTTGTGTGATAGGTAGGGCATCAATTTATTTGAAATTCCACTGTTGAAATTCGTTCAAAATTGGAGGATGCCTAGAGGAGACATAAATGAAGAAACTTATCTGGATGGAATCCTAAAATTCCTCCTCCCTAAAATTTTGCAATCTCCTTATCCTTAGACGACGAAGAAAGGAGGAAGAAAATAGGTGAAAGAATAATATTTTTTTAAGTTAATGTGATCACCAAGGATTTAGGACCAACGCCTGGCTGGTGGGAAGATTGGAGTCAAAATGATCAAGATTTGGGAAATTCGCTCTTTAAGGAGGCCTAAAGAAGTAGCTTCATTGATGGTGTATACAACTACATGGCAAATTTAGACTTTTATACTTCGATATGTAAGATTTGATGGAGTTTCAAGGTAAAAGGTGCACAAACTACCCCTAGGATTCGTTCTTCTTGCCAAGATGAGTAACATATGCAACGAGCCAAGATTACAAGTGTTTCATAAATTCACATTAATGTTGAGGGCACAAGCAAAATCAAAGCACAATGTTCCATACATTAGGCATAAATTATGAAGAAATGCGCATGAAAAGAGCACTTACATGACAAGAGAGTATATCCATCCATCACATTTGTAGAATAAAAGCACCAAGAGAGAGCGATAATATTCTACACATCAAATTGCATCTAATCATCCAAATCATTCCAAAAATTGCAAGTCCAAAATCTTTGAAAGATATATCCCAAATCCAAGTGATGATGAATGGAGAGATTCCCTCTCTTCTATTTATAAATCCTCTAAACGATTTGAATGGGATAATTTGGACTAATAATGCCCCTAAACTAAAATAATGTGCATAATAACAATACTTTTGGTGACAAGCCCATCAAATAGCTCCATAATAAGAATAATTAGCCTCTCAATTGGCCCAAAATGATAGATAAGTAGCTAAGAGGGCTATTGGAAGGCCAAATCAAGTCCAACATGTGCCCAATGTTGATTTTTGGTAGCATCGGATGTGCTCAGTCTCAAATTTTGTGGAGAGGCTTAGACACATGCATTACAGATAACCTAGAAATTGTTTTGGGAAATTCCAAATTTTGTGGAGAGGCTTAGACACATGGATTACAGATAACCCAGAAATTGTTTTGGGAAATTCCACCCAGAAGCAGTTTTATAAGAAAAATTGATTATTTTTAATGAGGATCCTAAGTCAAACTTAGGAAATTAAAATAATTAATCAGTATTAATGTAAACTGTGGGTGAAATTTCTAGATAAAGCAGATCAAGTCTAATATAATCTTAGCCGTTGATTGGAGATCTAATCTCGGTTGTTGATTTGTCAACGAGAAGGCTATAAAGGAAGACTTGAGGATCATTTATAAAAGATACTGAAAGGAACTAGAGATCGATTTTTTTCTGACGGAGCAGTGCTCGGACGAAAATCAGATCTAAGTGATTCTTGATTGCAATTGAGGGGCAAAGTAATGAGTCGGAGAATACATCGCAGAGAAGACAGAGAGCAGTATCAGCAGTGGCAACATAGCAACTACGCAGAGACTGCGCAGAGCCAATAGTGGTAGCGCAGTAGCCCGAAGGAGGTTCGAGTTTCAGCTAAGGATCAGTCAGATCTAGTGTCAGAAAGCCGGGGTGTGAGACTGGAAGAGGCCAAAAGGTCAGATCCAACCAGAAGAAGATTAGCAGCGCAAAAGTGTAATATCCCAAAAATGGATTCTTCAGCAGATCATGCCTGAAAAATGCATTCTTCAGTTATGATGGATTAAGATATCATATAATATGTCTTAAAATGCTCAGCAACCAAAATAAATAACAGCAGCAACCTTTACTCAGCTTTTAAGGGCAAAAAGGCGGGGAAAAGTGAGGATTTTGGCCCTAAAATGAGTGTATAAGGAAATCTGCGTAAAATGATGTCTCAAGGTTCTGGGATATGTTAGAATAGGTCAAGAGGGACTTCAATGTCGAATCTCAGCTCAAACAAAGGCGTTTTGCTAAGTTAAACAGTTCCTTCTTCCCGACTAGTCAATAAAAACCCTGATTTCCCAAGACTTTGAATATGCAGAAATTTTCTGAAGCAAGGGCAGCGTATTTTCTGAAGGAATATGATGTATAACACTATAAATAATCAGAGAATGAGTTTTAGAACAAGGCATAGGCTTTCAGCAAGGTTAAACAGCAGTTTTATATAGAAAACCCCTCAAGATAGAGGTGCCGCAAGACAAAGATTGATCCGGAAACCCTTCAGCGTTTTCTCCAGGAGGCTGAAGCTTATATTTATTATATTACAGATCTGAAACTGATAAATACATGAAAACAAAGATCTATAATGAGACAAAATACCCAAAGGGCTCTTTATTACTTTCCCCTTGGGGATTTCAGCAATACATGAAAATGCCGGAGCAGATCTGAGTTTTACTGCAGCAGATCTGAAGAATGATTCAGAATTTCTGAAGCAAACTTCAATATCAGATCAGAAATATACTTGGATTGGTTGGCCAATCCAAGGATCACCCTCCAACAAAGATCTAGCTTCCAAAATGATGCCAAAAACCATGAAACGCTGCTCCTTCAGCAATAACGCAGATCTGGGGAAAGAACTACGCAGTATACCATGAAGAATATATTGGCCTGATGCCAAGATCTGAAAATGAGCTCCAAAGTCCTCCAATCTGATCCTCCAAAAGGAAGAAAGACTCTCCCTCTGAAAAACAAGAGAAGGAAGTGGTGGCGTAAAGTCACCACGGCAACACCCTACAACACAGTATTACGCTGCTGCAGCAATAACGCTGTCCTGGAGGATGGTGCTAAGAAATAACCTTGCCTGAGTAGGCACTCGAAGTCCCCCGAGGCTAAGGGTGAGATCTCCGCACGGAGACACTCGGTTGCACTAAACAGTGCAGCAGACGGGCTAAACAGCAGCGTGTGAAAGAAAGACAAATGTCTCACTCAATAATCAATAATCCAAGAATCCAAGCATGCCTCAAATGAGGAGGCTCCTCCATCTTTTATAGTGTTGGTTTCCCTCCAAAACCAAATGTAGCCTCTCTCTCTCCTCCACATCCTCATCCTTATCCACATTCTCATCCTTATTTGCGCAGAAGCTTGGAGAAACTTCTAGAGTGTCCATAGTCCCCCTCCTCCACGTGGTGTTGGGTCCCCCCTTGACTCCCACTTAAGTCACAACGTTGTGCTACTAGGTGGATGTCTTATTTCGTTTAAGTGAGTTTAGACCCTCTTTACTCATGTTTTATTTACTTACAAACTATAGGTGGCAAAATAAACAAAATAGAATATTCCAATTTGCTGTCGCAAATTAGGAATATTACAGTCCCCCCCGGCAAAATGTTGCTTGCCCTCAAGCAACTGCCTGAGCAAGTCTCCTCCTAGCGGATGCTCTCCATCGATGCTGCAAAATATGCCTGGGCCCCAGATGCGCCACTGAATCTCCCCTGTACTCTGCATCATCCTGATATGAAGGGATCTCTCAATGCCAGGATCCCAAACTGATCTCTCATGGTACCAGCCAACCAACAATCCTCCCGGATCCCATCGCCACCATGGCCAATAATAGCCTAAGTCCCATGGCTCGGACTGTGCACTGCCTCTAGCTATGACTGATGAAGACCATGACTTTGGCTGTGCTATATCTGTCATGGTGTAAGCTGTCCCATCGACTGTGTACCTGCTCATCACCTCTCTCCACTCAAGGCATGAAGTAAGGAACATCTCTCTCATGTGGATCCTCCATCCCCAAGCAATCATCCAAACAAAATGAGCCACCTCCCGACAAGGCAACTCCTGAAAATCTCCTTCCACCTCAAGCTCCGGTAATGAAGGTGGGCTGAAAATCTGATCTTGGCAAGCGTCATCGCTTACGCCATGCTGTCCTTCTCTCCACTCATGACAAGTGTAGAGTGTATGCTGATCTTGGGCTGCAAAATCATTGCCCTCCAATGTTAAAGTGAAGAACAATCCTCCAAAGAAGGTTCCTCCAACAATGAAGAACATGCTGGCCCAAAACAATTCATCCATGAAGAATAGGACATGTGCATCATGGATCATCCTAATGAGATGTTTGCTGAAGGTGTTACATGAGGATACATAATGCAAACAATCTCTCCCAAGGATACAACGTAGTCTCATCCACTGCAACTTCAGAGAATTACATGGCAAGCAATGTACAAGATTCATCACATCTACTAATGGATAGTAAATGGATGAATATGACAACAACATAAGACCAAACACTTGCCCATGGCTGTACAATGGATGAATATCAATCTCATGGCCCACCTCAAAAGAGAACACATATGTAGTAGTGGTGGCCATGCCTCCTCCCATGCTCCCATTAGAACATGTAGTGCAGAGAATGTGAGAATTTCTTCCCACTCAAAGACACATCCAACTCATGTGTTTCCCTCATAATCAAGCCTCCCATACAAATCTGATCTATATCAGCAAATGGAGACATGATCAGCAGCAAAATGAAGGAAACGCTGAAGGTTACATGTGATGAAAAGAGGTACCAACAGCTTCCCCAACAAGTACAGCGCAGTTTTACAAGTTGCCGCTTGATGAAAGTACAAGGCAAAATGTTTCTTCTTACATGGTTAATCATGCATTTCTTCATATGATACATGATATAGTGCTGCAAATGAACATACATGAGGTGATAAAACATTTTCCCAAAGCCACAAAAGAGATGGTTGCCTCCATCATGTAGATTGGCCCAATAAAACTCATGGAGCAATATGACAAGCTTGCCCCCTTGTGAAGCAATGCACTGCATAGGAATGGCAAGAGTGTGCAAATCAATGAATGTATAGAAAAACTCCTCACCATATGCTGGAAGCAAGATGGTACATGGATCCATAAATGAGTCCTCCATATTATTTTGGCATGCTATGAAGAAGAATGAACCATGTGCTACAAGAAGATAATCCTCCTTATGCTTGGAAATCCAAGTTAAGAAGAATATGCCATAGTGATAAATGTCTCTATCATCATTACCTCCTCTAAGTGCAACAAATATGAAGTGATCCTAGGACCTATGGGTTATAGATCCACCATATCTCTGTTGGGCACACTTCATCCATAAGTTTCTGCTCCCAAGTGACAACGCTGTGAGCTCATGCAAGTAAGCTCTTGTCAATACAAAGCTCTGTTCTTTGACATGCTCCTTGTCAAAGACTCCTCCAATAATGCTGCAACAAATGTGGAATACTTCCCAAGATGGAAGTGCTTCCAAGCCATCATCAAAGATCAAGGAGATAGTGCCATCCCCTCTTCCTGCAACATCATACAAAGTGTGAGAGCAAATCTGCCCTTGGTCTCCTAGGAACAAACCAAGCAACAAGACATTGTGTTGCCTCCCCATACCTCCATCATACAACTCATGTGATGAAGACACAATGAATGATATGAGTAACACATCAACACCATGCATCCATACTCTATGCTGCTCAATGATGCAAGTATCCATCCATCTTTCCCCCATCCTCCTACTCTTAGGAAGAGTGTTTGCCAAGTGATGGCCAAACTCTTTCAAGAGTAACCAGCGCAGCCAAGCCTCCTGCTGCCTGGTGTCATAGATCTGCAAGTAGCCTCCTAGCTCCTTGCTCATCAACCACATCCACTTAATCACTTGTGGATGCCTTCTTCTTCGCCTCATCCTGGTATTCCTCCCATGAGGGCTACCATCCTCCCAAATCAAGTTTCTGACTTTGCACTTCATGGGATCTTGAAATATAAACTTCTCAAGGATCAATGAGACCCTATCAAGAATCAAATAGGTGGTAGGCAAAAGCCTCCCATCATGATGTGTATGGCTCAAGGGATGTCCAACACAAGCATGAGAGATGTTATCCATCCTAAGATGTCCTCCATCTTCTATCTGCTCTTGTGAGAAGGGAATGAAAACATTGCATTTCATGGTGTGAAGTGCATATCCAATGAGATCTCTCCTTGAGACCTCCCTCTCATCCATAGTCTTCCAAAACCAATGAGGTCTTGGATCTGAAAGTAGAAGTTTCTCTTTGAGCTGAGAGGAGCTCATTGAGAAAGTGTCATCTTGAAGGGAGAAAGGATTTCTTACTCCAAGATGTCTACCATCCATCTTCAAGGCTTCAAACCCCAACCTCCAATGTAATGTACAATCCAACAATGGCTCATGAGAATGATGGTTTGATTCCTCCTTGAGTGTTTCCATGTTGCACAGCGCAGTGCAACCAGGCTGCTCTATAGTAGCAATGAGATTTGACCCTTGATCTACAAGAGTCCCATCCTCAAAAGTGTTGGCTGCCCCAACTGTCGATGCATGTGGCTGCTCCTCCACAAGTGTGATAATGTTTCCACAAGCCTCCTCAAGAGGTGATGTGATCTCTTCTTCTCGATTAGAATTGGAAGCGCATGGTACTTCCTCTTCTTTTTCTTCATTCTTCTTGACCTCCTCAAAGGTGGATGTATCTTTTCTAGATCTGAAAAAGAAATAACTATCCTTTTTCACCGTTCCAGTCCTCTTGGGCTTAGACTCACAGGGAATAGTGGATCCCTCATGCATGGGAAGAGGTGATATCCTAGTAGTATGCTGCAAATCTGAACTCTGTATGCTAGAAACTCCATCCTCTCTGAGTTGACAGTAATCTTTGAAGGGAAAAATTGCTTTTAATTCTTCCCCCATGGACTTCCCTTCTCTAAAATAATCTTCAAGAGGTATACGATCATGTTTCCTCAGTACTTCAGGTAAGAATTTAGGCATTGTGATCCTCATATTTTCCATAGATAGCCAGCTCCACAGGCTGAGCCAGAACTATGCTCTGATACCACTGTAATATCCCAAAAATGGATTCTTCAGCAGATCATGCCTGAAAAACGCATTCTTCAGTTATGATGGCTTCAACTATCATATAATATGTCTGAAAATGCTCAGCAACCAAAAGAAATAACAACAACAACCTTTACTCAGCTTTTAAGGGCAAAAAGGCGGGGAAAAGTGAGGATTTTGGCCCTAAAATGAGTGTATAAGGAAATCTGCGTAAAATGACGTCTCAAGGTTCTGAGATATGTTAGAATAGGTCAAGAGGGACTTCAATGTCGAATCTCAGCTGAAACAAAGGCGTTTTGCTAAGTTAAACAGTTCCTCCTTCCCGACTAGTCAATAAAAACACTGATTTCCCAAGACTTTGAATATGCAGAAATTTTTTGAAGCAAGGGTAATGTATTTTCTGAAGGAATATGATGTATAACACTATAAATAATCAGAAAATGAGTTTTAGAACAAGGCATAGGCTTTCAGCAAGGTTAAACAGCAGTTTTATATAGAAAACCCCTCAAGATAGAGGTGCCGCAAGACAAAGATTGATCCAGAAACCCTTTAGCGTTTTCTCCAGGAGGCTGAGGCTTATATTTATTATATTACAGATCTGAAACTGATAAATACATGAAAACAGAGATCTATAATGAGACAAAATTCCCAAAGGGCTCTTTATTACTTTCCCCTTGGGGATTTCAGCAATACATGAAAATGCCGGAGCAGATCTGAGTTTTACTGCAGCAGATCTGAAGAATGATTCAGAATTTCTGAAGCAAACTTCAGTATCAGATCAGAAATATACTTGGATTGGTTGGCCAATCCAAGTATCACCCTCAATCAGAGATCTAACTCCAAAATGATGCCAAAACCCTTGGAACGTTGCTCCCTCAGCAATAACGCAGATCTGGGGAAAGAACTGCGCAGTATACCATGAAGAACATATAGGCCTGATGCCAAAATCTGATAATAAGCTCCAATATCTCCCAATCTGATCCTCCAAAGGAGAGAGAGGCTCTCCCTCTGAAAAACAAGAGAAGGAAGTGGTGTCGTAATTTCACCACGGCAACACCCTACAACACAGTATTACGCCGCTGCAGCAATAACGTTGTCCTGGAGGATGAAGCTAAGAAAATAACCTTGCTTGAGCAGGCACTCGAAGTCCCTCGAGGCTAAGGGTGAGATCTCCGCACGGAGACACTCGGTGCACTAAACAGTGCAGCAGACAGGCTAAACAGCCAGCGTGCCAAAGAAAGACAAATGTCTCACTCAACAATCAATAATCCAAGAATCCAAGCATGCCTCAAATGAGGAGGCTCCTCCATCTTTTATAGTGTTGGTTTCCCTCCAAAACCAAATGTAGCCTCTCTCTCTCTCCTCCACATCCTCATCCTTATCCACATTCTCATCCTTATCTGCGCAGAAGCTTGGAGAAACTTCTAGAGTGTCCATAGTCCCCCTCCTCCACGTGGTGTTGGGTCCCCCCTTGACTCCCACTTAAGTCACAACGTTGTGCTACTAGGTGGATGTCTTATTTCATTCAAGTGAGTTTAGACCCTCTTTACTTACGTTTTATTTACTTACAAACTATAGGTGGCAAAATAAACAAAATAGAATATTCCAATTTGCTGTCACAAATTAGGAATATTACAAAAAGCCACACAGAGTGACGCAGAGACTACATAGTGACTGCGCAGAGCAGTGGAGCGTTTGCCATTCGGGGTTTTTTGATCAGTCAGACTTCTAGTATCAGTGTGTGAGGTAATTTCACTTGGCTCTTTGTCATTCATATTCTTTGCAGGGATAGCCAGAAAAGCATCCCAGATTGTATTCAGAAAATTACTGCTTGATAAACAAAACCCTCAGATCTGTTGCACCGGTTTTCCCGCATTGGGTTTTTCTGAGGATGTTTGTCCAAAAACAACGGTGTCTTGTGTGTGCATTATTTTTCTTGATCAGTTTTTGTTTTCTCAAATGTATTTTAATGGGTGAAGGTTGCTTTAGTAACTTCTTTGATATTTTAAGAAGTACTCTTTTAATAACTTGTTAAATCATATTTGCAAGTAGGAGAAGTAGTTGAACTTGTTGTAGTAGGGATTCCAAATCTAGGATCTAGGAATTCTCACACCCAAATGAATAGAAGGGCTCCTAAAAGAGTGATGAAGGGGCTGGCCCCTTGATCTCTAAGCAAATGACCTGTGGTGCTCCCAAGTGGTTGTGAGGGAACAAAATCATCCTCATGGGTCTCCAACTGAATCAAACAAACATGTATCCCATTTGCAAGGGTTGTAACAATGATGTAATCCCTCCCTTTGTCTCCCATGGTGACACACAACCCCATCTGGGCCCTGGATCAACTACCAAGTGTGTCGTGCAAGAGTGTAGCCAGCTGGGCATGGTGGTCTAGGTGCATCATCATCATCAACTAAGTGGGAAACAAGCGAGCAATGAATGGTGTTGAATGATCCCATGGCATGGCAAATTGTTCTCTGTTATAATGGAAGCCCATGGCTCTCAACGCACACCCTATAAATGCCAATATGACCCTCTGGAGGGCTTGGAAGTTGGACCCCATACAGGGAGACCAAACCACAATATGAAGACCCACTGACAATCCTGCATAAGATCCCATGTGTCTCCTCCCCTTCCCATAAAACAAATCATTAGTGTAATTGAGCAAATGAGCTTACAAGTCATGGAACCAAGTGGGCACCTCATAGTGGCATGCCCTTCCATAAAGGGGATTTAGAGTGTACAGGTGTATCCAAGTTCGAGAAGGGGGTTAATCAAGGACCTTATTAAGTGGTTTTTGTTGAGATTTTGTGTATTTGGGGTAGCATCAGTTGTGCTCTAGGTCCCAAATTTTGGGGAAGGACTAGAATACACTTGATCTCCAAGACCCAGAAATTGATTTGGGAAATTTCATCTGGTTTAGGAGATATTAAATTAATTAATTATTTTAATGTATTTCGTAAGTTAAAACTTAGAAAACTTAAATAATTAAAGTGAATTTAATTAAACATGTGATGAAATTGTCTTAAGTCGCACAGATCAAGCTTTCTTTTAATCTTAGCCATTGATTCAAGATTTTATCATGGTCGTTGGTTTCCCAACGAGAAAAGTATAAAGGAAAGGCTTGGGGTCATTTGTAAAGACACACAGAGGCAGAGCACTGAAGCTAAGCTGAGATTCTAGGGCAGGGTTTGCTAAGAATACTCAGAAGTCTTTCAGCTACAGAGAGGGGAATTTAGACCAAGGGGATGATCTGATCCCGGGGTCTAGAATACACAAGAGGCAGAGATCAGCTCAAGGACAACACAGAAGGAGAGAGAAGCAGCAGCAACAAAGACAGTGCAGTCCCTCCAAGGACAGTGTGATTTTCAGCAGGAAACCCTCAGGGGTTACGCAGAGACCCTTCAGGGGTAGCGTAGTGGCTACGTCACCCAATCTGGGGTAACGCAGTCTCTTTCGGAGCAACGCTGAGGGTTTGAGGGGATTTAGAGGCTGACGCAGAGGCTTTCAGGGGCAACGCTGGGGTTTCTAGGCCGTAATCTTGGCTGAGTTCTGTAAATCCCGTTTGAGGGTGTGGATCAGTCATTATTTTGGCCCTAGATCAGCCAGTGAGTTGTAGATCTAGTATATTATTTGTCGGGATTTCCAAATCTGGATCCCAAATTTGTTTATTCATAAAAAATCTTAATAATAAAACCCTCCAGCAGCCAGAGACCGGTTTTCCTGCATTGGGTTTTTCCGGGGACTATTTGTCCATAAATAATTTTCACTTTGTCTATGTGTGCATGAATCTGTTCTAGATCTGTATTGGTAGAGATCTGTTATGTGTTTTTCTTTGATTTTAACTTGAATTTATTCAGTTAATAACTTGTCTAAGTAGGAGGAGCATAACCAGATTAACAGTAATAATTTCTGCATAAAGTGTAAGGATTCAGAAATTTCTACATGGTATCAGAACAATTGCAAATCTAGGAGGGTCATACGCAGAAGAGACTGAAGGTTCTAGCTGCAAGAAGCAGTTGGAAAAGCAGTAGAAACGTAGATCTGAAGGGACAACGCATTTTTCAGAGGAAGATTCACGCAAAGGGAAGGGTGACGCTGACTAATGCTGTCTCCTAGCAAGCCCACGCAGTTACTGCACAGAGGTAGCTCAGAAACAACGCTGGTTTGGTCTGAAGCTAGCCAGTGTGATTCAGATTTGAATCTATCAGATCCAGAAAAGACTCCAGAAATTCAGAAGGTGCTGGTGGGGTTAAATTTACGAAGTTTTCAGATTTTTAGCCTTAAGACAAGTGACAAAGAGCGGGAGGAGATCAACTTCTTAGAGAGTTTCTAGCCAAAGGAAACTTGCAGTTTGATCAGAGGATCAAAGAAGAAGCTGAATCATAGTTGATTTGGTAGATTTCCAAGGAGGGAAATCAGTTGTCAAAGGGAGCAGAAGGTGTTTGTTTCACCAAGGGCCTTAGATCCATTTCTCTAGCAAAGAGAAAAGTGTAATATTCCTAATTAGCACCGCTAATTGGAATATTTCATTTTTTGTATAGTTTTGCCGCCTATAGTTAAATTAATAAATAAAGTGAGAAAGAGGCGGTCAACTCACTTTAATAAAATAAAGTGCTTCCTAGTAGATGAACGTTGTAACTTAAAGGGGAAAGCCTTGGGGGTCCACACGTTACATGAGAGAGGCCTCACGTAGGCTCCAAAGGCAACTGCGCAGGCATAGGAGGAGCTCAAGGACGCAGTTAGGGTTTTGAGAGAGCTAGCACTATAAAAGGTGGGGGTTTCACTCCATTTGGCATTATTGATATGTTGATGATATTGTGAGCTAGACTTCTGTCTACTTGAGCACGCCGGTTGTTTAGTCGGTCTGCAGCACTGTTTAGTGCGAACTGAGTGTCTCCGGTCGGAGATCTCGCCCTTGGCCCCAGGGGACTTCGAGTGCCTGCTCGGGCAAGGTATTCCTTCAGTTTCAGCAGTTGATTTGCAGGAGATTTTGGTGGACGTTTTGCAGAGGAGCGGGGTCTCCTAGAGTGACTGCGCAGTCCAGGAGGGAGGACGCAGTTGGTGTTGGTGCAGCGCTGTTGTGGGGGATTTTCGTGGAGTCCTCAGCGTATTTCAGCTTGGAGTGATTGTTGATTCAATTGGAGAGTTTTGCAGAGGGATTTGTAGCCCTTTTCCAGCATTCTTCTTGAGCCTCTGCGCTGTGCTTGGGAGAGAGCGTTTTCTTTGAGGAGGGCTTCAGTGGTGGTTTTTCGGAGGTGGTGCATTTGCTTCATGGTTTCTGGGTTTTGTCCGGAGCAGTGAGTATAGGCAGCCTACCGATTTTTAGCTCAATCCGGTGAGGGGATCAGCCCCTAGTTCCAGTACATTGCAGCAGCAGCTTTCTACGGCAGATTTCTCCAGCAGCTAGGACGCAGTCTCTATTGTAGCCATTTCCTATTCTGAGAGGGTTCTTCACTTGCCTTGTGCAAGGATAGGTGCACTTCTTCTGATTATCTCTTGTACCCATATATGTATTCTCAGATTAATAAAATGGCTTAGCGTTCTGGTATTTTATGTGTACTTGCTCTATATTCTAGTTCCGGCATTTTTCCTATATAGTTGCATGTTTGTATTTCTGTGTATTACTGTCTATTTCTCGTTGGGGATATTACAAAAAGGAAGTTTCGACACATTCTGAGCAGATGGCTCCTCATTGTTAATTTGTGAACATGTTCTATGCCATTTTAGATTAGGGCACAAAATTGTGAAGCAAATAGATCATACCAATAGATTGATGGAAGACAAGCCAAAGCAAAGATAATGAATGGTGGCATTACGGCGATCAGCAGGATGCTTCTACCAGCAAAGTCTCCAATAGGTCATTCAGCCAAGCATGTCACACACAACCCCAAGACAACCTAGACAAAGAATACTCCACAAAGACGTAGCACCAAGAACGCTACTCCATCACCATCAAGAGAGAAGAAAATCCTCCACACATTGTGTGTATAATGAACTCCAAGTCTCTCCAATTTATAGGCATCTTTGGGGGTGTGTGACACATCCTTTAAGACATTTAAGTCTATATTATATTCCAAGCCGACCTAGCACATAAGTGGAATAAATTCAAAGTACATGTTCTGCTCATCTGATCGAGATGATCTTTAGATCAATCTTACACCTCTTTGAAAGAGGAATCCAGTAAAAATATTGGGATCATCATTTGAGCAACACAACTCGAAGTTTGGACCTAGTTGCCCAAATTTAACACTCCCTCTCAACTAGGGAGAACTCCATCCACTAGTGCAATCCAAACATCGTGCGTCATCCCGTCGTAACTTGCTTTGCTGGCCTCTTTATTTCAGAACAGAAGTGGGTTAGTCATAAAGACATCATTCCTGGCTGACAGATTCAGCCCAGAGGTTCGAAACCTCTATAGGACTCACAAAGAGTCTCATATATACTAACCCGAAGTTAGTTTCACTGACCCGAAGTCAGTTTGGAGGTCCGAAACCTCACTATACTTGATCCCAGATCAAGTGGTTGGACCATGTCATCCTAGATAGAGAGTACGGAAATCTCTGATGCGTCCATCAATCTTTGCTACTAGTCTCTAGCTTTTCCCACCTCATTGGCCAATGAGAGGTACTTCCCATGAGTCCGGAACTCAAATGGGTAGGATGCATATGGGGCACAAATCATGAGAGGCGAACCAACTCAATCATCATAACGGTGGGGCAGAAGCACACCAACAAGGTTCGACAAGCCTAGCCCTGTGGTTGCTTATAGCTCTAAGGAACTATCCCCAAGGCCCCCCAGAGCTCCCAGAGCTCATCATCCAACATCACCCTCGGAATAGGGTCGTTCGACGATTCCAAGATTCTCACGGAAGGTTAGGAACATGACCTTCCCCAAGGGCATTGTGAGAATATCTGCGACCTGCTCATCAGTTCCTATATGATCGAGCCTTACGACGCCTCACTGTACCATATCCCGGATAAAGTGGTACCAACCGTCAACATGCTTGGATCAATTGTGGAACACGGGATTCTCTGACAAACAAATCCCCCTCTGGTTATCACAAAGGATAACGGTGGCATCTAGCACATGCTCGAACAACTTACTGAAAAGCTTTCGCAACCAAGTGACTTCACAACGGGCCATACATGCTGCAATGTATTCGGCCTCAGCAGTGCTCAAGGCTACCGTCTTCCATTTCCTGCCCGAAGCAGATCTACGTGTGAAGCAACATCCAGATGTGCTCTTGCGATCCACCACACTGCCAGCCCAATCGAAATAAGTATATCAAGGAGTGTCATGCTCCTGGCAGTGTATCTCAGCCCATGGTTTATCGTGCCACTGAGATATCTCAAGAGTTTCATGGCACCAACTCAGTGAATGTTATGATCAACCATGTGTTGACTCAGAGTGTTCACTGCACAACGTACGTCCGGACGAGTGTTCACTAAGAACATCAGAGCCCCTACGAGTTGACGATACTCAGTAAGATTTGCTAACACGGGCCCAACAGGGCTGCCACTCAACTTCTTAAAGTTGAGCTTCATCGGTGTCGACACGTACTTACAGTCCACCATATCAAATCTTTCTAGAAGATTCACAATGTATTTTCCTTGAGAAAGGAAGAGTCTTGCCAGGTCTCTGCCAGACCTCCAGGCCTGGGAAGTAGTGCATCAGTCCTAGGTCCTTCATCTCGAATTCAGCAGCGAGCTCCCTCTTGCACTGATGAATGAGAGGGTCAGCATCTGTCAGGAAGAGGTCATCCACATTCAGCACCAGAATGAGAGGCTTCTCTTTATCAACCTTGAAGTAAGGTTTGAATCAACATTACCACGAGTGAAGCCCAACTTCATCAGGTAGTTATCTATCCTTTCGTACCAAGCCCTGGGGGCTAGCCAACCTGCAAACATGGGTGTCTTGATCTTGGACTTTGAATCCCAAAGGTTGCTCTCCATACAACTCTTCCTTTATCGCACCATGTAGGAAGGCGTTCTTCACTTCCATCTGATGAAGATTCCGTCCTTGCGTAGTAGCAAGGGTAATAGTAAATTACAGGTGCAAACATAATCAATGCCTTCCTAGAAAGAAATCTCAGGCAACACATTTTCTACCAGATCCATGCTTGATCTTATATCGAGGTGACAACAACTTTGCCTTGTGGTCTAGGGACCATATCCCAGACATCACCCTCCATAATGGACTCGTACTCTCCAGACTTGATGCTTTACAGTTTTCCCAAATGATTTTGGCTCATATTGTACTCATGGTAGTTAGATACCTCTGGTATTTATATGGCTTCTTTCTTCTGGAATTTCCCCCTTGAAGCCATATGTCTTTGAGCCATGAGGGTTGAGTCTCCTTCTTAATGGCAACTTCTTTTGAGAGAGAAGACATCTGTAAGAACATCCTCCCAAGGCAGCATATCGGATGAGTCAGAATGCATCAGATGCCTTTGTGACACTTGAGGAATGAGGAAAAGTCCCCTATGCTTTCCTTTGTCCCAATCCTGACAAATGTCCTCATGATTGGGCATCCCAGACACCAACTCTTTGTAATCATGGGCCTAAATCTTTCTCGCCCATTGTCAAGGCCTTTCAAGAATCATAGCCATATACTACATATGTCACTGTCCTACACATTAAGAACAAATAAAGATGACTTACATGTAGAAGATGCTTTCTACTTATGTTCCTTTGGCCGTTGTTCTTGATGTACCAAACAGATCTCACAGAGAATATTGCTGCTTTAAACTCTGCCAACCCATCAATTCCCTTAATTTCTACCAGTGCTGTTCAAACTTCATACTGCCTATACATGGTCTACAACTTATCACAGCTACTGCGCATAATTCATATCACCATCTCTATCGTCATAGCCACAATATATGTTGCTACCAACACTGCTCCAAAAGACTTCTGTTAAGGATACATCTTCAGATCACTGTTTGCATCACTGCCACTGTATTAGAATTCATTATTCCTTTGTCCTAAATAGTACATATTCCTCTCACACATTCTCACAGTGATTTTGAATGTTACAGTGAGATCCTCTAGAAACATTCAAAACAATGATGAAATGATTCCCTTATAGTGACTTCTGGAACTGCTGATACCTCAGGTTCTCTTGGAGCAGTTATCTCATCAGCATCTTCAGGAAACATCCTATTAGCTGTTATACGCAAAAGATCAGTCGCTAATACAGCCAGTACTAGGGTATGTCTCTTTAGAGAAGATGGTAAGGTCTTCCACCTTGAATTTAAGAGGCAATTTATTTGATAGATATGAGGATTATCAAACACTATATATCGTCATATCTAGATGTCTATCCTTTGCTGGAGAGACAGATTATCATCAATTTTGATGCTCCCTCTGAGACCTTACTTCCATTGCTTGTCTAGCCTTGAATCATCAGGTTACTTAATTCAAGATTTCTCATTCAAGCATCTGCATCTTTCAACAAGGTACGTCATATTTCTGGTACTTAAGGGTAGTTACAGGAAACCGTTCAGACTTCAAAATGACTATGACCCCTTTTAACAGTGTTTAATTTCTAGTTCCAAAAGATTTTCATTTCTTCAAAGGTTATCAGGCACCTTATGGAAAGTCTTTAGATCTGTCTTTGAGTATGATTAAACACATACAACCATGACGCCACAGATACCGGGAGATCTTTCTACGTTGTGATTATCCCTTCTTTCATAATGTATATCTTGTTCACTTGGAGAAAAAAAAAAAACTACTGAGGATTTGTAGTGTACAAAACAAGAGGCAACAACGCCTTCTCAAACTGCTCATACCAACGGAAAGTTCAATGATGAGAGATCAATGTGCAAGGTCAGGGCTTCATATAAACTCTGATTGATAGTGGCTCACTGTTGAGGGTTTTTATGTTTTCCGTAAACAGCGTTTTCTGCAAAATAATAAAAAAAATCCCAAGATGCGAGCATCGATTTGGAGAATTCCGAACGCTGAATTGGCCGACGCAATGATGAATTCTCAGGTCTGCAACAAATAAAGGAACCTGATCATTAATAGTAGTTGCCAAACAAGTGCCACTAGAGGATGCCTCGAGAGGGGCCAATTCAATCTTCTTGGAAAGGAATTCCAATTTCGTTTGCGTGGTCGTGGAAGGACACCCAGAGCTTTCCCATTTATCGCCCGTCGATTTCCGGTTCAGAGTTTCGCTATGATCCTATACACTCGCGGTGAGAGCAATGCTTCATCATGAGCTATCCCAGGGGCAGCTTCACCTGCAGGGTCTGCAACGACAACACCGATGTCGTTGCTAGCTGAGTTCTCGGGTCAGAGAGGTCATACGCGTGATCTTCAAATTTCATGAGCTGCACGTCAAATAGAAATGAATAGCTGGATGGAATATGCACCCGTTGTAGCGGCATGCAACAGCCGATAGGCAACCGACACTGAAGGTCATCTGTGAAAGGAATGACGACAAGATCCTTTGAATTGAGCAACAAAACTTCCTCTGAAGTAATAATGGCCGTTATATGCTCTAGATTAATGGCGCGCTCTCACCCGAGAATTGTGGAAAGCACGGGATCAAGAATGCGTAAATCCCGAGCAAGAAGTCCTGCGCGTCACATGATTACATGTTTGCTGACCTCGAGCAGCTCGTAAAATGCTGATCTGTTGAAGGCTCAGTTTATTTTTATTTATTTTTGAACATTGAAGCCCCGCACTGGTCGGCCGAGGAATTCTTATGTTGGCATAAATCGTAGGAGGTCGTTTATGAATAAAATAAGCTATTCATAAAAATAACTGGGGTAGTTAGCACGTTGACTCGCTGTATGGGCTGCGGCATCCTCCAAAGATGAGGTAGGGATTGCGGCCCACCTACAGCAGCATACGCTGCCATTCCTCCATGATATCAGCGTACCCAATAAACAAATTTATAGATATCTTCAGACCCGCTGCCTTCATCAGAACCTCAATTAGAGTTGTGGCTAAGGCAAGGTGAGGTGGCCTTCGTGTGGGCTGCTGTTCTGGGCAAGTGAGAGCCCTTAACAACCCCACGTTGGCCTGTTTTGGAGAGGCTAGGTCTGCGGCCTACCTCAGTTTGCTGCGGCTCCCTAACAACCCTCAAAACAACCTCCTAATACCTATGTTTGACCCTCAAACAAGGCCACAAACATCTACAGCAGTCACATCCTTCCAGCTCTTCTCCTCGGCCTCCTACAACACTTAGGGTACCTGAAACGACCTAGAAACAGTCTCTTGCCCACGCTGTTCCTTCCTCCTTGCTGCGGCCAAGTTCCCTCCTTTATCGAACTCCCTTTCTTGTTGTGTGTTGCACAATGGATCAATAGATTTGAGATTGCTTTCAACAACAAATTGGGCTTTGTCTTCACCTACCTCTGATACCATGTTAATTTGTGAACATGTTCTATGCCATTTTAGATTAGGGCAAAATACACTGAAGCAGATAGAACATACCAATAAATCGATGGAAGACAAGCCAAAACAGAGATAATGAATGGTGGCGTTACGACGATTAACAGAATGCTTCTACCAACAAAGTCTCCAATAGGTCATTCAACCAAGCGTGTCACACACAACCCCAAGACAACCCAGACAAAAAATACTCCACAAAGACGCAGCACCAAGAACGCCGCTCCATCGCCATCGAGAGAGAAGAAAATCCTGCACACGTTGTGTGTATAATGAACTCCAAGTCACTCCAACATATAGGCATCTTTGAGGGTGTGTGACACGTCTTTTAAGACATTTAAGTCTATATTATACTCCAGGCTGACCTAGCACATAAGTGGAATAAATTCAAAGTACATGTTCTGCTCATCCGATCGAGATGATCTTACACTTCTCCGAAAGAGGAATCCAATAAAAATATTGGGATCGTCATCTGAGCAGCACAACCTGGAGTTTGGACCTAGTTGCCCAAATTTAACACTCATGGATTGCATGATCAAGATAGGCTGGATGGCCTCTCAAACTTTTCAGTTTGGAAGGCAAGGATCCTGATAGTCCTTGAGGCATATAATCTAAGAGACCATGCAAAGCAAACTCTGGCCACACCGACAGATCCGGACCTCTTTCGGAAGCATAAGGAGGCTGCTAGGCATGCCAAGTGGCTGATTATGGATGGTATCAAGGACCATATTGTACCACACATAGCTGAGAAGAACACAACTAACAAGATGTGGAAGGCCTTGACTTCCCTATATGAGGGAAAGTCTGTCCAAAGAAAGATGTTGTTGGAGACTCATATGAGGTCATTCATGATGACCAAGGGAGAAGACATGGAGCATTTTTTCTTCAGGTTGCAGTCAATCAGGGATCAACTGACTGCAATGGGTGCAACGGTGGATGATGTTGTGATAGTCAGGACTACCCTCAATGCAGTCACGGATGAGTGGGAAACCTTTATCCATAGTATCTTGGGCAGAGCAGACCTCCCAGATTGGGACAACTTTTGGTCAATTCTGCGTCAAGAAGAACTCCGCAGATTCACCAAGAGGCAGCACAACCTTGCATTGAGAAAAGTGAAGAAGGAAGATGAGGAAGATGTAGCCTTGGCATCAAAGAAGCAACCAAAGAAGAAGAAGGATCTTTCTAAGTTCAAGTGCTTCCAGTGTGGTGAAATGGGACATTTTGCCAGCCATTGTCCGGAGAAGAAAAGGGACAAGGAAGCATCTTCTTCCAAAGCAGTTGTGGCAGATGATGGGTCAGGAGATGATGCAACCATGAGTGCTCATGAACCACGGAGATGGGGTGACATGGACATGTAGAGGAGCTACATGGAAGAGAGGCGGGATCATTGAGCAGCTCATCTCTTGGATCACATGCGAGCTACGACAGCCTTAAGACAGTAGAGGGACAAGTGGAGCAGTGGGTGCATAGATCACAGATGAAGCAGGCAGAGGCAGATCTAAAGACTGGAAGAAGCAGCACAGAGCAAGGCAGCAGCAGTGTAGAAGCAGTAGCAGCGCAGAGGCTGATGTGACTTCAGCAACGCAGAGCAGAGCTGCTTACGTAGCGCAGAGTTGCAACAGTGCAAAAAGCTTCAGAGGGACAGCGCAGTGCAGCAACAGTGTGATAGATTTTAGCACAAAGGGCTGATGTTACTTCAGTAGTGCAGAGGCAGTCTAATCGCGTAGGTAGAGCTGGAGCTGTGCATTGTTCTTTAGATGCCAACACAGATTTGTAGCCTATGGAGCTTCAGTGATGAGGATGTAGCCCATCTGACTTGTTTGTCAAAGATTGGACAGGAGATTCAGTTGTTTCTGTCAACAACTGAAGTTGCAGTGCAGCAGATAAACAGTGGCAGTCCTATGAGCAGCACAGATGTAGCATATTGAGAGGGAGCTACAGTACAGAAGTTGCAGTGGCAGTGGCAGAGTCATGGGCAGTAGTACAGAATGGCAGCAGCAGTGTAGAGTTGAGTGGCAGCAGGCCAAGCTTCAGCAGCACAAAACCAGTGCCCAAAATCATGTAATGCATAAGTGTGATGTATTGCTAGAGCACACCCTTGATGCTAAGAGGGAGTGTTGAGATTTTGTGTATTTGGGGTAGCATCAGTTGTGCTCTAGGTCCCAAATTTTGAGGAAGGACTAGAGTACACTTCATCTACAAGACCCAGAAATTGATTTGGGAAATTTCATCTACTTTATGAGATATTAAATTAATTAATTATTTTAATGTATTTCTTAAGTCAAAACTTAGGGAACTTAAATAATTAAAGTGAGTTTAATTAAACATGTGATGAAATTGTCTTAAGTCACACGGATCAAACTTTCTTTTAATATTAGCCATTGATTCAAGATTTGATCATGGTCGTTGGTTTCCCAACGAGAAAAGTATAAAGAAAAGGCTTGGGGTCATTTGTAAAGACACACAGAGGTAGAGCACTAAAGCTAAGCTAAGATTCTTGGGCAGGGTTTGCTAAGAATACTCAAAAGTGTTTCAGCTGCAGAGAGGGGAATTTAGACCAAGGGGATGATTTGATCCCAGGGTCTAGAATACACAAGAGGCAGAGATCAGCTCAAGGACAGCGCAAAAGGAGAGAGAAGCAGCAACAACAAGGACATCGTAGTCCCTCCAAGGACAACGTGATTTTTAGCAGGAAACCCTCAGTGGTTATGTAGAGACCCTTTAGGGGCAACGTAGTGACTGCATCACCCAGTCTCTTCCGGAGCAACGCTGAGGGTTTGAGGGGCTTCAGAGGCTGACGCAGAGGCTTTCAGGGGCAGCGTTGGGGTTTCTAATCCCTAATCTTGGTTGAGTTATGTAAATCTCGTTTGAGGGTGTGGATCAGTCATTATTTTGGCCCTAGATTAGCCAGTGAGTTGTAGATCTAGTATATTCTCTGTCGGGATTTCTAGATCTGGATCCCAAATTTGTGTATTTAGAAAAATTCTTAATAATAAAACCCTCCAATAGCCAGAGACCGGTTTTCCCACATTGGGTTTTTCTGGGGACTATTTGTCCAGAAATAACTATCACTTTTTCTATGTGTGCATGAACCAGTTCTAGATCTGGATTGGTAGAGATTTGTTATGTGTTTTGCTTCGATTTTAACTTGAATTTATTAGGTTAATAACTTGTCTAAGTAGGAGGAGCATAACCATATTAACAGTAATAATTTCTGCATAAAGTGTAAGGATTCAAAAATTTTGACAGTTTTAACCTCTAAGGGAGTGACAAGTCCATGGTACATCCATTAGATGGCAAGTGTCATATGAAATAATGATTGAGTAGACTGGGGCAACAGGAAGGCTCCAAGCCACATGCCATGGTACAAGAGTAGCTATAGCAAGGGAAGCCCACACATGGGTGTATAGATGTAGGAGTGAGCAATCGTGATACATGAGTTACCTCGACCTTTGTATTTCCACCCTTCTTCATATTCCTTTTTCCTTTTATCGATTTTTCTTTTATAATTGTTTGGGGCTACAGGGAATGAGAGCATGATGTGAATGATATAGTAGTGAATATCCCCTTAAGGTTGGGTAGTTCATCACCCACTAAGGGTTGGTACAATCATGGGTTCCTTAATGATGCAAAGGGCTCACATAGGGGCCCTAAGAACCAAGGTGATGGCCATGATAAGGGGTAGAGGTCATGTTTGGCTTTTTCCTATGTGCTAAATTTTTGTCCTGACCATATTTTGCATTTTATAGTACATTTCCTGTTGTAAGTGGCCAAATTACGCTTTTAACTTTCTTTTTAGCTGCATCAACCTTCGGGGCAACGTTCCAGGCCCGACCCAACGTGTGGACAAGGGGAGGGGGAGGCTAACTCCTCATGGACCCAATGGACAAATGTGGACTTGGATAGGAAATATATGAAAAGGAGTTATAATGAGCAGAGGGGAGTGATATATGTGATGTCGGGAAGCGGAACCACGCAACCAAAATCGGGGTTTCCCATTTAATGCCACTCCTAAAGCCAGTAGCCAATAGAGGAGATCCCACGGGACTAGGATACAAGGTTAACCACCAAGTGGGATGAGGGGACAAAGTACAGACCAATGCCATTCTTTTTGCCGAATCCCCCCACTAATCCATGCCTAGAAGTGTCCACGATAAGTAAGAAAAAATACCCAATTACATAATGAAAGTCATACCTTCAGGGTTGAAAGGCTCACCTTCAAACATATGATCATGACAAATGCGCGAGGGTGCATAATGATTAGCTCAAGTGGCAGAGATGATGGCACGTCGAGCTATCTAGTGGCTGCAAGGGGTTGTTGGTTGCCGGCTGAAGACAATGTAGGAGAAAAAATTCTCCTATGGGTGTCACCCACAAGTGGTGGGTAACAGGGACTGTTGAAGAATGTAACTAGGATCGGTCTTCATTATATATTTGTCAAAAGAATTTATTATTATTATTAAATGACTTATTAAAGCATGGGTTTCATGCTTGGGTCATATTTAGTTTAAGGTCCCAATTGTGGACTTCTAGGTTAGTCATTACATATTTAAATTGATCCTATTTGGGCTTTTAAATCAAGTAATATTAGGTTGTTGGTCAAAAGACTACTCCATCAAGTCATCTCCTTCAAAGGTCATCATTCGTGGCAAATCCTCTTCAAAGAAGCACTCTCAAGTCAACCTCAAATTATATACAAGTCAACATGCTCAATTCGGCCTAAAACAAGACACACAATCATGTCAGCTCACCTTAAAATAGACACAACAATTCATAAAGTTCATGTCGGCTTAATACGACAGACACACCACTATAAATAGCCACCTCTGCCTATTCCACAGAGGCAGAATTTCAGACACATATCTCTGAGGTTTTGGGATGGTGAAAACAGTTCAGACTTCTCCGCAATCAAGGTTCGGATTACAGGCTTTGTGAAAGTACAATATTATAGAGGCTCGGTGAAGTTGTAGTCCCTATGTCTTGGTGAAATTGTAGTTTATATGTCTCGGTGAATTTGCAATTCTCTCTATGACTCAGCTTCTATGCTTGGAGAAGGTGCAGTACAGTGGCTCGGTGGCATGATATTAAATGGTGCTATAATGTTGTGTGCTACATGGATTCGGTGCTATCTCAGCAATACATGAACTCGGTGCTACAAGAACACATTGTTGTCTTAGTGTCACATGAATTTGGTGTCATCTCACCCATAAAGTTCAATTCTACAATGATGCTCGGTATGCTCAGTACTATGATAATGTTCGGTGTTATGTTGCTTGATGTAATGTTGCTATGAGGATGGAGTTTAAGTGCAAGCAAGGGAGATCTCTGTGTCATGGAGATCTGGATGCTATCACAGGGAAGGGATGACTTGATGGAGGAAGTCTATAGTCTAAGGGTCTTGGTCGTCTCATCTTGAACCTATTGAAGAAAGAATTTTGACTGGGTTTTCTCCAAAAAGTGGGGTTTTTCCCTGGCAGCGTGCCAACATCTTGTATCCTCTTCTATTTGTTTTGGCATTAGTCTTGATGATAAAAGATAAAACGCAAGAACACATAATAATAATTACAAGATAATGTCATGATAAGAGAAACTAATTAACTGCCATTTCTCTAACATGGTATCAGAGCTATGGTTATGGTCGAAGGCAATTTGAAGAAGGACAATTTTGGGCTAAGATTACAGTGAGCATATTAAAGTCCCCTAGAAGGAAGAAGTACAAATCAAGTTCAGTATAAATCTTGGATCAGTTGTAGTAAACCTCGCATAAATCACAGAATAGCAGGCTCGGATAATCTCTGAAGTAGGTTCAGAAATCACAGGAGTACTCTCACAGGAAGTTTCGGTTCAGCGTTAGCACAATACTACAGTCTTAGTGCAATTATGATTTTGGTAAAACTACAGTGATAAGGGTGCGGTGCAATCACATAAAAGAATGCCATTACAACTCAAAATTATCACATTGAAGGTGCCATCACAGTTCAGTGATAAAGGTGCCATTTCAGTGATAATGCTCCTACAACAGTCACAATACTACATCAGTTATAATGCTACAACAGTCATAGTGCTCTCCCTGAATAATATGTCATAGTCAAAGACCTATATCACAGTAACTTCATCTTACAGTGGACTAGTCTTGGTAAAATCTACAATAATGTCTATCATAGTCTCAGTGCCCAAGGACAAAGCCATCTCCACATAAGAATCTGAAATTCTAAGGGAATCAGGTAAGTATTACATCAAGTCCAATCAAAGGTATAAGATGCGTATATTTCTAGATTTATATCTAATCTTGCATATAGCTAGTTTAAATTCTGACTCTTAGATAGCACACATGATCCTTAGGATTTACAAAGTAATCTAGACATAAAATAAATGTCTTGTTGTCAAATTAAATTGATCTTAGATATCTTAGAATTCCATCCTTCATAATTATATAAAAGGTCTAACTTGAGAAATTAAGTTATGCTCTTGGTATCACCATTTTGCTTGAAAGACCACAACTTACTCTTCCAGGAAAGGACTTGCTGAAAGATCAATGAGTATGGAGGAAGGAATCACCAGTAGGTTTGTCAAGAAACAGAGGTATGTCTTAAATTATAAAGCTTTGTTAATTCTCTTTGGTAAATCCTTCTCTACACTACTAACATCTGTTGTGCTTAGCTCTCTTGAATCTTGAAGATTCTTGTTTGGGGTGATTCATCATCTGATGAATCTATCACCTTATACATCTCTAATTGCTTGCATGAAAAGAACCCTGAAAGGTTCTCTAGAAGACCCTAACCTAAGGGTATGTTGATGATGAGTGAAACCCCAAACCTGTTTAGGGCTATTTATGAAGAAATTGTTATTCTGATTAATATATTGATAACGTCGAGTTTGGGATTTTGATATGATCATGGAAGCTCTAAACTTGTTGGAGTTGAAATGATGATGTTCGAAATCTCGAACGTTTGAAGTCTGATATAATAAGGGTTTGCTTTGACAATGAACCGAAACCCTAGGTTTTGGTTAGGTCTACATGCAAAATCCCTGCTATGGAAATTCCTAGGAGTGAAACCCTAGGTATTTGTTCTTTTGATTGAATCCCTAGCCTAGTCTAGGTCAATATATGTCTAATATGTTAATGTCGACTAACATATGATGTTCTTATAATGGTGATCTCCTAGATATGAGTGTTGACCTATTTTCTAATGACCCTAAGAATCTAGGGTTTGGAAACAAACCTTAGTCAAAGTTTGAAAGATCTAGGATGATGATTGAAAAGTCTAGGGTCTATAACTAAATCCTAGTAATGATTCAATTCTCTAGTATGTATATTCATCTGCATCTATATAATGTGTGTTGAGAATTTATAGATGGAAAATCTAGGGTCTACATCAAACCCTAGTAGAAGCTCTTCATGATGTGTTTTGCTAATTGATTTGGAATCTAGAGTTTGCAACTAACTCAAGTGAAAGTTGATCATGATAATGTCCGAGTTGTGATTAATCTTGATTGACTCTTTTGTATGAAATCTAGGATTTGCATGAATCCCTAGTGAAAAGTCTAACATGTGAATGTTAAGGGTTGTTAGATATCTTGTGGATCTATATTGGTTCTAGGGTTTGCTAAATGTTGTAGCAAGATATATTATACCTTTGAAAGAAACATTGAAACCCTAGATAAAATGAAAGACATTATGAAGTAGTCTAGGTTTTAGGATAAAAGTCCCTAGCAAAATGTTGAAGAGTATATGTCTCTTGTCTGGGTATCTGATATGTGTAAAGTTGAAAATGCTTCCGTAATTCTGATATGGCTAACTTTATGCTCCTAAAGTTTTGGTTTTACTTGTTGTCTAAAGCTGTGCATGTACATCATAAAGATGAGAAGCTGACAAGTATGATGAGAAAGCCATGAAATATTCTCCAACACCTAAAGAAGAAGTTAATCTCCCTACATTAAGAGGGAGTCTGGATAGAATATCTCTCCCTAGTTAAGAGGGAGGGCATAACAAAGTTTTTGGTTGGAAAATATATTTTGAAAAGATATGTTGCCACATGCAAAGTAGGATAATGAATCTTTTCTTAAAAGGATTCTATTGATAGTCCTACTGAAATTAGTTGAAGGACAACATCAAAGCCCCAAAGATTTGTTTTGATTATGCATTTGAAATTATTGATGATTGGGGTTTGTGTTTTTACAGGTGAATCTCTCGAAGGATTTTACCAATCAGTTTGATTGGGAGAGATTAGTTGTCCTTGATTTGCTGGATAAAGGTGTGTTGAGGCTTTGTGAGTGAAGCATTGCCTCGAAAGACATCGGGCTGACACTTTGTGTTGATGTCTGGTTGGGAGGGTGGCATCGGGTGGATGTGCACCTAGTTCCCTGGGTTGATGGTTAGTAAATAAGCCTGATGGTACCTATAGACACTGAAAGCTTTAGTCCATATTAGTCCCACTCGGATAGATTGCCCTGGTCAGGAATCTAGTCCATTGCGTTGTGGTGCCTAAACTTTGTCATAGATAAAGTGAGATCTTCCATGTACTTCTTTTATATATGAATACCTCCCTAGTTAAGAGGGAGTTTGAGGATGATATGTTCGACTTAGGGTCGTAGGCAAATCTCATTGCAGTAGAGCTAGTCAAAAAATTGGTATTGTATTTTTATGATCATCCATGCCAATATCCATTGGGATTGGTAAATAAGAATGCAAAGTTTTAGTTCCGATCCTGATCGTATGAGATGAGAAGCTCTACTAGGGTTTACTTCCTCACGAGACTGCAGAAACCCTCACGACCTTGCAGACCTGCTCAGACTTGACAGCGCAATCTTGAAACGCACACAACATCTGGTAACTAGTCATGGCGACAAGTTCGGGGGGGAGGACAGCCAACCCCCCCTGCAGACAATGAAGATACGCGCGCTAATACTGACCAAGACGTTGAAACCTCTGACAAAGAGAAGGGGACGACAGCATCTCAGACGCCGACCACGCAGAATCGGCAGGACGCGGCAGCACCCACATCTTCCACATGCAAGCCTATCACTCCAGAAAGACCCAAGATCGACTTACCAAGCCATCGTATAAATGCTCGGATCTAGTACATGAGGGATCATGCCCTCATAGGGAAATTTATCGGATTCTGGCCAACTGAAAAAGCTCTGCAAGGATGGATCGCCTCCAAATGGAAGCCCAAGGGACACGTTACTCTCGAGCTTGGACCGAAAGGCTTCTTCACCGGCGTCTTCAATTGCATTGAGGACCGAAATAAGGTTATGGACGAAGGTCCCTACTTCTTCAATTCAGCAGGGTTGTATCTCGGAAACTAGGTCGAAATATTCAACCCAGATCAAGAAAATTTCAACTGGGCACCAGTATGGATACGTCTATACTCGTTGCCGCTTGAATACTGGGATGAAGACTCACTCCAAGAAATTGGCAGAGGATTAGGAGAGTTCATTAAGATAGTTGAAGAGACAAAACTCCGCAGATACACCTCCTATGCAAGAATCTGTGTCTACATGCATTTGGACAACGCTCTGCCAAATGCGGTAAGTTTGTATCACGATGATTTTGAATGGATTCAACCTTTAGACTATGAACATGTTCCATTTAGATGTCGCAGGTGTCATGCTCATGGGCATTTGTTCAGAGACTACCCTCTCAATTCTCAGTCCTTGAATAAGGAAGCCGAAGATAAATCGGAACCAGATGGCTTCACCAAGGTGCCCTCTTGTAGAAGGCACAGTAAGAAACCCTCAGCGGGAGGGAAGAAACCTAACCCCTCCTCCAATGCTCCTTCCACCAGTAACAGCTTTGTCGTTCTCTCCAACTCGGACCCTTCTTCTGGGACTAACCATCTCTCCCCAGATCCAACCCTTAAACCCTCTGCTCCCTCCGGCATTCCCGATCATCCTAACCCCGTGTCGGCTCAGAAGGAGAAGCAATCAAGCGAAGCATCCGAGCCCAAATCCCCTCTTGCAACCAAACTCCTAACCCGGAACCCCATCATCATGGACATTGATGATCCAAAGGCCAATCCCAAAACTGCAAATGAGGAGAATCCTGGAAGCAGTCAACTGAGTTTCATGGAAGAAGACTTTGAAGGTTTAGACCTTGGAGAGCTTTATATTCTAGGACTAGAAGATGCTTGCAGGCGCAAGGATTTTGACAAAATCAATCCTTGTCAAATTGACAAACTCGAAATGGTCCTAACCAAAGTCCAACAGCAAAAGAAATTAGGCATTCAGTTAGGCAGTCATTGGGACAGCTTAAAAGTCATAAAGGAATCCAAGAAGAGGGGTCGAAAACCAGATTGGCAACGCACCATCACTTTAGGGGAGATGTTGGTGAACTCAGGACGATACCCCAAGCTAACACGGTTCTTCAAACCTCTTGCTAATAATCCCCCATGAAGCTCATCTCATGGAATGTCAGAGTGCTCAATAGCCCTGGCAAATACAAAATGATCAAAAACATGATTCAGAGAGAACGACCTAAGATTCTCTTTCTTCAAGAAACAAAATGTAACAGTGAGACACTAGGCTCAATCTTAACCAAAGCTTGGCCTAGCTGTAACTCGGTTGCAGTGGATGCCTCAGGATCTTCAGGAGGATTTGCGATAGCTTGGGATACTCAGACTATAGTGCTCGCAAATTTTCATGCAGCGCACAATCTCATTCAGGCCACTTTCCATCCTATTGGAACAAATATACATGGGATTCTCTCAAATGTCTATTTTCCCCAGGACCGATCCAGGAAAATAGCACTCTTGAACACCATGGAAGTCCTAAATTCCAACAGATCTTATCCACTTTGGATTGTTGGAGGAGATTTCAACATGATTACCAAGCTGGAAGAAAAGACTGGAGGAAGGCCAAGACTGGATCCAGAATGCTCTCACTTCAAAGACTTTATAAACAACAGTTGGCTAATAGACCTCCCTTTCTCAAATGGCTCCTTCACTTGGAACAACAGGAGAACAGGGAATCAGCAGGTCGCCTCAAAACTGGATTGATTTCTTATATCGGACAACGCCATCTATTTGGGAGGGGATCTTTCTGCTTCGATTCTTCCGTTGGCAGGCTCGGACCATTGGCCTATTTCACTCCATTGGCAAAATATTGGTACCCAATTCAAAAGGCCTTTCAAATTTGAGGCCTTCTAGCTCTCTCACCCCTCTTTCAAAGCCATGGTCAACGCTGCTTGGAACAACTTCACTCCACCAGAAGGATCGAAGATGTTCCAGTTCCAGCAAAAGCTTAAACATCTCAAATACCTCATCAAAAATTGGAACTCTTCAGTCTTTGGGAACATATTCCAGGAGATAAGGACACTTGAAAACAAAATGGAAGAAATTCAGCAAAAAATAATCCATGAAGGAAGAACAGATCTCCTGGCATCTAAAGAACAGGACATACAGAAACAGCTGGAGGAGAGGCATAAGCAATAGGAAATATTTTGGAGACAAAAGTCCAGAATACGTTGGTTAAAAGAAGGTGAAAGGAACACAAAGTTCTTCCACAGATCTACAGTTCAAAGAAGATTGCAAAATTGCATTACCCACATCACCAATCCGCAAGGAGAACAAGTGGAGCAACACGAGGAGATTGAGCAAGTGCTTCTGAATTACTTTAAAAGCATACAGCAAGAAGAGCTCAATATAGACAGGCAACCGGCCATTGATAAAATAACACAGCTGATACCCAAAATAGTCAACGCCGAGCACAATCAGATGTTACTGCGCCCTGTCTCCCTTCAGGAGGTCGAAACAACGATGGCTCAATCTAAGGAAGGCAAAGCTCCAGGTCCCGACAATTTCACCTCAAATTTCTTTCACCACTTCTGGGATCTCATCAAAATGGAAGTCTGGCAACTTGTAGAGGAATCAAGAACTTCACATTGGCTTCTCCCCTCTCTCAACGCAACCTTCATTGCACTAGTTCCAAAAGAAGAGCACCCAAGTACTCTAGAAAAATACAGACCCATTGCTCTCTGTAATGTAATCTACAAAGTCATATCCAAAGTCATAGCCAATCGGCTCAAGCCCCTTCTTCTGCTTTTAATATCGCCTGAGCAAACTGGATATGTGGAGGGACGTCAAATAATGGATGGCATCATTTTAACTCATGAAGTCATTCATTCCTTAAAGAGTACCAAGAAGCCAGGTATGCTCCTTAAAATTGATCTTTGTAAGGCGTTTGATAAACTATGTTGGCGTTATATTCAGCATCTCCTAAGAGCTTTTGGCTTCGATCAGATGTGGATAAGATGGGTAATGAGCCTTATCACTACCCCCTTGTATTCCATCCTCATCAATGGTATACCCTCCACTCCCTTTTCTCCGACCAGAGGCATTAGACAAGGGGATCCTCTATCCCCCTTTATTTTTGTTCTCATGGCTGAGGGCCTCAGCAGACTTATCCATCATGCTGTCCATACCAGGAAATTACGTGGCATCTCCCTTCATGACTCTCCCACTACTACCCACCAACAATTTGTTGATGACAACATGCTCTTTGGATTCCCCTCTGTCCAAGAAGCTCAATCCTTTAAAGCCATTTTGAACCTTTTCTCAGCAGCCTTCGGTATGTCAGTCAATGAATCCAAATCCCAGCTCTTCTTCTTCAATATTCCTCCCCAAACCCAAGCCAACATTGCCCGAATTCTCGGTTTCAATATCACTTCCCTTCCAGCCAAATATTTGGGAGCACCGCTCATAGATACTGCCATTAAACACTCTTCCTGGAACATTCTCTTGGAAAAATTGGAAGCCAGACTTTCTTCTTGGACTTTCAGAGCACTCAATCTGGCAAGCAGACTCATTCTCATTAAAGCTGTGTTGCAATCCATGCCTCTCTATCTCTTCTTTGTCCTTGCAGCGCCGAAATGGGTTCTCAAGCAGATTAAGGCCTTGCAACGCAAATTTCTATGGGGGTCTTCCGGCCAAAATCGGAAATGGGCATTGGTCAACTGGAACACGGTTTGCTCCCCAAAAGAGGCAGGAGGACTTGGTCTCAGAGATCCTCTTCACAGCAATGAAGTCATGGGAGCCCGTCTTTGGTGGAAATGGCTCTCAAATCCTCACACGCCCTAGGCCAAACTTTGGACAGCCAAGTATGCAAATAATAGAACTCCTGAAGATCTAATCAGGTTGGCCCCAGAAAGCGCTGGATCCCTCATATGGAATGCAGCCAAACAACATTTTGCTCTCATACAACAACATAGCTTCTAGGAAATTCGCAATGGGAACACAGCCAGATTCTGGGTTGACTCATGGCAGCAAAACCCAAAGTTGATTGATACTCTCATCCTCAACGGCGGAAACATCACTGGATCGGAGGAAGTCAAAGTCAGCCAGTTCTGGCTCCCCACTAGATGCAATGAATACAGACAATGGCAGCACCCTACTCATATCATTCCTCACGCACAGGACGATATTTGGGAAACACTCAGTGAGGAATTACAACACAGGAAAATCAGATATTCGGAGGATCCTGACATTCTTCGATGGGGATATTCGACTCGAGGCATGTTCTCCACGAAAGAGGCCTTCTCCCTCATGCATCCTATTCCTTTACCCCGTGATCCGCTATGGCAATTTGTTTGGACTCCAGGTACTTGGCCCAAGGTCTCAACGTTTCTCTGGTTGCTCAGCCACAAAAGAATCCTCACTTGGGACAATTTGCTCAAACGAGGATTCTTTGGTCCTTCACAATGTCCTAACTGCAAACAAAGTAACGAAACTGCTCAACATCTCATGATCTCCTGCAAACTAGCCAGCACTCTTTGGGAGAAAATATGCTTCAGGTGTCAAAAGAGCAAGCCAAATGGGGACTTAACTAACATCATACGCATTTGGCCCAGACATCCTTACAGCAGCTCTCTTCTAAATACTCTTTGGCAAATCATTTCGGGTCTTCTCTTTTGGTGTCTTTGGAAAGAGAGAAACAAAAGAATTTTCAAAGATCAAACCACTCCTTTGGACACCTTGTGGAATAACTTCAGTAATAACCTCCAAGAGTCTCTTGCTCTCCACTCCTGGCAGGAAGAGGACCTTCCCAACCAACCAAAGGAAATCGCCATATCGCAAAATTGGCAGCTCAAAATATCGACTATCTCCAGCTCCAACAGTCGAAAGAATCCAGATTCCCCGCTTCATTGGACTCCTCCTCCTCCAGGGATCATCAAGTTGAACTTTGATGGAGCCTCAAAAGGCAATCCAGGTCAAGCTGGATTTGGTGGCATATTCAGAAACTCCAAAGGAGACGTCCTTGCAATCTACTTCGGCTCCATAGGTTGGGACACTAACAACTCAGCATAATTGGAAGGGCTTTGGCAAGGGCTGAATCTTATTCATCACTACAACTTCTCCCCCACCATCATTGAAGGGGACTCCCAGATTCTCATCAACATGGCCAACCAGCTGCTTCATGGCACCAGTTCAGCGAAAACAGCCACAAGTTGGCGATTGGCTTCCAGAATTGAGAGAATTAGCAACAGGTTGAAAAACAACCAGGCAATTTCCTTCACCCACACCAAAAGCGAAGGTAACAAAGTGGCAGATCTCCTAGCTAATTTAGGAGTCGACAGTATCAATATTCTCCAGCATGGCTCCCTTCAAACCATCCATGACAGAGCTACTCTTCAGAACTGCATCAAGCTGGTGCACAATGATCGCCAGGTTCCAGATGCGGATGATATGGAAGCCTGACGGGACGTCAGTCCCCGGCCACATCCCGAGGAGGCTCGCATGGGGTGGCCATATGGCCCCCTGCGGCTCCATTAACAACGCCATAACTCCGCCAACTCCTTGTGCATTAACTCCCCCTCGCTGGCGATTTCTAATTCACTTCTTGCTCAGCTGGTTCATTATGGATTTCATTTTGGGCGATTCGAATTGCTCCTGCTTTGATTGCATCCGCTAGCTGCATCCTCTGTGGAGCGCCTGCCCTGCTGCTTGTGCCGAGCCAAGCGCTCGCACACAGACAGGGCGACGCTGCTCTCTTTTCAGTTGCTTGGAGACCACTCCTGGTTCGCATTTTACCCAAAGTTTATTCTGCTGTTCCAATTCTTGTTTTCCTTTTTACTGTGACGATCATTGTAGGTTCCCTCCGTCCCCTTCCAGCTCTTTGTGTCTCAGGCAGACTCATAATTTTGCATTTGCCATGCCTAGGCTGCAACACCGGATGTGCTGTCGCCGGGGTGCAAGTCGTGGCCGATCTGCGCGCTTACATCCCTCCACGAGCTCTGATGCAGAGATCTCCTCTGAGACTGCTGAGTGGAGGTGCTCTCCTGTCACCCGTAGCCACAGAGGGCGCGACAGCTATCCTGACTTTGCACACGCAGCTCAGCCCTATCCGCATCCTTCTTCTGCTCCGACTTGTCCGGTTTCCCCTGCCCTGCTTGCTTCAGATAGTCCCACCATTCGCCAAACCTCTCAGAGGGCAGAGCTCCGCTTTGACTGCTCCTTAAACCAGCCTTCTGTCACTGTCTTTGTAACAGTCACCCTGAAAGAAGAAGTGTCCCGCGGACCTACTCCCATGTCTGGTCCAAACCCCCCTCCCCTGGGTCTCAACCCCACGCTGGCTGCGAATGTTCCTGAGAGACCGGTCGAGACCCCAGGTTTAGCACTACCAGACCTGGGTAAACAACCCATGCAGGTGGACGCAGGTACCATGCGCAACGATGGCGAATAGGAAGGTGACGTAGAAGAACCGGAAAGTGAGTATTGGTGTCATATAGTGGAGGAGCCGCTTTCTCCAGCTCACGCGCAGTAAGTTCCGCCTGTCTTGGTTCAACATGGTTCACTCTTTCTACTGTTTTGGGAGATTCTCTGTTTTTTACTAGCTTTCGACAGCAGCAGCAGCTGCCAGTTACTCTTGTCTTTTTTGTTTTATTATGATGTATGCAATGAACAATGAATCGGTTTCCCTCTCAAGGGCGGTGAAACTTCTCTTAAAAGAACTGGTTTCCCACTCTGGGCAGTTCGATATTTTGTTAAAGCATGGACATCAAGCCCAGTCTTCAAGCTTCCATAGCTGAACTGAGGCAGTTTTGTAACAATATGTCTTCATAATAGAATTAGTATAATTTAGAAAAAAAAAGAGGGAGTGTTGAAGAATCTAACTAGGATTGGTCTTCATTATATATTTGTCAAAAGAATTTATTATTATTATTAAATTACTTATTAAAGCATGGGTTTCATAATTGGGTCATATTTAGTTTATGGTCCCAATTGTGGACTTCTAGGTTAGTCATTACAGATTTAAATTGATCCTATTAGGGCTTTTAAATCATGTAATAGTAGGTTGTTGGTCAAAATACTACTCCATCAAGTCATCTCCTTCAAAGGTCATCATCTGTGGCAAATCCTCTTCAAAGAAGCACTCTCAAGTCGGCCTCAAATTATTTACAAGTCAACATGCTCAAGTCAGCTTAAAAAAGACACACAGTCATGTCGGCTCACCTTAAAATAGACACAACAATTCATAAAGTTCATGGCGGCTTAATAGGACAGAGATACCACTATAAATAGCCACCTCGACCTATTCCACAGAGGCAGAATTTCAGACACATATCTTTGAGTTTTTGGGATGGTGTGGACTTCTCTGCAATCAAGGTTCAGATTACAAGCTTGGTGAAGGTACAGTAGTACAAAGGCTCGGTGAAGTTGCAGTCTCTATGTCTTGCTGAAATTGCAGTTTATATATCTTGGTGAAGTTGCAGTTCTCTCTATGGCTTGGCTTCTATGCTTGGAGAAGGTGCAATACAGTGGCTCGGTGGCATGATATTAAATGGTGCTATAGTGTTGTGTGCTACATGGATTCGGTGCTATCTCAACAGTACATGAAATCGGTGCTACAAGAACACATTGTTGTCTCAGTGTCACATGAATTTGGTGTCATCTCAACCATGAAGTTCAATGCTACAATGATGTTCGGTATGCTCAGTACTATGATAATGTTTGGTGCTATGTTGCTTGATGTAATGTTGCTACGAGGATGGATTTTAGGTGCAAGCAAGGGAGATCTCCGTGTCATGGAGATCTCGATGCTATCATAGTGAAGGGATGACTTGATGGAGGAATTCTATAGTCTAAGGGTCTTGGTCATCTCATCTTGAACCTATTGAAGAAAGAATTTTGATTGGTTTTTCCCCAAAGAGTGGGGTTTTTCCCTGGCAGCGTGCCTACATCTTGTGTCCTCTTCTATTTGTTTGGGCATTAGTCTTGATGATAAAAGATTAAACACAAGAACACATAATAATAATCACAAGATAATGTCATGATAAGAGAAACTAATTAACTACCATTTCTCTAATAGGGACTACCCCCTTTGGCTTACCTAGGAGAGAGCTTAAACGAAGAGAGTTGGGAATAGGTGACAACCTGTTCTCTAAGTGTTGTGCCTTAAAGACTATACCTTGTGGGGTTGGAAACTTTTCCCACACTTAAGGTGTACATCTTAGGCGACAACAGGTATCTTAGAGGCATCAATGATTATTGCATCACCTTGAATAGTTGTGATAATTATGTTTGTGGCTTTGTTGATTCAGCTTGTGTGGGTGATTTGGACAAAAGGAGATCTACTTTAGGTTATGTCTTTACTCTTGCAAGGGGGGCTATTAGTTGGATGTTGAAACTACAAAAAATGGTTGTTTTATGCACTACAAAGGCAAAGTATATTGTTGTATCCATAGTTTTAAAACTCCGACTTAGATTCAGAACGGGCTAAGGGTCGACTCCGACCTAGTATCAACTTGGCCTAGTTGATTTCAATTTTCAATGACTCGGTTGTTGTAAAAAATACATTAAACATATTTTTTTCTATGAAAAACATATTTTTAAAGATTTTCATTCATGTTTCCAAACTCGAAGCATTAGGATATAAAGAGAAGACAACATATGATCAAAGTATGTTCATGAATATATCTATTATATCAAAATGGCACCCAGTGCACTGTCCAATACATGTAATATACAGAGATCAGAACAAAAACACATAACCAAGGAGGCTCTAAATGGCCTCTACAACAAAACATCACTAGTATCTATTGCTAAACAAGGCAAGATCATCTGGCTCACACTCTGAATTAGTGTCAAACAGGGAAACCCATGGCTCCTCCTCACAACTGCTCCAAAAACCAACTCCAACTCTTCACAAACTCCTCACAAATGCTCACACAAATGCAATGAGATAGTTGTGAGTAAATGTGAGGGGGTTGGGTCACTTTTATAGGCTTGGGAGAGGGGTAGAGGCATTAAGAGAAAAAAACAAAAAAAATTGAGTGTGAAGTCCGAGTTGTTGCCTTTTTTCCCCGCAGACTAACTCGGCCGGTTTAAGACAGGCTCAGCCAAATTGGCCGAATCTTAACGTACCAGTCACTGGACTAGTTTTTCTACCTAGCCGACCCGGGCAAGGGTCTGGCTCAGTCTACCAAGCCGAATCCGATTCGGACCGTCTTAGTTTTAAAACACTAGTTGTATCACATGCTTGTAAAGAGGCAACTTGGTTGAATGGTCTTCTAGGTGAATTTGAAAGAATGCAGAACAACGTAACTGTATTCTGTGATAGTCAAAGTGCTATACATTTGGCTACAAATCCAACTTATCATAGTAAGACCTAAGTCACCGGGGTCGGCAAACATCAATGAAAAAATTCAAAATTCACCGAATTTAATCGGCAGCCGAATATGTTCGATTTTGTTCGGCGAACACAAAGCCGAACCCCAAGCCGAACACAATGTCGAACATGAACATGAAAAAACAGTCGATTAAATTCGTTTTTTTAATTAAATTCGGCAAAAAATCGTTTGTGTTCGTTTAGGTTTGGCATTTTGGTGACATTGGCGTTGCCGCATTCGTAATGGTTTTCATTGCCGCGTTGTATTTGCTCCTGCTCACGAATAGCGCTCGGCCGCCAATGCCACAACGCACAGGTGACAACTCCAAGCTCCACGGGCTCACAGCGCACAGGTTACAGGCATAGCTCCACGGGTCACAGGCTACAGGCACAGCTCGAGCCTCGGCCCTCACCTCTCCGTAGGCTCACACTGCCCAGTGCCCACTACCCACTACTGGCCCGGGCTCACACGGTACACGGTAAGTTCACTCGTCTCAATTACATCTATGATCCCCTTGCTACCCCGCGCTCTAACAACACGTAACAGGAAAACAAAAAGGGGCTTTGTTCTTATTATTAACACTTGAAACTTAGCAATGTCCTGTTGTCTCCGTTTATGAGCTCAAAAGAGACAGGGACACATTACTTTCAAACAAACAATAGAAGAAAACAGAGAACCAGGAAACCAACCCCTCAAACGCACAAAGTAACAAGATATTCATATTTCGATGGCATTGTTAAACTTCATCGTTCAGAATCCAAATCTGCACTCACAGAATGAAACATACAACCTAGGGCCTCAATCATAAGACAGTGTAACTCTTGTTGCTATACTGTTGTTAGTTGATATTTGGAAGAAGCTCTTACTACTGCATAATGATTAGAAACCCTTACTGTCTACTTCAGATAATGATAATGAAGACACTGCAGTAACAAAATGATGATATAGCCCAAACTGCTTATTGTTGAAGATGTAAAAGCCCTAACCACAGATTTCTTCAATAATATAGTGCCTCAATAGTGGAAACCCTAATTATTGATGGTTAATCCCTAATTCATAACTTCAACATACTAGAAGATAAGATTCAGAATTGTTTGTTCATACCTCTGTTCTTGCTAGAAGAAGATTCATATTTAGAAGTGTTCAGGCAATGTATCCGGTGGGTGCAATTCTTCATTAATTGCAGAGTTGTGACATACCTCTGTTTGCTCATAAAGTTACCTTAGATCAAGATGTTGCATGGAATTATTTCTTATAAACGTAGTGAACAGGCTTTAGACTTGCAGGCTGTAGGATGAGGCCCTATACTCAAGGGTTACTTTCAAACTTGCACCACAATTCTTCAAAAACTTCACTTGTCCAATAAAACTCCAAATACTCCTTTGTCCAAGGTTTAAAACACTCCCAAATATGTGACTGTCCAAGGCTCCAAATGCTTCCAAATAAGTGACTGTGTTCAACTCTTTAAAGTGTAACTGTTCAGCTGACTGTGAAAAAAAGAGGCTCGGAAAATATACAAGTGGATACCAATACCAAAATTTACTAAACCCTGCCATACCAAAAACAACAATAATTCTATCATACAGTACAGATCCTAAAACTTGGGGCTGTAGCTTGTAATTTGTTGACTTATAGTAATAGAACAGTTTAGTGAAACACAGATTAAATTAGAGAAAGGGTACAAAGTTCAAACAATTTAGTGAAACACAGATTAAATTAGTAAAAAATGTATATACAAAATCTAATAGGTGGTGTAATGACCTGTAGGCTGCAGGTAGCAATTATAATTTATAGGCTACAGGCTACAACACAGGCTTACAACCTACAAGCTTCCAGTGTCCACGTAAGAAAACAATTTTTTTACTGCATTTTTATTTAAATAATTAACATATACAGGTTTTAAATATATTGTGTTTGGACTGTCAGACCAGACAGTCCAAACACAATATATTGTAAGTCTGTATATTAAAAAAAAAAAATTACAGTCTAGAAGAAATTTCATTATGCAAAATTATTTAGAACTAATTCAAATGTAATTTAAAAAAAAAATTGTAGACATTTCACCCACTGTGGTTCACTTCAACAATCAAGATTCAAAACTTTTAAACTTCAATGGCACCCCCAAAATCAACTACTATAGCATGGAATTTTGTCAAAAAAGATGGGAAAAATCTTGATGTGTGAGATTTGTGGGCATCAATTCACTGGCTCTTTAACTAGAGCTGTGGATCACCTTCTCAGTATTAGCAATGGCAGTGGAGGTGGTGTTGAGGGCTGCACTAAGATCTCAGATGAAAAAAAAGCCGCAGTAGAGAAAAGCTATTCCTCTTCAAAGGGGGAAAAGGAAAAAAGGGCGCAGAAGAGACAGTGAATTGAGAGGGACATTGCCATGTCTTCCTCAAACACTAATTCAATCTCAGCCATTGGTGGATCAAGTTCTATTGCTGTAAAAACAGGTGGAACCAAAACATTAAATCAATTCTGGAAACCTATGGAGAGACAAGAAGTTGATGATGTTGTTGCAAAAAAATTTTATGCATGTGCAATTCCCTTTAATGTGGCCAGGAGTCCATATTTTAAAAATGAAATTAAAAAGGCCATTGATTTTGGAAAGGGCTATGTTCCTCCCGGATCTGAAGCTTTAAGGACCACTTTGCTAAAGAAAACAAAAGGTAGAGTCACAGAAAAATTGTCTGAGATTAAAGAGTCTTGGAAGCATACAGGATGCACAATTTTGAGTGATGGTTGGTCAGATTTGTGTCATCGCCCATTGATCAATGTGCTTGTGTACAGTCCTCGAGGGGTACTTTTCTTGAAGGAAGTTAATGCAATGGATCAGGTGAAGACATCAGAATTTATTTTTGAAATTTTGGATGAAGCAATTCAAGAGGTTAGTGTGGAAAATGTGGTCCATGTTGTTACAGATAATGCATCAAATTGTGTTGGTGCAGGGAAGATGATTATGGAAAAGTATAATCATATTTATTGGACCCCTTGTGCAGCTCACTGTTTGGATTTGATGTTGCATGATTTAGCGAAATTTCCTTGGGTCAATGAAACAATACGAAGAGCCAAAACAATTGCAAACTTCATCATCAACCATCGTCTCACTTTGAGCATATACAGGGAGAATGCATCTAAAGAGTTTTTGAGGCCTTGTGATACAAGGTTTGCTACTTTCTATATTACTCTGAAAAGAGTTGTTGAGGAAAAAGGAAGCCTAAGAGCTGTTTTCTGCAATACTGAGTGGGAAAGATCTCCCCTTTAAAAAAAAACTAAGGGGAAACATGTTGAACAAATAATGTTCAATAATGGCTTTTGGGAAAATTCAGACAAGGTTTTAAAAATATGTGGCCCAATTGTTAATGTGCTCCGCATGGTTGATGGTGACAAACCTTGTATGGGTTTTGTTTATGAAAGTATTGATCGTTGCAAAGAGGCCATTGCAAGTGCTTTTAATAATGTGGAAACTGATTACCAGGAGATATGGGAAGTAATTGATCAAAGATGGAAGATGATGCATAGTCCATTACATGCAGCAGCATGTTATTTGGACCCTAGATTGTTTGGGTTACCAAGACATAGGGATGAAGAAGTCATGAATGGACTTATTCATGCTATTGAGAAGCTACATCCAGATCCAGCAATTGCAGGTTTGGTCAGATCTCAGTTGAGGGCATACAGGTTAGAAGAAGGGCTATTTGGTACACAATCAGCAAAGTATGATAGGAGCAGAAGTAATCCAGCAGTATGGTGGGAGTTTTATGGTCCAGGGGCACCAGAATTGCAAAATTTTGCAATTCGTATCTTAAGTCAAGGATCAAGTGCATCAGCATGTGAAAGGAATTGGAGTTCCTTTGACCACATTCATTCCAAGAAAAGAAATAGATTGTTATCTGGAAGATTAGAAGATCTTGTGTATGTTCGTAGTAACTTGCAGTTGGCTTTGAAAAATGTGTCTAAAGAGTCATCCAATTCTTTTACTCCGTGGATCGATCCTGTTCCTAATGCATCAAGGGATGAAGCTGATTTTTACAATGATAGTGACATTGACAGGGAATTCAGTGATGAATCTGATGCTGAGGCATCTAGCAGATTCACAACCCATACTGCTCTTGATGATATAGAACTTTTTGATATCACAAGTGGGCCACGAGAACATCAAGAATAAAACTTGTGTTCTCGTTTTAGACTTCTAGTTTACTTTTTGCATGAACAATATTCTAAAACTGCCAAACTACTTTAAAGTTTATATATTTTGAATATTTTTTTATCAGATTGTTTTCAATATATGAAATCTGATATGGCCCATGGTTTTGTTGAATTTGATATTCTTATAGTGCTACTAGCCTACTGCTAATGTCTATGATGAATTTCTCACCTTGTTTACTATGTATGGAAGACTGAAGTTGGTTATTTATTGGAAATTTGGCACTCACTTTCATGGTTTATAAATTATATGTGGAAATGATGTAAATGTTGAGCAATAATCCTATCATCTATGTGCTTGCAATGTGCATTATGCACTTTGAAAATTGACATGCTTATTTATTTTTGTGCATCATATTTATCTTTCAACATGCTTAAAATTGTTATATATATATATATATATATATATATATATATATATTCAAATTTCTATATGTCGAATTTTATGCCGAACTTTATCGGCAAAATTTTTGGTGCCGAAATTTATTCGAATTTCAATGTCGCCGAACTCGAACACGAACACGAACCTGGTGACTTAGAGTAAGACTATGCATATTGATATATAGTACCATTTTGTAAGATAAGTTATTGATGGAGGTGGAGTATATCTTAAAAATGTCCACACAAGAAAACTGTGCAGACATGATTACAAAACCAGTGTTGTGAGAGAAGTTGCGGTGGTATTTAGCTTCTCTTGGCTTACAAAAGAGGCAATGAAAGGAATTTGGCAAGGTCAAGGTATTAGGAAATTGTTGTCAAGGTAGAGATTGTTAGAGTATGACAACAATTTAGTGAAAATAATTGTAAAAGCATGAATTTACCGAAGTAAATCATTTGTTACAGTTACTTTAACAATGTTGGTTTTGGAAACCAAATGATAGTTATCAAAACTATTGTAATGGTGCCTACTTCGTTTATGAAGATTGAGAGATTGAAGAGACATGTAAGCCTCATTGTAATTGTCCCCTGATAATAACACAAAAACCTTACCTTGCCTGTGGATGTTTCATTGACAAATCATCAGGGTTTACCATGTAAACTCTCTGCGTATCATTAATCTTTGTCATTATTTTTCTTGCAATTGAATGCTTCAACAGACTCTGAATACCAATAGTTCTGTTTTTGTGTATATGCATTACCAGACACCATGAATCCCAGATTGTAGGTACACCATATTTAAGGAATTTTAGAATATGTCAATTTCACTTGAAGCTTGATGATGACCAGCCAAGAACCCATATTCATATAATTATGAACAGATTTGATATGTTGTACAGTTATCAAAGATACTAATGGCATACAACAATAGAACAGTTCATATGTTTCTACAATGTATTATAATATAGTATTACAACCTACCAAAAATTTCAGAATTTAATTAGGCTTCGAATCTACTGCCAATAATGTTATTATCATTTTTCCTGCTACATTTACTGGGTGCTTTACTACAATTAAAAATGTCAATAGTAATCAACTTTCAATATGGTTTTGACTTACTTTAAGTTGTTTATTTGATTTACAGGTTGGAGGGTTGGGTGGGCAATTGCACCTGTTGAAATTGCATCTGCAATAAGGAATATTCATGTTAAACTCACAGATTCAGCTCCGGCACCCTTTCAGGAGGCTGCTTTGATTGCCCTCCAAAGTGTGCCTGAATACTTTGAAAGTCTGAGAATGGTGAGCCAAAAAGAACTGTTGTTCCTAATTTTTCCAATTTTAATGTTTTATGTGGCTTTCAGAATTTCCTTTCTTCCTTTTCCATGATACTTTGCTACATTGTAGGAGTATAATGAACGAAGAGAGTTTATGGTGGATTTGCTGAATCGGATTGGATTCAAAGTTCATTTCAAGCCTCAGGGAGCTGTCTTTGTGTTTGCAGAATTGCCTGAGACATGTGCAATGAGCGACGTAATTCTTTTTCTCTACAACTGTTTTGAATTAAGCTTATTTGACATAAAAACTTATGTAGAGTATTGAGTGAGTATTGTTGTACCATACTTGGATTGGAAGCCACTATTTTAAAAAGCTTTTTCCATTTACAGGTAGAATATGTAGTCAAGTTGATCAGAGTTGCAGGTGTAGCTGCGGTCCCTGGGTGTGGCTTCTTTCATACTAGAGAAAAATTGAGCAGGAAGGAATCTTCTCAATCAATTTCAGGTCCTGTTAGTACACCAGAGTCAATAGGACGATGTGAGGGCTTTCACACACTCAAGGATTACAGGGACAGGTATATTAGGTTTGCATATTGTAAAAGCAAAGCCACTCTTATGGCTGCCGCAGAGAAACTGAACAAATATAATGGCTCAATTATATTGCATGATATCTAAAAATCATTTGAGACTGATTTACAGAATTATGGTCTTGAATCTTCTCAATCAATTTTAGGTCAGGTTAGTATACCAGAGTCAACGGGACGGTGTGAGGGCTCTTACACTAATGTACTACAGGAACAGGTATATTGAGTTTGCATATTCTAAAAGAAAAGCCACTCTTATGGTTGCTGCGGAGAAACTGAACAAATATAATGGATCACTTGTAATGCATGAGATCTGAACAAATATAATGGATCACTTGTAATGCATGAGATCTAAAATCATCTGACACTGGTTCAGAGAATTGCGATCTTTGAATACATTCAATTCAACATGGGTTTGGTTTAGTCTATAACGTTGGTTCCTTGGGATTTCAACCAACGTTTGCTCTTACCAATTTGAGCTTTAATTGATTTGACCTTTGCTACTTGACCAATGAAAATTTATTTAGTTTTTCTCGGGCCATGTCCTTGTTTGATATCAAGGCAGGAGCTATAAAAGCAAACTGTTCTTAATGCACTCTGGCATGCCTTACTCAACATTTTCAACCTAACAATGTGACAATAATTATACTAGCAGTTGCTCTAAAAAGTGCAAAAAAAAATCGATAAGATTGTTAAATTGTGATAATTTCAAAGACTTGTGTAATTGAATTCAACATCCCAATATTATCACCTTTCAAAGGATAATACAAGACTATTTAAATAAAAAAAATGAAAAGTACAATCTCAACCCATTAATTGATTAACTTTGTACTGTCAATATGAAAATAGCACAATGAAATTGAGAATATAGCTTAATTTCCTCAAATAAATAAAATGCTTAACTTAATTACTTAATTGGATCAATGGATAGTTATAAAAATGAAAGAATAGAAATTTTCATTTTAAAATATAATTTTACTTAGTTATTCATTAGGAACAGAATGATTTTTATTTATATAATTTCAAAAAATAAAAAATTGACATCTTTAATTAATTATGAAATTATCCGTAATAATAACAAAATAGTGAATTTACAAATTGCATTGATTCAGTCCCTTGAAACCACATGATTGAATTGACTCAAAACCTCTAAAAATAGATATGCTAATCTTAGTTCACACATACATGATTGACACTTTCTAAATTAGAACTCTAGCATGATTGCCACATCTTAAATTTAGACTATTTATAAATTGCCTAAAAATACATGCTAACTGAATGTCATTTAGAGATAATCTCCAACACTCAAAATATTCTAAAATATTATGTATAGATTAAATCCTTAAGTCATTAATAATTAAATTAAAATTATAAATCCCTATTCCAAAATAAATACACATGCCTATATAATTAAATATCAATTTATATTAATTTAAATAATAATGTGAATCACAAAAATATGTTTAAACAAATGATTATATAAAAAAATTAGCATGTAAAATAAGGGAAATTAATCCAAATAAATTTAGGGCTACTTTCTATAAAGGAATTTTTTTTGTATTTTAAAATTAGCAATGTATTACATATTTACATAGGCAAATTCTTTCCTTTTCCATTTAAAAAGCTTTTTAGGCCTTTGCAAAAAAATTAAAAAAAAATTAGAAAATGGTAAACTTTCTTATTCCATTATGATTTTCCATTTTTGTTTTTTGTATCTTCTTACTTTCTCTTTTCCATTTTCTAAGTTTTTCAAGTCGCTAAAAGGAAAAATGAAATTAGAAAATGGTAAACTTTCTTACTCCAATATCATTTTTCATTTTCTTTTCTATTTTTTTACTTTCCCTTTCCCATTTTCTAAGTTTTTTTTTTTAATTATTTGGAAGCAAAAATGAAATTAGAAAATGGTAAACTCTCTTATTCCATTATGGTAAAATAATTTGAATCACAAAAATATGTTTAAACAAATGATTATATAAAAAAATTAGCATGCAAAATGTATAACAACAAATCCTCAGGTCAAAATCTTTCTCAACATCCTAACCTTGGAAAGATATAAAATGTTGATTCTCTATTTAAATTTGGAATTATTTTAAAAGCAATAATGGAGAGGGCTGGTTTTTCTCAAATGCACTTACAATTTAGTAAGATTGTAGAAGAATTCTCCAGCCATTTTGAATTATTATTGCGAGAATTTTGCATAGTAAAAAATACTATATAAAAATAATAGGTTAAAACTCACTTTAAATACTATTGAAGTTGAAATATATTTTTTAGAAGTTTAAATAATATTGAAGTTGAAATATATTTCTTACAAAATTAAGGAATGTGATAATGAACATAAATAAATTCATTTGTTTTATAAATAAATTCATTATTTTATTATTATTATGAATAATTTTATAATTAATTAAACATATAGGTTAACCTTATAAAGTTTTTTTTAATTATTTTTCATTCTTTCCTTCCTTAGTTATTGGGATCTTTTGGTGCACAATGCATTTAAGCAAATTAAGTCCCACTCACATTCACGATAAATACACATTCATGATAACTAAAGATTATCTTACTTTTACATTCTAATTTTAATTTTTAATTCTAAAATATAGAAAATAGAAAATCATTAAATATTTATGAAAAAACTTATCACACATATTTAAAATATATTGCGGAAACTTCAACATTATATAAACACATTTACAAATTGGAAATTATTATATTAATTTTTTCAACTTTCCTACAAATAAATTTTTCAACAGTGGACATGCACATATTATAGATTACACAGTTACGATTATGCATGGGCCTCCACAAAAGGTAATAATAATACATTGCCAAAGTAATTAGAAGGTATTCCCATGTTTGTTAAACGGGTACGACCATCTATAACCAAACCTATGCTACAATTTTGATCATTGTGGATCCCCTGACTAAGGATCAGCAACTTCCAGAGGTAAGCAGAAAAGGCAACCAATTTGCTATACTGTTTAACGTGTTGATTTGCATTACTTTGGAGAACCTGAACATCTTTGGCGGTCAGGTAATAGATCCTGCTAACTAGAGAAGGAGGAAGATCTTTTTTCTTTGATTTTTCTAAATGCAGAGAAGAGTATCTCGTATTCATTTCCTTAATTGTAGAGCAATAATAAGGAGGTTGTCGAGCTCGTAACAGGGGTCGATTAAAGTTGGGTTTCAACATTTCAATGGACTCCTTTCGAGAAAGCTTTGTCCACGATAATAAAAACATATTGGTAGAAAATGCATCAGCGATCCTATGATCAAATGTACACCCAATAATAATACCCCCGCAACTAAATTCTGTTAGCTAAACACACATAAACCAATCGTTTTCCATAATAATCCCTGAAGTCAAAATAATTTCGAATAAAAATTTACTATACTCATACGTACGGTTTAATAAACGATTGCTTCTCTTATTATTGTGTGTGAAGGGAGATGTAGAAAGGCCCAACGCAAAATTAGCATATTGCATTGAACAAAGTTAAAAATACAGGAAAGCTTACTTGGGTAGAAAATACGGAGTTATTTGAAAGCATATGAACGAGCTTCCCCTCAATGGTTTTATCTAGATTGTAGAAGTCTAGCTCAACAAGTCCTATGTTCGCAGTAGCTTCGATGAATTCAACAACATGGTTGTTGGAAAGCAGTTCCGGCTCCCCAGAGGTATTGGATACCATTTGGCCAGCAAAAACATAGTAATAAGCCAATGCCTCTGATAGTGAAATTTTTAGATCATGAGTAGCTTTCTCTGCAAAGGAAGATAGGGATCTGGGAGTGGGCTGTTTATAACATAAGAAAACGCTCACTGAAACAGGAGGAATGGTCAGATCCAAATTGGGCAACTTAGGGCTACTTTCTATAAAGGAAATTTTGGAAAGATTCTTGATTCTATTGCCAAAAGAATCAGCTATGAAGAGAAATTCCTTAAATTTTGGAAAGATTATTGATTCTATTTCCAAAAGAATTAGCTATCAAGAGAAATTCCTAAAAAATTAAGGAAATGTGTGATCTTACTAATGTTAGACCGGGTAAGTAACTACAAAGCAGACATGTGTCATTAGTGACATGTGTCAGTACAACAATGAATTGGTTGACGAAAAAGAAAAGAAATGATTCAAAAGAGAAGGCCTGTCAGCCTAAAAATGACATATTTATTGTGGAAAAAATGGTTATATTGGTAAATATTTAAATTTTTATTTCAATGTCGATATGTATTTTGATAATGTTGTAATAAATTTTTCAATTGAATTTATCTTGGGTGATTGGGAGAAATGATTGTTATCTTCTCTACTTAGATTTAGTTGCCACAAGTGACATGTTGAGCTTATATTGAGTGTATTTTGTAATGACTTTAAGCCTTGTGGTTGAATGGCCTTGAATCCCAATGAATATTTTATTCTTTCCTAAGGACTAAAAGCTAAAGTGTAACTAAGGTGTTTTTAGTTGTTAAAAATCCAAATCACTAGGGTGTTTTTGGTTGTTAAAATTGGATTAATGTTATAAATTTTAAACTCCAAACCTCTCCAAACCGTCGCCACTTCATTCTAGGCCCTTATTGAATCCTCCTCGGGTACGACTACAAGTTTAGTCTCTTTACCATTAACTTTACCTCACAGTTTCGAGGACCTTATATATATATATATATATATATATATATATATATATATGATTTGATTTGAGTTAAATGTTATAAATTTTATATAGTTATGTTATCAAAAAAAAAATCTGTTTAAAATTAAAAAAGAAAAAAGAAAAAATTAATTGTTTTAACAAGTTTAAAAAACTTCAAATTTTAACAGATACACACAAATAATAAGATCATTTTATATTTGGTCATTTTAGTGATTTTTTTATAATTTAAATTTTATAAGATACTAAAAAATTTAATAGTATATGAAATAAAATAGAGTTGAAAAGGGATTGATTCTTAATCTGGCTATAGCTCTGAAACAATGTGGACGAGGGTTGAGTCTTTGTCAAGGACAGGGCTTGAGGGCCCTAATAATCTAATTTGGTGTTGAAGAATGTAACTAGGTTCAATCTTCATTAATGTATTTGAGTCACTATGTAATGTACTTGTCAAAAGAATGAAGAAAATCAATTTTATTATTATTGAATTGACTTGTTAAAGCATGGGTTTCATGCTTGGGTCAATTGTCATAAGTGAAGCCTCCATTGAAGGCTTTAGGATTGTTTATTTGGGTCAAAGTCATTTTGTTGTTTGGTCAAAGACTCCTCCATCAAGTCTCCTTACTGTCGGCTCCAAATAGATCATCATCAAGTCGACTACATTCAACTGAACTTAAGTCAACCTCAACATATATGGAGACACAACCCTTTAACAAAGTCATGCCTGCCTATTACACATGGAGACAAATATATATATGAGTATAAGGTCTCCGCATTACACCACCATGGAAGTTCGGATTAATTATAGAGATAATTTTGGGTAACCACAGAGATAAGCTTCAACGATATTCTCGGCATACCTTTCTGAAATAAAATGTGGATTACAATGGAGACTAACGACAAAATTTCGGTGATATCTCACAATGACTCGATGCTATTTCAGGTCAATGCTATTACAGTGACCACAATAACCTTATCTCGATGCTAATACAATGACCTCAGTTCGGAACTATTACACTGAATTCAGTTCAGCGATATCACAGTAACCTCAGTTCAGAGCTATTACAATGACTTCAATTTAGTGGTATCACAGTGACCTCAGTTCGGTGCTCTTATAGTGATAAGGTCTCATTGCTAGTACAATGATAATATCTCGGTGCCATTATAGAGATAAGGTCTCGGTGGTATTATAGTGATGATTTCTCAGTGTAAACACAGTGACAAGAATTTGTTGCTAACACAGTGACATGGATCTTGGTATGCAAAAACAGTGAAAGGAAGAACAAACATGGATGACTTGATGGAGGGAGTCTTTAGTCTAGGTTGTAAGGGTCTTGGTTGTCTCATCTTGAATTTACTGAAGGAAGAATTTTGACCGAGTTTTTCCCTAGAGTGGGGTTTTTCCCTGGCTGCGTGCCTACATCTTGTGTCCTCTTCTATTTGTTGCTTGGCATTAGTCTTAAGGATAAGAAAATATAAATCGAAAGAACAAATAATAATAACGAAAAAATCACAAGATAATGTCATAATAAGATAAAACGTTTAACTGCCACTCCTTGGATTTGTCAACATGGTATCAAAGGCAGTTTGAAGACCACTTATACATCGAAGAAGAATGACTCGGATTATCATTCAAAAATTTATGTCCTAAAGATGGATCCCCATTGGGATTCGAAACGTCAACAATTTTTTGGTAACATTGTGGATAATCCGAGTCATTCTTCTTTAATTAACAACCACAGAAGCTTAAAAACCATCACTTATACATCTTTGAAGTATTCTTATTGAAAGGTTCTACATGTCAAGATCAAGATGGACACTTCTGGAACTAAGATCACAAAGAGCTACTTCAATCTTTATTCACCATATCAAGGCACCTTGAAGAAGGAGAATTTTGATACACCACCATAAAGGAATTCAGATCAATTTTCAAAAAATTAGGATCAGAAAATTCACAGTCTAGAAGATATATAACTTGCTCAAATTACAAAGAAGGTTTTTGAAATCAAGTGACGCGGTTTCAGTCTACCACAGTCAACTTGTGAAATCTTAGAAGCAATTGCAGTGTGAATACCAGTGTATATCTCAATAGACATGACAGTGAAGTCACAACCAGAGTCATATAGATTTCAGAAGAAGGATTTGGGCTCAGTATATGTTGAAGCACTAAGTATTCAAGATAAGGTCAAGGCAGTGACATGTCTATGGGTTGAAGTACTATAAGTTCAATAAAGAAGTACAATCCACATCTTGTTGAGGGAAAGGAACTCGTTCCAGTTTCCTGTGACCAAGGACAAGGCCATCTCCACATAATTGAAGAATTCGAAGTATGTTCTAAATCAAGTCTTGAGGAAATTCAAGTAAGTATTGTCAAGATGCACATGCAAGTCTAATGAGTTATCAAATTAGAGGTATGTAATCACATAGGACGTATGTACATAAGCTTTTAGATTTTCAATAACATATTAGAACTTTAATCCTTATCCTCTAGTATTTACAAGCAATCTAGATGTCAAGTGAAAGTCCTAATGTTGATTAAAAGAATTAATAACCTGATCTTCGATATCATAGGATTCTATCCTCCATACATAAAAGATTTAACCTGAGAAATTAAATCATGTTCTTGGTATCACATGTTTTGCTTGAAAGTATGCATTACATGTATAGAAGATCATGGCTTACACTTCAAGGAATTCCTACAAGGTTTGTTAAGAAATAAAGGCATGTCTTAAATCATAAGCTTTGTTCTCTTTATGATCATTCTCTTTGGTAATCCATTATACATTACTAACATTGCTATTTCTAGCTCTCTTGAATAATGAAGATTCTTGTTTCTGGTGATTCATCATCTGATAAATCTACCCTCCTCATATATATATTTTTTTGTGTAAGAACCCTAGAAAGGTTCTCTGGAAAAGCCTAACTTAAGGTTATGTTGACAATGTGTGAAACCCTAGCCTACTTAGGGTTATTGAGAATTTCTATTTGAAGTTTTAGTGATGATGTCATGTTTGGGGTTTTGGTGTGATCATGAAAACCCTAACTTGTTGGGGTTGAATGATGTCTGAAATCTCAAGCCTTTGAAGTTTTGTTATAATAGGGTTTGCTTTGCTATGTTATGAAACGCTTAGGGTTTGGTCGAGTCCATAAGAAAAACCCTTGTTATCTATTTAAAGTAAGGTCCTAGGAATGAATCCCTAGGTATGTGTTCTTTTGGTTAAAACCCTAGCTTGGTCTATGTCGGTATATGTCTAATATATTAATATTGTCTGGCATATGTTTGATGATGAATTCCTAGATATATTTGTTGACCTAATTATTAATGGTCATATGTCCTAGGGTTTGGAAACAAACCATAGTCAAAGTTTGAAGTTATAAGATGATGTTGTTTGGAAAATCTAAGGTTTTGCAGCTAAACCCCTGTAGTTAAAGATGTGTGATATAACAATCTAGAGAACTTATAAATGGAAAATCTAGGGTTTACATCAAACCCTAGTAGAAGCTATTCATGTTATTAAGTTGTGATAGGTTTTGATTGTTGGAGCTCATGTATGAAATCTAGGGTTTGCATCCTAGTAGAAAGTCTAACATGTGAATTCTGAAAATTGTTAGTTGCATTACTTGTTTGAATTGTTTCTAGGGTTGGCTATATGAAAGAACTTGTCATATTTTTGAAAGTAATGTTAAGACCCTAGATGTAACGAGACTGATATTGTGTTTGAGCTACTAATGTGATTTAGGGTTTGTGACAAAACCTGGACAAGAAGATGAAGTGCTGAAGTATAGTCTCTTGTTGATTATGTTTGTAAATTCTGATGTTTCCGCTACTATAGGATTTTGTTATGACTAAATTGATGCTTCCATTAGGGGATTTTTGAGGTCTAAAATGAGCCTCCTAAGGAAAATGTACAATCAAAATTCACTTTATGAGAACCAATCACATTTTAGGGGATGACATCATCCCTAATGGTTGAGGTGGCATTGCTTGAGTTAAAGGTACTTATTTGTCACATTCTCAATGGTGAATAAAAACTCATGGTTAACCATGGTAGTGCTCTAAGTACTTTTAAAGTCAAAGTAAAATACTCATAATAAATGTCATTTCACACTTTTTGAATAAAAATATATTATTGTCATTTCATATTTCTTGAAAGAAACAATGCATATCCCCATACATTTATTATAGTATATTAGTTACATGTTATTATACAATTTAAATAATATAAATTTTAATTAATAGCATATAATATAATTAAGAATTTTTAAATTTTAAATTTTTATTTTATTTGAAATTATTTAAGTACAAATGACAAATGCATTAGTTGTTCAATGATAATGATTTTTTCTTGAAAAACTCATACTTATTTATAGTCACATCAATACAATTTTTTTATTAATTTTATTTTGGTACAAATTTTGAATTGACTTTAACTATGGTTACATGGATTGTGGTGAAAAAAGTGAATTCCAAATTCATAAATATTAATTTATTGGTTTAGCTATTATTTTATTATTTCCTTAGGAGGTCCATTTTAGACCTCAAAATTCCCCTAATGTATATATTTTGTTGTACTTACTATCTAAATTGTGCAGGTACATCATCTTCAAGATGGTGAAGATGTTTGTAAGAAAAGGTTGATATGATAAGCATGATGAGAAGGATGGAAGCTATGAAAGATTCTCCAATATCGCAAGAAGAAGTTGATCTCCTAGGTTAAGAGGGAGCTTGGATAGAAGAAATCTCTCTAGTTGAGAGGGAGGGAATAACATAGTTTTGTTTGATGAATGTATTTTGATATGTTGCTACATGTGAAGTAGGAAAGGAAAGTATATGATTGAGGAATTTTATGTCAAAGATTCATAGTCCTATTGAGATAAGTTGAGAATCAACATCGAGATATCTGGAAGACCCTAAAGGTTGTATTTGGTTATGTAATTTTGAAAGTGTACTATTGATTGGGGTTTTGTTTTTACAGGTAAAAATCTCTCAAAAGTTTTGATAGCATGCTGGTTCCAATCAGTTTTATTGTGAGAGATTTTTTGTTGAGGCTTTGCGAGTGAAGCATTGCCTGGAGGACATCAGACCAACACTTTGTTTTGATGCCTGGTAGGGAGGGTGACATTGGTTGGATGATCACCTAGATCCATGGGTTGGTGGTTAGTAAGTAATGCTGATGGTACCTAAAGAGACTGAAAGCTTGAGTCCAACTTTGTCCCACTCGGATAGATTGCCTTGGTCAGGAATCTAGTTTGTGGCATTGTGATGCCTAAATTGTTGAGAGACCTTGGATAGATTGCCCTGGTCAGGAATCTAGTTCCATGGCATTGCAGTGCCTAAAATTCTTCGTAGATGATGTGTTTTGAGATATTCCATGTATCTCTCTGATTATATGTAAATATGAATACCTTGCTAGTTAAGAGGAAGTGTTGAAGGATGTAACTAAGTTCGGTCTTCATTAATGTATTTGAGTCACTATATAATGTACTTGTCAAAAGAATGAAGAAAATAATGTTTATTATTATTGAATTGACTTGTTAAACCATGGGTTTCATGCTTGGGTCAATTTTCATAGGTAAAGCCTCCATTGAAGGCTTTATGATTGTTTATTTGGGTCAAAATCAATTTGTTGATTGGTCAAAGACTCCTCCATCAAGTCTCCTTATTGTCGATTTCAAATATATCATCATCAAGTCGACTACATTTAACTGAACTCAAGTCGGCCTCAACATATATGGAGACACGACCCTTCAACGAAGTCATGGCGACCTATTACGCATGGAGACAACTATATATATGAGTATAAGGTCTTCGCATTACACCACCACAGAATTTCATATTAATTACAGAGATAATTTCGGGTAACCATAGAGACAAGCTTTAGTGATATTCTCGACATACCTTTCTGAAATAAAATGTGGATTACAGTGGAGACTAAGGACAAACTTTTGGTGATATGTCACAGTGACTCGATGTTATTTCAATCTCATAGTTTTGGTGCTATTACAATGACCACAATAACCTTATCTCAGTGCTAATACAGTGACCTCAGTTCAGAGCTACTACAATGACATTAGTTCAATGATATCACAGTAACCTTGCTTCGAAGCTATTACAATGACTTCAATTCGGTGGTATCACAGTGACCTCAGTTTGATTCTCTTATAGTGATAAGGTCTCAGTTCTATTACAGTGATAAGATCTCGATGCCATTACCATGATAAGGTCTCGATGGTATTACAGTGATGATGTATCAATGCAAACATAGTGATAAGAATTTGTTGCCTACACCGTGACATGGATCTTGGTATGAAAACACAATGAAAGGAAGAAAAAACAAGGATAACTTGATGGAGGGAGTCTTTAGTCTAGGTTGTAAGGGTCTTGGTCTTCTCATCTTGAACCTACTAAAGGAAGAATTTTGATCGGGTTTTCCCCTGGAGTGGGGTTTTTCCCTAGCTGTGTGCCTATATCTTGTGTCCTCTTCTATTTTTTTCTTGGAATTAGTCTTGATGATAAGAAAATATAAATCGAAATAAAAAATAGTAATAACGAAAACATCACAAGTTAATGTCACAATAAGAGAAATTGTTTAATTGCCATTCCTTGGATTTCTCAACATTTGGATCTAGATCTAGAGCTAATTGAATATCCAAAATACCCTTATGAGGGCCTCCAAATATGGTCTGACCCAGGGAGGCCCGCCCTTTGACTCCTTTAACTCCTTGGGAGCAACCCCTATCTTGTCAAACCCACTTTTGTGGTAGGGCGATTGCCCCTCTTCACCACGACGAGTCCCTTTTCGATTTCAACCTCCTGCTCACACAACCTCCACACTTAACCCATGTCGCTTTCTCCAGCAGAAGATCCCCTCCAAACCATTATCGCTTCGTTCTAGGACCCTATTGGACCCTCCTCAGATACGACTACAAGTTTAATCTCTTAACCATTAAGTTTACCTTTCGAGGACCTGACAACCCTTGTTACAATAAACACCACTTGCCTACCTACCAACTCTCCTGATTTCCTTTGTGACCTACTTACCTTGGAAATGCACAATTGAGATACCTTCTAAAATTTCTGGTCATCTTCCCTTCAGCTGGCATCAAATTTTGTCTAAAAAACAAGTAAAAAATGTGTGAAATGGAAGGACGAAACTTGGTTTGGGTGCAGATTTCAAGTTGAACTATATCACCAAAATGGAGGAAATTGTTGTGTTAGGTAGTTTTACAAGAAAAAGAATGGATATGGCGGTAATGAGGAGCGGAAATGCAAAAAAAAATTCTCTTCTACTAGGATACTTGCCTTGATGTATCATTCTAGCAAAGGGTTGGATGGATGACACACGTCCTCTCAGGTGGATTTTAGTTTTATGTTATAAATTTTATATAGTTATGTTGTTAAAAAAATGTATTTGTATTTAAAATTAAAAATGGTTTTTTAATTGTTTTAACAAGTTTTAAAAACTTCAAATTTTAACAGACATGCATATAATAAGATTATTTTATCTTTTATCATTTTAGTGGTTTTTTTATAATTTAAATTTTACAAGATACCAAAAAATTTAATAGTATATAAAATAAAATAGAGTTGAAAAGGGATTGATTCTGGATTGGATACAACTTTGAAACAATGTGGATGAGGATTGAGTCTTTTCTAGGCACAAGGCTTGAGGGCCCTGAATAATCTAATATGGATCTAGATCTAGAGTTTATTGAATATTCGGAAGACCCTTATGAGGGCCTCCAAATATGGTCTGACCCGGGGAGGCCCCCGCTTTGACTCCTCTGACTCCTTGGGAGCAACCACTATCTTGTCAGACCCACTTTGGTGGTAGGGCGGCTGCCACTCTTCACGGCGACAACTCCCTTTTCGATTGTGACCTCCTGCTGCCACAACCTCCACACTTCACCCCAGTAGCTTTCTCCAGTAGCAAATCCCCTCCAAACTGTCGCCACTTCGTTCTATGCCCCTATTGAACCCTCCTTAGATATGATTACAGGTTTAGTCTCTTTACCATTAAATTTACCTGAAAGTTTGAGGACTAGACAAACCTTCTTACAGTAAACACCATCTGCCTACCTACCACGTCTCTTGATTTCTTCTGTGACCTAATTACCTTGGAAATGCACAGTCGAGATACTTTCTCAAATTTCTGGTCACCTTCCCTTTCGCTGGAATCGAAGTTTGTCCCAAAAACTAGTAAAAAATATGTGAAATGGAAGGAAGAAGAGCCAAACTTGGTTTGGGTGCAGATATCAAGTTCAACAATATCACTAAGATGAAGGAAATTGTTGTGTTAGGTCATTTTACAAGCAAAAGAATGGATATGGTGGTAATGAGGAGTTGAACTACAAAACATTTTTCTCTTGTGATAGGATACTTAAATTGATATATCATTCTAGCAAAGGGTTGGATGGGATGACACACATCCTCTCGAGCGGATGCAAGCAGTCTTCTTTTGCGAGGATGGAAGTCGAGTTCACAAGATCTATACTTAAAAAACTAGATAGTAGATTTTGATGCCCGCTCAGAATGACTTACGATAGTTTCGATCTAGGTTAGATTCCCAGGCCTTCCTCCACAATTTTGGTAAGATAAAGTTTTAAGAGAAATTGGCAATATGCTAGGTTTTTTCTACGAAACAGACTCCTACATGAAATTTGGTTGCATGGCAATGGAAAGATTACTAGTAGGTTTAAACTTGGCATCAGGCCTCCCAGCTTCGATTACCATTCAAGTCAAGATGAAGACCCATAAGCAGACCCTGATTATGAGGGAATTCCATACAAATATGCTCACTACCATTCCTATAGTCATTTGGGTGAGGATTGCGCAAGCAGGAAAATAAAAAAGAAATGGATGCAGAAACCATCTAATGGATTGGGCTCAAGAATTGTTCCCTCACATAGTTTGAACATTGATGATAGCAACACAAAAGGGGATTCCTTTGCCCCTACTTTCGGTTCGAATGGTCAAGGGTCAGCTCTAGTGGAAACACTCCAGGAAAACGTGTTGCACCCTCGGCAGAGACTCAAAGAGATGGTATTCCTCCCTTAGTAGTCGCCACAACTTCTTCGTCGAGCATGTATGCTACCATTTCTCCTTCTCCCCCTTCTTTTTTGGTTAAAAATCTCATTTCTCATTTTTTGTCTCAGTTCCCCTGCCACCTTTCAAATCTCCCCAATCTATCCTTCCCCCCTCCTCCCTCAATCATTTTTTTATTTTCTACTGTCCCCCTTGCTATTTCTCAAAATCATCCTTATTATCTTAGGCCACTCTCTTCTTATATAGCTGAGAGCGGCCTCCCCAAGGGGCTTTTCGAACTTGAACGTGGTGGGGGAATAGGCATTATTGATGATCAATCGACACAAGGATATGGGCACGAACGAAAGTATCTTATCTCTTTAGCCATGAAGCGAGATTGGTCTAATATTAAGTAGGGGAAGAAAAAAATCCATAATTGGGGCACTTAAAGAAACATACCATGGATGTGACAGTTCTTTCATTGAATGTTTGGGGTCTGGCCAACCCTTCAAAAAAATTAGCCATAAAACTTCTGATATTATCCCTCTCCCCACACATTATCTTTCTTTAGGAAATGATTATCAATGGACCTATGGTTGAGTCCATTCTATCCCTTATGCTTCCTACCTGGTCGTTTCATTATACTAACATTGCAAGGGAGATGAATAAGCCTGATTACTGGATGGAATAATTCCCTTCTCCATTGTTCAATGGCTCGAGCTTCTAGGTGTATTATATCTAATGATTTTATTTACAATGACGATGGTTGAGTCTCTTTTGGTGGCCTAAATATATAGTCTTTTCTTGGAGAGGAAGATTTTTAGGGAAAACATATTTAGTTTCCTTTGTTTTGGAACATAATTTATTTGTCTCGGGGGGGGGATTAAATTTCACATTGGGGCAATCTGAATTTTGGGGACCCTTAGTCCTTCTTAATCCTCTAGAATTTTTTTTTTGTGGACAATATTGAGAACGTTGGTTTAGTGGATGTAATCCCTATAAAACTTCTCCCAACCTGGATGACTAACAATACAAGGCCTGCATACATAGCCAAGAGGCTAGACTGCTTCTTCATCTTGGAAAATCTTCTGGATCAAAACATTCAAATCCTCTAATAGGTAACTTCTAAGGGAGTGTCGGATCACAATCCAATCATCCTAGATATTATTCCAAGATCCAAAAATCTTATGGGGCCCCTCAAATTGGATGCCAGTTGGCTTGAGTACCCATACCTTATGGAAAACATCAAGGAGGTTTGGTCTATCTATAATCTTGCTCTGGGATCATATCATCCTTTACAATTCTAGGAGAGTTTAAAAATATTAAAAATAAACTATCTCACAATGGGCAGAGAAGAAAAATACTTCGTGATGCGAGGGGTCTATTTGAAATTGATGACAAATGAAAATATCTCCTCGAAAATGGGATCATTCCTCCATCTATGATGAGAAATTAGCTGCTCAAAAAGACCTAGAAGGGAAAAAAAAGGATCCTTCTTCTGGAAAAGGATAAGCAATTGTGTCTAAAGAGCATAGCCATTTAGCTTCAAGCAGAGGATGAGAATACAAAATATTTCCACAAAATAGCAAACCATCAAAAATACATTAACTCTATTTGGGAAATCAATAAGGTTTATGGCTCTAAAGCCACTTCCTTCAAGGAAATTGTAGAGGGTACATCATATTTCAAGGACATTTAAAAAAAAAATAAGAGAGAAAAAACAGACAAGATCCTTCAAATGGTTTCCATCTTCCCCCGCATTATTAATGAAGATGACAATGATAAGCTTATGAAATAAATCACCAAAACGGAGAAGGAAGTTGTTTTAAATAGCTTCCAAAATGATAAAAGCTCGGGTTCATATGGCCTCTCCATTAATTTCTATCAGGTTTGTTTCAAATTTATCAGTGATGATTTATAGGGAGTGATCGAATACTCCAGAAAATTGGGAGAGTTGTAGGCACTTTCAACACTACTTTCATTATCCTCATTCCAAAATCGTATAAACCTAACTCTTTCGATAAGTTTTGGCCTATTTCTCCGTTGAAGACCAAAATTGTCCCTTTTTTACACTCTCCTTAAACTCAATTCTCCTTTTTTACCATAATAATCTTAATTAAGTGTCAGCTTGCAAGGTATTGGAAAAAACAGATATTTAATCATCTTTTATTCATAGTTTCATAGTTTCATTGTTCTTTATTATTTTATTTAATATTTTCAAAAACTACCGAATTGCATCAATTATGTAGCTAATAAACAATTATGCAACGTATTTGAAGAATCTATAGGTTCTGAAACACCAGTTGAGGAACGAAGCATATGAACAGGAAAATGGCGGCTAGCACAACGTTATCCACCTATTCCTCTGGTCTAGCAAGTGATAAGGACGCTTGTATGAGTGGGTCAATGTGGAATTCAACCCAGCGGGGAAGGAGGCCGAAGATAGATCAGGCGAGCAAGAAAAGGATTGAAGCTAATATTTTTCCTCATGATTTGCTTCTTCGATATAAAATCATGGAGAATCGTTATCTTATTTAAATTATGTTATTTTAAGACATTCTGTAGAGGAATATAGTCTTAAGAATCTCCAAATATTTTAACAAAGGAGGTTATAAAACTTACCTCTCGGCACAATGATGGATGATTGGTTATTGTTGAAAAATACTCTTTGTAATTGATTGATTAAAGCTCTTTATTCCACTATGTTGTGTGATGCGTGGTTAATATATTTTGATCTCCGTGTGCCTGCACTCACGAGAGCCCCCCTGGGAACTATAAGGTTTTGCTTTTATTTCTAGTTGAGTTTTCTTTTTTGTAGATAAAGCCATCATAGTAAATATAATTTCGCTTTGTAGAATTTGTTATAGATTTTATAAATAGAATTTGTTGCAGAATTCCTTCATAGATTTAATTTCGTTGTGAATACTTTTATGGATTTAATCTCATTGTTAGAATGTTGAAGAAAATTGATTGTGCACATGTAGATTTCGATTAATAGATAGGAAGTAGAATCATCTGATTTTAAGATTTGTAATTAAAAGGTTTTATTTCCATTAAGTGTGAAGTAGAAGTAGAATTTTTTTATTTCGAGTGTGAAGTAGATTTAATTTGATTTTGTTTGTGTGGTATTTATTTTTGCACTTTAAAGATCAATTTCCTTTCTGTCAATTGTGAAGTAGATTTAATTTGATTTTTTTTTTGTGGTATTTATTTCTACATTTTAAGGTTAGTTTAATTTTTTTTTCAAGTGTGAATATTTAATTTTTCCAAGTGTGACATTTATTTCTACACTTAAAATTAGTTTTATCTTTTGTCAATGTGAACTTTCATTTTTTGCAAGGGTGACAATATTTTTACTTTGAGTTTTTTAGATAAGGAATGTGCATAAAAACATCCTAATTCAATTTAAAATTACTCACATGATAAGGAATCATAGCACAAATGGTGCACATATACTTCATCAATTTACAAGTCCTAGTTGAATCATTTATGAAGTAATTTAACATCAATTAAATTACCAACATTTTGGCGTCGTTTCTAGGGAAGTGTATATAGTTTTATTTTCATTTGAATAAAAAAAAATGTTAAAAATGTATTTATGCATAGGGAAAGAGATTCTAGGGGTATATATATAAGTAGAGGTAGGATTTCAATTCCAACATCACCACTCACTCCACCAAGACCTTGTATTGCCACATCATCCACCGAAACTCGTATTCTATCATTCACAGGTAGACATAGACTTCTTGAGGTAATTAGATCTGAGATCCAACCTATGGATTCACCAACTTACTATACTGAAGTTGTAGTAGAAGAACCTACATCCCCAACAAGATTAATATTTCTATATTCAACTGGAGAACAAATTTTAGGACAAGAACTAGAAGTCCCCAGTGAGGAGGAAGAAGACACGTATTTTAACATTCCATTGATAGAAGAACTAGAGGAGGAGCTAGAAAATCCAATTATAGAACCTTATATTAGCTCTGAAGAATATTCAATGGAAAGAGAAGGGGAAGGAGAGGTACACAATGTGAATGGTGAACATAGGATTGGAGGAGGAAGAGGTAGAGGAGGAAATATAGGAGGAGGTGGAGGAAGATGTATAAGAGGTGGTAGGGGAGAACCAAAACCTTTTGGATTTCCCATCTTAGATGAAGATACCAAAACCACAATGAAGAATATCTCACCCTCCATCCTCCCTAATTTCCATGGAGTAAGGAATGAGGTTCCTGAAAAAATTCTTTTGGAGTTTGAAGTCTTGTGTAGGCCTTATGACTATTTTCTTGATTCTCAAAAATTGAAATTATTTCTAGCCACCCTTAAAGACGAAGCACTTAAATGTTTTATGGGATTAGGAACACATGCCATAAGAATATGGAAGAAATGAAAGATGTGTTCTTAGAAAAATACAAAGATTATTGTATGCCTCATAACCTTAAAGATGAAGCCTTCAAAGTGATGCAAAAGAGGATGAAAATCTCTAATATTTGGTTGAAAATTTTTCCGACAATGTTAAAAGGGCTAAAATGCATACTCTAGATGATGAAACTTTGAAAGCTCTTTTGTTGAAAGCTATTATAGATGAGTGGGTAGATCTTCTCAATCTAATGGGAAAATGAGATGTTTCACAATTATCATTTAGAGAAATTTGTGAACTTTGTACATGTATTTCAAGAGGTAAGGCTAGAACCAAAAAAATCCAAGAGACCCGTTTATGTATAGGATTAATAAATCTGTAACCGGAATAGTAAGTAGAGCAGAAATAGGAAATTTGCTTGACAATTTCAAAACATGTATTTTAGGGAGTCTTAGTGAACAAGTAGATGCCCTTAAGATTCAAAACAAACAAAAATTTGAAAATGTTGCATGATCATTTTTTTGTCCTAAATGCAGAAAGAAACATGCTCTAAGAGAATTCCCTCTTGATAGTGTGGAAATATGTTTTATTTGTATAGAAAACCATGACTCAAATGTATGCCCTTCAATCCCTGGACTTGAAGCAGTCTTGCAAAATGAATTTGAAACAAGCCAAGTTGAGTCACTTTGTTTTATTGGTAAAATACCATGGCAACCACAACATCCAAATATAGTACAAGGTCATAACCCTCAATACCAAACATATACAAAACTTCAGAACAATTGGAATACTCCAATTCCTTAGGAAAATTGGCCACCTCAAAATCCATTATGGACACAAGGTTGGAAGTAACCTCTTAGGAATCCTCATTTTAATCAGTTTCAACAACTATTTATTCCATATCAACCTCCATATTATCCTCCTCAACCAAATTACTTTCCATAATCTCAAATGCAAATTCAGTCTTCTAATCAACCACTTCCATTACCATCCACATCATACCCCCAAAAAACCAATCAACTACCTTCTCAGCCACTTCTGAACCCAAATAATAAAAATTCACAACTTGTTTACAATATATAAGGTCAAAAATTCCAAACTTATGATGATAACTCTATTAGGTCCAAATAATGGCCAACTTAGATCTGGTATAGTTTTGGAAAAGAAGTTACCATCTTTAGTTATTTAGGAAGAAGATGAACTTCTTGAGAAAGAAACATCTCTTAATCAAGAATAAATCCCTTAGAAGGAAAGCACCCTTGTACATTCTAATGATACTTCAATAAACTCAACTCCCATTGCAAAAAAACCTTATGTTTCTGTCCAAAACCCACCTTTTCCTACAAGGCTAAAACTTGACAAAGGAATAAAGAAAAAAATTGTGTTTCCTAAGTATGACATGTTAGATGAAGTGAAGAATGTTTGCATCAAAATTCCTCTGTCGCAAGCTATAAAAGAAATGCCAATATTTGCAAGGACTATCAGGGAGTTAAGCATTAAAAAACCAGGAAGAAAAAGGAAAGAAATTTAAAAAATCCAGTTATTTGGGAAAATTACAGATATTATGATGGGGAAACCAACATAGATCCAGGTAGCCCCATTGTAAAGACACACATTAATGGTATCGAGATTCCAAACACATTGATCGATTTGGGCGAAATTATTAATATCGTAAGTAAATAAACTATGGATCAATTAAAACTTTCCAATCTTCAATACACACCAACATTACTACAGTTAGCAGACAGACCTGTTATCAAACCATATGGTGTGTTAGAAGATGTATTTGTATCCTTAGATTCTTGAGAATATCCTGTTTATTTTATGATTTTAACTCCAAATAATAATTTAGGACATCCATTGATTCTAGGCATACCATGGTTAGCTACATCTGATGCTTTCATAAGTTGTAGATCTGGTGATATGTTTATCATTAATGGAAGCTCTACTAAGAAATTCACACTAGACCCCCCTGCAAAAAAACAAAAATAGAAGTAGAAAGTAACGTTTGGATAGATGATGATAATGAAGACTTTGATATAAAATCAATATTTTCTACCTCACAAATAGATGAAGAAGATAAGATTTTAAATTTGATGAATAATAATGATTCTTCCTCATATTGTGAACAAGATCAAGGTTTTCAAGAACAATTCAATGTTGAATATTTATCATCTCATCAAATGGCTTTACATTGTATGGAAAAATTTGGAAATTCTTTAATAGAAATATTTCCAGGAAAAACTTTGAATATTAATAATAATTTGGAAGAATCTCAAAAGAAAGAATTGATAAAGATGTTACAAGCACATTCCTCTACTTATACATGGGAATACAGTGATATGAAAGGAATTGATCCTAACACTTGTATGCATCATATCTATATTGAATAAAATTCTAGACCAATTCGACAACCTCATAGGAGGATGAATCCAAATCTAAGTGAAATCGTTAAAGAGGAGTTACATAAATCGTTGAATGTGAATTTCATTTATCCAATATCTGATAGTCAATGGGTCTCAGCATTAGTGATTGTTCCAAATAAAAATGGAAAATGGAGAGTATGCATAGATTATAGGGAATTGAATGAATCCACGTTGAAAGATCATTTTCTACTTCCATTTATAGATCAAGTCCTTGATACATTGGCATGGAAAAATTATTTTTCATTATTGGATGGTTAAATTAGCGAATATAACCAGATCCAAGTAGCTCCAAAAGATCAAGACAAACCAACTTTCACTTTTCCATGGGGAACTTATTCTTACAGGGTACTTCCTTTTGGTTTATGTAATGCACCTGCAACATTCCAAAGGGTAGTTCTAGGAATTTTTTCTGATTTAATTCATGATTGTGTGGAAGTTTATATGGATGATTTTACTGTCTACGAGAATTATTTTAAGGAAGCCCTCAAAAATTTGGAAAAAGTTATCATTAGATGTAAAGAAACAAACCTGTCATTAAGCCATGAAAAATGTTTTATGATGTTCATCGAAGGATTTGTTTTATGCCACTTCATTTCAGGAGATGGAATTAAAGTGGATACATCTAAAGTAGAAGTTATTTCCAAATTATTATTTCTTACTTGTCAAAGAGATGTTAGAAGTTTTCTTGGTTTTACTAGTTATTACAGGAGATTTATAGACAACTTCACCAAGATAACCTTTCCACTTTTCAAATTGCTTACATAATATTGTGAATTCATTTGGAATTTTGATTGCCAACAAGCCTTTGAAACATTGAAAGAAAATATTTTTGAAGCACCCATCTTAAGAGGACCAAATTGGAACCTCCCTTTTCATATTTCAATTGATGCTTCAGATACAACCTTAGGAGTTGTATTGGGACAACAATATTTGCCTCCATATGCCATTTATTACATGAGTAAAAATTTGACTCCTGCAGAGTTAAATTATACTGTAACAGAAAAAGAGTTTTTAGCTCTTGTACATGCCATTAATAAGTTTCAACATTATATCATTGGTTATGAAACTTTTGTTCACACATATCACTCTGCAATTAGATATTCAATGACTAAATTAATTATTAATGGCACAGTTACAAGATGGTTATTGTTATTACAAGAATTCAATACTACTATTTTGGATAGACCTGGAAAAGAGAATACAAATGTTGATTTTTTATCTAGAATCCAAAATGATAATAAGGATGTTCCTGTAAAAGATATTTTTCCCGACGAATACATTTTTGCAGTATCTATTAAATCTCCTTGGTTTGCAGATATTGTTAATTATTTTTCCACAGAGAAGTTACCCTCATATCTGTCTCCTTGAGAGAAAAAGAAAGTTATTCAAACCAATGCATCTTATTCATGGATAAATGGAAATTGTACAAAACAAGGCCTAATTTAATCATTCGAATATGTGTCATAGAGGATGACGTACCAGAAATATTAAAGGCTTGTCATGATGAACCATGTGGAGGATATTTTGCTGATAAAAGGACTGCCTATAAAATCCTTCTATTAGGATATTATTGGCCTTCTCTTTTCAAAGATGGCAAATAATATGTTAAGAGATGTGATAGTTGTCAGAGAATGGGAAAGCTTGTTCCTTCAAATGAGATGCTTCTACAACCTCAGATACTTATTGAACAATTTGAAAAGTGGGCCTTGGATTTTGTTGGTCCAATTAATCCACCATTAATACAAAAAAGGTACATTATTGTTTCTACATATTATGTCATGAAATGGGTAGAAGCTAAATCACTTCCTTTTGCTACTGAAAATGTTGTAGTTTCATTTATTTTTGAGGATATCCTCACTCGTTTTGGTGTCCCAAGGGAAATTGTGACAGATCAAGGTACTCAATTTACATCCAAGTTGGTAGATAAGATAATGGAGGAATAAAAAATCAAACATCGAAAATCCACTCCATATCATCCCCAAGAAAATTGATGCAGGAGCATCCTGCGTAAATGTCATTATTTATTTGGGTGATTTAGGGGGTGATGTTTTTTTTAATTATTTTATAAATTATGTACATTTTAAATAAAATTATGAGAAAAATATGAGTGTGAAGTTTACTATAAATATTTTCTTATAATTGAGAATATGAGAGGAGTTGGGTTGTATAGATATCTTAGGGATCATGAACTTCTTAAATAGAAATTAGTTGAGTCAAAGGAGGGATGAGCTATTTTAGGATTTGGTTGAGTCATTTGTGGAGGAAATTATGGGTTCAAATTAATCCACATTATGTATAAATATGAGCTTCGTATGAGGATGGATATAGATAGAGGATGGAATAGGACAAAGAAAAAGAAGAGAGTGTAGAGAGGGATAGTGTGACGGTGTGAAGAATGGTGAGAAAAGGGGCAACAAATGTAATATTCAGCCCATGCAAAATTTGATACAATGATTATTACTGCAGTTATGAAATCGTTCCATTTATTCGCTCTCTATGATATACATTACGTTATGCAATAGACGAGTGTTGTTGAATTGCAAGTGACAGATGTGTGATTGGAACCAATTCTGGTCAGAGAAGTCAATCCCAGAAAACCACTGATGGAAGTTGCTTTCTCGTCCAGTGACATTGCAGGATTCAGTCTAGAGTCTCAATGCATCGCGGTTCAATTATGGAATGTCATGTGAAGTGGTCAGCGAATTGTGCAAGTCTGAACATGAATTCCAAGAGCTGAGTCAGCGTGAGGTGGCAAGTGGTATTATGGATGCGCATTGATGGAACCTGTGTAATGTTGAGAACAAATTTGGGGAGAGCAAGTGATTTGTTGCAGGTGTGAGCGCACGCTAGCCTCTAATCAGTATTGATGTTGGATCCTCATATGAGGAGTTCATTGTTTATTGTAACGATTGGATGGAAATTCTATAGAATTCACACTGTGTATTTTGTATTTTTTTGAAAAACAGTGGTTCACAATTTCGTTACCAAAAAAATTGTTTAACTGCGATGCAAACCAGCGAAACCATGTGGTCGCACAACACTTCATCAAATTTCATGTTAGTAAGGATTAGTGGCAGCGTTAAGTTATACAACTTGAGGAACATGAATGTGATGTGGGAATAAAGCGAAAGGGACCGTTTATGAGCGTGGTTCGATGGTAATTGAGCAAATTTGATATGGGATCCTCAAAAGAGGAATTCGGTGCATATGGTATTGTTTGGAGTATGTGTATTGTGTGATCCGCTATATATATTATCTATTGAATCTCAGTGGTTTAAGTTGAAGATTTTGAAACTGATGATTTCATTTTAAAGTGAATACAAACTCTATTGTTGCGCAATATTCTGATTTTTGCAGAGCCACTGCATCATTTGGTATCAAAGCTAAACAAGGATATTATGCGAGTAAAATTCTTTGAGAATAATTTTGAACAGAGTTATGTTTTTAAGGTGTGTATACAGGTACAATGGTGATGACATGAAGCAAGAGGACATCATATTTTGAATCTGATAAGCAGCAGATACACAGAAGTTGAAGTATAATAGACATTTGCAGAAATAAATGAGAACAGTCCATTCAAAGTATAAGTGAATGGGGAGAACAAGGTCATGCAAATATCTTGAAGGTGAGATAGTGTATTTTATTTTAATCTGGTTTGAAGATTGTGGTTGCAGACAAGATGAAATATCTCAACAAAGGAAGATCAAGCCTGAGGAGCAGTGATTTCTAAGTGAAAGAAGAATGTGGCAGAACCTTGAAGAAATTGGATAAAAAGGATAGTTTTGTTCTTAAAAGGTGCAGATGCGTTGAAGCCCAGAAAGAGCAGAGAGGAATACTCAAGAGGTTCTAGAGAATAGAGAACCAGTGCTTGCCAAAATACCAAGTACAAAGGAAAGCTTGGTAAGGTAAGTGGCAGCGAGGAGGACTTTCTGTTGTAGAGGCTTTAGTACAGCTCATGATGAATGAGTGAGGAACTCATGAAGATAGAAATGGAGATGAAGATGAATACTGATATTCATAGCAAACATAGTAGAGGTTCTAAAAGAAACCACAACAGAAGAAAAGTGAAGAAAGAATATGCCAAGGAAAATGGCATACAGAGACAGTTAAGTGATGAAGAATATGAAAGGGAGAAGCCTGAAGTAGCATTTCATCTGGAAGTATTGATGGAGATGATGCAGAGAAGTAATAAAGATCAAAGATATGGTTGGACCATGAGGAAGAAAGTAAAGTGGCAGAGTCTACAAGAAAAGAGGAATCAATAGGTAAATACGTAGTTAACAGAAGAGCTGAGAAAGCTTGAGCAGATGATGACTGTGCAATTAAGATGTGAAGAACTCAGAGAAGCTGAGTTGGAAATAGAAGTCTCCATTTGTGGACCAGAATAGGGTGAAATTCTGGGTGAAGAGGATAATGAGGAAGATCTCATGGACTATTGGAATAATTCAGAACAATTTGAAGATATGTTGATAAGGGAAGCAGATGAGACTATGAAGCCTTGTATTTTTAAATCTCATAGTTTGTGTGTGTTTGTAGGATGTGCAAAAGATGATGGAAAGTCTGGTGAAACTGTCACAAAGATGAATAAAGCTCTTGAGGTGAAGTATTATTGAAAATTTCTTTTAGAGGAGGAAGGTACCAATTTATTGCAGCAAAAATAATTCATAGATGAATTTCTATTTGGTGTAAGACAGCCAGTTGAAGCTATTATGGAGCATAATGAAAATGTCGTAGTGATATTCCAAGGAGGTAAAAAAATGAATTCGTTTAATGAAATTGATGAAAGAATTTTGCAATGTGATGATACAGAAAACATGATAACTCAGAAGGATTTCCAGAAGAAGAATGAAACTGAGAATGAAGGTTGTGATGAAATGTTGGAAATATTTCACATGGAAATAGAGTTCTTGGAAAGATAGCTCAAGGAACCTGAAGGATAAATGAAGCTTGCAGTACCTAATAAAAAAGAGATTGTAGTTACCATGCATGATAAGGATGAAATGTTTCTAACATTTATAGAGTTAAGTGAATGTTTTGACTCTTCAATTAATAATGTGGTTTTAGGTATAGTAGACAACATTAATAAATATGATGTTGAAATCAGAGAAATTGAGTAGAAATTATTTGAAGATGAGATGAAAGATCAGGAGCAGCAAGAAATTTGTGTCCTTAGAGACATAAAGGAAACAAAAGTATTAATCTAGAAGGATAAAGATGAAAGCAACCAACAATTTAAAAGAGATGATCAGCAACAGGAATGTAAATTTGAAGAAGGCATTAGATTGCGGGAGTATAGAAATTGGCAGCAGAATGAAGAGAGTGAGATTAGTTTGGCAGTAATGAGAGAAAAAATGGATATATTAATGGAGTGGCTATAGAGAAAGAAAAATTAAGACCGAAGATATAGATGGAGAACAAAGAAATAGGTTAAATGGAAGCTATTGCAACAGAAGTGGAATGGAAAGCTAATGAATGAGTTCAGAGAACTTGAACAAATTCATATTGATTCATTAAAGGAGGAAAGACTCAAGGGAATGGAGTCAAAGCAAAGAGGATTTACTGGAATCCTGAAAGTATATGATGGGAGATTGGTGCTTGAAGCATCAAAAGAGGCCAAAAGGTCTTGTATTTTTAAAACTAATAATTTATTGATGAATGCAGGTACAACACTGGATGAGAATTTTGTTACTATAGGGAAATTCAATGAATATAGTTGTGATCAAGGATAAGTTCTTGATTATTCTTCATTTCAGAAAGTTGAGTGTTCAGCGCAATTGGAGAAGGAAGCAGCAGACGAAGAACCAGAGACCAAAGAAGATAATACTAGAGAAATTGTAACGGAAAGAGAAGAAGGCACTACAGAAAGCATCAATCGTATTGATATAATTGACAAAGAGGAATTACTCTGAGGAATTGGCGGAAGTAATTGTTGTAAAGACCAATGGAATCCGATTTATAGAGTGAGTGATGTTGGTGATGGTGAGCTTTCTGATTTAGCTCTTATTAAACTTAAGACTACCAAGTCAGCTATTAAACCTATGAATGTTGATGTAAAGCCAGTTCGAGATTATTTCAAAGCCTAGAGACTAGAAGAATGGGTATCAACGTTTATACGCAAGTCTGTATTTCCAGAAATAAATATGGTGTGGTATGGAAAATCAAGTGTTACATTCAATAGTGTTCTGAAAATACTATTTTGGGAATCTGTGCAAAATTACAAAATGGAGTTGATACTTTAAAAGACCAGCGGCAAAACAGAGTTTGGAATCCTGGAGGTAGCAAGTCATTGAGACTTGTGGCTATCACATTATTATAGAAAAGTGACAGACCTCATAGACAGGAGTCTATGGAAACTTTTCTACATGGGGAGTCTGATGCAGGAGCATCCTGCTCAAATGTCATTATTTATTTGGGTGATTTAGGGGGTGATGTTTTTTTAAATTATTTTATAAATTATGTACATTTTAAATAAAATTAAGAGTAAAATCTGAGTGTGAGGTTTATTGTAAATATTCTCTTATTATTGAGAATATGAGAGGAGTTGGGTTGTATAGATATCTTAGGGATTATGAACTTCTTAAATAGAAATTAGTTGAGTCAAAGGAGGGATAAGATATTTTAGGATTTGGTTGAGTCATTTGTGGAGGAAATTATGGGTTCAAATTAATCCAAATTATGTATAAATATGAGCTTCGTATAAGGATGGATATAGATAGAGGATGGAATAGGACAGAGAAAAAGAAGAGAGCATAGAGAGGGATAGTGTGACAGTGTGAAGAATGGCGAGCAAAGGGGCAACAAATTTAATATTCAGCCCATGAGAATTTGGTACAGTCATTATTACTGTAGTTATAAAATCGTTCCATTTATTCGCTCTCTGCTTTATGTTTTTTATTTACTTGACTCTGTGACACATCATATACATTACGCTATGCAGTAGACAAGTGTTGTTGAATTGCAAGTGACAGATGTGTGATTGGAACCAATTCCAGTCGGAGAAGTCAATCCCAGAAAACCACGGATGGAAGTTGCTTTCTCGTCCAGTGACATTACAGGATTTAGTCTAGAGTCTCAATGCATCATGGTTCAATTCTGGATTTTCATGTGAAGTGGTAAGCGAATTGTGCAGGTCTAAACGTGAATTTCGAGAGCTGAGTCAGCATGAGGTGGCAAGTGGTATTATGGATGTGCATTGACGAAACCTGTGTAACGTTGAGAACAAATTTGGAGAGCGCAAGTGATTTGTTGCAAGTGTGAGCGCACACTGGCCTCCAATCAGTATTGGTGTTGGATCCTCATATGAGGAGTTCATTATTTATCGTAACGATTGGATGGAAGTGTTGTAGAATCTACATTGTGATGCAAACCAACAAAACCATGTGGTCGCACAACACTTCATAAAATTTCGCGTTAGTAAGGATTAGTGGCAGTGTTAAGTTATACAACTTGAGGAACATGAATGTGATGTGGGAATAAAGCAAAAGGGACAGTTTGTGAGTGCGGTTCGACGGTAATTGAGTAGGTTTGATATCCTCAAAAGAGGAATTCCGTGCATATGGTATTGTTTGGAGTATATGTGTTGTGTGATCCGCTATATATATTATGTATTGAATCTCAGTGGTTTAAGTTGAAGATTTGGAAACTCATGATTTCATTTTAAAGTGAATACAAACTCTATTGTTGCGTAGTATTCTGATTTGTGCAGAGCCACTGCATCAAAAATGGACAATTTGAATCGAATAATAAAGTACTTGAAGCAATTCATACCAAAATTGTGCATCTGCATAGGAAAGATTGATCAGAAAAGCTTCTGGAAGCTTTATGGGCATATCGTACCACATGGAGAAACAAAACATGGCATACTCCTTATGAACTTGTTTATGGGAAGCAAGTATTGTTCCCTATTGAGTTCCAAATAAATACCTTCAAAACAACATTCAAATTGGGTCTTGATCTATAGGAAGCTCGAAAACAAAGGATGGATCAATTGAATGAGCTTGATGAGATACTGCAAGATGCTATTCAAAAAACCAACATAGTTCAACAACAAAGGTCTAGATGGCATGATAATTTTATCAAAGACAGAAAGTTCCAACCCGGTGATTGGGCATTACTTTGTTATTCTAAATTTAAATATTTTCAAAGAAAATTTCAAACTCATTGGCTTGGTCCTTGTGAGGTTGAAACTGTCTTGGATAATGGAGCAATCAAAATTAAAACCATTGATTAAGAAAAATTAATTTTCCTTGTAAATGGTGCTAGATTATGAATATATCATAAACCATTGACAAATGGAGAGTTCATTAGAAATCTACAAGATAATCTTGATTTGACGTTGGCTAGGAAATATTATTCTTCCTCTCCAACTTAGATTGAAAATTTCTCTCTCTCTCTCTCTCTCTCTCTCTCTCTCTCTCTCTATATATATATATATATATATATATATATATATATATATATATATATATGAGAACGCAAATAAAAATAAATTTGATAAGACCTGAAAACTACACCTTGGCAAATTAGATTTTCTTTAATTTCTATTTTTGAAACACCTTTTATTCTCTTAAATTAAATAGCTACAAAATTGTCAATAATATGCAACTCTTATGAAATTTTTTAGTTGACTTGACATATTATAGCCAGAGAAACATGGAAGGAGCATAGCCAAAGCAACATGGCTGGAAATGTCATAGCTAGAGTATCCTGAGAAGCCTACAAAAGAATAAAACAAAAAATCAGTAAGGAAGAATACAAGGTATTTAAATATTAGTCAAATATTAAAATAAACATTGAGTTATGATATAAATTGATGATTATAATTGTTTCCTCCGCCATATCACATAATCATTACCCTTGTTATGACATGACATTGGTTCTCACGATTTAATTTATGAAATATATGCATGTATTATCAAAAGGGTATGAAACCATTATTAAAAACCTTGCCACCATTTGAATTTACTCCACTTCCTTCGTATATCATCCCATTTCCTCCACATCACATCACATTTTCTTCGCATCATATCTCATTTCCTTCAACTCTGTTTCCTTCTTCTTCCCTAAAAACATCTCAACCGCTACCCAACTCTCGCCTTTGCTATTAAAACTCCATAATTCTATTGAAAATGGAAGTTAAGGACTGAGACTTCCTCAACATGGGATTTATTGTGCGTTCTGATCCAAATGGAACCAATTTTCTTGAAGCCTATCCACAAGTGAAGCAACAATTGTAGTAGAGACAATGGTTAGATTTCTTTGAAAAATTTGATGGGTATGAGAAGGAGGTCACTAAATCGTTTGCTCACACCTATGATGGTATAGAAGAATAAATTAGGGATATCAATTTGGTCTTGACAGAATCATTCATGGCGGAAGCTACATGATTACCAAGAAACAGGGAAAGTTGGTTTAAAAAACAAAAAATCAAGGAAAAAGAGTGGGAGGTCTTCCTTGAAAACCAAAGTATGGACATCTTTGTTTTCAAGAAAGGAATTCCAGTAAGAACCCTAAAAAGTATATGGAGAAATTTGTTGTTGATCATTCAGAAGTTTATAACCTGTGAGGGTATATTTGGGAATATGTTCTTTTGTCATACTCAGTTGTTGATGCATTTTACTAGTGGAAATGAAATCAATTTACCGTATTTCTTACTATGTAGTTTAAGAAAAATGGTTGCTAATATCCAAAGGAAAATACAATTTATTGATAATGCTCTGTATCATCATGGGTTAGTAAAGATTTTGATTGAAGCTCATTTAAGGAGTAAAGGGGATAATTGGGAGTATTTTCTAGTTCGAAATCATTTCAAGGAGGTTGAGCGAGATGAACCCAGTTCCAAAACAAATAAGAGTTGATGAAAATTTTCCTCAAACCCTAAGCTTCAAGACCAAGATTCACCTAAACATGAAATGTAAGAAGATAGGAAAACACATAAGGATTCTGATGATTAAATTCCTTTTGAAAATGTTTTAGAAAACCTTAAACAACAGAATGTTAAAAGGAAGAAACCCATTAGCATAGAAGAAGGCCCATCGACAAAAGGAACAAAGCAAGAAAAAGTTAGGAAGAAAAAGTGTGCTCCCACTAATGAAAAGTCACCAGTAAAAGTAAGAAGAAGTGAGCAACTTATGAAATCAACCAGTCACACAGTTTGAACAGTATCTAGGGTTTATTGATTTAGAAGGAGAAGAAGAACCAAGAGTAGCATCACTAATTTCAAGTGTAGTTAGGAAAACTCCTGAAATCGACCCTATCCAGCAAGAAATATATGACTATATATAGTCTCTTGAACAGAAAGCCAAAGGGAAAAATGTTGATTCATCATCAAATCATGAAGAAATTTTAAATAAAGAAGTTCATTTCAGTCCTCCAGAAGAACCTAGAATTGAAGATGCTCTTAAACAAGAAATTTATGAACTGGAAGTGTTAAATAAGTATCTAAAGTAGGAACATGAAGCAATGAAAGTAAAAAATTACATTCGAAAGACTCAAAATGATAATATTGTCCTACATCTTTGCCATTGGTACAAGAAAAACAAGAAGTTGAAAACTAAAAATAAATTTCCTAAGAGCAAGGTCAAAAGTTTGTAGTACAGGATCTTAATGAAGAAACCAAGAATGACAAAAAGTACCAGAAAAGCAAGGAGAACTAATTTAGATGTTCTTTCTCAGGACTTAGAAATAGCCTAATGATAGAGTGGGTTACAAAATTTTGAAATTTTATGCATGAGAACATGAAATATCTTTTGTGTGGGGGAATTTTGAAGACGAAAATTGTCCCTTTTTGACACTCTCCTTAAACTCGATTCTCCTCCTTTTTTACCATAATAATCATAATTAAGTGTTAGCTTGCAATATTATTGGAAAAAACTAGTATTTAATCCCTTTTTATTAATATTTTCATTGTTATTTATTATTTTATTTAATATTTTCACAAGAATATATAGGTTCTGAAACACCATTTGAGGAACGAAGCATATGAACAGCTAGTTGGAAACTAGAGCAACATTATCCACCTATTCCTTTGGTCTAGCAAGTGATAAGGACACCTATATGAGCAGGTCAACGTGGAAGTCAACCCAATGGGAAAGGAGGTCGAAGATAGATCAGGCGAGCAAGAAAATGGTTGAAGCTGATATTTTTCCTCATGATTTGCTTATTCAATAGAAAAACATTGAGAATTTTTATCTTATTTAAATGTTGTTATTTTAATACATTCTGTCGAGGAAGATAGGCTTAAGAATCTCCAAACAGTTTAACGAAGGAGGTTATGAAACCTACCTCTCAACACGATGATGGATGATTGGTTATTGTTTAACAATATTCTTTTCAATCGATTGATTACAATTCTTTATTCCACTATGTTGTCTGATGCATGGTTAATCTCTTTTGATCTATGTGTGCTTACACCCACGAGAGGCCCCCCTGGGTGTTGTAAGGTTTTAATTTGATTTCTAATTGAGTTTTCCGTTTTGTATTTTTATTCATTGTTAACTTTCCTTGCACCCACACCTACCTACAAGTCAGTGGAAAAATCCTTCAACCCCACAAGGTGTGGTTGGTGGAAAGGATATCAAAGAAGAGGATGTCCACTAATCCTGACTCTCTCTGTTTTAGCTCTCTCATAGGTCAGCTAAGGGGGGTGGTCCCTAAAGGAAAACTAAGTTAAATATTTGAGTTTTTAGGAGAATATATTAGTAAAATTGGATTAATTTTAAAGATTTATGAGTAAATATGGGCAACTTGGAATGAAAATGACAATGATAAAAACATACAACCAGTTCCTTATAAATAACTTGCTCAAAAGTAAAAAAGGTAATGCTTTCAAGAGTGAAAGCAAAACAATCCTGAAATGGAAACAAAAGATTGTTAGCACATGATATCATAAATGCTTTCAAGATAAATGAATTTATGAATCAAAGCACATGAAGCTATCTTTTTCACAAGGAAACAATTAGTGATCTAAATATAAACCAAATGATATAAAGACTTGAGAGTTATGCATTTATCCTTGCAACATGAAATAAGAGTACTTGAAAGGAAATGAGATTAATCAACCATCCAAGACATGATGAACATTAAACTTGAAATGGATCTTGCTAAAGTAGATAATTTCCAAGTATATGGTTTAGAGTCTCACATGCAATACCATTTCACATTTTCAAGAAAATTAAGCTAAACTTGTTGCAAAAGAGATTACAATACTTGCATGGAAGGAAATGCTTCTTGAAAATGTGAAATGGTGTTGCATGTGAGACTCTGAACCATCAAGAAAGCAAAATTCAAGAACCTGCAAGTAAGCTAAATGTGATGAAAATTGTTCTTGGTTTATTTTATTAATTAGTTCTAAAGCAAGGTTACAATTCAACTCTTTAATCCTTAGACCTCACCCTCGCCCAAAGATATATATCCACAGTGAGGAGTCAGTACAGGAGTAGAGGGTCCATAAAATGACTATTCAACCACCTTATGTTGAAGATAAAATTTTAGTGGTTGATTGGGGCATATAATTGAATTAACCAAACATGAAAATTAACTTTAACTTGAAATGTACTAGCTTAACATGAAATAAAATGTTACTTTATGGAGAAATGTCGCCCAAATAATCGATGCATGTAAGATGTAATTAAAGGTGTAGCATAAATATACTTGGAACAAGATTCATGACAAATTAGATTAAAGTTAAAAGTGCATGCATGCCAAAGTTTGAACTTGCTATGAAAGTTAAAAGACTTTAAACTTGTAGAAAATTAAATTAAAGTGCATGCAAAATGAGTGTAATACATGTAGTGTTAATTTCCCAATTAGATGTTATGCATGAAAAATGAAATAAACCAACAAAATCACAACACCAATCCTCCAAAAGATGGAAAGATAGGGATACCAATGGGTAAAATTCACGCTCGCAAAACCAAGAATTTTAATAGTTGTTACAAGAAGGATAAAACTATGAAGTCTTCTCTAAAATCCAAGGAAAGTCTTCACAATTTAGACTTGAGTCATAGACATTTCCTTGCTTAAAATTTCTACAATTTGAGGCCTACAAAAGCTCAACAAAATAAATATTTTTCGAGGAAGAAGAAGAGAGGCAAAGCCTCCTTGAGTTCCATAGCCACGAGAGAGAAATAATCTAGAAGTTGGAGCCCCAAGGTCCTGCATGCAAACTTGTAAGTAGTTTTCTAAAGATGAAACCTACAAGTAGTTGCAAGACAACAAGTTAGAGAAAATATACAATAACAAATGTTAGCTCAAGAAATCACATATTATATTACAAAAAGAATCTACAAGAGGCTAGGCCAAAGAGTATGAGCAGACTCTCCTCTTTGAATAGCCATGACTTAGCTCTTTAAAATAACCAGATATTGATAAATGAATTGCACTATGTGAAAAATAAATTTTTATATATAATTTTGATCATGTAATAAATATGAGCTTAAAACTAAGAGCACGCCTGCAAAACGAATCGAAATAGATGAGACATTAGAATTAAACACATTCAGATTCTCCTTGAATATTTTCATGCTTGAATGCTTGACCAAAGAATGATTCCTCTACAAAACTTCACCACAAATCATTATATCCACATGAAATTAAATAAGTGCAATGGAAAGAGTTCCTAGAGATATATTTGATATCAACTAGAAGATTTATTTTCCTATAGCACTTAATGTTGAAGTCCAACAAGAAATTACAGCACACACACTAGTGTGGGACCAATAGGTCCTAGTGATACATTAGTGTGAAGGCCAAATTAATTAATTAATTTGGTGTAATGTATAATTTAATTTTCCCTTAATTAAATTGGAAAATAAAATGTAATATTATCTCATGATCACTTGTAACAATCAACTGAGTGTGATAAACTTAGTTAGCTCATGTATTTCAAGTTAAGGGTGGTTGGTGAGGCATGCATAGTAATTCTATTAGTTATGGAGTTCGAATTGCAGTTGGTGCATTATTTTAATGCATTTGTAATCAGTTAACTCATTTAAGTGAGTTAGAGTCAGTTGAACTAGTTGTAACTGTTTGTTGCACTAGTGAGAGATCAAGTGAATTAAATATTATTTAATTCAAAACAATTGATCTTCCATGCAACTGATGATTTATAATTAATAGTTGCATGCATGTCAGTTCCATTGGAGACCCAGTTGAGACAAAGGTTAAAGGTATGTTAACTATCAGTTGTGTGATTTGTTGGTTGACTGCATGCAACCATACATCCATTGGAGTGCCCATGATCCTTGCGCAATTTTGGAAGGCCAAGCAAGGTTGTTCAGAGGTTGTTTATTGGTTGAGAATTAGCTAAGTGTTGGCCAATTTTGTCTAAGACAGTGTGAGACAGTTGTGAGAGTGCAGGAGACTCTTGTGAGAAGAGTGCATTGTAATTGTTTCATGATTCCATGGTTAATATACAATAGAATATAGATGGGTTTTGAGCAGTAAGCTTTCCCCGGGAAATTATCTGTGTTGTGGTTTGATTTGATTCTTTCTTTGCTTCATGTGATTAGTGATTGTGTTTAATTTACCCAATTGATTTGTAGAAGGATTCAGTATCTATCTTTAGTACATTGTTAGATCAGATTGAATCCACTGATATACATATGTTTGTGTAATTTCTACATGGTATCAGAGCACAAGAAATCACTATAGTGGAGGAGAATCTGAGTTTGTGACTGAATAGAATTCAAATTTTCAAAAGGTATTCTTGGTACGACAGGCGATTCAAGATCAAAATGGCTTTCAATGGCTTGAGATTGGAGTATGCACTCGAGGGAAACTCTAACTATATTTCATTGAAAGATAGGATAGAGGCAATACTGGAGGAAAATGGGTTGAAATAATTCATTGTCAATGATGTTCCCAAACCCGTTGTAGCTAATGCTGCAAATCCTGATGCTTGGAAAAAGAAGGTTGAAAAGGCGAGGAGGATATTATTGGAGGGAATACGAGACCACATTGTCTCAAGTATCCATGGAAAAGCGACACCATATGCAATGTGGAAAGCTTTGACATATCTATTTCAGAGCAGTAGTGATCATAGAAAATTGGCACTGAAGGATAAACTCAGGAAAATCAAAATGGAGAAAGGCGACACCATGCCAAAATATTTAACAAAGTTTGTCCAATGTCGGGATGAGCTTGGGGGCATCGACATTACTGTCATAGATGATGACTTGGTGAGCCTAGCTCTTCTAGGACTTCCCAAGAGTTGGCACAGTTATGAGGACTCTATGAATGGAAGGGAAAAGCTACCAGATTGAGAACAACTTTGGTCAGATTTGGTGCAAGAATAATTCAGGCGGAATACCAGGGATGGATATTCATATAAGAATGATGATGAAGAAGATTTTGCTTTGGTTTCCAAGGAAAAGAAGGGGAAAGGAAAGAAATTCCATTCCAAATCTAAGTCTGGAAAAGATGGAAATACGCATGACATGTCCAGAGTGAAGTGTTTTCACTGTCACGAGCATGGACATTATGCCACTAATTGTCCACAAAAGAAGAAGAACAAGAATGATTTAGGATTCACAGCTGGTGAGGCTTTGGCATCGCAATTTTAGCTTGACTTCTCACTCATTTCATGCATGGTATCAAGTGCAATGGGATTGGTGTGGTACTTGGATAGTGGTGCATCCTTTCACATGACGAGAGACAAAGAAATTTTTCAGTAGCTTGGAGGAGAAGGACCTCCAGATGCATATAGAAATGGGTGATTACATGCGGTATAGTACTGCTAGGATTGGTACAGTTACCTTCCAGAGACAGTCAGGTAGACCCTTTCAATTAAAATATGTAATGCATGTACTAGGCTTGAAGAAAAATTTAGTCTCAGTTGCAATGTTGGAGGATAGAGGCTATGATGTTGTTTTCAGTGAGGGAAAATCTTTCCCGCGACACAAAACAACAGGACAAGCCAAGAATATTGGGATTCATGTGAAGAATCTCTATAGAATTGATGTAGATGGTTGTGCAACATTGATGGGTAAGGTGGAAAAAGTGGTGAGTCGGGATGAGGGTGAGTTATGGCACAGGAGATTGGGCCATCTTCACTAAGGAGCCTTGAAGGTCATGCAACAGATTTCTACGGGTCTTCCCAAGGGTACTCTTGCGCAGTCATACCCATGCAATGGATGTACTGTGGGGAAGTATGAAAAGGAAACTTTTCACGAGAAGGATAAACGAGCTTTGGAAATCCTTGAGAGAGTTCACTCAAACGTGTGTGGACCATTCTCTACTACTTCAACAACAAAGCATAAGTACTATGTGATATTTGTTGATGAATTTTCAGAAAGTGATGGATCTACTTCATGCAGAAGAAAGATCAGATGTTCTCAAAATTTATTGAGTTCAAAGCATTAGTGGAGAAAGAAACGGGGAAGCATGTGAAGGCTCTTAGGAGTGAAAATGGCGATGAGTGCATCTCCAATGAATTCAAGAACTTCTGCAGCAAAGAAGGAATTTAGAGAGAATTGATTCTGTGTCATAACCCATAGCAGAATGGGGTCACAGAAAGAAAGAACAGAAAATTTGTGGGTGCAGCACGAGCAATGTTTCATGATCAGGGCCTATCATTGCATCTGTGGGCGGAGACGTGCAACACAACAGTATTTGTGCAGAACCATTGTCCTCATCAGATACTTGGCATGAGTAAACCACAACAGGCTTTTACTGGTAAGAAACCTGATGTTTCACATTTTAAGATTTTTTCTTCATCTTTTTATGTGCATGTGACCAAAGACGCCAGGAAGAAGCTGGAACCAACAACTAAGATCGGGATATTTGTGGGGTACACTGAAACTCCCCATAACTATCGGGTGTATTTTCAAACAACAGAATGATTGTTGTGCGACAGGATATAAAATTTTATGAGGATAAAGCCATGCAATTGTCCCTTGAGAGGGAATTGGATTTGAATGTAGAGGAGGAACTCTTGGTTCCAAATAATGAACCTCAAGATGTGAAGCAGCCACATGCCGAGGATCAGGTAGTGGCAGAAAACACTCATGTAGATCCATCCACCAGAAACGGTAGAAGGCACACCATGGAAGTTGATAGATTGAGACTTGATGCAGCAGAGAATGTAGGAGCCCATACTTCACTGCGCTTACAGAGAGAGTCTCCAAACAGGTTACTAGATACATGGCTCTTATGAGAAAGTGTATTGTGACAAAACCATCTTCCTTTGAGGAAGCAGTGCAGCAACCAATTTGGCTTGATGCTATGGTAGAGGAGTATGACTCCATCGTCAAGAACAGTGCATGGGAGGTTGTCCCAAGACCGGTTGGATCTAGATGGATCTATAAGGTGAAGCAAGTATCAGATGGGAGCGTGGAGAAGTACAAGGCCAGATTTGTGGCCCAAGGATTCTCACAAGTTGAGGGGATTGACTATGAGGATAATTTCTCACTAGTCGCGAGGTACTCTTCCATTAGATCTATCCTTGCACTCTTAGCACAGATGGGGTGGTGCATTAATCATACGGATGTGAAAATTGTGTTTCTCAATGGAGTTATTGAGGAGGAAGTGTACATAGAGCAACCAGAAGGTTTTGAGATATTTGACAGTGAGTCACATGTGTGCCGACTCAAGAGAGCATTGTATGGGTTGAATCAAGCACCTCGTGCTTGGTACACTCTAATTGACAGCTATTTCACCAGGTTGGGCTTCGTTAAAAGTAAAGTAGATGAAAACCTATACCAGATTGTGGTTGATGGTAAGCTCTTGATTTTCGTACTTTATGTTGATGATCAAATTTTGACAGGTGATGAGCAGCTGATAAACTCATACAAGGACGATCTTGCAAGGGAGTTCGAAATGAAGGACATGGGACTCCTTCACTATTTCCTTGGATTGGAAATATGGCAACGGGATGGTGAACTTTTTGTTTCTCAAGGAAATTATGCCAAAGAGATACTGGGTAAGTTTCACATGGAGAGATGTAAACCCATAGACACTTCTCTTCCAGGAAATTGGAGGAAAGAGGATGCTACTTCTAGAGAAGTAGTTGATGCTATTGTCTATAGGAAGTTAGTCAGTTCACTAATGTACTTGGTGAACACTAGACCATACATTTGCTACACAGTTAAGCAGCTGAGTCAAGCTATGGTTAAGTTGACCAAGCTCTTTTGGAAGGTGGGGAAGCATGTCTTGATATATCTCAGGGGCACTACAAAGTATGGATTATGGTACAGACAGATAGAGGGAGTGAAGCTTCAAGGCTTCACAGATACACATTGGGCAGGCAGTCCATCAGACAGAAAGAGCACATCAGGAGGGATCTTCAGCATAGGATCGACAACAGTTTCTTGGTACAACAGGAAGCAGCAATCTGTGGCACTCAGTTCAGTCGAGACAGAGTACATGGCAGCAAGTCAAGCTGCATGTGAGGCCATCTGGATGAGAAAGATCCTGGTTGGTTTTTTTAGTTCTCGTATGGATCCAACTGTGATACATTGTGATAACTAAAGTTGCATTAAACTCTCGGTTAATCCAATATTCCATGATAAGTCCAAGCACATAGACATATGGTGCCACCATCTCAGAGATTGTGTTTAGAGGTGCATTATATTACTTCAGTACATTCCCACAAAAGACCAGGATGCATATATTCTGACGAAGGTGCTCACCAGGAGAAAATTATAATACCATAGAGGCAAGATTGGGGTGACAGATAATCCCTTTCTTGTTGAGAGGGAGTGTTGAAGTTCAACAAGAAATTGTAGCACACACACTAGTGTGGGACCAATAGGTCCTAGCGATACATTAGTGTGAAGGCCAAATTAATTAATTAATTTGGTACAATGTCTAATTTAATTTTCCCTTAATTAAATTGGACAATAAAATGTAATCATATCTCATGATCACTTGTAACAGTTAACTGTGTGTGATAAACTCAGTTAGCTCATGTATTTCGAGTTGAGGGTGGTTGGTGAGGTATGCAGAGTAATTTTATTAGTTATGGAGTTCGAATTGTAGTTGGTTCATTAGTTTAATGCATGTGTAATTAGTTAACTCAGTTAGGTGAGTTAGAGTCAGTTGAACTAGTTGTAATTGTTTGTTGCACTAGTGAGAGATCAAGTGAATTAAATATTATTTAATTCACAATCAGTGATATGCCATGCAACTGATGATTTACTATTAATAGATGCATGCATGCCAGTTCCAGTGGAGACCTAGTTGAGACAAAGGTTAAAGGGATGTTAACTATTAGTTGTGTGATTATTAGGTTGCCTGCATGCAACCAAACATCCATTGGAGTGCCCATGATCCTTGCACAGTTTTGGAAGGCCAAAATTCCCAAAAGAATAGGGATTGCATTCATCAGGAATTGCGCAAGAAATGAAAGTTGTTTACAGGCTGAGAAATGGCTAAGTGTTGGCCAGTTTTGTCCATGACAGTGTGAGACAGTTGTGAGAGTGCAGGAGAATCTTGTGAGAAGAGTGCATTGTAATTGTTTCATGATTCCATGGTTAATATACAATAGAAGATAGAGGGGTTTTGAGCAGTAAGCTTTCCCCAGGAAAGTATATGTGTTGTGGTTTGATTTGATTCTTTCTTTGCTTCATGTATTTGTGATTGTGTTTAATTTATGCAATTGATTTGTAGAAGGATTCAGTATCTAGCTTTAGTACATTGTTAGATCAGATTTAATCCATTGATATACATATGTTTGTATAATTTCTACAGTTAAGTAATTCTTATGCTAATATGATATAGCTGCGTACTAACATAACTTGAAAAAAAGCATGAAAGAAACAGTAGCATGAATAAATAAATGGAAGCATAACAACAAGTCAAGAATTTACTGCATATGCAAGGAGAATAACACCATCACAAGTTACCCCAAAGGCTGTTGTATTATATTGCAAGTAGTGAATACAATTTTACAGCATCTCCTCAAGTCCAATAGCTCGTATTACATGATACAATATGAGAGCCCATGGCTTCATTATATAGAAAGTTGGGAGAAAATCCCCAATGAAGAACCAAATTCCAAGTGGTGAGAGGGAGGATATCAAAAGGAAAATTCGAATTTGATAAGTGGAGCTCCATTGCCAACTGTAAAAATCATATTCTAGCAAGTGGACATCATTTTCTTCTTCTCTTATGTGTCAAATTCGAATTTTATGATGGAATGACAAGTATATATGTGTGGTAAGCCACGTGGGGAAAATTTCCCACAAAAATATCCACCAAATATTCACCCAAATCCTCCCAAATATGCATTAACTTCACAAATTCGAATTTCCAAGTAAGAAGCTCTCATTTAATGTCAGAAATTCGATTTTATTTGAGAACATGTACTTTCATTGATTTTAGGAGTCCACATCAGCTTGAGACTCCACTTTAACTCCTCCATAATCTTCCACCTCATTTAGCTTGTGTGGATATTTATTTTTCTCCATTTATTTAATTTCTCGCTTAATTAATTGCAAGATTTCCCACTAAACTTGGGAAAAGTGGGTTTTGAGGGTTCAAAACACATTTTTAACCCCTCAAAGTATGTCATAGTAGAAATTTAAGGGTGAGAGGTGTAATTTTTATTACTCATACCCCATACAAATTCTCTAGACAACACTTATTACAATTCAATTACAATTTTTATTGCAATTTTTTACCTACGAGAAATCTAAAAAATTTAAAAATCACTACCTAGACCTAACCAAATTCCACGATTTTTTGTGTGTGATCTAGTATGGTAATATAAATTAACTCTAGACACTAGGAATCACCCAAGGCATCACCATCAAGCCGTACTCCGGCTTTGGGGTAAAATTGGAGGAAAAAACTCAATTAATTATTAAGCCCTGATAGGAGGATGATAATTAACCGAGTAAAAAAAACCTCCCAGAGTAATACTCATTTTTTGGCAAGGTACCAAGATACCTAGGCCCTTTACAGACTCAACACTGACTCAAATTCAACGTTACTAACATCACTTATTACAATTCCTTGTAGGGCGTGGAATCTAGGTACAAGAGAAAATGATGAGAAGAAGTAGAGTTTAAAAACTATGTTGAACTGATGATATCTGATTGCACAAGTGTCCTTTGGTTCATCCTTGGGCATGGAGTCTTCATATAATCATCACGTGCCACTCCAGTGGTCAACAGTCATCACATTAAATATAATTTCGCTTTGTAGAATTTGTTATATATTTTCTAAATAGAATTTTTGGCACAATTCCTTCATAGATATAATTTTGTGTGTGAAGAATTTTATGGATTTAATATCGTTGTTAGAATAATGAAGAAAATATCAATGAGATTCATTATGCACATCTAGATTTCGATTAAGAGATAGGAAGTAGAACCATTTGATTTTAAGATCTGCAATTAAAAGGTTTTGTTTCCATTATGTGTGACGTAGAAGTAGACTATGTTTATTTCAAGTGTGAAGTAGATTTAATTTGATTTTGTTTGTGTTGTATTTATTTCTGCACCTTTAAAGATCAGTTTCCTTTTTTTCAAGTATGAAGTAGATTTAATTTGATTTTGTTTGTGTGGTATTTATTTATGCATTTTAAGATTAGTTAAATTTTCTGTCAAGTGTGACAGATTTAATTTTTTCAAGTGTGACATTTATTTCTGCACTTAAAATTAGTTTTATCTTTTGTCAGTGTGAACTTTCCTTTCCTGTAAGAGTGAAATTTCTTTTACTTTAAGTTTCTTAGGTAAGAAATGTGCATAAAAACATCTTAATTCAATTTAAAATTACTCACATGATAAGGAATATTAGCACACATGGTGCACATATACTTCATCAGTTTACAAGTCCCGATCAATAATTTATGAAGGAATTTAACATCAATTAAATTACCAACATTCTCTCTGTAATTATATCTATAAAATCATCTCAAAGATCATTTCCCTTCAATTAATGCCATCCTCTATGAGCACATTTATTTAGAACAATTCGATTTTATAAAGGATCAGGAAATCCATAAGGTGATTGGAATTGCTCTAGAAGGTCTCCATTTTATATATATACACAAGAAAAAAGAATTTATCTACAAAGTGGATCTGTCAAATACCTTTGATATAGTTGATTGGATCTAAATCATATCATCTTGGCTAATTGGATTTACAATTTTATAATTACTTCTTCCATGGCTCTTTTGATCAATGGATCAACTTCATTCTTTTTTAATCCCTAGAGAGGTCTTAGGCAGGGTTTTCCCTTGTCCCCTCTCTTTTTTCTGCTTGTGGTCGAAGCTCTTAGCAAGGCTATCCTTGATGAAAACATATGAAATATTATTAGAGGTATTGATATCTCCCTTGCATGTTCTCCCACACAACTCTTATTTCTGGAAGATATCCTCTTTCTTGTAATGGATGTTTGCAACTTACAAACCATTAAACACATTCTAGAATTATTCTCCATGGCTATGGGTATGAAAATAAATCGTGTGAAGTCTACTCTGGTTGGAAATTCACTTGATCAAGATGATTCTGAGCTTTTCTCCAAAATCCTCTCATCTACCCCATCCCATATTAGAGAGCCCATAAAATATATGGGATTCCTTTTAAAACATAAAAATTATAAAATAGAGGATTGGGCTTGTCTAATTTCCAAAATTGAGCTTAAAATTAAAAATTGGTGCAATCATTGGCTATCTAGAGTTGGCAAGTTGATCCTTTGCAAGGCCGTGATTGAGGCAATTCCTCTACAATGGGCTTCTCTAGCATGGGTTCCCCTTGGAATCCATCATAAGATAAAGCATATATACTTACGATACCTTTGAGTTGGGAAACATGACCGTATAAAATTTTCTCTCACTTCTTGGTTCTCCATTGCCCTTCCAAAGCTGCTAGGAGGATGGGGATTAAAAAACCTCATCCGATTCTCAAAAGCATTAGCTGCTAAAGGTGTATGGAAGTTGATTCAATGCACTAGACTTTGGGCTCGGGCCATGGTTAAAATATACACTCACCCAAATACTATTATGGTTTGGCTCAGAGCCCACAAAAGACCATCTGATAATGGTTCTATAGTATAGAAAGTTATAATAAACTCTACAAATATCATTATACAATGCCTAAGATGGAAATTTGGAGATGGCTCAAAACTTCTTGTCGAGAAGGATCCTTGGATCAGAAGTGGGGAATCTTATATCCTCTTGAATAATCTTATTCAAGAGCTACATTCTCAAGGTATCTTCTTCTTGAATCAAGCCTTTGCTTGGATGGGATTCTTGGGTCAATAAGTGTGAAAGAGGGTTGAGGATTTAGATATCAAGGGGGGCTTGGCTCTTGAATGGAACCAGTATATCAATTCTCTTCACCATAATCTAGTCTCTCTATCACCTTTTGAAGACAAGTTGGTTTGGCCATATGCTCCTACAGAAATCTATAGCCCAAATATGGGTACCTTGTCATTGTACATCAACCAAATGATCATCCACCTCCCTAGTGGGTCAAAAATATTTGGAAACAAAACTTCCCACCAAAAACCAATCTTTTTATGTGGCTCTCCTTAAGAATAAGGCCCCAACCTGGGAGATACTTCTGAAAATATCCTTCTACAGGTCAAGTACATGTTCATTATGTTTAGAGGATGCAGAAAATAAACCCCATATCTTCATTCAATGCCCACTTATAGTAAGTGTCGAGAGAGAGATTTAGAAATCGATTGGAACAAAACATACTTGGAAAGAGAATTTTTTGGATGAATTCCTTAAATTCTGGATGGATAAGAAGCCCCCTATCAACATAAAATCTCTCTCCTTAATTATTTGTTTGGGTATCTGGCTTGAAAAACATCTCAATTTTCTAAAAGCAAGGATAATCTTTTATCGGAGTTGCTATAAATAGTCTAGCCCTCCAAAATTATCTTCCAACTCATCAACCTGCTATAAAAATTTGGAATGGTTCCGAAGTTGAAATTTCAAAAGATAAACTATAGGCATTCTTTGACGGAGCATCACAACAAAATTCTTCTTTGGGTGGATCAAGAGGTATTATTTATCTGACTAATTCTCAGTTTTCTCTTTCTCCTGCAATATCAAGAAGGGTTCAAACAACTATGCTTAATTATTTGCACTTAAATTACTATTACAATTGGTTGATTTTATGCATATATCTGATCTCAATATCTTTGGAGACTCCCTGCTAATAAAATGGATGTAGGGTATAGATAGAATGAAAAGCTATTCTCTCCTTCCATTATATCAAAATGTTATCCAAAGAACAAGAACTATTAGAGAAATTTTGAGGTCAAAAATGGGCTGCAAAACAAAAATGTACAACAAAAATCATCTTTATAAGAACCAGTAGGAATCAAGATGATGATATCAACCATGGGGTATGTTTTACCTTTTTTGGAGTAAAAAAATAAAAATATTAAAAATAAAGAAACTACCTTTTCAACTCGTATTTTCAACTTATCTCCCTATGGTTTTACTCAAATTTTGAGTGAGAGCACTTTTTGGATGAATAATTTAATTCCTCATCTGAATACCCTGCTACATGAAAAATGAGATATACATGAAAAACGTAATTGTAATCATGTTTCTCGTGTATTTCTCATTTTTATGTAGCACGGTCCATCGAAAGTATGCAACATGGGTACTCATTGGATTAGGAACTAAATTCCACATCCAACGAGTGTTGCTGCTCAAAATTTGAGTAAGAGAGATAAGTTGAAAATACGAGTTGAAAAAATAGTTTTTTTTCCCTCTAAAATTTGATGATGTGATATAATTTTATTTTATTATTTCCACTAATATTTTATAATATTCCTTGGGAGGCCCATTTTAGACCTCAAATTTATCTAATTTTTTTCTCACATATATACAAGGAACAAAACAAAACATATGGTCAAATTTTTAAAGGAGAGCTGACACTAGATTAAGGAAAATGGGAAATCAAAGAAACCAATGGATGCTCAATTGAGCACCACCAGCTATGTCCCTGGGCATAATTAATCATTCAGGATTTTCCTCTCTACAATATATTTTGCTATGGTTTACCAACACCTTACTCGGCAACATATTAAGTATATTTTGATCGATATATAGCAAGTTTTGTTGGCTTACACAATTTTTTTGTCTTTTATTATATAAGGCAAAGCACTGGAAAATATAGATATGTTTATCATCCCTTCCACTACTTTATTTTCTAGCGCGGTTTTCAGAGAGAATGTTGTACTATAACATTAGAATCCTTGTACTAGAGCAATGTATGATGTTATATGGTTTTTATCATGACCAATATTTTTGAAGAAGAATGCAAATATATTAGGCTACTTATAGAGCAACAAAAGATGACTTAAAATCATTATTTTCATAATAAAAAAAATGGATTCATCAGACTTGACCTATTTATTAGGCCTTTGGGCTAATGGAATGCTACAACATCTATGCTATATGTTTTTTTATTTTGGCTAAAAATAGAATACATAAAGAAAAACAAAAAGAGAGCTTAAAATTAATTATGCTAAATTTGAAAAATTCATCATAATAATAAAATAATTTCTTTATCACTACATTTTTAAAACATCCACAGTTTTGAAAAATCATCTTACATGAAATATCCAACAAATTTATTAAAAAAACCACCATCAATATGATAACATATAAAAATATCAAAATTTATATGATTTTTTTAAATAATTAAGAGTAAAAAATCATTCATTTTGTAAATTTTTAATAGAGAATATTAAAGAAATCTTAAAGAATCTAAAATGAAAATTTTATAAACTCGCCTCCATATTTGCACCAATGTTAGAAGTGGGTGGTTGTAACAACGTTGTAAGAGGATATTTCATGAATATGTTTTTTCATTGTATTAGTACATTATTTCTCTATTATTTTTTATATAATAATCAATGAATCATGAATGCTTTAGTGAAATTTTTAACATCTCCATTATCTTACAATATTTGAAGAAAGTACAACAAAAAATGCGCTAAAAAGTATATAAATTTCTATCAAAGAATAATAATAAGGATTCAAAGGTTTCACTCGACTTAAAGGTTTCACCCTTCATCCATCTTAGGAAGGAACATTCATCTATTTAGATATGGAGGATATTTTTTATCGTCATATCACTTGAGGAATGATTTTCCTATTTGAGATTTGATATTTTTTACAATAACAATGATGTTATAAGAAGAATCTTAGAAAAAATTTCAGCATAAAAGTGTCTTCTTAAGAAAAATTAATAAAATAATAAAATAAGAGTTATGAATTTTGGAGGGAAAAGAAGAAAACTAATTTTTAATTGTATTTTTGGCTTATCTCCTTATAAGTTTACTCAAATTTAAAGTGAAGACACTCGTTGGATGCATAATTAAATTCCACATCCAACGAGTACTCATTATGCATACTTTTGAAAAGACCCACTTTGATAAAAATTGAAGATATGTTTAAAAAACATGTTATCCATTATGCATACTTTTGAGAAGACCCACATTGATAAAATTGAATATACATTAAAAAAACGTGTTGAATGAGGGTCTTCTCAAATATATGCATAATGGGTACTCGTTGGATGTGGAATTTAATTCCGTATCTAAGAGTACCTACACTGGAAATTTTACTAAACCTATAAGGAGATAAGCCAAAAGTACAATTAAAAAATACAGTTTTTCTTATTTTCCCTCCAAAATATTTATATGTACCTCTTTTTAAATTGAAGGATTATGATTGGTTTACATATTATGACATAGAAATTACATGAAAATTTCAAGGTCACTTTTAGGTTGAAATTTCGTCTAATGACAGGTGAAGAGATAAGAGTTTTGGGATCTTGTCTTTTTGCCTTTAGTTTTGGCAATGAACCATGTGTCGTTTGCTATTTTTTCTTTCATTATTCTCTTATTACAAACTTCTTCCTTGCACCAATTTTTTCAAGGTATACTACTTTGCTTTCTTTCTAGTTTGGTGGTTTCATAGCTAGGAGTTTTAGGAGCAATGTGCTACACACTTTGATGCAGGAGCATCATGGTTCCAAATTTTGTACATTTAGTAGAATATAGGGGGTCTTGTGTTTTCAAGGGAGTTGGTTCCCTAAGTATTTAATTAATGTAATTTCAATGTTTTAAGTGATTTTATGTGAGAACTTTAGAATATAATTTAATTAAATATTGTGAGACATATTTGTAAATGTTCTCAAATGTAGGAGAACTTGAGTGATTGGTGAGGATTGAGAGATTTTGAAATATTGATTATAAATCCTAGATTAGAAGTTGGTTCATGAATTTGTGGATCTGAGAAGATCCCTAAAATTTAGTTGAGAAGATTTTGGATCTAAACCAGAATTGGTTCTAGACTCCATATGTATATTATTATAAGTCTGCATAGGAAATTATATTCAGTAGGAATAAACGAGTACTTAGTAGTGTTGAGGAGACCATTTGAAATAATAGGCCGAGGGAGCACAAGGGTGAGGAATAGACCAAGACTCGGTTTGTCCATAGATTGTACATTAAGTAATTTATGTTTGAATATGATTTATAGAGAGCATCGATTTTCATCTCTGGAAAGTATTCCTGTTGTGAATTGTAATTTATTTTAGCGTGATCTATGATTGAAATTGGTGAAACTCTGAAATTATTGCGTGATTATGGTGAATTCCAATATGCGTGCATAATGTAGAACTAATATGGTCTCGGATATCGGTTGTAGGAGATGACATTAAGGTTTGGAACCAAATATGTGATTTGAAGTTGTTTCCAGAATGCGTAGAAAGACATATGAGGTCTATTGTTGGAGATTTGTCGTTACAGAGAGGAGAACACCACAGATCCATTGTGGGTTTTTGGTTTTAGAGCATGGATTATGTTGCATATATTATGTCTATGTAAGAAATACAATCGATGAACCAGCGTTGCCTTCTAAATGCAATTTTGAAATGATGTTTATCGTGGATTGTGATGGGTTCATTGTCGGATTGTGAAATTAACATGTAGAACAACAAAGTTCAATTATGAGTTGAAGGAGCCATTGTTCCTGAGCCTTTGTAATCAACAGAGTTCAATTATGCATTGAAGGATCTGTTGTGCCAAGCCTGTGTAATTAAATCAAGCTCATTGTTGAGCTGCCACTAGTGTAAAGTTGAATCGTTTCAAGATTTCAACATTTAAAGATGGAGGTGTTGCACATACACCAAAGGCATTGTGCATACACTAAAGTTGTTGCGCATACACCAAAGGCGTTATGCAAACACCTAAGGCGCTACGCTTTACACAGCAGTGGTTTCTGGCGCTGCGTCTATTCACCTGTGAATAAAATCTCACCTCAGCAACCAGCAGCTTGATCGATCCAAGTACCAATGGATTCAAAAAGGTGGATAGAGGTAAAGTGTAATGTGTTGAAGTTTTGATGAGAAAATTGGATCCACTTCGGATCTATTCAAGAAAACGCATGTATTAAAGAAAACAAAGCAGTCTTCAAACTAAGTTTTTTCTTCCAGTATGGTAATCCTTTGTGATGAGCATTTGTGAAGGAATCCCTGGTGCTAGCCCTGTCCAAATCATGCTTGTGGCTGATATATAAAGCGAAGAGAAAATCCAGAACAATTCTAGATCATTGAATTGGAAGTCACGAATGGCTAAGAAGCGTGAAACAGAGAGTTGAATGGTGAATTTGATCTGAACCATCAATTCATCCAATCGACGATGATTGTTTATTGACTGAGAACTTAAATGTTAAATGAACGGTAGTTTTTGGAGAATTTATTTGGGTTTTGAACCGAAGCCCAACAGGATTAGAGTTAGGCCTACATCATTTGGTATCAGAGCATAAGGAGATTCTGCGTGCAATGGAAGGAGATACAATTATGTTGAGGACTGGTAAAAGCTCTTTGAGAGAAAATTAAAGCATAGTTATGTTCTTGAAATTATATATGCAGAATACAATTGTGGTTGCAGAAAGAGGAGATTAGATATGACAAGAAACAGGCATAAAGAGATAAAGTGTGGAGAGTAGTTGGTACTCTTAAGAGAACTTACAGAGGCAAATGAACGAGGAATATTCCAAGTGAAAATGAATGTTGGAACAAGATCATGTAGAGATCTTGAAGGTGATATGGTATGTTTTCTTTTTTAGTTGGTTTTGAGGATTGTTTTTGCAGATTTCAGGTTGCAGACAAAGAGGGTGTTAGCAGAAAAGATAGCTGAGAGGAGCTGTAACAAAGAACCATTTGTGTTCTCAAGTGGAAGAGTATGTGAGTTCTTAAACAGTGGCAGAACCTGAAGAATTCCAACAGAGGTTGGATAAAGGGGACAAGTGAATGTTCTCAAAGGAAGTGGAAGCTGTAGAGCCTAAAATAGCAAAAGAGTTTTCTCAATGAATGGTTCCAGAAGCAGAGAACCATAGATCAAGCTTAAGGGGAAAATCTTGTTGAGATGTCTAAGGAAGGTATGGAGACTTGCTGAAAAGAGAGGCTTAGGTGTAGTCCAAAAGTGAACAAGATGAAGTTCACAAGGAAGGGGAAGCAAATGATCACTAAAGGTTATTGCAGAGATTCATAGGTAAGCCACGATAGAAGGAAATATGCTAAGGTAAATGGCATGAAGGTGATGAGTCAAGAAGAGTTTGACTTGGAACTTGCTGATATAAAAGCATGAATGCATTGATGAAGCTGCTAGAAGAACAAGAAGAGGACCAATGGTATGGCTAGATAATGAATAAGAAGAAAATGAAATGGCCTTCACTACAATGGAGGCTAATGCAAAAGGTGTATGCTAGGTTGAAGAAAAAACTCAGGAATTTGTAGACAGTCTAAAGGATTTTGAAATTAGTTCAGGTCTGCGTGAAGGTGCGATAGTTGATTCATCGGAAGAAGAGCTTTATGTTTTTTCTAACACTTTGTGTGTGGTTGCAGATTTGATAGGTGAAGATCAGAAAATTGAAAATGTGCTTGTGTATTTTGATGAGGAAATAAAGCTTTTCGAAGAAATGGCTGAAATGGTGAAGTATTTTGAACATGTTTTTTGTGATTTTGAAGATGGTGGATTTGGCAGGAAAATTGACACAAAAGACAAATTTGAAGACTATAAACATCATCATGATGAAGTACATGTGAGGTGTCGAAGAGAAATTGAGTTGTTGGAATATTTGCTGAAAGAACCAGAGTATGAGAGTGTGATTGCAGTCAAAATGAAGGAGTGTCTCAAGCTTTGATTGGGACAAAGATATGTGTTAGTTGCCAAGTTTATGATGTATTGACTAGCAGAGAAGAAAGGGTGGATGAGTATACGGTCACGAAGATGATAGGAAATTTAATTCTTGAAGGTAAATCTGAAGATATGAAGCAGCAAATGGAATTTGCAGAGGAATAAGTTCACTATTGTGAACCAGAGCGGGGAAACATCCTTGGAATGGATGATGTGGAGGACAGGCTAGCTGACAGTCTCATGAACTCTTTGGAGAATTTAAATCAGCACGATAAGGATGTGTTGATAGGGAAATCAAATGAGACCATAAGGTCTTATATTTTTAATTCTGATAATTGGTATATGATTGTAGGTTTTGATGAAGATATTGCTGCAAAGACTAAAGAATATTTGGCACAGGAGAACAGCCAAATGAAGGAGGAGGAGAAAGATTCCATGGAAGTGCTTAACCCATGGAGCAAAGACATTAAATTATTGGAAAGTATGTTGGAAAATCATGATTCGTTGCAAGAGGAGACAACCATGGAAGAGGAAGAGAAATCTCAATTTCAACATTGGGAAACAAAAGAGTTTGAATATGAAGTGTAATTCTTTGAGTGATGGCTTAAAGAGGATGCATATGGAAAGGGCTGCAAAATAAATGTAGATCCAAGTGAAGAGGTGGCAGAGTCACAGGGCATTCATAACGAAGCAATTTAGAGTAAGAATCCTAAAGATATGCAAAATGTGGGGATGCAACAACTAGTGGATAGCAGCAGAAAACTTTAGCAAGAAGAAAGAAGCAACAACAAATGGTAGAGTATGTACTAGCACAAGAATATGTTGGACATGGAGATTGAGGAACTATGGAAGTTAATGATGAAACAGTCCAGATGTAGAAAACTGACGATATAAGGGATGATCAATTGGAATTTGAAGCTGATTGAAGAGAGGAAAGTGAACCAAAATATATAAAACATGCAACAACAGCAAAGGTGTAAGGCATTTGGACAGCTACAAACTAAAATTTGGGACCCTGGAGGTTTTTATTAGCATATGAAATCACATGATCAGGAGATCATGAATGTTTTCAACGTTGGGAGTCTGATGTAGAAGCATCATGGTTCCAAATTTTGTACATTTAGTAGAATCTAAGGGGGCTTGTGTTTTCAAGGGAGTTGGTTCCATAAGTATTTAATTAATGTAATTTTCAATGTTTTGAGTGATTTTATGTGAGAACTTTAGAATAGGATTTAATTAAATATTGTGAGACATATTTGTAAATGTTCTCGAATGTAGAAGCACATGAGTGATTGGTGAGAATTGAGAGATTCAGAAATATTGATTGTAAACCTTAGAGTAAAATTTGGTTCATGATTTTGTGGATCTGAGAGGATCCTTAAGATTTAGTTGAGCAGATTTTGGATCTAAACCAGAATTAGTTCTAGACTCCATATGTCTATTATTATAAGTCTTCATAGGAAAAAAAGATATATTCAGTAGGAATAAAGGAGTACTCGGTAGTGTTGAAGAGGCCATTTGAAAAAAAGGCCAAGAGAGTGCAAGGGTGAGGAATAGACCAGGACTCTGTCTATCCATAGATTATGCATTAACTAATTTATGTTTGAATATGATTTATAGAGAGCATCAATTTTCATCTCTGGAAATTATTCCTGTTGTGAATTGTAATTTATTTTTGCGTGATATATCAAATTGGTGAATCTTTGAAATTACTGTGTGATTATGGTGAATTCCAATCTGTGTGCATAATGTAGAACTAATACGGTCTCGGAGATCGGTTGTAGGAGATGATATTAAGGTTTGGAACCAATTATGTGATTTGAAGTTGTTTCCAGAATGCGTAGAAGGGCATGTGAGGTCCGTTGTTGGAGATTTGTCATTACAGAGAGGAGAACACCACATATCCATTTTGGGTTTTTCGTTTTAGAGCATGGATTATGTTGCATATGTTTCGTCTATGTAAGAAATACAATTGATGAACCAGTGTTGCCTTCTAAACGAAATTTTGAAATGATGTTTATCCTAGATTTTGATGGGTTCATTGCCGTATTGTGAAATTAATATGTATATCGACAGAGTTTAATTATGAGTTGAAGGAGCCATTGTTCTTGAGCCTGTGTAATCGACAGAGTTCAATTATGCGTTGAAGGAGATGTTGTGCCGAGCCTGTGTAATTAAATCAAGCTTGTTGTTGAGCTCTGATTGGTGTAAAGTTGCATCGTTTCAAGATTGCAGCATTTTAATATGGAGTCGCTACACATACACCAAATGCGTTGCGCATACATTGGAGGCACTACGCAAACACCTAAGGCGCTATGCGTTACACAACATTGGTTTATGGCGCTGCATTTATTCACCTGTGAATAAAATCTCACTTCAGCAACCAGCAGCTTGATCGATCTAAGCTCCAGTGGATTCGAAAAGGTGGATAGAGGTAAAGTGTAAGGTGTTGAAGGTTTGATGAGAAAATTGGATCCGCTTCATATATGTTCAAGAAAACGCAGATATTAAATAAAACAGAGCAGTCTTCAAACTAAGTTTTGTCTTCCAGTATGGTAATCCTTTGCGATGAGCATTTGTGAAGGAAGCCCTTGTGCTAGCCCTGTCCAAATCATGCCTGTGGTCGATATATAAAGCGAGGAGAAAATCCAGAACGATTCTGGATCATTTAATTGGAAGTCATGAATGGTTAAGAAGCGTGAAACAGAGAGTTGAATGGTGAATTCGATCTTAACCATCGATTCATCCAATCGACGATGATTGTGTATTCACTGAGCGCTTAAATGTTAAATGCGTGGTAGTCTTTGGAGAATTTCTTTGGGTTTTGAACCGAAGCGCAATAGGCTTAGAGTTAGGCCTGCATCACACTTTTGAGTAATTTTATTGATGGGGTGTTGTTATCATTTTTTATTTTCTATTATGTCATATCATGGCTACTATAAATTGACACTTTTTTTATTATGAATTAGTTATAAGATGCAATATTTTTTAGATGTATTCATTCCCTTTCATTTTTAAGATGACCACCATTAAGGATATTGCACCATGATACACATCCCCTTGCATAAATCAAAAGTGATGCCCAACCTGGGATGTTGATACTCTAGATTTTTGTATCATGCATTCCTTCTTTCTTAACGTGTATATTATTTTTTGATACATTCTTCCTGACTCATTGGGGTAAATGAATTCAAGCAAAGTGACAAGTCTCATTTCCATTATGAATGATATGAGAACCTCAAAATGAATGATATGAGAACCTCACTCTCATTTTCTATTGGAAGGATTTTCTTAGTAGCTATTTCTTGATGTAATGATTGATCTCTTCAATGCACTATTTATTTTCAAATTTCTTTGCAGTTTGCAGTGGACTCGCATGTTAATATCATTCATTTCTTTTTAGACAACACCTCAAGCACAAATTGTAGTTGTCTTGTTATTATCTTATAAAATTATTGCACTAAAACAAAAATTTCTATAGATCTAAATGTTTATTTAACGCACAATATGATCATACAATTGTGACAAAACATGAGGGAGCACCACCCTCTCAAAAAATGAAGAAGAAATCCCATATATATTACAAAATTGTGTTTGGATTTTTCCCCTCTTATAGGGTTATGATCAAATCATAAAGAGATGCAAAAGCTAGTTAACAATAAGCTAGAACATATGGGTAGTTACTTAATTATATAGGTCAAATGTTAGTGAGTTAATCAATAATAACCATGAATTGTGTATTTATAAATATGTTGATTTTAATGTTGATTCATCTCAATGGTTCTCTCTTCAAGTTCTATTATTGTACATAATATATGTGTATGCTACAAGTGGTATGATAAATTTGTTCAAACATTAGTTCACTATGCAAAAATGTCACTATTCAAAATTTGAAAATTTTAGGGTTTTGGGATTAAAAGAGAACCCCAAATTGTAAGTGGAAAGAATGTGTATTGCATGTTCAATAACGACAAAAAAGGTGAATACAATGCTTGAATATTTTGTTTTAGTGTTTGGGACTATAGACCCACATCTACCACAATACTATTATAACTATTTTATATGTTGATTTTTTTTTCTTAGAGTTGAAATTGTTTAGTGCTAAAAAAAGGTGAATTTTGGGTGAGGCTATTATAATAAAAACCACTATATAAATAAGTAATCCCTAACACTAGTGTAGTAAATGCTAATATGAGTGAAACAACATTAGTGTTGGAGCAAAGCCAAAAGAGTAAGTCCAAAAAAGTAGGGATGAAAAAGTAGGGCCCATAAAGTACATATTGTTACCCCTCTTTTAGCAAGGGTACATTTATGCACAAATTCATTTTTTGCAACACCATTACAAGCCCAAATAATGCAAGTCCAATGACTTATATGCCATGTGGAGGTTGTATTATGGTCGACCACGGTTGGTCCTACTAGTACCCATTTTAAAATCCTTTCATCCTAGATGGGTTTGGAGGACTTGAGGTGTATACATTTTGAGACTTGTGGTTTAGAGAAACCATTGGTTTTTTTAGAGTTCATTGCACATTGTACAACGAGTTCAACTCATGTGCCATGTGCACCTCTATCATTCTCACACGGTTATTTTATTAAGTTGGTATGTATTCTCTAGCTATGGTATATTCATCATGTCTCAATTATTTAACATGGAAGTTTCACATTTTCCAATATTTCACGATTCCAAAGGTAGTTTATGGATCCCAATGCATAAGGTCCTAGGGGTCAATAGTGAATAAAGGCTCAAATTACTCAACATATTTTATACTTGACATTTGACACGCCACATGGAAGTTTTCAAAAATATCAAAGCAGAAAGGAGATATCCTTAGTCAAAGGGGGTCATCCTACTTTGTGGCACATGTGGGCATATTTGATGTAAAACAAGGCCAAATATTGGTCAAATGAGGCATGCCAGATATCAAAAGACATCTTTTTTTTTTCAAAACAACACATATCCCAGAATTGGAAAATCAAACAAGGTGTTGGAGATATACAATTGGGGTCATCTTTCTAAGGGGTCAACAACATATGTGAGGGCTAGGAGAGCCTTTCAAGTCAATTAAAGTGAACATTGGACCAAGACAAGGATGGAAAATTTCAATTTACTCAAACGATGGAAAACATCTTAAATCAAGCATGATTTGGACTGGATCATTATATAATTTATCATCCATATCGATGTTTTCAAAGTGGAAAAAATCAAGGAATCAACTTAAAAGAGTAGTTTTATCAACAAGACATGGTTTCAAGAATTAGGATATGGAACCTTCTAGGGCCATTTTTAGGACTTAAATGACCTTTTTGGGGAAAATACTTCCAAAATTAAGTGTAGGGCCCCTTGATGTTTTTATACACTTGAATACCTTTCCAAAGGTGCAAGAACCATAACAATCAGAGTTCATATGCAAAATTTATCTCTCTCTCGATCTTTCAAAGATATTATAGAATGGAATTTGTAAAGAACCACAATCAATAATCTTTGCATGAATAGATAATGATGCAAAAAGCATAGCATTTATTCCTTCATATGTATCGATTGGACAAATATTCCCATAATAACTGGGATGAATATCTTGTGTCTAAAAACTAGCAGTTCGCCCATTTAAGCCCCTAGGGACTAAATGGCTCAATTTTCGCCCATGAGCTATTTTTGTCAATGGATTAGTTTAATCCAAAAATTGGGATAAGGTTTGAACTATTATAATTGACCACCATAATTCAAGAGGATTTCACATTAGCCCCTATTACTCATGGAAAAGGGGCTAGCCATGTGGGGACTATGAATAAGACTATAGAAGGGTCGATTTATAACTCATATTGAGGGTTGAATGGGTCAAATGTAACCCTTAATTACCTATCAGTGATTACCTACTAGGTCTAAGACTCCACAATCGCCAGCCTTAAATGTTAAGGCTATGCTACAAGTCTCAAGAAAGAGACTCCAACCCTTCCCTATCTATCAATTTTATTAAAACTGCGCTCATATCAGTTATACATAAACATGGAAGGATTAGTTTTCATAGTTTTGTGCTATCTGCAATACCTGAACATGATTAAGGGAACACATGAGCATGTCAACACTCTGTTCCTCAAAACCCTTGTGCTCATTTACCTTTAGTATAGTTGGATGTATGATAATGTTGGGGTTGAGAACAAGAATCAAACTGTCAGAATAGGAACATAACTCTGTGAACAAGAACAAAACTATTGGTTCAGGAACAGAACACCCTCCTTGGATATGAATGTTGGTTACCATTAACCCTTCATATTTACTCCATTCACTCTGTTGGTACTTCTTCAATCCATCTGGTAGTGTTCATTAACTCAATTCGAATTCTAAGCTAACTTGAACTCCTCTGTTTATCACAGATATGCCCCTTTGTCATTTGATAGGTCTCAGATTTTTTATAACGCTTCAACACAACACAGACTTCAATAATTACATTCCTGATGGTGCATTTATCTCCTCTGATAAACACTGAAATTCTAACAAAAATAAATCTCACATAGGAATGCACTAAAATTAATAGCGACCTCGTGTAAAATCATTCGAATCATTTATATTACAGTCGTGAACCCACACACAAGATATCTGAAAATGAATTGATATGTCAGGCCTGGGGCCTTTAGACCTCTTTTAAAGAACCTTACTCATCATATCTACAAATCCAATCGACTTCTCACCAAAATGATCAAACAATCCTGAATTATCAAATCAAAAATCAACAATTTAGCAGTCTAGGGATTACCCATGGCACAATGCAAATAGTAGTCCCAGGAATACCATAGGCCTTCAACCGGCTGATGGAAATAACACTGTCTCGTTTATTATGTGTATGGCTCCACGACAACGATTTCACCGATCGCTGGAAATCGATGAACAAGCTTGAACACTGTAATATATGCAGGTAATAATCAAAGATAAAAAATTCGGACCTCTTTGTGGTAATCTGGGTCTGCAATTGTCTCAGTCCAGCCTCCTGAATCAAAGCGGAAATATGGTGATCGATTCCGAGTAGCAAGAGATCTCGTAAAGGTTGTTCGATGATCGCTTTTGTAAGCGGTGTTTTTGCTACTCCTCTCTAACTTCGCACCACTCTCGTGATGACAGTAATCAAATTTATGTTAATTATATAAATAGAACATACATAGAGGCAATGCTATATAACTTGAACACTATTTCAATAACCAATTTCTATTATACACAACACTTGGCCTGATTTTCAACATTAGATTGGCCTCCTCTAATGCCTTTAAGGCTTACAAATATATACAACAGGATTATGCAACCAATTCTGGTTCAGATCCACAATCTACTCAACCATATCCTAAAAATCCTCTAAATCCAATTTTGACTCAACTAAATCCCTATTCTAGGACTTCCTCATCCCTAAGATATTTATGATATCTGCACAAGTCTAATATCTCTCGTATTCTCACATATTTGAGAATATGTACATTTAAAAAAAAACCTCACACACCTATTTCTCACTCAAATCATTAAAAATATACAAATTTCCTATTAATAAATTAAATTATTTATCAAACATTAGACCCCCTAATTCAACCAAATATACAATGATTTTTCGAGTAGGATGCTCCTGCATCAGACTCCCAAAGTTGAAAACATTCATGATCTCCTGATCATGTGATTTCATATCTTGATGAAAACCTCCAGGGACCCAAACCTTAATTTGTAATTGTCCAAATGCTCTACACCTTTGCTGCAGCTGCATGTCTGCTATCCTCTGGTTCATTTTCCTTTCTTCAATCAGATCCAAATTCTGATTGACCATCCCTTCTGCTGTCAGTTTTCTCCATCTGGACTAGTTCATAATTAACTTCCACAGTTCTTCAATCACATAATCATTTTTTTTTGTTCCCTGAAAAACATAATTTTTAATATGCCCTTGATAAGGAAATTCTTCCTTCACCACATCCTTAATGTCTTTGAAAACATCTTCCTATGTAATTTCGATTTTTTGCTGCATATCTTCAAATTTACTTTCTAATTTTCTGTCATCTTTATGTATGCATACTCATCCACCTTTTCTTCTATGTTAGCCAATACAACAGAAACTTGGCAACTAACACATATCTTTGTCCCAATCAAAGCTTGAGACACTCCTTCATTTATGACTACAATCACACTCTCATACTCCTGTTCTTTCAACAAATACTCCAGCAACTCAATTTCTCTTTGACACCTTACAAGTACTTCATCATGATGTTGTTTATAGTCTTCAATTTGTTATTCTTTCTTAACATCTTTTAGTAGCTATCCTTCTGCTTCATTTCGTCCTATGACTTTCTTCTCTTTGTCCTGAGATAAATCTGCCTCGCCTACTTCTTTAACACACTTTGAATTACTATCTTTCTGTAAGCCCCCTTCAAGAGCTATCCTTGCCCTGTCTTTTGCATTAGAATTCTCCTGCAATTGTTCTTCATCAATAACATTAGTCAAATTCATTTTGTTACCTCTCTAAGACAGTGTTCCTTCATTCTTCATCAGAATAAGATTATGATCTTCCATCTCCACTAAAACTTTAGATGATTGTCTTCTCCCATTAAGTAACTCATCAATGAACTCCTTCTGTTGCAACCATTCAAAGCCTTCTGCATCTGAGAGGTTTTCTTCATCATATTTTACTTCAAGAGCTTCATCCATCCTGAAGACATCTTCAAAAGGTTCCCTATCTCCTACAATACCTGCAGTCATACACAAATTATCAGTTTAAAAACATAAGACCTTACCTTCTGTTGTATTTGAAGAGACAATTCCTTGGCTGTGGAAAGGAATCGGTGCTTAAGACATTTTTTTTAAAATGTGTCACAGAAGTAATTATATCAGGTGGTCTTCATTCAATCCCTTTGGAAACTAATTCTTTAAAACCCTTAATAATCTGGTATAATGAAAGACTTTACAATGCCAGTAACTGTTATATCTGAATGGAAAAGAAGAACTATAGAAGAAACTCAAAATGATATGTTGTAACACAGAATCTATCACTTTAAATTTCATAATGAATTTGTGGAGAGAGAGGAAACTCAAAATAATATGTTGTAAACATAGAATCTATTACTTTTAAGTTCCAGAGAGAATTTGTGAAGGGAGAGGAGTTGGAGTGAAGGAGTGCAAATTAAGTTTATTTAACTCTTACTCATAGATGTAATTAAGAGGCTGAAAGCCACTTTACTTCACTTAATTCCATAAAGAAGGAACACAAAATGGCAGAGGAAAAATGAATCACCATCAACAGTTGCAGGAAACTTGATGCTTCTTTCATTAATTCCTCATAAAATTAAGTACCAAATTTTAGTCTTCCAAAGGTCAAAAACTCGAAACATCTCTTCTTTCTTTCTGTCTTGCTTAAATACATCAAAAACATTTCGTAACTGCTAGAACTTCTTGAAACTACTTTGACTACCTAAACTGTTAAAACTACTTATTACATTGCAATTGAGGACATCACTATAGATTCGATCTTAACAAACAAAGAAAACAAATTAAAACTTGAAATATTATTCTTTTTGTTGAATCTTATTTGTTGCTGATGCGTCTCCCTGAAGTGTTGATGTGTCTCCTGAAAAATCGGACATCCTTGCCCTGCATTTCTTCCAAAGTTCAATATTTTTCCTTTCCTCTTATTGCCATGTCTTTTTTGTTTCTGATGTGGTATTCGAACAGTTTTTCAATAACGCATTTTTTCCCGACTTGACCCAGCTCGTGCGTTTCCAAAAATGCCACCATGTGCTCCCTTTGCCCGACTCTGCCTCTGCCTCTACGTTTCAAACAATGTTATCATGTCTCCTTCTGCCCAACTCTGCCTCTTCTGCTCGTGCCTGCAGCGTTTCGTCTTCTCTTCTCCTTTGCTCTGCGTTGGGTCACTTACCCAAGTCAACTGCCCGTGTTCACGTTTCTTCATAAAACAACATAACTGCACATAATCTTGGACTTTAAATAGATTTAAATTTTCCTTTTAAAACTATCGTGCATGTCCCTTTATTGCATTTCTCCTTTCGGCATTTATAACATATTCCTGAGCACCATTCCTCCTGAGCCTGCGATGTGTGATGTGTGATAAAGGTAGGGATGACATGGCAAGTGGAGGTGGGGCCAATCACAAATCGCAATTGGTGAAATGAAACCTTGTTGCATTTCTCATTTCATCATTTATAACATATTCATGAGCACCATTCCTCCTGAGCTTATGATGTGCGGTGTGCGATTGGAATATATTAAATCATAGTTCTGAGTTGCATTGCGTCTGGCCCTTGTCCCACTTCACATTTCGGCATTCATAACATATTCCTGAGCGCCATTACTCCTGAGCTTGCAATGTGTGATGTGCGATAAAGGTAGGGATGACGTGGCAAGTGGAGGTGGGGACACCCGACTCCACCCTAGCATGTAATGTTCTGAACAAGTCCATCAACCCGACTCTTGAACTGTTCTACACGCTAATAAGCATGACTCGATCCGCCTTCACATCTTCGCACATTATGTTAATGCACCAACATATAAATCAAAAATTATTTTTCGGTATACAAATTTTTTTACATTTTCTAACGTATATGCCTTTTTTGGTGTTTTGAGAAATATTTCAAAAGTAAGTACAAATGAGCCACAACATCTGGCTCCACCTGGGGACAGTGATTTTTTCTGTGAAAGCACTAAGAACTGCAGATTAGTGCCTTATCCATTGGGCATGGAGTCAAATATTGCTTGGTGACATATGAAAAATGAGCAATACGGTATTTACAACGGTGGAATGCTGACTTTTAATGCTCAAAATAATGCTTCAAATACTGCCCATTCACAGGTAGTTGCAGAGATTCTCCATCTAAATCTTCTAGGATGAAAGTATTGTTTGATCTGGCTTTAGAAATTCTGTATGGACAATACCAGAGAGGTTCAAGCTTACCATGATTTCCTTTATCCTCCCTTCTAGTGTCCCATCTCAATACTAAATCTCCTGCATGAAAGAGGATTCCTTTTGCCTTCCTATCAAAAATAGACTTCATTTTTTCTTGATAAGTAATCATATTATCTCTAACTTTGTCTCTATTTTTTATTTAACTCAATCATGTTATTCATTCTTCTTACCATAGAATTAGATTCTTCCTAAGCTTCTTGAAGTATAGCAATCACTGGTTTGGCCAACTGACTAGGAAATAATGCCTGAGTTCCATATACCAACTCAAAAGGTGATTTTCTAGTGGACCTCCTAGTAGTTACTTGAACTTCCCAAAGAGAAAATTTTAATTTTGAGTCCCAGTCTTTTTGGTTTTCAGTGATTGTTTTCTTTAGAATCTTGACCAATGTCTTGTTTGAAGACTCTGCCAATCTATTCCCTTATAGATGGTAGGTTGTGGAATGTGAAAAAATTACATTATATGTTTGACAGAAATTAATGAATTGAACAGAATTAAATACCTGAGCATTATCAGTTACAATCTTGACTGGACAGCCAAACCTACTAAAGGTGTTCTCCTCTAGAAAATTCATCACCACTTGGTCATTTTCTTTCTTGGTGGAGATTGTTTCAACCCACTTTGTGAAGTAATCAGTAGTATTTAGAATCCATTTGAACTGCCCACTTGATGGTCACATTGATCTCTCCAATATATTCCAGTCCCCACTTCCTGAAAGTCTCTTCTATGAATACTGGAATGAGAGGTAACGGAGCAAGTCTCTTCTTTTCTGCAAAAAATTGACACTTTAACAACTTCTGACCAGTCTGTACACATTAGCGAACAGTGTAGGCCAATAAAATCCTGAATTGAGGATTTTATGTGTTGTTACCTTCCAACTATAATGTCCTCCACAGATTTTTTCATGATATTCCTTGATAACCTCAATGGATTCACCTTCAGTTAAACACAACAGTAAAATACCAGCAGGATCTTTCCAGTACAACTTTTCTTCTACTATGACATATGGTTGAGATTTAAGCTTGAGAGCTTTGTATTTGGTTTTATTTAGTGAAGATCGACAAGAAAATAAACACAGGTAATGGACGACATCTTTATACCAATCTGAACACAAAAATTTGTATTGAATACCTGTTTTGGGCTTATCCCGACCTTCTTCATTGTCATCTCCATCTACTGGTGCGAGGAGGTTAATTCCCAATGCTTGAAAATTTGTTTCTGTTAGCAAATTTGCTAAACCCTATCCTTTAATTAACTTGGTGGATTTAATGTCTGAATCATACTCCTGGATTTTAGCTATCCATTTTCCTCTTTTTCCTTCAACATCACTTTGAACCAGCATGTCCTTAACAACATAATTAGGTACATAAGCGGTTATTTGGGATTGTAACACATCAGTCCTGAAGGCTTTGAGTTCTTTGACTAATTCGTACACTTTTTTCTCCAAAATTTTATATTTGAGCTCAGCATCTCTGAGAAATTTTTTGAAGAATGCCACTAGCTGCTCCTTATTATCCTCATTTTTCTGCAATAACACAACAACAATATTAGTGGAGGAAGTGAATGAAAATATTTGAAATATCTTTTGATAATCAAGACTTATTAAAACAGGAGTTTCCTGGAGTGCTTCTTTTATCCTGGCAAATTCTTCTCTTGCTTCTTTATCCCATCTCACTTCTGCATTTTTATTCAACATGTCAGTTATATTTCTCACAATCTCAGCATAATTTGGTTCAAATCTTCTCAGAAAGTTTATTTTTCCCAAAAATCTCTAAATATATTTCTTGCTTCTGGGTAAAGGAATTGTTTGAATTGCTTCCACCCTTGTTGGATAAATTTTTACTCCCTATTTTGAAACTATGTGACCCAATAAATTACCTTCTTTTAAGGCAAACAAAGATTTCTTTGGGTTTAGTGACAGACCAAACTTCCTGCATTTTTCAAAATTTTTTTGCAGATGTTCCAGGTGTTCATCATCTGACCCTGAGAAAATAGTTACATCATCCAGATATATAACCACATACTTGTCACCTACAAATTCTATGTCCATGGCCCTCTAAAAATTTTCACCTGCATTCATAAGACCAAATGGCGTCCTTGCATACATGAAGGTGCCCCAGGGGATTGTGAAAGTTGTCTTTTTCTGATCTTTCTTATCAACTTCCACCTGATTATACCTAGAGTATCTGTCAACCATGGACATCCTGTAAGCTCCTGTCACTTTTTGTAAGTCATAATCCATCCTAGGTAAAGGATAATTATCCTTTAGAGATGCTCTATTCAAATTCCTGAAGTCTACACACAATCTTATCTCTCCATTTTTCTTCCTCATAGGAACTAGATTAGAAACCCAATATGAATATCTGAGAGAAACTATAATTTTTTCTTGCAACAATTTATTCACTTCCTTTTCAATTGGAGCTAACAGTAATGGATTAATCTCTATGAGCTTTTGTTTGTGTGGTTTAATTCCTTCTTTCAATGGGATCTTAAGTTGTATTATGCTTTTATCATACATTTTCAAGTCTTCATATGACCAAGCAAACACATCCATATACTTCTGTTGAGGCCTCAAAAATCTTTGGCAACAACAAGGGGGATAACCACCCGGTCCAGACCTTAAAACAACTCCTTTTCTGTTGGGATAGTGGCTCCAACTGGGTGTAATGGGACCAGATTCCAGTTTTGGGTTTTATATGATTGTTGGGTTTCTTTCAAATTATTTGCAAGAAGAATAAATAAAAACTAAAACAACTTTATTCTAAGATGCAAAAATTTGAATTAAATATGATCTAATCTAACTCGGGGATAATGTTGATTTTATGCAATCTAAAAATGATATCTATTCAATCTGTGATGATTTAGATCAATCACAGACTTAATAGAATTAATACTTTTGTAAGATATTCCTTTTGTAAAATAGTTAATCAAAAGAATATGTGAAACATATCGCATATATTCTGATGATCATATATAAAACAAATCAATTTCTATTCTAATATCGTACAATAGTGCAACTGATATTTCAAATGGAAATAATTGATTTCATACATAATTCATGAAAGCTAGATTTATCACTAATATTAAAACAGAGTTTAGCATACATGATAATAGTACTAGATGTGTGTTGTCTTGTTCATATGACCAGTGATAATAGGCCACAATCAATATTCTATAAATAAGTTATTCAGAGAATACAAAAGTGCATCAACAGTGATCAACCAAATAATTGAAAAGACCATGTTCCATTATCTTATCAAGATATCCACAAACTTACAGTAAAGCATTCTTTGTAAATGTTCTTAATAAAAATCCTAGACCCTTCTCTAAATGTATGAGAAGGGTTTAAATACTACATTAACTACTTACAAAAAATAGATTGTACAAAATATCTTATGAGGTGGTTTCAAACAACCCTCCTCATTCCTAGTATCCAATCACTAAACTTGAAATTATCAAAACAAACTAACTCATGATCATGCTCGATGATAGGTTACTTCCATCTCTGCTTTTCTGTTCGCAAATATCGGACATCGGTTGAACTTGTGTAGGCTTTCTGAATTGTGTCTTCATCTGTCCAGTAAATATAGCATCAAGTAAAAGCGACAACATCTTTTGTATGGAATCTAGAGAACAATTCAATGTCATTATTTGACTATGGGGCTTAACCAGGAGTTTCCAGTATGCTTCCCAATTAGTCTTTTTTAGCTGTGCAATTGTTTCTTCTCGTATTTGACCTGTATTTTTCCAACTTTGCTCCAATATTTTAAGATCAGGAATCAATTTTTTATTTCCTTCTTTAATTAAACTGGAGGTATGCAACATGTGGTTGATCATTTTGACAATAATCTTTGATATGTCTGCTACTCTGGCTATTTCCAATTCTGTTTGTTTTACCTGTACATCCCAGTCAGTAAAGAGAATATCTTTATAGGTTTCTTTGATCTTTGGAAGATTTGACCTTCTCCCTTCCTCTGAATCTTGCCATTCAATATAGTCAGAAATTTTGGTATTGAGTTCATTAAATTCAATTCTCTAGTCAATGACTATATTAGTCAATTGTTCACTGATTTCTAAGTGTGGAACTATGTCTGACATTTGTAAGACAAACAAATCTTGTTGTTTTGAGAGTAAGGCATTTAATGCCAATGCTTCTTTAATGAATTCCTCTGCAATAGGAATGCCTTCATACTTTGTAAGATTTTCTCTCAATTCTTTAATCAGTGTTTCTTTGCTAGATAAATCATTTTCATGACTTATCTTAAGTATTTCTACCTCTTGCTGAAATTTGAAGAGTTGATGCTCGGCCCTTTGACTCAGACTGTTCCTCTCTTCATCCAGTTATTTTTGTAGTTGCATTATTTTATCATATTTCTCTTGAACCAAAATGGATACTTCGACTGCCTTGTCCATTGTTGCAGTAGTATATGCTCCAGAAAATTGTGATAGCTGAGTTAGATTTTCAATTGGGTTGGATGGGGTGTCTTTCCATACAACTTCCATAATCTCATTACCTGGGGGTGTTTCAATCCTCCTTCTCTTTCTCTGCTTCCTGACTACAACTTTATGAAGAGGGTTGTAGAATACATCCAGTGGAGGGATATCAGTTACCTTTAGAATAATTTCATCAGTAGGAAATGCAGGGATAACTTCTGTATCTTGGGAGCTTGTCCCAAGACTTTCAGTGGTTTCCTTTGCTGAAACTATACGACGTCGGGGATTCTGAAATCCTGTATTTTTCTATGTATATGATCCCTTGGGGATATCCATCAGTGTATTATCAACTGAAGTCCAGAATTTATCTAGCTCACTTTGGTTCTGTGAATCTGATTCTTCTGTTCTGATTACCTTGGTTGGTTCAGTCATATAACTAGTAATCAAGATATTCTGTAGAATACGCTTGAGTATTTTTTCTCTATACTCATTGAATATTTGTAATTCCTCTGGGTTTAGATTCAATTTAACAAAGTTTTGAACTTCTTCAAATGTTCCAAAAGATTGCAAAATGTCTTCAAATCTATCATCTGTGTGTATGATAGGTTTGATTTTGACTGACTGAGTAAATTTTTAGCAATCTTCTTTGGGTCAAATTTCCTTGGTGGTAAAATAGGGAGCTTAAAAAGCTCAATCTTCTAGCATTGTTTCAATGCATGATTGAAATTGCTGAGGGAGAATGAACCACGCTGAATTGGAAAACTTGGCCATAAAGATTTTTTACTATCTTTCAGAGATTTAGTTAGTCCATTACCAACATTTTGATAAGCCACTTCTCTTGCCATTATTTTATCTGAAACATATAGAGGAAGCACATGTGGAGGAACAGAGCTTCAAAATACTCTGATGTATGAAATGATTCTTCAATGAAACATCTTCCAATCATTTGGAGATTTGTGATGGCTTCCTTAGTGAACCTGGGGCTCTCTCTATCAAACATTAATTGATGTAATGGTAATACAAACCCATAGCATAATCTGTGGAAGTGTGGTACATAATTATGTTCCCAAATCTATTTATGACTTAAATGAATAGGGGTATGGTCCTCAGGAGTCCATTTCCAACCCATAATTGGAAAACTGGTAGAGAAAAAGATGGCATCAAAAACATATGCGCTCATGAAAAATTGGGGGACGAGTTTGGGAGAAGAAGCTCTTTCCTGGTGATATTCATTAATCGCTTTAGCTAGATTTTCGGAAAGAACAGTTGCCCAATTCATGATGTGAGAATTAACACACGAGTCAATCAAGGGAAGCCAATTTATAGAGAACTTGGTGTTATCATGGAGACCATATAATCTGCATAGCATTGCTACTGCAAAATTGTAGGGATTTGCAAGTGAAGTGATAGGATACATATCTGATTTCTCATGTTTAAACTTGTTATCCAGTTTCCTCCAACCTTGAATCATTTTGAAAGGGTCTTCATTATTCTTTGAAAAATTTTCAACAAACTTGTTGTCATAGATATCTTGTTGGTCAGGCAGCTTATACATTACTTTCAAATATTCAGCTCTAAAAGAACCTAAGATCTCATTCTTAATGGTTCTGAATTGTATGTCTTTAATTTTTGAATTCTAAACCACCCATCTTATCATATCAGTATATGGTAAAAGGTTGGCCCTTGCTACTATTCTGTGAAGAAAGGAGCATGTGACATCTTTAAACTATAAATTGGAGGGCCTTGCATCATCAGCAGTTGCCTTGACTTCCACTATTTCAAGTTCTTCATCTTCGAGGATAGTATAGAGGGCTTGCCACTTTGTAGCACCTCCATCTGTAGTGCAGACAGTATCTGAAACTATGGACGACATTTCTGTATTCCAATTCTGCAACAGTATTTTTGTCGTGTTTCTACATTACTTTGCGTACAGACATATCTTGAAGGGAAATACCTATTTAAGATAGAGTAATGATCAAATGATGAAAGATATTTTGAAATGACTGATTTTAAAGGAAAAGGTCCAGGAAGCAGTTGTATCATTAATTAATTGTAACAAATCAATAATTGTTTGCATTGGGATGATAAAACACAATTAATCGTTTCTGACACTATCTATTTTCACATTAAAACCTTTATTAAACCCATCAAATCTGTCACATCGTGCCTATTGAATCTGTTTTTGTGAAGCGAATTGTTTTTTGTTTATGTGATGTTTGATTTCGCGATATCGCGAAATCGCAACATCGGAATATCGCAACATAAAAACTTTGGTAAGAACTGCTTTAAGTTTTAAACGTATATCCGCGATGTGTGATTTATGATGTCACTTGCAAAGTTCAAGTCGTTAATCGCAAAATCAAGATTTCGTCATTTTGTTCTTAACCTTCAATGAGAAAAGATTATGTGAGATGCGATTTGCAATAGGGTGATCACAAGGATATTTTATTAATTTCTTTTTTGGGTTTTGTTTTTATTTTATAAAAAAAACGATGTTTTTGGAGTTTTATTTTTAATTTAAAATGAAAAATATATTTTAAGAAGGGTCCCTATTTATATTATCAAAATCCTTAAACTATTTTGAAAATAAAAATGGGGGGGTTGTTGCATAGCACAACAACTTCCTAAAAAGATGAATGTATCTTTCTTTATAATTTTTGGGAACACCCTTGAATAATTTCACCATTTTTGGCTCTTGCTGAGTTCCAAAATTACAATCTTCCATCTCTTCCTCTAGATGTATTTTCTTTCAATTAACAGCAACATCAGTAGAATCAAATAGCCTTTCAAGGGGAACTAGTCCTTTAGGGAGTATAATATCTTTCAATTGGATAATATTCTGCCGACCTATTGACTGCTTAAGGTTTCTTATCTCTCCTTTCTGCTATGTCTGTTCTTCTTCTTGATCTATCTTGGCATCTTCAAAGCTTCCAATCATTGTCAAGAAATTATTTATCTTCTCATAATCTTCAAAAACCTGCCAATGTTTCACATTGTCAAGAATAGAGGGTCTATGTCTAATTTCAATCTCATACCTTAACCTTTGATTCATTGGTGGATTAGAGGTACTAAATGCAACTTCTACCAAATCTTCTGACCTATTCCCCTCCCTCTGAATGAACTGAATATTGAAGGCTTCAAAATAGTTCTCTTCCAGATCCCAAACTTCATTTCTGTATGATCTTAATCTCGGATGCTTGGTCTGACAATGATTTGTAATATGTCTTATTATCAGTTCAGAGTCACCAAAAATTGAAATACACTGAACTCCCATCTGTTTATCAACTTGGATGCTTAAAATTAAGGCCTCATACTCAGCCACATTGTTTGTTGAATCAAATTCTAATTTAAAAGAAAAAGGCATGAGGTTACCTTCTGGTGATATCAACAAGAATCCAGCTCTTGTGCCATCCTTAGAGTAGGCACCATCAAAATAACATTTCCAAATATTCTTTGAATGCATTTCATTATTTACAATTGTTGAATAGAGTTGCTTCCTTGTGTCTTCAACAAATTTTGCATCTTCATGCAACATGAAACATGAAATACCTTATGTTTCTTGACTATAAATAGGGGAATTTATTGTATCTTTCTTGGTAGTGGTCTTCACAAACCTTGTTTCCCTGTACAATCTCCTTTCTTCCTTTTGAAAATAGGAATGATAGCATAATTGAAATCTAATTTTAGAACACCTCCCAACTTTTCTCCTCGAGATCTTGACAAGAGCATTCCAAACCTGGTTGGAATGTCAAGAGCAACTACATCCATGACTATACTCTTTGCTGGAATTTGTGCCAAAGCAACTACTACATATTTAATTAAACCAACACATTTCGCCCTTTTGTAATCAAATGAATACAGATCCCTGTAAGTTTTAGTAATCTGTAAGTTTAGTTCCTTCATAATAGACAATGGCATGAGATTATGGGATGGTCCTAAGTCCAGCATACCATTATGAAGAGTAAAATCATGAAGCAACAGAGAAATATAGAATGGTGGAACAGAAGGAACTACTTCTTCTACATGCAGACCAAAGGTGACCACTGGCTTCTCTTCTTGTAAGTTCACAGTGTCACTTATATCTTCAATCTGTGTGAGATTAATAAATTCTGAAATTTCTTTCTTGTATACTGGTATTTTAGCTAATTCTAGAAGAGGTACATGAAATTTTACCTTCTCCAACTCTTTTTTCAAACTAAAAGCATGAGTTTGTTTAACATTCTTTTCAGGTTATTCTTCACTCTTTCTAGAATTTGTCGCTTGTTTGGGTACAGGAACAACTCTCTCCAAAATATTAGTATCAACTAATTTTCTCTGGGAAGGTTCGCCCCGTTGCACACATGTTATATTAACTGAATTTACAGTTTGCTCCCCATTAATGACTTGTTTTATAGGGTCCTTTTTTTGTGGAGTCACCATTGGAGGAGGAATAGAATCTTGTTGTTCGCCTTCATTAAATTACACTCTAGATCTCTTTCTAGACCTTAAATCATACTTTTTATGTAACTCAGCTTGCATGAAATCTGTGAATTTCCTACAGTATTCATCCATTTCATCTTAATCAAAAGATACTTCAGCTTCAACATATTCTCCCTCACGGTCTTCCTCTTTATCCTCTTCTATTGTGTACATAGCATATATTTGATCTTTAGTTTCCTTTTGGTCATCTTCTGCTAACTCTCTGAGTGCTGCTTCTACAGACAATGGTGCTAGAACCTGGTCTTGATCTTTTATTTCCCTCTGCAAAATTTGCAGGCATTGTCTTCTGAATTGAGGGTTAAATCCTCCTCGATTTTTTTGTACTTGTCTTTGGGAGATTTTACTTTCCAATTACATCTTAACTAGCTTATTTGACAAAAAAATTATCACCTTTGTCATATCATCAACTCTTTGATCTTGTGGTGATTATTCTTTTGCTTTTCCCTTCTCTTGGACTAACTGCTTGTCTTTATCTTTCCAGCTGCAGTCATATTAGCTTCAATTTCTAAAGCATCTGTCTATATCTGCTCTAAAGTAGGGGATATCCTTTCTCTAAGAGTGAAACTAAAATCAACTTCAAAAGCCCCAGCAAAAACCACCTTTGCTCCAAAAGGAGGAGGCTTCATTTCTACAGTCAAGTTGTTATACAATTTATTGAATATTTTGATAAAATCATTTGGTTTTATTTTGATTGCATTGAATTTTGTCAGTAAATATCCATGATCCATTTTTCACCCCATCTTTGAGTGAATCGATTTTCCAATTCTTCCCATGTATTAATAGAATTATTTGACAATCCCTTAAACCACTTTCTAGCCTCTCCATCCAGAGACTGAACAAAAAGCCTCATTACAACATCAAGATGTTCTACATTCAGATTTTCAGCAAAATTACAAAACACAGGCAAGTGTTTTTTTGCAGTTATTTCATCTTCTCCAGTAAAACATGGGAGTAATTTAAGATACTCTTGAGGCGTCTCATTCATTGGTTGTGTAAGATTAAGTGGAGCATATTTGTTAAAAAAAAAGGTTGGTGCTGCCATGTTTTCACCTTGATTAATTGTTCCTTGGTTAGATGCAATCGATGAACCTACTATGAAGATGAATGGAGGTGGACGTAAAACTGATATGGGAGTGGGTTGATGGACAATGGCAAAGGGACCAGCAACTGGAGTTTTTTGAGCTTGAGTAAAAGTAAAAGAAACAGACTCAAAGGAGTGCTCTTCCAACTTAGGTTCTTGAAAATAAATTGGTGTGAAAGGTGAATCTTGTTCCAAGAAAGGAAGTACTTTAGAGATATCTTCAAACAAAGGATTACTAGAACTACTGCCACAAGCAAATAGTGTAGGACTAGGTGTTGAGGGGGTTTTTGGTTTCCGAACCCTTTTAGAAACCAATCTTTCAGGGTCTGACAAAGTAGGGACCTTCTGCTATGAGGTATCCGACCTCGTGTGAGGCCTTTTGTGAGCCAGAATTATGAGAATAACAAACATAGCCAAATATCTCCTCCTCACTGAACAACCAGAGGAAATAATGTGAAAAACCCAAGGAAAATAAACTTCCTCTCTTCGTCCCTGGAAACAGTGCCAAAAAATGTTGTATCTTAAGAGACAATTCCTTGGTTGTGGAAAGGAATCAGTGCTTAAGACATTTTTTAAAACATGTGTCATAGAAGTAATTATATCAGGTGGTCTTCATTCAATCCCTTTGGAAACTAATTCTTTAAAAACCTTAATAATTTGGTATAATGAAAGACTTTGCACTGCCATTAACTATTGATATCTGAATGGAAAAGAAGAATTGTAGAAGAAACTCAAAATGATATGTTGTAACACATAATCTATCACTTTAAATTTCAGAATGAATTTGTGGAGAGAGAGGAAACTCAAAATAATATGATGTAAACACAGAATCTATTACAATTAAGATTAATATTAAGAGAGAATTTGTGAAGGGAGAGGAGTTGGAGTGAAGGAGCACAAATTAGGATTATTGAACTCTTACTCACAGATGTAATTAAGAGACCAAAAACCACTTTACTTCACTTCATTCCAGGAAGAAGGAACACAAAATGGCACGGGAAAAACGAATCACCATCAACAGTTGCAAGAAACTTGATCATTCTTCCATTAAGTCCTCAGAAAAGTAAGTACCAAAGTTTAGTCTTCCAGAGGTACAAAACTAGGAACCTCTCTTCTTTCTTTCTGTCTTGCTTAAATACATCAAAAACAATTTGTAACTGCTATAAATTCTTGAAACTACTTAAACTACCTAAACTGTTAAAAATACTTATTACATTGCAATTAAGGACATCACTATAGCTTCGATCTTAACAAACAAATAAAACAAATTAAAACTTGAAATATTATTATTTTTGTTGAATCTGATTTGTTGTTGATGCAACTCCCTGAAGTGTTGATGTGTCTCCCTAACATATCGGACATCCTTGCCCTTCATTTCTTCCAAAGTTCAATATTTGTCTTTTCTGCTTGTTGTCATGTCTTTTCTGTTTCTGATGTGGTATTCGAACAATTATGCGATAACACATCTTTGCCCGAATTGACCCATCTGTTGCATTTCCAACGGTGCTACCATGTGCTCCCTTTGCTTGCCTTTGCCTCTATGTTTCAAACAATGTTATCATGTCTCCTTATGCCTGACTTTGCCTCTTCTTCTCATGCCTACAGCTTTCTGTCTTCTCTTATCCTTTGCTCTGTGTTGGGTCACTTACCCGAGTCCACTACCTACGTTCATGTTTCTTCATAAAGCAACACAACTGCACATAGTACTGGTCTTTAAATAAATTCAAATTTTCCTTTGAAAACTATCACATTCATCCCTTTATCGCATTTCACATTTTGGAGTTTATAACATATTCCTGAACGCCATTCCTCCTGGTCTTGCGATGCGCGATAAAGGTAGGGATGACTTGGCGAGTGGAGGTGGGGCCAATCACAAATCGCAATTGGCAATATGAAACCTTGTCGCATTTCGCATTTCTCCATTTATAACATATTCATGAATTCCATTCCTCCTGAGCTTGCGATGTGCAATGTGCGACTGGAATATATTAAATCATAGTTTTGATTTGCATCGCATCTAGCCATTCTCGCGCTTTGCATTTCGGCATTCATAACATATTTTTGGGTGCCATTCCTCCTGAGCTTGCGATGTGCGATGTGCGATAAAGATAGGGATGATGTGGCAAGTGGAGGTGGGGACACCTGACTCCACCCTGGCATGTAATGTTCTAAACACGTCCATCGGCCTGACTCTTGAACTATTCTACACGCCAATAAACACGACTCAAACCACCTTCACATATCTACACATAATGTTAATACACCAACATATAAATCAAAAATTCTTTTTCGGTATACAAATATTTTTACATTTTCTAACATATATGCCTTTTTTGGTGTTTTGAGAAATATTTCAAAAGTAAATGCAAATTAGCCACAACATGGTCTCACTTGATGCTTCAACAATCAAGTCTTCTTGCTACTCTGAATCCTTCATATGATTCATAAGATCCTCTAAACATTTCTCCTTTGTATCTTAATTTCTTTCAAAAAACAATGGGCCATGTTTTCGTTCAGATACCAAAAATTCCTCCTCATACTCATTTACTCTAAGTAACTCTTCCTTCAATTGAGCATTCAATCTATGCTCCCACTTCACTTTCAATCTATGCCATTTGACTTTTCTTCTCATAATCCAACCATACCTCTGGTGTTCCTTATTCATCTGTAACATCTCCATCAATAAATCAAAATGGAATTTTATCTCAGATTTCTCTCTGACAATATCTTCTTGATTCTTTCTCATGTCATTTTCCTTGGCATCTTCCTTCTCTTGTCTGTGGCTTCTCCCCAAACCTCTGCATTGATTATCAACAGTCATATTTTCCTCCTCTGTGAACTTCATTTGTTCACTTGTGGAATGCACCTAAGCCTCCCTTTTCAACAAGCCTTCATAGTTTCCATCCAACAATGCAAGCTCTCTCTCTACGCTTGACCTCTTTGTTACACCATTTTTTGGTAATCTAACCTATTATCATTATATGAACCCAAGTAAACCATGTAAGACCAATTTTACCCTAAGTAAAATTGCTTTCACTATGTGAAATAACTTAGTAAAACACCTTTATTGAGTTGTTTATGGTCTAAACAGGAAACCCCAAAAGGAAATAATAAACAAATCTATATTTTTTTATATTTCCTAGTCATATTTAACCCAAAACAAGGAAATCAATTAAATAAATCCTTATTTATTTGATTATTTCCTAGGAATAAGTTATTTAAATCCTATTTAAATAATATTCCTAGTTAAATTTGACTAAATCATTTATAAATAATTAAATAAATCATTATTTATTTAATTATATTCCCACCACTTCCTTCAAATATTAAATAAATCATTTATTTATTTATTATTTATAAATAAAGGAATTGACCCAAGTCAAAAATCCCATTTTCCCTCCAACAAATATAATAAAATATTCCTAAAGGGTGGTTCTAGAATTTGATTAATAATATTTTATTCATGTACCAAGTTCTAGATCGCCTTAATATTTTGTTATAAATAGAAGGGTTTTCCCCATTCATTAGTCACCTTTGATTGCATTAGATCACTCTGGATCTATACACTTGGTCACATCTTCTCCATTTTTGCCTTGTGAGCTCCCATTGAGTTCTATGTTTGTCTGGGTTTTCTACACCAACAAGAGAGAGAAATTTTAGATCTGAAATGCTGAGGACTGTCAAGAACCCATCCCATTGAGGAAAACCGGAAAACACCTTTCTTGTTTTCCTCTTAGGTGCCCCCTTTTAATATAATATAAAAAATTCTTTCAAATACATCGTTCTTGTCTTGTCCATTGGATGCATGGAGCCATATTTCATTTTTACTGCTTAATGTCTTTTGTGCTTAGATCTGGATTTGTGCAGCATTATTTGGATCAACTAACTGCAGACTTGAAGATATTGGCAGTCATACTTGATGTTAGGGCTATTTGTTATGCGTAGCTAAAGTGGTCTTTTACGACGAAGATTCATACTAACACTCTTGGTATCTTTTGGTTCTGTCTTGGAACCATCTTCTGAACAACGCTCTTGCTCCTCTTTGCTTCTGCAACTTAAATCCATTTTTCTTGAGAACACTCTTTTCCTCTTTTTCCAACATTCACCTGGAACGTTTAGGTTCTTCGTCACTCTCCTTCACAGTATCCACTTACTCTGCCTTCAAGAACGCAACTGGTTCTTCTTATTACAACTCCTCTTGTTTTTCTTTTGCTAAGATATTCCCTCTTTGTCTGCAACCTAAAATCTGCAAACACAATCCTCAAACCTAGAGTTAAAAATAAAAACATACCATATCACCTTCCAGAACTCTACATGATTTTGTTCCACCATTCTTCTGCACTTTTAATGGATTATTCCTTGTTCATTTGCCTCTGCAAACTCTCCTTAAGAGTATCAATTACTCCCCATATTCTGCCACACTTTATCCTTGTGTGCCTGCTGCTTGTCAGATTTAAAATCTGATCCTTTCTTCCTGCAATCACAATTGTATCTACATATACAACTTCAAGAGCATAGTTATTCTCTAGTTTTCCCCCAAAGAGATTTTACTCGCTCTGATACCAAAATTGGCCTACCAGGTCTAAGACTCCACAATCAATAGCCTTAAATGCTAAGGCTACGCTACAAGTCTCAAGAAAGAGACTCCAACCCTTCCCTATTTATCAATTTCATTAAAAATGTGCTCATATCAGTTATACATAAACATGTAAGGATTATTTTTTAGATTTTTGCGCTATATGAAATACCTGAGCGTGATTGAGGGAACACATGAGAATGTCAACACTATGTTCCTCAAAACCCATGTGCTCGTTTACCTTCAGTATAGCTGGTTGTATAAGAATGTTGGGGTTGAGAACAGGAATCAAACTGTCAGAACAAGAACAGAACTTTGTGAACAAGAACATAACTACTGGTTCAGGAACAGAACACCCTCCTTGGCTACGCCTGTTGGTTACCATGAACCCTTGGTATTTACTCCATTCACTCTTTTCTTACTTCTTCAATCCATCTGATAGTGTTCATTAACTCAATTTGAATTCTCAGCCAACTTGAACTCCTTTTTATCACAGAGATTCCCCTTTGTCATTCAACAGGTCTTGTATCTTTTACAGTTCTTCAACACAACACAAAAATCAACAACGACATGCCTGATGATGCCTTTATCTCCTCTGATAGACACTGAAATTTGAAAAAATAAAATAAAAATAAAAACAAAAACAAAATAAATAAATAAAATAAAATAAAATGAAAAATGAAAAATAAAAATAAATAAAAAATGCACTAAACTGAATGACGACCTCGTGAAAAATCCTTCAACTCATTTATATTACAGTCGTGAATTGAGACACAAGATATCTGAACATGAATTGATATGTTTCCTAGGGCCTTTAGACCTCTGTTAAAGAACCTTACTCATCATATCTACAAATCTAATCGACTTCTCACCAAAATGATCAAACAAGACTAAATTATAAAATCAGAAATCAACAATTCAACAGTCTAGGGATTACCCATGGCACAATGCAAGCAGTAGTCTCGGAATTACAACAGGCCTTCAACCCGCTGATGGAAATAACACCGTCTCATTTCTCATGCATATGGCTCCACAACAACCGTTTCACCGATTGTTGGAAATCTTTGAACAAGCTTGAACACTACAATCTATGCAGGTAATAATCAGAGATAAAAAAATTCAGACCTCTTTGTGGTAATCTAGGTCTGCAATTGTCTCAGTCCAGCCTCCTGAATCAAAGTGGAAATATGGTGATTGATTCCGAGTAGCAAGAGATCTCGTAAAGGTTTTTCGATGATCGCTTTTGTAAGCGGTGTTCCTGCTGCTCCTCTCTACCTTTGCACCACTGTCGTGATGAAAGTAATCAAATCTGTGTTAATAATATAGATATAACATAAGCAGAGGCAATGCTATATAACTTGAACATTATTTCATTAACCAATTTCTGTTATACACAACACTTGGCCTGATTTTCAACATTAGATTGGCCTCCTCTAAATCCTTTAAGGCTTACAAATATATACAAAATGATTCTGCAACCAATTCTGGTTCAAATCCACAACCTACTCAACCATATCTTGAAAATCCTCTAAATCCACTTTTGAATCAACTAAATCCCTATTATAGGACTTCCTAGTCCCTAAGATCTTTATGAGATCTTCACAAGTCTAATATCTCTCGTATTCTCACATATTTGAGAATATTTACATTTTAAAAAAAACTCACACACCTATTTCTCACTCAAATCATTAAAAATATACAAATTTCCTATTAATAAATTAAATTCTTTATCAAACATTAGACCCCCTAAGTCAACCAAATATACAATGATTTTTCGAGCAGGATGCTCCTGCATCAGACTCCCAAAGTTTAAATCATTCATGATCTCCTGATCATTTGATTTAATATCCTGATGAAAACCTCCAAGGTCCCAAACTTTAGTTTGTAATTGTCCAAATTCTCTGCACCTTTTTTGTTGTTTCATGTATGTTATCTTCTGGTTCATTTTCCTTTCTTCAATTAGCTCCAAATTTTGATTGATCATCCCTTCTGCTGTCATTTTTCTCCATTTGGACTGGTTCATCATTAACTTACACAATTCTTCAATCACATAATCAATTTATGTTGTTCCGTGCAAAACGGAATTTTTAATATGCCCTTGACAAGGAAATTATTCCTCTACCACATCCTTAATGTCTTTGAAGACATCTTCCTCTGTAATTTTGATTTGCTACTTCTTATCTTAAAATTTACTTTCAGGAAGTAAATTTTCTATCATCTTTCTGACTGCATACTCATCCACCTTTCCTTCTCTATTAGCCAATACATCAGAAACTTGGCAACTAACACATATCTTTGTCCCTATCAAAGCTTGAGACACTCTTTCATTTCTAACTGCAATCACACTCTCATACTCCTGTTCTTTTAGCAAATACTCCAACAACTAAATTTATCTTTGAGACCTTACAAGTACTTCATCATGACGCTATTTATTGTCTTCAATATGTTCTTCTTTCTTAAAATCTTTCAGTAGCTATCCTTCCTCTTCCTTCGGTCCTATGAATGTCTTCTCTTTGTCCTGAGACAAATCTGCCTCACCTCCTTCTTCAACACACTTTGCATTACTCTCTTTCTATAAGCCCTCTTCAAGAGCTATCCTTGCCCCGTCTTCTGCATTAGCATTCTCTTGCAACTATTCTTCATCAATAACATTATTCAATTTCATTGGCTTACCTCTCTAAGATAGTGTTCCTTCATTCTTCATCAAAATAATATTTCTATCTTCCATCTCCATGACAGCTTCAGATGACTGTCTTCTCCCATTAAGTAACTCATCAATGAACTCCTTATGCTGCGACCATTAAAATCCTTCCTCATCTGAGAGGTTTTTTCCATCATATTTTACTTCAAGATCTTCATCTATCCTGAAGACATCTGCAAAAGGTTGCATATACCTACAATGTCTGCAATGATACACAAATTATCAGTTTTAAAAACATAATACCTTGCGGTCTCACTTGATGCTTCAACCATCATGTCTTCTTTCTACTCTGAATCCTTCATATGATTCAGAAGATCCTCTATAGATTTGATCCGAATGGAAAATGGAAATGGTATTCATCTACCCATGTTATCCATCCACCCATGGTATTGTAAATGTCATCGACCCATGGTATTCATCCACCCATTGTATTTATTCGCCCATGGTATTGTAAGTGACATCTATCCATGATATTCATCCACCCATGGTATTCATCCACACATGGAATTTACCCATGGTATTGTAAGTGGTATTGACCCATGGTATCCACCTATGGTATCTACGCATGGTATTGTAACTCAAAAAAGGCTATAAATAACAAGCCTCAGTTTGTAAAAGGACAGATTTGTCCACCACAATGTAGTTTCTACAGTTATTCTCTATTTTAATAAAACAAGTTTCAATAACTATTTTATTCTCTGTTTCAATAACCACAATGAAACATTTATAGAAAACTTCACAAAAATTGCATCTCCACTCTTCAAATTACTCACTAAAGATTGTGAATTTAGCTAGAATCTTGAGTGCAAAATGGCATTTGAAACTTTGAAAGAAAAGATATCTGAAGCACCCATCTTAAGAGGACCAAATTGGAAATTACCTTTTCAGATCTCAACTGATGGTTCAAATACAACTCTGGGAACTGTATTAGGACAAAAATATATGGCCCCTTATGTCATCTACTATACAAGTAAGAATTTGACTCCTGCTGAGTTAAATTACGTTGTTACTGAAAAAGGGTTTCTAACTATTGTCCATGCTATTAACAAGTTTAGACATTAAATCACTGCCTATGAAACCTTCATTCATACAGATCATTCTGCAATTAGATATCTAATGAATAAATCTATCACTAATGGCAGAATCACAATATGGTTAATACTCTTACAATAATTTAACATCACCATTCTAGATCGACCTAGGAAACAAAACACAGTTGTTGAATTTTTATCTAGAATTCAAAATGATAACAATGATATACCAATAGAGGATAATTTTCCTGATGAATATATTTTTGCAATATCTACTAAATCTCCATGGTTTACAGACATTGCCAGTTACTTGGCCACAGGAAAACTACCATCATATTTGTTTCCTATAGAAAAGAGAATGATAATTCAAACAAGTGCATCATATTCATGGGTAAATGATGAATTATACAAGACAGGTCCAGATCTCATTATTAGAAGATGCATTTGAGAAGATGAAATACATGAAATACTGAAGGCATGCCATGATGAGCCATGTGGAGGACACTTTGCTGATTAAAGGAATGCTTATAAAATCCTTCTTTTAGGATATTATTGGCCTTACCTTTTCAAGGATGCCAAAGATTATGTTAAAAGGTGTGACAGTTTTCAGATAATGGGGAAACTTGTTCCTACATATGAAATGCTCTGACAACCACAGGACAGGTACTCATCGAACCCTTTGAAGAATGGGCTTTGGATTTTGTTGGACCAATCAATCCATCATCAAGACAAAAGAGTTATATTCTTGTATCCATTGATTATGTCACTAAATGGGTAGAGGCTAAATCATTTTCTTTTAATAATGAAAATTTTGTAGTTTCATTTCTTTTTAGGATATTTTTACTCGTTTTGGTGTCCCAAGGGAAATTGTGACAGATCAAAGAACTCAGTTTACATCCAGAATGGCGCAAAAGATCGTGGAAGAATACAAAATCAAGAATATAAAGTCTACTCCATACCATCCACAGGAAAATGTACAAGTGGAGTCCACCAATAAAATGATTGAAGCAATCCTCACAAAGATTATACATCTACATAGAAAGGATTGGGCAGAAAGGATTCCTGAAGCTTTATGGGCTTACCGAAACACTTGGAGGAATACAACAGGACATACTCCCTATGAACTTTTTTATGGGAAGCAAGTCTTGTTTCCAATAGAGTTCCAAATGACAACCTTCAAAACAACAGTGAAATTGGGACTTGACTTGTCAGAAGCTCAAAAGCATATAATGGAGAAACTCAATGAACTTGATGAAATAAGGCAAGATGCAGTTCAAAAGACTAGCCTAGTTCGGAAACAAAGATCCAGATGGCATGATAAGTACATAAAAGAAATAAAATTTCAGGCAGGAGATTGGGCACTTTTATTTGACTCAAAGTTCAAGGACTTCCAAGGGAAATTTCAAACTCAGAGACTTTGATAATGGAGCAGTCAGGATAAGGACTATTGACGAAGAAAAGGTTCCTATTCTTTTAAATGGACATCGACTAATGGTCTATCATAAACCACTGAAAAAGGAGGAATTTGTCAAAATGTTTCAAGACAATGCTGATATGAAGTTGGTGAAGAAGAATATTTCTTCTTCCCCAACTTAGTCTTATTTTTATTTTTCATATCTAAAAAAAAAGAGAGAGAGAAAGAAAGAAAGAAATAATATATATATATATATATATATATATAATTCAAAATTTTAAAAAAATAAAATAAAAATAAATAAATAAATAATAATAATAAATGTATAAGTATGAAAACCAATCACTAATTGGCATCCTTACACATAAAATACAAGGTGAAAATCAGAGTTTATTTCTGACATCTTATATTTTCTTTACTCCCATTCTAAAAATCCCAATTCTTTTTCAGAAAAATAAAGATTAGTTACAGAATTTTGCATTTCTGCAGCGATTATGACATTCTGCAGCTCTTACACATCTCTGCAACACAGATGAACAGATTTTTTTGACATAAGCAACTGAAGACAAGATTGAAGATCATACTGAAGAATGTACTCCATAACACTTGAGTTATCAAGACAAAGAAGAAACAATAAGGTTAGCTATATCCAAGGTATGATACAAATTTGTTTAAATAATAAGGTTCAAAACATTGATATATATAAATTATATGATCGCATATTTCCAACTCAAAAATGTCAGCATTAAAACTAATTGTGCCGAATCAAAATCTAAATCTCATGATTTTCCACCAAACTCGCATAATAATCTCCTCAACGATGAAGTTGATCTCATTCATTAATAATTCAACGGTCATGTCTCATATCGAAACCTCGCTCATGTTCCTAAACCCTCGCTTATCCACTTCGCTTGTTACCTACACGTCTCCACCATTTCATGACATAGCTCCTCCATGTTTCCAAGCTCAGATTAAAACCCTCGATTTATCCAGTTAGGTAGAGAAATTCTTGAGGAAAAACTCTCGGCAAAGAGATGGTTTTGATCGTGAGAACAGAGCCCGTATGTAAGAAATTCATGGAGGGATATCCGAAGCTAAAGGAAATATTGGAGAAGGCACAGTGGCTTAATTTCATATACAAATTTTATGGGTTTCACAAGGAAGTCATGAAATATTTTGCAAGAGCCTTTGTCGGAGTAGAGGTTGAAATCGGTGACATCAAATTTGCAGTCACAGAATCCTTGGTGGTAGAGGAAAACAGACTTCCAAAGATAGGTGAAAGGTGGTTCAAAAACAGACGAATTAGTGGAGAGGAATGGAAAGTCTTCTTGAAAAACCTAGGTATGGACACAAGTATTTTTAAGAAAGGAATTCCCAGCATAGCTCTTAAGAGTAAATGGAGGAACATGCTTTTGATAATTCAAAAATTTATTACATGTGAAGGAATATTTGGTTGCATTTTTTTCTATCATGCTAGGTTACTGATGAATTTTCTGGAAGATAAAGAGATAAACCTTCCATATTTTTTGTTGAATAGTCTAAGGAATATGGCATGGATGGTTCGAAAGAGGGTTCAATTTATAGATAACACAATGCATCATCATGCATTAAATAAAAATCCTCAATAATTTCATTTAAAGAGCATAGGAGATACTTGGATGATTTCTTAACCAAAAATCATTTTCAAGAAAAAAGAAGAAAATCAGCCTAGTGATAACAAAGGGAAAAGAGGCAGAAAGAGAAAAACTGAAAAATCTTGCTGAAGATGAACAACCACCTCAACCATAATCAGAAGATGAAATTCCTATTGCACAATTTTTTGGAAAGGCTAAGAAACAAATCAGTAAAAAAAGAGGGGTTAGCATGAAAGAAAAATGAAAAGTCATACACATAGAAAAATTAGAAACTCAAAACATTCCACAACCAATAATAAGAAGCTCAAGACTTTGCAAATTAGCCAAAAGCCACTCCCTAAAGTTACAGAAACTATTGATTTAGAAGAAAGCCTTGAGGTACCATCACCTATCACTTCTTCTTCCATAGAGGATCCAAGTAGAAGAAATCTAGATAATGACCCTGTCCAACAAGAGATCTATGATTACATTGAATTCTTGGAAAGAAGAAATGCAGAAAAGACATCAATTCATGATGAACAACCTTCTAGTCCACAAGAACCTCTAGTGAATACTTTAATGCAAGAAATTTTTGAGCTAGATATACTGAATAGACATATAAATAAGGAAAATTAAGCTTTGAAGATTCAGAACCAAATTGATAAAACCATCAGTGACAACACTCTTCTACATCTGGGGCTATGGTTAAAAAAAACAAGAAATTGAAAAAGAGGAACAGATACTTCAACAGACATATCATAAATTTGAAGTACAAAATTTTGATGAAGAAACCAAGAGTAGCAGTGACTTCAAAGAGGGGAAAGAAGATGAAATTGGATGTCCTAGTAGAAGTGTCAAAACATATGCAGGAATGAGGTGAAGACTCACAAATTTGAAATTGCATGAGGACATGCAATGGTCTATTAGTGGGAGTATGTTGAGCCTCAAGACTGTCTCTATTTTTGACATCAATCTCACCACTTTTCCTTCCTTTTTGATATAATTCACAAACTCAATTAGTTTTAATTGATACATTTTCAATGTAAAAAGGCATTTAAATGATCTCTCTTCTATATTATAATGTTTCTTATTATTTGAATGAATTTTGTATTTAGCTACATAATTCATGCAATTTTATAGCTAATCTTCGTTTCTGTAGATATCAACATTGTTTGACAGGTTTCGAAGATGAAGGAGAGGAGCAAAGCATATGGGTAGTTTTGAAATAATCCATACATGGATTTTTTCCTACTCACCTATCCAAAATCAATAAAAATAATGCCTAAAATCACGATCAAAGGATTAGTCAAACAAAAGGTCGAGACCAGTGGAAGAGAAGTTGGAAGCTTCATGATTTGCTCTCCACGTAGAAAATCGTGAAAGTTGTGAACACAGCGATCCTGTTTATAATTCTACTTCTAAGCTCTGTTAATATTTTTAGGTGAGATCATCTCAAATAGTTGGATTTAACTTGTTATAAATACCAGGTTGTTTTGAACCAAAGATAAATTTAATTTTTGTAATACTACTACACAACGAAACTCTATTTTTGTTAATGCATGGAGAAGGCGAGTTCGAGACCATTGATGCGTAATTAGTCACAAGTAATTCTTCAAGTCGTTCTGTTGCAGTGGGCCCCTGCACAGAAAAGGTTTCGTAGCATAAATTTATGTTTCTTTCTAGTTCAATTTTCCATTACCACATAGATTAATTACTGATTTTTTCATTAGCTAAATGTTGTGTTTTCATAAGATTAATTATGTGTCTTTCGCATAGTTTAATGCTTCAAGTGTTTAGGTTTCCTGAAATATATTGATGTCATAATCTTGTTAATGTATGGAATGAATCTTTGTTTTTCATTTGTTTACACAGTAATCATATATCTCAGATCAGACAAACATTTTACGTTTGCGCAATAGGAAGAATACTATGTTTTCCTTCTTTAGTTCAATTAGCCTTTCGATTTACACAGCACAGTCATTTAGATTGGATATTGATAGGTTTAATAATTCCATTTCATAGAATTTAGAATAGAATGCTTTGTTTAAATATTGAATAGAATTAGAGTTAGTTTGATACTCTGTTTTTTCATAGAATTAATTTAGATAAAAAAAATTTGATAAGTAGAAATAAGTTTTTAATACATATTTTGATAGGACTTAATCATAACTTGTATTGATGCTTTGCTCAGAATTAGAAGATATTTAAGTATATATTTTCATTCTTTAATCCAATAGGTTTAAAAGTATTTTAGATAGAAATTTTAAAGATAATTTTCGGCATACAATAGTCTAACATAGTTAAAGTTAATCATGGTTTCTTTTTAGGCAATATAGATTTGTTTTAGATCAGTTTTCTTTCCTAATTTTACATTTCCTTTTTTTCCTTCTTGTAATTTTCATTTTCTAGTTATTATAATATTTTCTTTAGAGTAATTTTTAGATCAATTTCCTTCTTAGATTAATATTAAACATTTCCTTTTCTTCCTTCTTAAGTTTATTTTTCAAGCATTAAAATTATTCTAGATTCAATTACTTTCTTGCTTTTAGATTTCATTCATATTAAATCTCTAAAAATACAAAAAGATTGAAGTTTCTTTTCTAGTTCTTTTATAATCAATTTTTCATCTTTTCAAAAATAGAATTCTCATTATAGGCTTTGATAATTAAGTTAATATTTCATTTCTTAGATCAGTTCTTAGTTTTCTTATTTCATTCAAACATTTAAGATAAAACATAAAACCCCCCAAAACAACATATAAAATCTACACAACAAAGTAAGAAAGATAGGTGTCTAGCATATATAGTGCACCTGCACTTCACAAGATTACTAACTCTGGTCGATATTTTATGATAGCAATTTAAGACATTAAATTGACTAAACAATACCTGTGCGAGCCAAAAACGGAAATATAACCAATAACCAAAACATCATGAAGAATATATCATGAACGAATGTGTGAAAAAGGGATCGCTTCTATTTATAACTTTGTGAGGGACCACTTGGGGTTTTGACCAAATCAACATGCGGTAGGGATGACCCTTAAATTAATAAAATAAATCATAACTTAACTTCCGCTTGACGATTGGGACAATATATAGGCCGATTTCGACCTTCATGAAAAGAGGAATATAATTAAATTATTATTTTAATCATCTGAGCTGTCTAATTTGGAATTTGACCCTAGTTGAAAAATTAACACTCCCTCTCAACTAGGAATAATTCCACTTTGCAATCTCTGCTTGTAGATCTCTACATCAAGGTGTCATCACGGCTCAACTCAATCTGCTGAAACTTTTGTCTGCTCAACTTAGTGTTCCTAAATTGAGGTCATAAATTGTCAACCAGGGCTAGTAAACTGCTGAAGTGAGGTGCACTATATGTGCCTAGGTATTTGTTTCTCACTACGTTGTGTTTAGTGTTTTTATGATGTTTTTGGTTTTGTGGTTTTATGTTAAAAAGGAAAAGAACTAAATGTTGATAAAGAACAGTTGTTGGTCACACTAAAAACAGAGCAAAACCTATTCTAAATTATGTGTGGCATTCAGAAAATGCAAAACTTGACAATAACTCATAACACGAATTCAATAACTCATAACATAAACTCAATCCAATTCATTCATTAGGAATATGTTGGAATAGCTTGAGAAAAGGATGAGTTGAATGCAGTGAGGTTCTAAAACAACAACCTACAATGTCACAGGGAAGATCTTATCCATGGCTAGAAATCTGTTGGAATACATTTGGAAAAGATAGTCTGCAACACAATGAGGAACTCTACCTTAAATTAACCTATGATACTGAAATTATTCCATTCTGCAACTTAAATTGTCACTACTAAGCCTTATTCAGAAATTAGAAGTCTTTTGGAATAGTTTTGGGAAAAAGGTTATTTGCACAATTGTAAGAGATTGCAGAACAGTCAAGGCCTTGAACTGATATCACTAATTCCTGTCCGTATGGTGATATGTTGGAAGAGATTAATAACAAGATTAGTTTTGTAAATAATGAAGGCCTTAGTCTAATAGAATAGAACCATCATGCAACTAACTAATGAAACTTGAAATACATTAAGCAAAACTGAACAAGAATGCAATCAATCAAACTTGAAACACAGTGACCACAATTGAACTAGAATGCAATTAATCAAGCTTGAAATACATTAAACAAAATCAAACTAGAATTCCATTAACCTCCGGAGTATTACAACTGAGCTAAAATGCAACTAATCTCTAAAATTCTACAACCCTATCTCGTTCAATATGAGTGATATTTTGGAACAGTTTGTAAGAACAAGTCTGGTTGTATTGTAAATAACATAAAACATAAAGTTTCGAAAAAATGCAACTAATTCCTAAAATACTACAGTCATATCTCGTTCAATGTTAGTAATGTTTTGGAATAATTCGTAAGAATAAGACTAGCTGTAGCATTCACTGCAAGTGAGTATAAAAACACAAAGTTCAGAAAATTGCTTAAACTAGGAATGAAAAAAAAGGCTAAAGTTACTTATCTAAACCATATGAACAAAAGCTTCTCGGGCAGTAGGGGCCCTCTACCACCGGATTAGCATACAAATCTCCTTAAGATTGCCTCATATCTTGCAATAAAGCGATGCTTCTTTCATTAAAAGGGAAAATACTTTAAAACAGAGTATTACAGTCTTCTGAGATCTAGCAACAAAACAAAATCTAGCTAGTTGTTTCTCGGTCTCCCGAGTCATTCTTATAAGAAAATTACATAACTGCCCTTGAGATAAAACAGGAATAAATGTCTTTCCCAACTAAAATCAAACTAGAACTCTGGTGGTGGTCTCGTACTATGATTAAGGACATCTGTACAGTCCTTGTCCTATTAGAAGTCTATCTCCTGGTTTTGGTTTCCCACGTGCATAACCACCTGTAGAATTCTGTTCAGACTTCATAGGGAGCAAGGAACGATGTGGTTAAAGTCTGGAATTTACCCATATGCATTTTTCCTTGAGGTGACACCTGGAACCTGTGAAAACATGAAGACAGTTGCGGAATCGGAAACTAAGTACAGAATGGCTGCATTCTGTAGCTAAGTCTAGTCAAAAATTACTATAACAACAAAACCATGAAAGTGTAGCAACTTAGTCATTATATACATTCTTAAAGCAGCTTTAATTAATCCTATTGATCATTTAATCCTGTAATTGATAAGGAACAAAGGAAATGAAGTGAAATGTGGTGAAAGAAAAGGACATCTTTGGAGCTCAACAACTTTCTCGAATCTAGAAGAAGAAGAAGAAGATTCGGGGAGCAATAGATTCTACCCAAATATAGAAACATGATAACTCATCTCATGGGGAAGTGCATCTCGGACCCTCGAGTATCATCAGGGAGCTTAGTCTTAACCCGAAATCATAAAAGTGGAGTAAATATCAACCAAATCATGTCACCTACCGATCTTCCAATCAATGAATCTCATCAGTCAAGTGGTACAACACCTGCATCATATTCCACTTGGGTCGTACACCCCAAGTACACCCTCAACTCTTTGGCCAAACGAGGAGTAGTATTCCAAACAAGTCCTACTTGTGAGTATGATGAAAACTAGGGTATACTCTACAATTACCAAATAGGGGAGAAAAATTCTACAACCCTATGAAGATAGGGGGCAACATTATCAACCCTGGGTAACAGATAGGAAAGTGTCATGTTTTCCAGACATCCCTCAACCCGAGGAGCCCTTAATCTCAATTCCTCACCCTGAGAGCTCAAACACGGTAGTAAGAACTAGCTTGGTGTCCTTGATCAATGTTGCCCCTTATCTGAAGGGGCTACATCTATCAGTCCAAGATGATATCTGAAATCAAAGAACTTCCCTTTCGGTAATGCCTTGGTGAGACTATTTGCAGTTTGATCATCAACTGCAATGTGTTGGAATCTAACGACTCCTCTCTGCACCATGTCATAGATGAAGCGATATCAAATATCGATATGCTTGTACTTTTCATGAAATACAAGATTCTATGCCAAACGAATCCCACTCTTGTTATCATAGTATATCATTGTAGTTTCCAACACTTGACCAAGGAGATCACCAAAGAGCTTCCTTAACCACACAACTTCACATCTTGTTGTGCTGGAAGCAATGTACTCTTCTTCTACAGTGATAAACGCTACTGAATTATGCTTTCTGCTCATCTAGGATATCATGTCAAAACCAAGACTGAAACATCATTTGGATGTACTCTTTCTATCAATGACATTACCTTCCCCGTCAGCATCAGTGTATCCATGAAGTTGGATATCTCCAACAGAGTATATAAAACTAAGTGTGATCGATCCATGTAAGTAACTCAATACATGCTTGGTTGCTATCCAATGCGCATGAAGGGGCTCAGTCATGAACTGACTCAATGTGTTTACTGCATAACATATATCTGGATGGGTTTTCACAAGGAACATCAAAGCCCCAATCAATTGTCTATACTTAGATGGATTTACTAGATCAATTCTAGTTGTTTTACCACACAAATTCTTGAATTTCATTTCCATCGGAGTGACCATGGTTTTGCACTCGATCATACCAAACATTTTTAGCAGGTTTACTACATACTTTCCCTGTGATAGAAATATTTCGTAAGGTCTTTTCCATACCTCAAGGCCCAAAAAGTAATGCATGAGACCGAGATCTTTCATCTCGAATTTAGAGGTTAGCTTCCTCTTGCATTCGATTATCAATGGTTAACTTCCTATTAAGAATGAATCGTCAACATATAGAACCAGAATCAGAGGCATACCATGAACACCGTTAAAATAGAGGTTGGGATCAACATTGCTTCTAGTGAAACCCAGTTCCATTATATAGTTGTCAATGTGATCATAGCAAGCTTGGGGTAGTTGCTTCAATCCATACAGTGCTTTATTCAACCTGCAAACATGTTTTGTGTCATCTTCCACTTCAAATCCCTGTGGTTGTTCCACATAGACTTCTTCCTGTAACATACCATGGAGGAAGGCGGTCTTTACATCCATCTGATGAAGTGATCATCCTTGACTAGCAGCAAGGGAAATTATTGAGAAGATAGTTGTATATAGAGCCACATGAGCTAATGTATCATCGTAATTTTCTCCCCCTTTCTAAGAGAAACCACGAACTACGAACCTCTCTTTATGCTTTTCGATGCTGCCATCAATTCCATGCTTGATTTTGAACAACCATTTTGAAGTCACAACAGAATTCCCATGAGGTCTCGGCACAATATCCCATACATCGTTTTTCACGATTGATTCATATTCTTCAGCCATGGAATCCTTCCAAGCCTGTTCTTTAACTGCCTATTCAAATTAGGATGGTTCGGCTTGAATCATGGTACTCATGTCTGCAACATAACCCTTATAAATGTAAGGTTCCTTCCTTTCTATGAATGATCGATGAACAACAATATTCCTTTCACTGTCTTGCAGTGTGTCATGAAGGCAAATCGGTCTCTTCCTTGAAGGGGGATCACTGGGAGGTGGATCTAATGGATCCATAGGTTCCATGGGTGTATCATCATTTCCTGACTCAGGCATAGACGGGGTATCTAGAATATTCTTATCAACATCATCTTCCTTGGGAGGTGGAGGAAGATCTCTTGCTTTACAAAGTGACGCATCTTCGTCGAAGGTTACGTCTATGTTAATTTAAACCTTCCTTTGACCAGGAATGTATATTTTGTAGGCCTTGGATTTTTTGCAGTAACCCATAAATACAAATTTTCTACCTATAGCTTCCAACTTATTTCTTTTTTCTTTCAGCACATGAAAGAATATAGGGCATCCAAATATGGGAAGATGACTGATGTTTGGCTTGTTACCTATGAATATTTCTTTTGGAGTCTTATTCCTCATTTCTTGATGAGGTACTCGGTTCTGAACATATCATAACAACATTGGTTGCTTCATTGCATAGAAACTTAGGCACCTTATGATCATGAAGCATAGCAGAGTAGCTTCCAATATCGATTGGTTATTTCTTTCAGCAATGCCATTATGTTCAGGTGTATAAGGTACAATGGTTTCCTTCTTGATCCATTCCTTCTTGCAGAATTATATGAATTCTCTTGACATGTACTCTCCTCCATTATGGGATCTGAACACTTTTATCCTTTTCCTAGTTTGATTCTTGATCAATACTTTAAATTCTTGAAATTTTTCGAAGGCTTCATCCTTGTGCTTGATGCATTATAACCATGTCTTTCTGGAGTAATCGTCAATGAAGGTAATATAATAGAGATGGCCACCAATAGAGTGCACAGGCATCAAACCACATATGCTTGAATGAATGAGATGGAGGATGTCATATGTCTTGTTCTTACTTGAGGGGAAAGGTCCCCTTATTTTCTTCCCACTAGCACAATTAGGAAAAAATCCTGCATGTGGAGCTTGTACATCGAGAATACCTGATACTAGTCTCTTCAATTTCAGAAGAGAATCATAATTTAGATGAGCCAGCCTGTTGTGCCATAATTCACTAATATTATTGGTGTTATGGGCCAATGCAAAGATTGGCCTTCCAGTGACCTTGTAGAGTCCCTCAGATCTCAGTCCTAATGTGAATGCATCTTTCATATGTAAATCAACACGCCAAGTTAAGAATTTTCCATTGATGAAGGCAACCCTCATCCCTTTATCTTCTAATGCATATATAGAGATTAAATTCTTCATAAGTCCTAACAAATACATGACATCATTTAACAATACTAATTCCCCAGTGTTTAACTGAAATTTAACTGACCCAAATCCTTGAGTGGAGTTATCTCCAAGAATTATCCTTAATTTAGTCTCCCTGTCTACCAGATTAGATAGGACTTCTTTATAACCAGAAAAATGATGAGTGACCCCACTATAAACTAACTAGTTATCCCACGAATCTGGTGGAGAAGAACTAGTAAGTGAAAAAATAAGAATATATTCATTTTTATCCACAATATTACTTTCATACTTGGAAGCTCTTGACCTCTTTTGAGATGGACGGTCTTATTCACGATCGCTTGGTGAATCTCTTCTTCTCCTCTCATACTTTTTGTATAGTTGTTTCTTTTATTTTATTTCCTTCTTCTATCATAGTTGTTTCTTCTATTGTTGTATCATGGCTTCTTTCTCTTCTCTAGACAATCACTGGCATAGTGACCTTTCTTGTGGCAGTTGTAGCATTTAATGTGAGAAAGTGATCTATCATTTCTTCCTTTTGAGTTTTGATGAGGAGGTCTTCTAGATTGACCTCTTTTATATTTCTTTTTTTTGTTATGGGAAACATAAGCAGCAGGCTCTCCTTCATGTTTCTGAATCCTCCCTCTTGTTATCATTCTAGATTCTTCTTGAGTCAGCTTCCCAACAATTTCATTAAATGACGGAAGAATATTTTTGTTGCTCATAGTAGTAATGAAGGCTTCCCAAACAGGAGGGAGACCTATAAGAGTCACGATAACCAACTCTCTGTCGGGCACATATTCACCAACCCTCAGCAGTTGATCTTTAAGACCGGAGATCCTCATGATGTAAGACTGAATAGTCTCACCTTTGTTCATCTTCACTTCATTAAGTTGGTATTTTAATGTAATAATATCATTCAGATTGTTAAATTCATACATGTAGACTATCTTATCATACATATCTTTAGACTTCTTCAAATTCCCAACATAAGCAAGTAAGTGATATTGTAACCCATGAGCTAGGATTTGTTTTGCTTTGGACTCACTTGTACCTATTCTTGATGGTGGAAGATGCATCTTTTGAAGGCTCAGGCATGTTTCTTTGAATGTATTCCAACACATCATTGGTGTCAGCAATGATCTCTAATCTGACTTTCCATGCAGCAAAGTTAGAAGCGTCACCTTATTTCTCATGCTCCTTGAAGGTAGAGGAAGACATCTCGACCTTGGCTTGTAGATGTGCTCTCTGATAGATTTGTAGATCTTCTCTCTGATAATGCAGGCTTCACTGCTTTTCTTCTCTTGGACTTGTCCTTCACCTTAGCTCTAATACCATGTTAATTTTTTAATATTGCTCTATGTTGTATGAATTACTTAAGCCCAAATTAGATTTTCATTAACAATGTATTCAGATCTATGCAATTTAAATAACCGTAAACTGTAACCGAAGATAGAACAATGTATGCAACGATAGAGAAGATAATATTTTTTTTTCACAAAGGAAAAATTCGTAATATTTCATTAAACAGAGAAGATAATATCACAACCATGAGACACAGAGATTGGTCCAAGACCAAGGGAAAACCCCACTATGGGGGAAACCCTTTCAAATCTTCTTCTTCTATGGATTGTCTTCAAAATATTTCAACATAGAGTACAATGAGCCCAGTACATGTATACATTGGAAAATAAACAGATCTGATATGTAGATCATCATATCTATAATATCAAGACACGAAACCATGGATCACCAATACCAAGTGATTTCAGCTACCCAGATCTAGATCTGGATCCAAAATACTGTCGGTAATTGTTTTGATGTGTCTGTGACTGCGTGAGATATGAGTGATGATGTTGCGCAAGAAACTCACTGAGATCCATAATCAATTTTCCCAGAAATTATCTAAATTGCAACCTTAACATGCCCACCCCGCGACTTTGGGGCTCTAGGATGCTACCACAGAGTTCTGAGCTTGCGGCTTGGGGTCTTCACAGCTTGGAACCTTAGTCGTGCCCTTAAGCTACCCAGCCAGTGACCTTACCAGTTTATTTGCGGCCTCAACAAGCCTAGCCTACGGCTTTTTCCTAGCAGATTTGCTACCTCAACTCTACCTTCCCGCAGCCTTGGCCCAAAATACCTGGATCTGAAATGTGCCTTTATCTGTGATCCCGATCCACTACGCGAGCCTATTACAACGTACATGTGCAATCCATAAATAGAAAATATGACCAATAACCAAAACAACATGAAGAAGATCTCATAAACGAATGTGCGCAAATGAACTTGGGGTCGCTTCTATTTATAACTTTGTGAGGGACCACTTGGGGCTTTGACCAAATCAACATATGGTTGGGCCGACCCATAAAAATAATAAAATAAATCATAACTTAAGTTCCGCTTAACCAATTTGGAAAATCTATATGTTGATTTTGATTCTCTCTAAAAGGGGAATCTAATTAACTTATTATTTTAATCATTTGAGCTTTCTAATGTGGAATTTGACCCTAGTTTCAAAAATTAACAGATGAGATTTGTGTGCAGGCACAACTCTTGGAAAACATAGGGTATAAGAAAGAGAATTCAAGTGGTTCAAAGTAGAAGGAACACCAAGAAGCTTCAAAGGAGTTGAAGAAGAAGTGTAAAGGGAGGAAGGAGAAGAATACATCAACCACAACACACCAGTGAAAAGATCCTAGCAACAACTGCAATTTTATGGTCACAAAGAGGATACGTGTTATAATTTACATCTAGATCTCAAACTAAAGGAAATAAATAAGGGTGAAGAATAAAATATCATAGCCATAGATTTGAGTAATAAAGTGGAGAGCTACTCAAACGTAGATGAGAACTTTGTTTGTGTATCATTGAAAAGGGGGTGAATGTGAGTAGCATTCAACAACGGGGAGAGAAAAAGATCACTAAACTCTTCCATATAAATACACAAGTCCATAAGACAAAAATTGATGCTCGGTTCGACATAGGATCATAGGATAATGTCGTAGTAGTAGTGGATATCGTCAACAAACTTGGACTAGAGGTTCATGACCATCCTAGCCCATATACATTGGGATGGGTCATTAAGGACGAAGAGATAATGGTAACCAAAGTATGTGAATTAAATTTACTATTAGTGTTAATTTAATTGGTGAAGTAGAATTGGATGTAGTTCCACTTGATGTATGTGGAGTTGTATTTGGGAGTCCATATATATATATACATGTGGTGTGGTATCCTCTGACTGTGTTTATTTTTAAATTTGTATATGTCATGTTTGCTTTTTGTTTTGACTTTAAGACTAAATTGGAACCAATTTGTCAATATTATGTCACTAATAAATATTTTATGTAAATTTGTTTTCTTAAATTGTTAATAAAAAAATATGGAAAATAATTATAAAGCTAAAAATAGCTAAAGAGAAACTATAGGTTGCAAGTTAATCCTGGAATTTAATTACCCTTTATGGAATAAGACCTAGGCATCTAATATGATGATTAGATTATTAAAATATGAAAAATTATTGATTAATAACTCTCCTAGTAAGAAAAGACATTGTCTTATAAGTCTAGGGAGAGTGGGGCTCGTTAATGAGCCAAGTAACCACCTACCACTTGGTGGATAAGGTGGAGGTAGTTACTAACTACTAACTAATTTGGAAAAAACTTATGTTTCTTGTCCTATACTAGTAGGAAAAAGTTTATGTTTCTTGTCATATATTGGTAGACGACTCACACAGTGTTCAACTGAGTTGAAAAAGTATAGTAATAGAAAATAGAACAATGAATTAAATTGACTTGCACCCTATTGAATCTTGGGGGGGCGCTTTTAGGAGAAAGAGTCAACGTTGGGTGGAGCTTGGTAGTTCCATTTTTATTTTCCAGAACAGAATTGACAAATCGATACCTTGAATTTCTAGTGTTTTAGTGTTAGGTAATTGCAAAATGATTTTATTTTTTTAATCACTGTAGAGATGAAAGTTTTTTGAACATGCATGCAACCAAAAAGAAAAAGAAATAATTTCATTCTTTAAACATTATATTTGGTTTACGTACTTGTGCATTTAGAACATTGAAATTATGATGTATATTTACATATGAACAAAAATAGAATTTTGTTTACTAGGGAAATATTTTCTAAAATGTATGCTAACAAACTTCTACATCGAATGCACAAATTATAATTTAACTCAGAGTTTAGTATCATAGAAAATATGTTTAAAAACATAGGTCGGTATGGTGCAAACAAGGTATGATACAGTTAAATTGGTGTATGATAGTAGTATCCTCCCTTACATGAGTAAGCTTGGTTATATCAGAGTTTAACTATAGTATAAATGAAATACCAAAGATATGGTTGAGGATAGTTTAGCATAACAATAAATCAGGAAAATCCCAGATGTAACTTCAAGCAAAAATATTTACCATAGGATGGAATTTTTAGAAAATGACAAAAAAAATATTTATTATACAAATAGAGAGTATGTGAACAAAGGAAATAACCAAATTCTTTAGCTAAAATTAAAAAGAAATAAAAAACCCAACATTGGGTTTAAATGGTTTAAACCCTTTACAACTGCAATTTTAGAAATCCCATTAAAAGACTATAGAAATGGAAGGCTTACCAAATACATATTCATAATATATGAAATATCTAGGAAAATATGAATAAATTGATGAAATCATTCAAATAACAAGAAAGTTATAGTTTTTGACCATTTAGAATTAATAGCCAATGTTCAAAAATACAATACAAAAATTAGAAGAAGTCATAAATTTATAAGGTCAAAAAGACCCATAAAATGTTAGGGTAATGGCATAGTATTGTGACATAAGTCTTTCAACCTTAGTCTCTTAAAAAAAATAAACAAGGAAAAATTGCCACAACAATGCATTCCCCTAAAGGAAAATAGTCTAGAGCAACTTCCAAGTAGCAGAACACGGACGAGAGAATCAATTCTTACAGAAGAAGTGATCAGGGCTCCACGTTTGTCGACTTGTATAGAAAGGATGCCTAACCCATAAAAAATGGAGAGGTCCTAGTTCCATATTCAAACTTATAGACTGAGCAATAGAAAATGATACATCAAGTTTTAGAGTACCTAGAAATTCCAATAAAAATAAAATGTAAGGTAGAATCTAATGAAAGAAAATAATAATTCTAAAAAGGAAAACAAGAATCTTCGAAGAATGACTTTATACCTGAGAAGAGATTGCAACCAGAAACCCTAAATGTGTTATCTGAAAATGACATAAAAAATTAGTTAAACAAATTGCATAGAGGTATAAAATTAATATATTCAATAAGGGTTAATACCATGTAAGTTTAATAAAACTGAAGAATTCAATCCAATTACAACTTGGTTTATTTGTAGCAAATATGATCAATTATTAAAGCTATGGCTTTATTCTAGGTTGACAAAACCAAAAAAAAAATTATCTAGAGTTTTAATTAATAAACCCCAAACTTGCAAAACAACTCGAAAAATATATAGAATATAAGACATTATATTTCTTTATAAAAATAATAACATACCATAAAAAGTGAACTTTTCCCAAGAATGGACCTTCTCACAGAGAAATTCCGTCCAAGGATAGGCTAGAAATCACTATATGATTTCACGAACAAAGCTATATACAAAAAGATAAGTTTAAAAACCCTTGTCTAAATAGTTATAGAGAAACTTGTAAACAGAAATGGAAGAAATTTTGCATAAATAAATAATAGTTCATATGAAGAAATGAGACAAGGAGCAGTAATCCTTGTAACCGATTTAAATAGGCATGAGATCCGACTATACATTTGTATGAAATAGAACCCTTGAGAAGTCTTGATAACCTTAAGGAGAAGTACACCTACAAATATGCAAAAACATTAAATACAACTGGTTAAAGATGATAAATGTAAAACTGTAGAGAAAACTAATGATAACCCTGTAAAAATCGACTTTATATCCGCAACATGGTCATATGGCCATTGGAACCACAACGCATTTTGCACTCGCTCAAAATGAAACCCTAACATTGTATACCTTTAATCAACCAAAACCTCATCGCAACCGTGGATTATAGGGTTCACGTATTTCCATGTTTACACCATATGAAGGAGGAAACTCATTCGTGGCTTAACCAAATTATGCCACAAATACAAAGGGACCCTTTGACTTCCACATCAAACACGAAGCAAGGTTATATATATTCATGTGGCCATACAAAGGATTAAACACAAGTACACAACATATATGTTGACAAGTGGAGAGGACATACATAAATGAATAATGAGGTTCCTCGAATGTTTGGGTTTGACGTGAACACTTGAAAGCATTATAAACCATGTGTGTGATTGAAAATAATAAAGGATGACTTGGAGGGGGTAGAGAGCATGATATTGAGCTAGGAATGATGGGAGAAGAAACTAGAAATTAACATAGCCATGAATATGAGATTTTTCAAGTGGTTCGTAGTCAAAAGAATATTTAGAGAGTATTAACGCTAATCAAGAGAAATTTTCCAAGGAATGTTGGACAAATGGGGAGAATTTTTAATGCTAGTCATAATTTTTCATTGTTAATGTTCAAGCATAAAGATTTTGAGGAACCTAAATCCTTTCAAGTATATGAATCAAATGTGAAATCTAATTTCATTGATGTTGCTAATCCAAGTTAAGATGTTTCAGGAGTCTGACATGTTGCCTCCTAAAAGAGGTAAACAATAGGAAATGAATTTGCAGCAGGATGCATCATTGTTGAACATTGGTGTGAACATGATGCCAGTGTTAAAGAATGCAAGGGTCAAAGAGAAAATGCAAAAGAAATTTGACAAAGAGAATATTGGTTCCAAAAATTCTTCTTGTGGGTTTCATAATGTTTGTTGAAATTCAACAAGAAAATGTGTGTCTAATTTATTTTTCCCTTAAATAAATTGGACAATAAATTGTAACCTTATCTCATAACAACGTGTATCAGTTAACTAAGTCAGAAAGACTGAGTTAGCTCAATAATTTCGAGATGAGGGTCAAAGGTGAGGCATGTAGAGTGATTCTATTATTTTGGGGGTCCAGTTGCAGTTAATGCACTAGTGTGGTGTGAGTGTAATCAGTTAACTCAAATTAATTGAGTTTAAATCATTTTAACTAGTTCTAACTAAGTGATGAGCTAGTGAGAGGTCCAGTGAATTAAATTAGATTTATTCACAAGTAGTGACCAATCAAATAACTGATGATTCGCTATTAATAATTGCATGCATGTCAATTTTGATGAAGATCCAATTGAGACAAAGGTTAAAGAGAAGATAATTATGAGTTGTATTATTAGAAAATTGCTCGGGTGCAGTTATAAAGCCATAGGAAGCCCATGATGGATTGTGCAATCAAGGAAGGTTGGAATTCCTATTTAATAGGGATTTATTTGCCAAGGAATTGCGCGAGCAAGGCAGGCTGGAGGAAGGCAAGGAATTGGCTAAGTGTTTGTCCAATTTTTCCTAGATCAGTATGAGACAATTGGTAGAGTGCAGGAGATTCTTGTGAGAAAGAATGCATTGTATTGTTTCATGAATCCTTGGATTATTATACAAAAGAGATAGAGGGGGTTTTGAGTAGTTTCTTTCCCCAAGAAAATCTTGTGTTGTGCAATTGATTTACTTCTTTCTCTTACTTGCATGTGATTGAGCGATCGTGTTTTATATTCCGCAAATATTGTAGAAGGATTTAGTAAATTGTTTTAGTACATTACATGATCAGATTGAATCCATTGGTATAATTTCTACATGGTATCATAGCGCTAGTAATCACAATAGTGGAGAATAAATTGAGTTTGTGTTGAACAGTATTCAAATTTGCAGAAAACATTCTTTGGAGCTAGCAGTTGATCGGGATGTCTTTCACTGGCTTGAGACTCGAATATGCACTCGAGGGAAATTCGAACTATATTGCATGGAAGACTGGATGGAGGCAGTATTAGAGGATAACAGGCTAAAGGAGTTCATTGACACAGATATTCCTAAACCTAATCAGGCAGATTTTGTGCAGCATCAAGCATGAAGGAAGAATGTTGCAAAGGTGAGGATGATCTTATTAGAGGGAGTTTGAGATCACATTGTCTCGAGTCTCCATGGTAAGGAAACTCCATATGTTATGTGGAAGGCCTTGACAGATCTGTTTGAAAGCAGCAATGACCACATGAAATTGGCACTCAAGGACAAGCTCAGGAAAATCAAAATGGAGAAGGGCGACACAATCCAGAAATACTTGAGCAAGTTCACTCGATGTCAAGATGAGCTTGGAAGTGTTGGGATTATTGTAGTTGATGATGACTTGGTGAGCCTAGCACTTCTAGGCCTTCCCAAGAGCTGGCATTGTTACCAGGACTCTGTGAATGAGAAGGAGAATTTACCAAAGTGGGAGCGACTATGGTCAAATTTGGTACAAGAAGAGTTTCGGCGAAATACCAGGGTTGGATCTCATCCAAGACTGATGGTGAGGAAAATTGTGCCTTAGCTGGCAAGGAAAAGAAAGGGAAATGGAAGAAGTCCTATTCCAAATCTGAGACCGGAAAATAAGGCAAGAAGCGAGACATGTCAAAGGTGAAATGTTTCAACTGTCATGATCATGGACATTATGCCACAAATTGTCCACAAAAGAAGAAGAACAATAAGAAGGCTCCAGGAGTTGCAGCGGGTGAATTTTTGGCCTCACAATTTGAGTTGGACTTCTCTCTCATCACATGCATGTTGTCAACTGTGACAGGATCTATGTGGTACTTGGATAGTAGAGCATCTTTCCACATGACTGACAACAAAGAACTCTTTAGTAGCTTGGAGGAGAAGGATCTTCAGATGCACATCGAGATAGGTGATGACAGGAGGCATAGCGCTAATGGGATTGGTACAGTTACTTTCCAGAGAGAGTCAGGTAAACCTTTCATATTAAATATGTCATGCATGTATCGGGTTATAAAAATAATTTAGTTTCAATTGCTATGTTGGAGGATCTTGGATATGATGCGGTTTTCAAAGAAGGAAAGGTGTTCCTTCGTCACAAAGCCACATGATAGGTAAAGAATATTGGGGTTCGTGTGAAGAAACTCTACAAACTTGATGTAGATGGTTGCGCAACATTTCGCAGTAAAGAATATGAGGTGGTGAGCTAGGATACAGGTGAGTTATGGCACAAGAGATTGGGTCATCTACACCACAGTGCTTTGAGGATCATGTAGCATATTTCTATAGGTCTTCCAAAGGGTACACTTGAGTAGAGATACACATGAAAGGGTTATACTATGGAGAAGTATGCAAAGGCCACCTTTCATGAGAAGGAGAACATATGAGTGTCAATCCTTGATATATTTCACTCAGACGTGTGTGGACCATTCTCAACAGCTTCCACAACAAAGCACAAGTATTATGTGATTTTTTTTGATGATTTTTCTAGAAAGTGTTGGATTTTCTTCATGTAGAAGAAAGATCAGACATCATCCAAGTTTTGTGAGTTCAAAGCACTGATAGAGAATGATACAGGGAAGAAGGTGAAGGCTCTAAGGAGCGACAATGGTGGTGAGTATATATCTAATGAATTCAAGAACTTTTGTGCCAAAGAAGGAATTCAAAGAGAATTGATTACACCTCACAACCCACAACAGGAAAGAAAGAACATAATAATTGTGGGAGCAGCACAAGCTATGTTACATGATTAGAGCCTAACATTTCATTTTTGGGCAGAGGCATGCAACACAAAGGTATTTATGCAGAATCATAGTCCTAATTGGATACTTGGCATGAGTACACTAGAAGAGGATTTTTAAGGTAAGAAACCGAATGTTTCATATTTTAAATTTTTTGGCTCATCTGTCTATTTCCATGTGACCAGAGATGCCAAAAAGAATCTAGAACCAACAACATAGGTTGGGATATTTGTGGGGTATACTGATACTGCCCACAACTATCGGGTGTATTTTCCAGCACACAAGATGACAGTTGTCAGGAGAGGTGTGAAATTTGATGAGGAGAAAGCCATGTAATTTTCCCTTGAGAGGGAGCTTGACTTGCATGCAGAAGAGGAACTCTTAGTTCCAAAGGATGAACCTCAGGATGTGGAGATGCCATAAGCATAGGAACAAAGAGTGGCAGAAACCACTCATGTAGAGCCATCCACCAGAAATGGTAGGAAGCGCACTAGAGAGGCTGAAAGATTGATGCTAGATGCGGAAGAGAATGTAGGTGCACCTACATCACAATGCACACATAGGATGTCCCCAGATAGGTATAATGGATACATGGCTCTTATGAGCGAGTGTATTGTGACAGAACCATCCTCTTTTGAGGAAGCAGTGTAGCAGCCGGTATGGGTTGATGCCATGGTTGAGGAGTATCAATTCATTATAAGAAATAGTGCATGGGAATTGGTCCCAAGACCAGTGGGGAAGTCAGTGGTTGGATCCAAGTGGATCTATAAGGTGAAGAAAGTAGCAGATGGGAGTGTGGAGAAATACAAGGCTAGATTTTTGGCCAGAGGATTCTCACATGTGGAGGGGATTGACTATGAGGATAATTTTGCACCAGTTGCAAGGTACTCATCGATTAGATCCATCCTTGTACTCTCAGCACAGATGGGGTGGCAGATACATTAGATGGATATAAAGACAACCTTTCTCAATGGAGTTATTGAGGAAGAAGTGTACAATTAACAGCCAAAAGGTTTTGAGACTTTAGATAGAGAGTCGCATGTGTGCAGACTCAAGAGAGCATTGTATGGATTGGAGCAAGCACCTTGTGCTTGGTACACCAGTATCGACAGTTATTTCATCAGGTTGGGCTTCACAAAGAGTGAAGCGAATGCAAACCTATATCATATTGTGCTTGATGGTAAGATTTTGATTATTGTACTTTATGTTGATGATTTGATACTGACAGGAGATGAGAAACTCATAACTTCTTGCAAAAAGGATCTTGCAAGAGAGTTTGAGATGAAGGACATGGGGCTCTTACACTATTTCCTTGGCTTGGAAATATGGCAAAGATATGGGGAGAAATTTGTATCTCAAGGCAAGTATGCCAAGGATATTCTGAGGAAGTTCCACATGGAGGGAAACAAACCCATGGAGACTCCTCTTGCAGGAAACTAGAGGAACGAGGATGCTAACTTAGGTGAGGTAGTTGATGCTATTATTTACAAGCAGCTTGTGGGTTCACTTATGTATTTGGTGAACACACGACCAAACTTATGCTAGCTTAGTCAAGCTATGGTTAATACTTCCAAGCTCTTTTGGAAGGAGGGGGAGTATGTTTTGATATATCTCAGGGGAATTACAGAGTATGGATTATGGTACAAATGGACAGAGGGACTGAAGCTTCAAGGCTTCACCGATGCAAATTGGGTAGGCAGTCCATTAGATAGGAAGAGCACATCAGGGGGCATCTTCATCATAGAATCAACAACAATTTCTTAGTACATTAGGAAATAGAGATCAGTTCCACTCAGTTCATCTGAAGCATAGTACATGGCATCTAGTCAGGTTTCATGCGAGGCCATTTGGATGAGAAAGATACTTGTTGGTTTGTTTGGTCATCAGATGGATCCAACAGTGATACATTGTGATAACCAGATTTGCATAAAACTCTCGGTTAATTCGGTATTCCATGATAGGTTCAAACATATTGATATCTAGTACCACTATCTCAAAGATTATGTTTAGAGGCGCATTATGTTATTGCAGTACATTCCCACGGAGGATTAGGATGCAGACATCTTGACGAAGGCGTTGGCAAAGAGAAAAATCTAATACCACAGAGGCAGGATCGGGGTAGTTGATAATCCCTTTCTTGTTAAGAGGGAGTGTTGAAATTCAACAAGAAAATGTGTGTCTAATTTTTTTTTCCCTTAAATAAATTGTAATATTATCTCATAACAACTTGTATCAGTTAACTAAGTGAGAAATACTGAGTTAGCTAAAGAATTTTGAGTTGAGGGTTAAAGGTGAGGCATGTAGAGTGATTCTATTATTTTGGGGGTCCAGTTTCAGTTAATGCGCTAGTGTGGTGTGAGTGTAATCAGTTAACTCAAATTAATTGAGTTCTAACTGAGTTATGAGATAGTGAGAGGTCCAGTGAATTAAATTATATTTATTCACAAGTAGTGATCAATCAAATATATGATGATTCACTATTAATAGCTGCATGCATGTCAGTTCTGATGAAGACCCAGTTGAAACAAAGGTTAAAGGGAAGATAACTATCAGTTGTATTATTAGAAAATTGCCCGAGTGCAATTATAAATCCATAGGAATCCCATGATGGATTGTGCAATCAATGAAGGTTGGAATTCCTATTTAATAGGGATTTATTTGCCTACGAATTATGTGAGCAAGGCAGGTTGGAGGAAGGCAAGGAATTGGATAAGTGTTTGTCCAATTTTGCCTCGCTGAGTGTGAGACAATTGGTAGAGTGCATGAGATTCTTGTGAGCAAGAATGCATTGTATTATTTCATGATTCCTTGGCTTATTATACAATAGAGATAGAGGGGTTTTGAGCAGTTTCTTTCCCCAGGAAAATATTGTGTTGTGTGATTGATTTAATTATTTCTCTTACTTGCATGTGATTGAGCGATCGTGTTTTATATTCCGCAAATATTGTAGAAGGATTCAGTATCTTGTTTTACTACATTACATGATCGGATTGAATCCGTTGGTATAATTTCTACAATGTTTTTTCATTGAAAAGGGATGGTGCATTGTGATGGTGATCACATTTGGTCAAGATTCGAGCCAAATGCAAGGCTAGACATGGTAAGCATAGTCATCAAAATGAGAAGAATTTGAAATTGTGTAAGTTTCCTTTGATTGAAGATCAAGGAGGGAATGTACATATTCCTTCAAATTCAGTTTGTTGTTCTACATATTCTAGGAAATTGCAGCAAGATATCATTGTTGACAGCAAGATAAGGACTCCAAAAATTATCAAGGAAAGTGATGAATTTTCATGAAAATATTAAAGCAATAATTTCAAGCAAAGTTCAGTGGATTGAGACTAGAATGGTGAGGGAGATGTACCCTCATCTATTTGTTGACTGATAAAGAAAATTTGGAGTTCCAAAAGCTTCCAGTGGGGAGGAATGATCTGATGGATCAGTTTAGTTCTCAAAATTCAAATTCCTTAGATTGGATCAAAACCAACACCAAAGAAAAGATCTCATCGCCTTGAATCCAAAGCAACTTGTTTCACTCAAATCTGACATTGGATGCTCCTGATATCAAGTTATAATTGATTTGGGAAACAACTAAATTTTTTGGGAAAAGGGTTGTAGGTACACCTAGTTAGTATTCCATACATTGACTAGGAATTTGATTAGCATTTGACTATACTATTGTGGGTACTATTGTGGGCCAGTTGTTGACCGCCACTTGTCTCATTCTGATTTATTGTGGAATGGCGATTTTTGATTGGTTAATGTGTTTATGAGGTGATCCAAGGAGGGAGAGTCATGTGGGCCAATCATTGACTACCACGTGGCCTCCTCCCATTCATGAAAAATTTTGTTATGAGGTCGAGCACCCCCATAGGGTTTGAAACAGAGACCTCATGTTTGCCAACAAAGCTCCTTACCGCCCCGCCTATTGGTGTTCCTTGCTATGTAAAGGGCATGATCTCTATTTAATTTTAATGGACAATAGTGTCGGCGGTGGGCCGGGGTTAGTCTCACACAATCATTTGCAGAATTATCAGCTTAAATTTGAAGATGTTGTAGAAACCCCAAAAAAATGTTATAACTGATATTTGAAAACTCTATTTCGGTGGGTCTTGTTCAAAAGATGGAGTTGGAGTTAGTTTTGTTTTAATTTCACCAGAGAAAGAAAACATAACTCAATCCTGCAAAATTGATTTTGATGTTACTGGCAAAGTATGAAGCTTTCCTTCTAGGATTAGAGTTAGCTAGAAGTCTTAAAGTGCAGAATCTAAGTGTTTTCAGTGACTCTGAAATCATGTTTAAACAAGTTAGGAATCTTTTCCAGACAAAGCATCCTAGACTTAGGTCTTACAAAAATGAGGTTTGGGATTAAGTGGAAAACCTCTTTCATGCATTTAATGTTACAGTTATCCCTAGAAATGAGAATATTCATGCAGATTCCTTAGTTGTTTCAGCTAGTTCATTTAAAATTCCAGATCAAATGCAATTGCAATATCAAATTCAAGTCAAATATAGGCATTTATTCCTGACAACCTGTTGAAGCCCCGAAAATTGGTTATCAGCTCCTTTTCCGTTTGGTGTAGTGGGTCCGACTGGGGATAATGGGACCAGTTTCCCAATATGTGTGTGTGTGTGTATTGAGAATTGATATTTCCTTTCTAAGAAAGTTCCTAAGTGAAATGCTTTTATTCTAATTCTAATCTAATAACATGTAAAATGTAATCTAATTAAACAGAAATATCTAATTATAAACTAAACCCGAGATATAATCTTTTCTTTATGCGATCTAAAATGATTTCAAATAGCAATTGGTAATAAAGATCATTCAACTGTTATAAGAAAAAAATTCAATAAAGATAAACCACTTCGTATAAAAAGTTAGATGAAACAGTTGTGAAAAATATATCGCATAATAAGCTATTCATATATTAAACATAAACAAGTGGCTATCACCATACAAAAGTGCCAAATGATAACTCAAATATTCAAGTGTTAATACATAAAACAACTAAACATAAATATCACTTTAACACAAAGTAAATAGTTAAGAGATAAAAGTACCATTTATAACTAGTTCTACTCATGAGCTTCAAGCAATAATGACTTATCTCTTCTTAATCCAACAAATGCCCACTAAGAGTACGTATGCAACATCGCAGTTAGCATATTAAACGCGTATATCAATAAATCTTGTTCCATTCATTCATATCAATTTCCCGAGGGTGCAAAATTTGCAGTTCTCGAGGAAAGTTTTTGACAAGTCTTCAGACCCTCTCTAAATGCATGAGAAGGGTTTAAATACTACTAACTAAATCTAAAAATAATTTATTACAAAAATATAGGATACGGTTTAAATGACCGTCCTATTTTTAGGCAAAAAATAAAGCAAAACTAGTACTAAATCTAAAATTAAAATTTAACAACTAACTAACTCTGAATGTGTTCTCTGGAATTGCAAGTGTTCAACATTGATCTGAGAAGAATAGGGTGGCCGACTTCAGATTTCAACTGTCCCGTGAAGACGGAATTGGCAAGAGTTGGCGCTATCTTTTCGGCAGAATTGATGATACACTCGAGAGTCATGCATTGGCTGTGTGGTTTTACCAGACATGCCCAGTAAGAATCCCAATTTAACTTTTTTAATCCTTTAATCAATTATGCCTTCTCTTGGGCTTTCTGTTTCCATTCTTTTTGCAGTAGCTATGCTTTTGGTAGGTATCCTAGAGTAGTTTCAAATATCATATTTTCCTTGTGTAAATTTTCATTTATGCAATCAATAATACTGTTAGCTGTTGTGGCTGCTTCTTCTGCCACTTGCTCTGCCTTCCTGATTTGTGCATCCCAATTATTAAAAAGTATTTCTTTGTGATTTTCATTGATTGTAGGTGCACCTGCTCTTTTCCCTTATTTTGTATTTTTCCAAGACAAATAGTCATTAACTCTTTTTTCAGTTAAATCATAATCATGTCATAAATCTACGACATGATTAGTGATTTTATCACTTTCTTCACAATAAGAGTTCCATTCTAATATTCTTTGGCATAATATTTCTTGTTGTTGCAGTAGTTGGTCATTCAAGGAAATAGACTCTATGATAAATTCTGCGAGCTTGGGATCATCTTTGTGCATTTCTTGCATAACCTGTAGTTGTTTCTCTTTTTTGGCAAAACTGTTCTGATATCCAATCTGCATTTGTTGAGAATCTTACTGTAATTTTTCAAGTTGTTTCTGAGCTTCACTGTTAGCATTGGCTTCTTGCAACTGTTGTTGCAAGACCTGTATCTGATCTTCTTTCTCATTCAATAATTGACGTACCTCAAATGCTTCGTCAATGGCTGCAGAGGCATAAGCTCCTGTGATCTGAGATAATTTAGTGATATTTTCAGTTAGATCAGTAGTAGGATCTTTCCATAGAACATCTAGGTGTTCTGCATCATGAGAAGGAACATTCTCTAATTTCCTTTTCTTTCTTTGTTTTCTTACCACTGCCTTGTGTTGTGGACTATAGAACACATCAAGAGGAGGAATTTCCTCTATCTTAAGCATGAGTTCAGAAGATAGGGTTATAGGAATATGTTATGTTTCTGAGACATTAGTAGTTACTCCTGTGACTATATTTATTGTTGTCTTTACATTGCTTACAGGTGTCTGTGTATTTTGTGCTTCAATATTAATCAAATCATTGAATATTTCCCATTCCTTATCCAATTCAGTTCTGACTGATGATTGTTGTACAATGAGAGGGGGAATATTTAACTGTGGAGAGGTTGAAATCTGTTGTTGTGAGAGTTCTTTAGACTGGGCAGTATCTTTTACTGACCCTTCACTCTTAGAATGTTCAGAGGTTTCTCTTCCGGACTTTGACTTAGACTTGTTTGTATCTGAACTTCTACTGAGACTGACACTAGGAGTTGGTTCCCTTACGGTTTCCAAGCGCAATTTATCCAGAGGGGTAGTAGTTAACCTCCTTTCTCTATATATTTTGAATTCTTGAAACTCTGCTGGAGAAAAACGTATTTGAGCCAAATGTAGAATTTCTTTAAGTGTGCCTTTTTCTTGGAACATGTCATCAAACAAATATTCTTCTTTAGAAAACACTCTTATCTTGACTGCAGTGGTGAAATTTTTAACAACATCATATGGATCGAATGGTCTTCTTGGAAACTTGAACAAATGTAAACATGTAATATTGTTTACTTCTTTAAATGCATGACCAACATCAAATAATGAAAAGGCCCCATAGGCCGCAGGAAATTGAGGCCAGATAGCCTTCTTCTTTTCTTTTAACTCTTTAGTCAAACCTCCTTCTCCGCAGGTTTGATATGCAATTTCTCAGGAGATGAGTTTATCAGGAACATACAATGGTAAAATATGAAGAGAAGCAAAACTTCCAAAAACCCTAACATATGTAAACAATTCTTCTCCAAACCATCTCGCAACAGGTAGAATGTCCACCTCTGCTTCAGGAGAAAACCTTGGAGCATCTTTATCATACAATATTCTGTACAGGGGTAACATAATGCCATGGCAAATCTTGTAAAAATAGGGAATGAACTCTGAATCCCACAACTCTTTGTGATAAACATGAATGGGCAAGGGATCTTGAATTGTCCATTTCCAACCCATTAACGGAAATTTAGAAACAAAACAGATTGAATCCATCACATAAGTAGATAAATAAAAAGGAGGATAAATCCTCTGAGAAACAGTTCTCTTAGACCGATAATTGAAAATAGTCGTGGCTAAGTTGTCAGAAAGTATCTTAGCCCAATCCACAATGGTAGCATTAACAGCAACATTCAACAACGGAATCCATTCAGGCGAAAACTTATTAATGTTAGGCTTTCAAAAAAGCCGAATAGCATTAGCAAAGTAATACGGAGAAGTGAGAGAACCAGTACTATACATACCGTGTTTATCTTTCTTCAGTGGTTCGTCTCTCCTGGACCAGTGTTTGGTGCATTCTGCCAGGTTTTCATTTTCTTTGGCAAACTTCTCCATAAACTGTTTGTTATAAGTTGCCTGTGGATCCGGCAAATGATACACGAGTCTCAAATCCTGTGGAGTAAATGAGCCAATGAGCTCTTGACCCTGAGTCTTAAACTGTCTGTCTGAAATATCAGTGCTATCTAGCACCCATTTAATCATATCTGTGTACGGAAGAATTCTAGGTCTCGCTGATATTCGGTGCAAGAATGAACAAGCTAGGTCTGTAAGAGATGCTTCAGAAGACCCATGTGATCCCGCGGTAGCTGTAACCTCCATTACTCTGGGGTTCTCTTCTTCAAGAAGATTATACATGCCCTCCCAAGTAGTGATACCAGCGTCTCTGTTATAGGCAGTGTATGTGTATAAGGACGTCATCTCTTTATCTTCCGAACTTGGAGCCTTGTCTTTCTTTCCCATTTTATTCTGAATACTGCTTTTTATAGTTCTCAGCTCTTTGCTCCTGCAGTTCACGAATTAAGTGAGAATAATGATAGAAAAAGGTGAGGGGAAAGTTTTAAATGCTGAAGACGTATGAAATATACTACCTTACGTGAAATAACTCTTCAATCAGAACAAAACCATTTTTCATTAATGAATGACAATCAATTCATTAATTTAACATTAAAGCGTATAACAGGGTCTCGATTTATGGAAAGATTTTCTTCGTGTAATGAGCCTTTAACAATCTGCGATAAGGCGATCTGCGATTTGCTTCACAATATCGCAAAATCGCAATATCGCAGATCGTAATCTCGTGGAATCAAATAGCGCAATTATTGTAACATCGCGAAATCACTATATCGCAATATCGCAAGATCACAAGACATAATATATGACAAAAATCCGTTAACATATTTTCTGCGATATGCGATTTGCGATATATATTATCGCTCATCAATGATTTGAAATTTTCATCGTAAGATATAACATTCTAAGCATGCGATACGATGAATGTTCCTTTAGCGCATAGTTTCATATCGCATTTTTTTAGAATTCCGCTTATAAAGAGGTGTTCATTTACCTTTTTGCGATGCGATATTCCTCAAAGAATGATTCAATTCTAAGTTATCATAAAACTTAAGTTTTCTAGATTTTTCAAGGAATTTTTTCCTAAGTTTATGATAGTAAGTTTTATTGAAAAAGGAAAACAATCACTAATTGATTTTTTGGATTTTTTGAGTAAGGGTCCCCACTTATTTAGTATTACCACTAATACTAAATAAGAAGGGGGGTTGTTGCTGGCCACAACAATTGGCGATTCACTCGGAAGAACCAGTTATCTCTGCTTTTTCTTTTGAATTTTCTAATCTTCCAAAAATAGAAAATTTTCCAGAAAATCAAACTTTATTATAGGAAGACAAAGTATATTATGCTTCTATCTATCAATGATATTTTGTTTCTTCTATATTCAACTTTGATTATTTACTTCCTCAAGCTAGTCCTTGTATCTACATCAGTCATTACTTGGTTTATAAAGATAAAAACAAAAGACTTCTCTGTAAATTAGTTTTTAAATATGCTCATTTGTCGTAGGTAGAGCCACTGCTGCCAGCAGGCGATTATAGCCTCGACAGGGTTACCTGTTACCCAGCAATGATCCTGTGTCCTACTTAGGAAAATATACAATTTTCAAAGAGAAATCCATATCCACACTTATTTCTTTCTTTTTCTTTTTATCTTTAAAGAACAATGTCTTGGTTTGGTAGCCAATTTATGACAGTGTCATTCACTTGATTTATAAATTTGTTGAACAAGTTGGCTCGTGATGAGACCCCTTGCCTTTCAATTACAACAATTTTGAGTCATTTCCCTGTTGTGGTATGCAGTATTGGCAAAGTCAGCAAGCTATAATATCTATGATCATGATAAGTTAGCTCGTGATGAGACCTCTTACTCTTTAAGTTAAAGTGCATTGTTGGATTATTCCCTGAACATTGTAATTTTCTAGGTAGGGAGGAAATCATTGTTTCCTTAAGATAGCTCTGGACGACAAGGTAGATTTTTTTTGGAAAGAAATTTTCTACAGAGAATCTTTGTTTTGTTATTGATACCTTTCATTATACTGACATAAAACAATTTCCCACTAAAAGTTGCTTTTTATCAAAATTTTCAAAGTTGAAACTATATCATTTCTAGGTTTAAAGCTTTTAATTGTATCTTTAAATAACAATGATCAATTTTCTAAATGAATTCTATTCATACAAGTGAAAAAAACAAAAACCAAAAAGAGAATTTGTGTCATTTTCGTGAATTTCCAAATGTAACCATTAACAACCGGTTTTATTATGACAATAAAGAAAACTAATATACAAAATAGAAGAGTGATCTTCTATGGAAAATATTTTTTGAGGATTTTTCCATTAACAGGTAAAGACTCTCTTTTTCCTGTTAAATCCTGTAACATAAAAGTAGATGGTCCTATGATATCTGTGATTTGGAAAGGACCAAGCCACATTCGTTGAAATTTCGTATGTTTCCCTTTTTTCTCATGAGCTTTGTCCCATTTTAAAACTAGATCTCTGACCTGAAAATATTTTCTAGATGTCATGTTTGAATCAAAATAAGCTTTAACTAACGCTTGATGATGAGCATGAGTTATTTTGGCCTTTTCTCGTTGTTATTCTAGCTTAATTATTTCCATCTGCCTTAGTTGTAAGGAAGTAGTTGGTGCTTCATCAATATATTGAACTAAGGCTAAAGAAGGAATTGCTAGATGAGTTGGAAGAACTACTTCTTTCCCATAAACTAAATTAAAGGGAGAAGTGCCAATGGAGGCTTTCTACGTTATTCGATCTGCCCATAAAGCATATATTAAAGACTTATGCCAATTTTTATGATTTTGATCAATGGTTCGTTTAATAATTCTGATTAAGTTTTTATTTGTGGATTCAGCTAACCCATTTCCCTGTGGATAATAATTGGCAGATTATTTAAGTTTGAAACCTCTCTTGAGTGCAAATTCAGTCATAGCATTGCCAGAAAAATATGATGCATTATCAAACATTAAAGCAGAAGGTAAACCAAACCTGGTGATTATGAACTGATCTATGAACTCAATGATATGCTCGGCATTAGCTGTCTTGAGAGGGACTGCTTCTACCCATTTCGTAAAATAATCAGTTGTTGTAATGATATACCTATTTTGCTTAGAAGAGTGAGAAACGATCTCACCTATTATATCCAATCCCCATTGATCAAAAGGTTGTTTGATGTTAACTGGTTGTAATGGCAATGATGGTTTCTTTTGTCTTCCAGCAAAGGTTTGACAAACTTGAAATTTCCTTACGTAGCTATGTGAATCTTTGAATAGTGTGGGCCAGTAATAGCCTGTGCAGAGGATTTTATGTGCAGTAGCATCTCCAGCATAATGTCCACCTGCTGGCCCATCGTGAAGTTCCTGCAAGACTTTTTCAGCTTCGGATTTCTCAAGACATCTAAGGAGAACAGAATCATAATTCATTCTAAAAACAACATCATTCACAAGCTAATATTGTTTAGCCTTTAACCTCAGAGCTCTTTTCTTGGTGTAATCGATATTTGGAGGAGCATATCCATTCTTTAGATAAAATATGATATCAGCATATAATGATTCAACATCGTTTAGGCTTACCTCGTACATTTGTATCTCTGCAGATGGTTTTTCAGAAATAAGCGATGCCCCAACTAGTATTTTGCAAAAGCCTTGACCTCTTACAATACTTGCTGGTTTGATTTCTACATCATATTCTTGTAAGGCAGTAATCCAATTAGCTCTTTTCTCACCCACATATTTTTGAACTAAAAGATTTCTTACCGCTGGAAATGGTACTATGATTTTTGTATGGGTTTTAAGTAAAAAAGGTTTGAAATATTTAATTGCTTTGAAAACAGCATAAGCTTGTTTCTCTACATCTGAATAATTCAATTCAGCCCCCTGTAAATTTGAACTAAAGAAATCAATTGGAGCTTCTGCCTTGTCTTGATTTGCTTGAGTGAGTATTGCAGCATATGATTTATCAGAGGCAAATGTATACAAAATAAAAGGATCTAAAAAATTTGGAGTTGCTAAGGATGGAGCATTAACAATTGCTTGTTTGATCAGATTGAATGCCTCATATTCGTTTTGGCCCCACTTGAAGTTTGAAATATTTTTAATCATTGCTTGTAAAGGAGATACAATTCTTGAAAAGTCTGGCACGAATCTCTTTAAAAAATTAATCTGTCCAAGGAAAGATTGCATGGTTTTCTTGTTGTGAGGTAAGGGTATTTCAGAAATCTCCTTGATTCTATCAGGATCAATATGAATTCCAGATTTTGACACTATGAATCCAAGAAGTTTTCCTTCGCTTAATGCAAAAAAGGACTTCTTCGGGTTAAGTGAAATTCCATACCTTTGACAACGTTGGAAGATCTGTTTTAAGTCTTTAAGATGATTGCTTCGTTTCTTGGAATATACAGTTATATCATCCAAGTAAATTACCACTGATTTGTTAACTAATCCCTTGAAAGCGATGTCCATTGCTCTCTGAAATATGGCACCAGCGTTGATCAGACCAAAAGGCATCTTTTGATATGCATAAGTGTCCCATTTAGTTCTGAATGTGGTTTTCAATTGATCATCAGGATGGACCAACACTTGGTTGTAACCAGAGAAACCATCTAAGAAAGACATTAATTCTGATCCTGCAACTGCCTGTAATATTTGCTCCATAGGAGACAAAGGAAAATTATCTTTTTGGCAAGCTTTGTTAAGGTTTCGAAAGTCAATGAAAATTCTAATGTCTATGTTCTTATTTCTAACAGGAACCATATTGGAAACCCATTTAGAATGTCGAATGAGAAAAATAATCTTGGCTTTCAATAACTTATTGAGTTCAGATTTTATTTGATTTTCTAGATTGGGATGGATCTTTCTCAGCTTTTGTTGGACAGGTTTTTCGTCATTTATCATTGGGATTGTATGTTGGATGATAGAAGTGTCATAAGTTTTGAGTTCATCGTAGTTCCAAGCAAAGACACTTTTGTATTGTTTCAAAAGACGAACATACGCTAATTTTTCTTCAAGAGCTAGACCAAGGCCTAGGTTGATATTATGTGGTTTGGTATCAGTTCCTAGATTTACTAATTCATAATTCAAAGTTGAACTTTGTAGTTTTGAATTGGTAGATCTTTTGAATCGATCTTTCAAATCATAAAGGTATTCTAACTTGACTACTGATTTTGGCATAGCATTATTAGTGCTATCTTGTTGCAATTGTCTGTCATGTTGGTCTTCAACAATTATCTGATTAGTGTAAGATCCTTCAGATGTGAGGAAACTTACAATATCAGGATCATCATTGAAAATCCTCCAATTGGTAATGTTATCAGGAATATAAGGTCTAAAGTTTAATTCGATTGAAAATCGATCAGGGCTATACTCTTCTGCAGGAATTAGCTTAGAGGCCACGTTGGCTAGGAGGTCTGCACTAGCATTCTGGATTCTGGGAATTGATGAAATATTAAATGCTATAAAGTGTTCAGTTAGATCTTGAACTAAAGATTGATAATGCTTCAAATGACCTGATAAACAATGTATAGTATTGCGTACCTGTTTGATGACAATTTCAGAATCTCCGAAAACTTGTAGATATTTGATGTCTAATCCGATCGCTTTGTATAATCCTTGGACTAAAGCCTCGTATTCTGCGGTATTATTGGTGCAATCTAACTCGAGTCTACAAGTTAACATAATTTTTTTTCCCTCTGGACTACCCAACACACATCCTGCTCCTGCTCCTTCATTAGACTTAGAACCATCAAAAAATAACTTCCAAAATAAAGATTTATTTACAGGAGTATCTACAAAATTAATGCATTTAGAACTATCTGTTTGAGAAAAAATTTCTATTTGAGATAAAACAGAATGTTCTAAGTAAGGTGAAGTATGAGCATTGAAATTTCCTAAGAAATAATCAATTGAATAGTTGCCAATGATATTATTGTTGTATGCAACCGGTTCATTTTCTCCTTCCAATTCTGTTACTATATATTTCTGATGTTTTTCTCGCTCAACCTTTATCTGATTTGGTTTACCATTGTAAGGAAGCCACATGTGTGACCATTCAGTTGCGAAGTATCCATGAAGTTTTTCTGACCAATCTCTGCTAAGAATTAAGCCATAAAATTCTGGAATATCTGCAACTAAAATATCAATAACTTGGCATACCTTTGGATTAGATGACAGCCTTATGGTAACCTGATTTAATTCGCCAATCACTTCAACTTGCAATCGATCTAGCTGGACTATGCGCACAATAAACTTTTGTGGTTGAATATTCAACTTTGCACATACTGATTTTGGTATAATATTAGATGAAGCTTCAGAATCCACTAAACAATTATGCAAATTTTTATTGAAAACTTCATAAGTAAGAAGAAATGGAGGAGTATGAGATGTCGAACTTCCTCCAATTAAAGCGATATTTTCCAGATCAACTTTGCTAATCGCATTAGTTGGAGGTCTTCCCATCTCGTTGGAAGCTTGAGAGATTACAGGATCGGGCAAAGGTTTTTCTGGTACAGCATGTAATTCTTTCAAAAGTACCTTTTGCTGGTGTTTTAACTTGCTCAATTCATAAAAAGTGATATTAGCCCTAGTCTTCTTCATATCTTCTATGATATTATACTCCATTTCATCCAGAACGATCAGTGTTTTTGATGGAGTTAATGAATCTGTTTGGACTGGGCTAGTTTGAATTGCTTTGGATGTCGTTTTCTTGGGTGCAAATTTATCCTTAGTCATTAAGCTTTCACTTTTTGACTTAGGAGTAGGTTGAGGAGGATCATGTTGATTTCTACTTCGAGTGCTAACCGGGGATGCTTCTTGATCTTCCTCATCTGGGAGGATGAAATCCCACATACCTTGTACTTCCACAACTTCTTCTTCATCGGTAGTTTCTTCAGTAGCAATTTCCTCTTCTTCTTCTTCTGATTCAGCATTAGTAATAGCATTTGGTGGGTTTGGATCAATTGAAGGGTTTCTTCTAAAAGGCTTGAAAGACTTTTTAGAAGATGTTTCTGCCACTTGTTTCTTAATGTCAACCATTTCATTGGACATGGTTTTCAAAAATTTCTGCAATCCTTCTAAATCGAATGGATCTTTCGGTTGTTTTTTCTTGGGTCTTCCTTAAAAGTAACCTTCTTGGATTTTCGTTCTTCTATCGCATTTTTCTTTTCTAAAGCAATGATACGTTTCTCTACTGCTATTGCTTCCTTCATATTTTCTGCTAAAGTTGTTTTGTTAGCCCTATCAACAAAGATTTCTATGTTTGATGGTAAAGCTGAGATATACCATTCACTTCGCACTTCTTCACTAGGCTTGGAAGCAGTAAGAATTTTATTTAACAATTTATTGAAACGTGAATTAATATCCTTGATAGGATCTTTTGACTCAGCTCTAAGATTATAAAAATCATTGATCAACGTCGTTGTAGACCTGTCATCACCAAACTTAGTAAAAAATTGATCTTGGAAAATATCCCAACTAGTGATAGATCCAAATGGTAGTGAGAAATACCATGATCTGGCTGCTCCTTGTAGAGTATAGGGAAAAATTCGAACAACAGCATCTTCATTAATAACTCCATTAAGATTTATGGACAACATAAAGTTATTTATATTTTCTTCTGCTAGCATGTATGCTTCAGGATTAAACTTAGGCAGCCATTTTTCAGGATGGGCTGGTAATTGACTCAAGGGTGCAGGCATTAAGACTGCCCCTGGATTATTCCATGGCATTTGGGCCATTGTTGAACTACTAACAGAGGAAAGTGTAGAAGATGATACCTGCGATTGGGAAGATAAGGATATTATGAATCCAGATGTTTGATAAGGAGATGTGGAAGCTCCAGTAGACTGACGGACAATAGTCTGAAGTGGAGGGGTGGATGGTTGACTTCGTGGTGAAGAGTTTGAGATGGATGATGATGATGAAAGAGTCTCACTATCAGACCCTTTAGGTGATTTCCTTGCTCTCTTCCTTGTAGGTAGAGGTAACTCAGTTGGTTGAATGCCAAGCTTCTCGCTCTGTAATTTGGTAAGAGGATGAGCAGGATTATATTGCGAAGTCACACTACCTTGAGATTTATCAAATCTTTGAGGTGATATTGAGAATCGCTGAAGTTTATGAATCAAAGATTCAACTTCAGGGGGTTCAATAGTAGATTTTTCTGAAAATTCAAGGTTTGTGGCAGTGGCTGTTGTTCTTTCGACTTCTCGCTCTAGATTTAAAAATTCTATGTGCGATGGAGAAGTCGGGGAAGATGGTGAGGACGATTTACTCTCAGAATGGTATTTATATTTTGACTTACTTGCCATTCATAGTTTGGTGCCCTCCTTCTAGCGCCAAATATGTTGAAGCCCCGAAAATCGGGTCTACAACAAGGGGGATACCCACCCGGTCCGGACCTTGGTTAGCAACTCCTTTTCCGTTTGGTGTAGTGGGTCCGACTGGGGATAATGGGACCAGTTTCCAATATGTGTGTGTGTGTGTTGAGAATTGATATTTCCTTTCTAAGAAAGTTCCTAAGTGAAATGCTTTTATTCTAATTCTAGTATAATAACATGTAAATTGTAATCTAATTAAACAAAAATATCTAATTCTAAACTAAACCTGGGATATAATATTTTCTTTATGCGATCTAAAATGATTTCAAAAAGCAATTGGTAATAAAGATCATTCAACTCTTATAAGAAAAGAATTCAATAAAGATAAACCACTTCGTATAAAAAGTTAGACGAAACAGTTGTGAAAAATATATCGCATAATAAGCTATTCATATATTAAACATAAACAAGTGGCTATCACCGTACAAAAGTGCCAAATGATAACTCAAATATTCAAGTGTTAATACATAAACAACTAAACATAAATATCACTTTAACACAGAGGCAAAAATAGTTAAGAGATAAAAGTACCATTTATAACTAGTTCTACTCATGAGCTTCAAGCAATAATGACTTATCTCTTCTTAATCCAACATCCACTAAGAGTACAGAAGTGCAACATCAGTAGTAGATATTAAACGCAGATATCAATAAATCATGTTCCATTCATTCATCAAAACCTCCTCTGAGGGTGCAAAAGTGCATGTTCTGAGGACAAGTTTTTGACAAATTTCAGGACCCTTCTCTAAATGCATGAGAAGGGTTTAAATACTACTAAATAAATCTAAAAATAATTTATTACAAAAATATAGGATACGGTTTAAATGACCGTCATATTTTTAGACAAAAAATAAAGAAAAACTAGTACTAAATCTAAAATTAAAATTTAACAACTAACTAACTATGAATGTGTTCTTTGGAATTCCAAGCGTTCAACATTGATCTGAGAAGAATAGGCTGGCCGACTTCAGATTTCAACTATCCCGTGAAGACGGAATTGGCAAGAGCTGGCGCTATCTTTTCGGCAGAATTGATGATACACTCAAGAGTCATGCATTGGCTGTGTGGTTTTACCAGACATGCCCAGTAAGAATCCCAATTTAACTTTGTTAATCCTTTAATCAATTTTGCCTTCTCTTGGGCTTTCTGTTTCCATTCTGTTTGCAGTAGCTGTGCTTTTGGTAGGTATCCTGGAGTAGTTTCAGAGATCAGATTTGCCTTGTGTAAATTTTCATTTATGCAATCAATAATACTGCTAGCTGCTGTGGCTACTTCTTCTGCCGCTTACTTTGCCTTCCTGATCTGTGCATCCCAATTATTAAAAAGTATTTCTTTGTGATTTTCATTGATTGTAGGTGCACCTGCTCTTTTCCCTTCTTCTGTATTTTTCCAAGCCAAATAGTCATTAACTCTTTTTTCAGTTAAATCATAATCATGTCATAAATCTACGACATGATTAGTGATTTTATCACTTTCTTCACAATAAGAGTTCCATTCTAATATTCTTTGGCATAATATTTCTTGTTGTTGCAGTAGTTGGTCATTTAAGGAAATAGACTCTGTGATAAATTCCGCGAGCTTGGGATGTCTCTTGCATAACCTGTAGCTGTTTCTCTTTTTCGGCCAAAATGTTCTGATATCCAATCTGCATTTGTTGAAAATCTTGCTGTAATTTTTCAAGTTGTTTCTGAGCTTCACTGTTAGCATTGGCTTCTTGCAGCTGTTGTTGCAAGACCTGTAACTGATATTCTTTCTCATTCAATAATTGTCGTACCTCAGATGCTTTGTCAATGGCTGCAGAGGCATAAGCTCCTGTGATCTGAGATAATTTAGTGAGATTTTCTGTTGGATTGGTAGTAGGATCTTTCCATAGAACATCTAGGTGTTCTGCATCATGAGAGAGAACATTTTCCAATTTACTTTTCTTCCTCTGTCTTCTTACCACTGCCTTGTGTTGTGGACTGTAGAATACATCAAGAGGAGGAATTTCCTATATCTTAAGCATGAGTTCAAAAGACGGGGTTATAGGAATATGTTCTGTTTCTGAGACATTAGTAGTTGCTCCTGTGACTATATTTATTGCTGTTTGTACATTGTTCACAAGTGTCTGTGTATTTTGTGCTTCAATATTAATCAAATCATTGAATTTTTCCCATTCCTTATCCAATTCAGTTCTGACTGATGATTGCTGTACAATGAGAGGGGGAATATTTAACTGTAGAGAGGTTGAAATCTATTGCTGTGAGAGTTAATTAGACTGGGCAATATCTTTTACAGACCCTTCACTCTTAGAGTGTTCAAATATTTCTCTTCTGGACTTTGACTTAGACCTGTTTGTATCTGAACTTCTACTGAGACTGACACTAGGAGTTGGTTCCCTTACGGGTTCCAAGCGCAATTTATCCAGAGGGATAGTAGTTAACCTCCTTTCTCTATATATTTTGAATTCTTGAAACTCTGCTGGAGGAAAACGTATTTCAGCCGAATGTAGAATTTCTTTAAGTGTGCCTTTTTCTTGGAACATGTCATCAAACAAATCTTCTTCTTTAGAAAACACTCTTATCTTGACTGCAGTAGTGAAATTTTTAACAACATCATATGGATCGAATGGTCTTCTTGGAAACTTGAACAAATGTAAACATGTAATATTGTTTACTTCTTTAAATGCATGACCAACATCAAATAATGAAAAGGCCCCACATGCCACAGGAAATTGAGGCCAGATCACCTTCTTCTTTTCTTTCAACTCTTTAGTCAAACCTCCTTCTCTGCAAGTTTGATATGCAATTTCTCGGGCGATGAGTTTATCAAGAACATACAATGGTAAAACATGAGGAGAAGCAAAACTTCCAAAAACCCTAACATATGTAAACAATTCTTCTCCAAACCATCTCGCAACAAGTAGAATGTCCACCTCTGCTTCAGGTGAAAACCTTGGAGCATCTTTATCATACAATATTATGTACAGGGGTAACATAATGCCATGGAAAATCTTGTAAAAACAAGGAATGAACTCTGAATCCCACAACTCTTTGTGATAAACATGAATGGGCAGGGGATCTTGAATTGTCCATTTCCAACCCATTAACGAAAATTTAGAAACAAAACAGATTGAATCCATCACATAAGCAGATAAATAAAAAGGAGGATAAATCCTCTGAGAAACAGTTCTCTTAGACCGATAATTGAAAATAGCCATGGCTAAATTGTCAGAAATTATCTTAGCCTAATCCACAATGGTAACATTAACAACAGCATTCAACAACGGAAGCCATTCAGGTGAAAACTTATTAATGTCAGGCTTTCCAAAAAGCCGACAGAGCATAGCAGTAGCAAAGCAATACGGAGAAGTGAGAGAACCAGTACTATACATACCGTGTTTATCTTTCTTCAGTGGTTCGTCTCTCCTGGACCAGTCTTTGGTGCATTCTGCCAGGTTTTCATTTTCTTTGGCAAACTTCTCCATAAACTGTTTGTTATAAGTTGCATGTGGCTCCGGAAAATGATACATGAGTCTCAAATCCTGTAGAGTAAATGAGCCAATGGAGTCCCACTGTATTCAACTGCCCATTGTTGATCAGCGGTTGTCCACATCAATGACCATATATTCCACCAATAACTGAATTTCTGCTGGTCAAAAGAACAGCACCCATTTGGCAGATGCTTCAAGACGATGTGATCCCCGCAAGAGTCAGAATCCCCTCCATTACTCGGGGTTCTCTCTTCTTCAAGAATATTATACATGCTCCTCCAAGTAGTGATATCAATACTTCATATGTGCGGTGTCTCAGTATAAGGACGTCATCTCTTTATCTTTCGAACTTGAGCCTTGTATTTCTTTCCCATTTTATTCGACACGTTTTGTATAGTTTTTTCGCTCCTGCAGTTCACGAATTAAGTGAGAATAATGATAGAAAAAGGTGACGGGAAAGTTTTAAATGCTGAAGACGTTGAAATATACTACCTTACGTGAAATAACTCTTCAATCAGAACGAAACCATTTTTCATTAATGAATGAAAATCAATTCATTAATTTAACATTAAAGCGTATAACGGGGTCTCGATTTATGGAAATATTTTCTTCGTGTAATGAGCCTTTAACAATCTGCGATAAGTCGATTTGCGATTTGCTTCGCAATATCGCAAAATCGCAATATCGCAGATCGCAATCTCGTGGAATCAAATAGCGGAATTATTGTAACATCGCGAAATCGCTATATCACAATATGCAAGATCGCAAGACATAATATATGACAAACATCCGTTAACATATTTTCTGCGATATGCGATTTGCGATATATATTATCGCTCATCGGTGATTTGAAATTTTCATAGTAAGATATAACATTCTAAGCATGCAATGCGATGAATGTTCCTTTAGCGCGTAGTTTCATATCGCATTTTTTTAGAATTCCGCTTATAAAGAGGTGTTCATTTACCTTTTTGCGATGGGATATTCCTCAAAGAATGATTCAATTCTAAGCTATCATAAAAATTAAGTTTTCTAGATTTTTCAAGGAATTTTCTCCTAAGTTTATGATAGTAAGTTTTATTGAAAAAGGAAAACAATCACTAATTTATTTTTTGGATTTTTTGAGTAAGGGTCCCCACTTATTTAGTATTACCACTAATACTAAATAAGAAGGGGGGTTGTTTCTGGCCACAACACAACCTTAAACGCTGGCAAATATTTGAGAATGATGAATAGTTAAAATATTTTCTGCAAGTTATTGATGAATTCTATGTTTTGAAAATTGAAGAAGATCAGTTAGATATAAATGAACTCATTAAAGAAAATTAAACTTCTAATTTAAATTAAAAAATGGCTGACCATAATATCATTCAATTGTCAAACAAATTTATTCCTAAAGGTTTAGTACCTTTAGAAAAGTTATTTGACCAAAATGATGTTCACAAGAATCCACTATCAAATTCACCTTAAGAGGATATTGAAGAATATAATATTGGAACGTCTGAAGATCTCAAGAACGATAAAAAATTTGCATCTCTACCTCAAGAAGTAAAAACTGAATATATGAATCTTCTTAAATATTACAAGGATGTTTTTTCTTGGTCTTATGCTGAACTAAAAACCTATGATACATCTATCATTGAACATAAAATTCCTTTAAAGCCAGAAGAAAAGCCCTATAAACAAAAATAAAGAAGAACCAATCCAGTCTTGCTCCCTACAATAGAGAAATAAATTAAGAAGTTACTCGATGCTAAAATCATAGTTCCATTAAGATACTCAGAGTGGGTAGCTAATTTAGTTCTTGTTAGAAAGAAGAATGAGGAAATTAGACTTTGTGTAGAGTTCAGGAACTCAAACAAGTCATCCTTAAAAGACAACTACCCATTACCCAAAATGGATCAATTGCTTCAAAATTTTCCAGGTGCAAATAGACTTTCAATGCTTGATGGTTTCTCTGGATACAACCAGATAATGGTGAGTCCAGAGGACAGAGAGAAGACTCCTTTTACCACTCCTTGGGGTACATTTATGTATGCCAGGATGTCCTTTGGATTAAAAAATGTTGGAGCAACATTTCAGAGAGCTATGGACTTAGCTTTTATGGGTAAGACAAACAAATTTTTTGTTTTATACCTTGATGACCTTACTATGTTTTCTAACTCAGATCAGAAACATTTAAAACACTTGATTAAAAAATTTGACAGGTGTAAAAAATTTGGGATATCACTCAATCCCAAGAAGTCTTTGTTTGCTATCAGAGAAGGGAAATTGCTCGACCATATCATTTCTAAGGAAGGAGTGGTAATTGATCCTAAAATGGTTTCAGCAATACAAGCACTTTCATTACTAAGGAACAAGAAGGAGATCCAGGCTTTTCTTGGAAAAATTAACTTCCTAAGGAGATTCATTCCTAAGTATGATGAAATAGTTAAGGATGTCACTGATATGTTAATGAATAATCATGAAGTTAAGTGGACAATACCTGCTAGATATGCTTTTGATTAGATTAAAAATTCCATTTCTGAAGCCCCAACTTTAGCCAACCCTAATTATTTTGAACCCTTTTTACCATGTTTTCCTTTGCTTCTGAAACCACTCTAATTGTTGTCCTTTTGCAAAATAATGAAGATGGTGATGATCAACCTATAGCCTTTTTCAGTAAAGCCATGAGAGATGCAGAACTTAAGTGTGACATAATTGAAAAACAAGCTTATTCCCTAATCCAAGCTTTAAATTCCTTCAAAATTTATGTCCTTCACTCAACCATTACTGTTTATGTTCCCAACAGTGTTGTGAAACTATCCTAAATCAACCAGGAACTGATGCACGAAGAGGAAGATGTATTACCCAAATTCGTGAATTTGATCTTAGTATCAAAACTACAAAGTTGGTAAAAGGTCAAGGTTTGGCTAAACTTTTAGCTGAATCCAATTATAAAGTTTTGGGGATAAATTCTGTTTTTGAAATTTCAGAGAAGAATCCACAAGAACCTTCCCAATATTCAGAAGGGAAGAATACATAATAACTTTCATCTTCAAATCAATCAGCCCCTGTTTATATTGATGAGAAATTCTTGTTGTCAGAATGGTATTCTGATATTGTACATTTTCTTATTAACTTTGAGTGTCCTTTTCAATTTTCAAAGAATCAATGTAAGAAACTAAGTTAAAGGTATTAAAGTGATCTATAATCCCTTGAGATCCATTCATAAAATGTATAATATAAATCTTGTTTTAATCTCAATTTAAGCTTAAGATATTACGTTACAATATGTTATTTTCATCACTTAATTGAAACAAAAAAAAATACTGAAAGAAAATTCTCAATCAAACCATAAAGAATAAAAATGTGCACACACAGGTTTGATAACAGAGTTCACCCCCTCCACTGAGCTACCTCTCTGGATTTTCCTCCAATAGGATGAATCGATCTATTGTCTTTCTAAAAAGAGATAGATGTACATCAATTTTTACATCAAGGTGGCCAACCGAGAACTGTCAACTATACATCAAAAACTCTGAAAGACTTATGGAGCTATCCAAGCTCTACTTGAAAATGACTCTTTCAAGCACTCAAAATCTCTCTTTACTCTCCCTTTACTAAGTACATAAAATGGCATTATATAGCTCTTAAGATCCCAAAACTAAGGAGGGAATATCTCCTTATCCCTTATTCCAAGGAGAAAGTTAATACTCATATCCCTTAAAATATGCTCATGAGATTTCTGTGGAGGAAATATCTCAATCTCTACTTTCAAGGTCCTTATCCCCAAAACCTTAGGGATGATAATAATCCCTTTAAACCGTCAACTTCAACATGAATTTGAATTTAGAATTTGAATTTTGAGGAAAATCCTCTTAAATATTCAATTTCTATTTTACAATAAAAAATTAAATTATGAGCCCAAATATATTAAAAACTCTCATAAAAACCCTAGGCTTCAATGATTTGGTCTTCACCTTAGTGCTCCTTGGGAAGAGTATCTAGATCCTCCCTAATCAAACCTCTCCACAGAAAAGGCTTTTGGTCCACCAAAAGCTAAGATTGTTGAAGCTGATTCTTATTTCAGGGTATTGATTTTCTGAATTCAATATAAGTGTTTGCATCGAAACTCCAAGGATACAGTTGCAAATGTAACCGCTAACCATATTTCAAACAAAAAACCAAATGTCTATGTGCTCCACTGGCTACAGAAACACATTAAGTTTGCAAATCAAACATTGTTAAAAATTATGCTGAAAGAAAGTAACATCTAGCACAGTCCTTGGGAAATTCACTACAATTTGTCGCTAATTCAGATAGAAGAATTTTGCACACAATTTCTTCCCACCAACAAGAAGACTAAGCCCAAATTTCGTCGCTTCCTGCACACAGTCTTCCACGACTTCTCAATTATTTATGTTGCTTCCTCGTGCGTAGTCTCCTCCAATGTATGCCAAGCTCAGCTTCCAAACATGGCTTCCTTATGCACATTGCTCCAACGCCAGCCACAACACTCAGTTCTGAATCACATGATATTGCGTCTGAAGGATCGCACTCGTGATTAAGATTAAGTTGAAACCAAAACGATTCTCCATCCATGCTCATGGCTTCAAGGATATGGACCTCCACGAAATGTTCAATTCAGACAGGGATATGACAGGAATACTAAAGGATTCTTGATCTGCCGAACTAGACACGGATTGATCATTCTGTTAACTGCATCCCCTAGCAGCCCCGTCGCCATCACTACTACGGCTCCAGCCTCTTCGTTTGTTTAACTCCTGCCAATCTGCTCCCGTAGCTTCCTTTTCATGCCCAGTTTACCACGATCAATGACGAAGGACGAGGCACCTCAATGATTTCTCAGCGCTCTATCATTTCAAGAACGACCTCTGAATAAAAACCTCATGTTGACCAAAAACATCCCTCAGATGATTAGGTCCTTTTGTATCATCAGAAAAGATACCTTCTTCTAGAGGCTCAGGCATGTCTTCTCTTCTAGTATGGAATGGAATGTCAGATCCTCCGGTGACTTCAAAAACCACCACTCCAGCCAACTGATAAAGGTCGGCATAAGAGATTATAGGGAAATGTTCCTTGATTTGGCTCTGGGAGTCTAACGACAATGTCCAAACCATTGTTAGCACCATGGGAAAGATTGAACACATATCTCATCATCCTGAAAGGCCCTCTGGTCTTGGTCTTGACATCATAAGTCCCAACTCTAATCCATGCGATCTGAACAATGATCGGCGCACAGTTATTCTCTGTGATCAGAGCTCGAACTATCCAGCAAAAGGCCAATTGAGGCGACTTCTCGAAAAGCTCAAAGCCAAGACACCAAGACTGAACTCCATGAAACTACTCCCATCGTTCAGAAAACTCGCTACTACTTCTTACTCAACAGTTCATCGACAAAACCCCATCTAGGGCCACCTCTCGATGGTCAATATATTCAAGAATATCGAAACCATCCAAACTACACTTTGGTCGACCAGACATCTTCAGATTCATCTGCAAGAGTCTCTCCAAGTCGACTTTGTGACGTGACGATGATAGCCTCCTTCTCCTTTCCCACTAACTTCGCCAGCACTTCTTGGTAGATTCCTCTTGAATTTGGGGAAATTCAAAAAGTTTACTTTAGAATGTACTCGCTAATATCTGGATCATCAAAATATGCCACCAAATCTGCATTCCTTTGATGAAATCATGGAACCGTGGAAAACCTTTTATAAATAGCTTCCAACAAATCTTCCTTTGATGCTATAATCCCATCATCTTAGCCATGCATTTAGTTTGTTCGTAGTTTTTCTGGAAAATCGATGCGTGGTTTGGTCTTAGAGATGAAAACTTTCTCTCTGTAAATCCCACTCTGTATGTAGTTGACAACTCTCCGTGGATTGTCTTCGGGAATAGAGTTTCCAGCATGTTGTATACGTCAGAAATCTATAATTTATTCTATGCTTGGAATGCGAGGAGAGTGAATGTCATAGACACCAGGACCAATTTTGGCACCATATTTCACACCCTCTCAGAAAACTGAGAAAATTTTCTCATTAGAATTAGAATTCTCAATGGTGATTACATTAGCATCCATATCAATAATTAAATGAATAATATCATTGAATTTCAAGTAGCACATATGGGTATGTATCTGAGTGGTATCTTGCACACCACAGTTAGTGATGTGGAATCCATGTACAGCCCAATCCAGGTAATAAGCATGTTCTGCATTACGCAGAGGAAATCCTTCTCTGAGAGCAGCCTCGTCAATTTGAGTCACCTAAATTCCACCCGCTTCCAAATATTCCACCTCATCCTTGATGGCCAAGGCAATTTGCATGCAAGTTTCAGATCTTAATTGATCATTTCTAACAAAGGACCAGTTCAAAATTTTCATTGGGCTAGTGAGCATTCCCTTCATGGTTTGAGCAATCATGCTCTGGGCCATCTTGGACCAAAATACAGTCATAGTCATTGGGTGATAGACATCACCATAGATAACTAGTGGCTTCACACAATGGAATCCATAATACTGCACCCAACCATTGACTGTAAATGCAAAGCTTCCAAGAATTTCTGATTACGCTAACATTGCTTAATATTCTCCTCCCTTTCTACTTGCTTGCATGGATGTAAACAGTGCTTACCACAACTAGCGCATATATCTTCGTGAAGCTAAGGGCATGTGTCACCACGAGGACATTTAATAGCAGAAGAAAATGCGCAAATCAGCAGCATCATGGATCGAAGACTTTGTTTACAATTCCATCCTTGAAGTTGAGGAGACATCCTGAGAGGCAACAGTTCAGGCATGTCCCAGAGAAGGAGAAATAAGGGCTTACTCAAGCCTAAAAGCTCTCCTGTATGCTTTACTCTGTAAGCCTAAAAGGGCTTAGAAAGTTTCTTGTAGTATTTTTCCCTTCTAAAACCACATCAACTCGTGAGGGACTTTAAACTAGATTTGAAGTCGGGAATAAATAAATAAAATAATAATAATTTAAAAAACAACAACAACCACTTTTGAATGTCATAGAACTTTGCACAAACAAGTTTTTAGCAAAATTTTAATTGAGAAGAAACATGATCCGTTTATTACCAAGCCAGTTAAATGAACTATTCTTCTTTTCTTCATGTTCATTTTCTTGATGAATTTGATTTGGAATATTCACATCAGATTCTTCTTTCTTTGGTGGATAAATCACGACCTTTCTCCATGCTTTCTGATGTTCTTGTTTGTCCTTTTTCACCCGAAGCGAAGGATATTTTTGCTTTGAATTAATTTTCCTCGCACCAGGTTTTCTTCCATAAGCTTTAACTTTCCAACATTCAGCCAAACAATGAATTTTCTTTCTGCAAAATGTACAAAATGTCATTTTTTTGGAGGACTATTATACCTGAAATCATTTTTAGTTGCTTTTGTCTAATGTATTCCAATATTTTTCTGCACCATTTCCTTTGAATTCGGAATTTTGATAAAGAGTTTGCATATGCTCAAGATCTTGTGGATACTTTTCATCATTATCACTTACAATATTATATTGTAAAAGTCCTTTTGAGACAAAATCAACATTCGGTTTCCTTCTTACCTCGGCAGCTTTGGAGCATTCTCCATATTCTCTGCATATATATTCCAATCTTGAATGTGGAGTTTTTCTTATCACTTCAATGGGAATTACAATGCCTTGACCATTGCGCCCAAGGCCTGTCCCTTCAGAACCCATTTTCTTTAATAGTGTTGAGCCAATACCTCAAGTATGTTTCTCAAACAATCCCAAAAAAACATTTTCTTTGGGATAATTTAATTCCATACTACTTACCTCGTTGAATGTAGGACTTTGACATCTTACTAAAGCCTCTTCGGAAGCTTGTAATTGTAACTCCAATGCTTGCAATCTGTCTTGAAGCTCTTGCTTCTCATCTTCGAGTTCTTTCAACTGTTGTTGTAACTTTTTATTTTCTTTGTTTTCAACATATAATTATTCTACAATTTTTTCCATGGTTAAGAATTTTTTAAGCATTTTGAAATCCTTATAAAAAGTTGTAAGAAAAGGATCGGAAGAAGATTCATTTGATGAAATAGACATTTCAAAACTTATGAGATTACCTTCCTTCACCATTTATTTATCCTTGCTTGGACTGAATTTGACAAGTATACCCACTATGCCAGACAGTGAACTGCTCTGATACCATAAATGATTCGTAATCCCTTGAGAGCCACTCAAACATGTATAATATAAAACTTGTTTTAATCTCAATTTGAACTTAAGATATTACGTTACAATATATGTTATTTTCATCACTTAATTGAAACAAACAAAAAAAAAAAGACTGAAATAAAATTCTTAATTAAACCATAAAGAATAAAAATGTGCACACAATAGGTTTGATAATGGAGTTCACCCCCTCCATTGGGCTACCTCTCCAGATTCACATCCAACAGGACGAATCGATCTATTGTCTTTCTGAAAAGAGATAGATGTACATGTTACAAAATTATATATATTATAGAGCAATGAAACACATAAAATATGTGTAAAACACAACCACACAAAACACATAAAATCATAGAGACACAGATATACATGGTTCACCCAGTTTGGGCTACGTCCACCTCAAACAGCCAGTCCTTCCTTTCTATTATCCAGCAAAATGAAGAGACACAACCTACAATAAATCCGTTGTAATATCCTCTGTTCTCTCTCACAATCTCCCTATTTGTTTCTCGCTCTGAGAAAATACTCATACCATACACAGCCGCAATACAATACCCTCATACAAAGAGAGGGGTTTCCTTCTAGGGCAGAAAAGCCTAAAATAAACATAACTTCTATCGTCAGATCATCCGCCTATTGAACGGCCCAGATTGACTAGAAATCACTATACTTTTACAAGGCAATTTTACATATGTTTTTAGCTTCGGGGCGCTGCCCCCTCAACCCCCCACCAGGGGAGGGCTCCATAAAGTCACAGTCGCCGCCCGCCCCCCCCCCTCAACCCCCTATGCAGCATTTAATTACGGGCAGCATTGCCGCCCCATTAAGGTACAGGGGTCCAACGCTGTGATACAAAATAAACAAGATAATTAGGCTCCACACCCAACAGTACATTGATTTTTACATCAAGGTGGCCAGCCGAGAACTATCAACTATACATCAAAAACTCTGAAAGACTTATGGAGCTATCCAAGATCTGCTCGAAAATGACTCTTTCGAGCACTCAAAATCTCTCCTTACTCTCCCTTTACCAAGTACATAAAATGGCATTATATAGCTCTTAAGAAACCAAAACTAAGGAGGGAATATCTCCTTATCCCTTATTCCAAGGAGAAAATTAATTCTCATATCCCTTAAAATATGCTCATGAGATTTCTGTGGAGGAAATATCTCAATCTATACTTTCAAGGACCTTATCCCCAAAACCTTATCTAAAATGGGCCTCCTAAAGAAAATGTACAATCAAAATTCACTTTATGAGAACCAATCACATTTTAGGGGATGATGTCATCCCTAATGGTTGAGGTGGCATTTCTTAAGTTAAAGGTACTTACTTGTCACATTTTCAATGGTAGATAAAAACTCATGGTTAACTATGATAGTGCTCTAAGTACTTTTAAAGTCAAAGTAAAGTACTCATAATAAATGTCATTTCACACTTTTTGAATAAAAATATATTATTGTCATTTCATATTTCTTGAAAGAAACAATTCATATCCCTATACATTTATTATATTATATTATTTTTATATAGTATATTAATTACATGTTGTTATACAATTTAAAAAATATAAATTTTAATTAATAACATATAATATAATTAAGAATTTATAAATTTATATTTACATTTTATTTTAAGTTATTCAAGTACAAAGGATAAATGCATTAGTTGTTCAATGATAATGACTTTTTCTTGGAAAGCTCATTCTTATTTATAGTCACATCAATACAATTTTTTTATTAATTTTATTTTGGTACAACTTTTGAATTGAATTTAACTATGATTACATGGATTGTGGTGCAAAAATTGAATTGAAAATTCATAAATATATTTTTATTGGTTTAGCTATTATTTTATTATTTCCTTAGGAGGCCCATTTTAGACCTCAAAATTCCCCTAATACATCAATCTATATTCATTCTCCTGCCTTAAGAATCAAAATGTCCATCTATTTATAATGATTTAGCCTAAGCTTTCTTGTGGTTTGCAAACCATGGTTTGCAGACTCTAGGTCTACCCTTTGACCCATTACAATACTTTTCGAGGCTTTGACCCACCCAAAACCCCTGCATTAGACTAAAATATGCCAAAAATATATGAAAATACTCAAAACTGTTTCAATTCGCAGCCTTTGGAGGACCCTATTCCAATAGTCCCCCAACACAATCTTGTGACTCGTCCCGAGTCAGTGTGGTGGTGGGGTCTCCACCTACGCCCATAGTTGATTGGCTGTCGCGATCAGTGGGGGCAGCACTCCTTCACTCTGAGTAGCAGCGCCCTGAGTGATATCCATGAGCTTCTGTGATGTTGGTCCTTCTATCACAGCGGTGACACTCTCCAGAGTTTAGTTTAGTTGCTTGACAGCAACATCAACATCCTGTGAGAGCTTGAGGGTTGTGGCGGCCCAAGGCTTCAGGTGTTCACTGATGACGTGCTTCTTATGTTGGGTTCCTCGATCTTATCTTGGAAGGCATGGTTGGTCCTCAACCGTGCCAAACGCTAAGCAGGAACCAAGGTGGTCAATGTAGCCTCTATCTGCTCAAATGCTTCATCCTTTTGCCGCAGGTCTTGATTTATTTCCCATAGGATCGGATCACACTGGACCCTGGTCCATAGCTGCATGGTTGTCTCTAGTAATTAGGCGCCTTGAGAAATCTGCCCTATAATGGTGTTTGTAGCTGCGTTCACCAACGCAGCTTGCTGGGCCCGTACCTCCGGAGGTGTTTCTGGCTGCAATTTGGCCTGTAAATCAGCGATTTGTTGCTCCATTTGCATTTTGTTGACCTGAATTTCCGTCCTGGAGGCCTTCAATGCTGCGACCAGCCCTTCAAATTTAGCCTGGGGGCAGCTACAGCAGGGATTTCTTCTATAACATCTATGCAGAGCCGTTGAATCAAGTTTTCGAGCTCCGCTTATTGTGCGACAGCGAGGGACACTTCAGCATTATGTGTTGTGATGGCCTGCTCAGCCACACTGAGTCGCTAGTGCACTTGTTGGTCCCAATGGTGAATCTCCTAAAACACGGCGGTGTGGAGGCCCTGCAACGCCTCATGGGACAGCCTGGCTAGATTCAACTGCAACTCTGCACCGTCTTGGAGTTGCATTTCCAGGTTAGGTGGACTGGTCATAAGGGCAGCTCTAGGTAGGCAGCAGAGACGAATTTCTCCTGTAACTAACATTGTACTACTGATTGCCAAGGGAGTACGTACCTGAATCATGTTGGTCTGCAGCATGTCTGTTTTCAGCTGTAGAGTGCGGAGCTCAACCTAGATGGTGTTAATCGCAGCTCTCTGATGTTCCTCAAAGGCTACCCATTGTCCTCTGTGGCCAGAGTGACTGCGTCCGCAATTTGCTCGAGGTCTTCGTTAGTCAGCGTGACCGTCTCATCATGTTCCTTCCGCTAGGCGCGCTTCTTCTTTCGGGGTCCTTTTTCAGGCTCGCTTATTCGCTTCATGCCCTGGAGGGAGGTGGTACCTCCGATGTTCAACCCTTCTGTGCCCAGATCAGGCTGCGAATCGACCTGAGTCTCGGCCTCAATGCCCTTCTCAGTGGTCTGCTTTGGCTGTGTATCCTTTTTCACTACTGCGCCCGAGGTATTTTTGCTTAAGCCTCCGGTATCCTTGATTATGAAAGGTGGGATAACCTACGTCGTGCTGGTTCCTTCGGTGCCCCTTGCGCTAGTTTTGAAGCCAATCCTCCAGGAAGGAGGCCAGAGCGCAATTACACTAGCAATCTCTTCATCCACTACCATATAAGGAAGCAAGGTCCATGCTTTATCCTTGTGGGCTCTGATCTGGATGTTATGTATGGTAACCTGGCATGCCGCAATGCCCTTGTATCTGTCATATGATGGTGGGGACAATTGGGGTTGAGAATTGATGGCTGCTACCAAGCTGCTCTGGAAGAGGACCTAGAAGACTTGGTTATCCTCTACGCGTTGCACGTCCTTGGAGTCCCACAAATGGGCATAACAAGTCCCTTCGCACATGTCTGGAGTGAGCTCAAGGAGGACCGACTCCGCAAGGGCTTCCCAGGCGACCAATGCTATGAGGAATAGCAACCAGGAATAGAAAAAGGCCTTTCCCTACTCATGAGATTCGCGGACATTGGTCAAGAACTCGTCGAAAAATTATTGGGCCCAATTGAGGCAGACCCCCTTCGCACATTGGCCTACTAACTGAATAACATAAGCAGGGATGGTTGCGACCTGGAATTTTCGCATTAGTTTGCATGCTAATAACATGGTACCCAGCTGCGTACCAGTGTCACTGATAGACTTGATGATGAAGCCTCGAGTATTTCTCTCCACATGGTAGGTCTGATGCACATATTCAGTGGTTTTTACCTCGTACTTCTTGCCCACGCTCTCTAGAGGGTGTGGCCCTTTCATGGGAAAGCCAGTAATTATGTGAACCAACGCAGCATCGATGGGGACTCTACTTGAATCCATAAGCACCCATCGTGAATCAGGGCGAGTAACTGACGAGCCAGCCGGTCCGTGATGTTGTAGTGGCTAAAGTGTGGCATCCGTAGGAGATTCAAGAGCCCGGATCAGGCTAGACCACATACCCAGCGCTGGAGAATAATTGTGACCCCATCGTTCTCCTGAATCTTTTCAAGGTATAATTCAGGGGCTAGGTTAGGGAAGGCTTCAAAATTTTCCAAGTCTTGATCATCAAATTTGACCTCGTGGAGCCTTCCACAAGGGTCACTAAGGACAGGGACCTTTCGCGGGGTCAGTGGCGTTTGCAGATAGGTGATGAGGCCATCGAGGTTCTTTGGTGTGCGCGTTGAGGGTCATCGTGGTCGGACAAAGGGAGGTAACCAAATTATTGGGTTACCGAGCTGGGCCTCTTCCTGCAAATCCTGAGCCCAAGGCGTCACCCATTGGGACTTGACATTCCTTGGGGAAGTCTTGGGTTTCCCCCTAGCCCATTTCGCAAGGTTCGGGTGTTTCCATGAGCCCTATGATTTCTCTTTCCCCTTCCTTGTGACCAGCATGGAGAGCACTTCTTCATCTTCAGACTAAATCTCCATTACTTCCTCAATTATTGGTTCTGTTGGTGTCGAGGATTCAGCAGGGTTAGAGGTCGTCATCCTGGCACGGAAAATGAATCCTACCCCCGGGTGGCTACTATCAGAAAGAGTAGGTTGATCAGACATGAAAAGAACACTGTAGGCCCATAAAATATTACAGCGCAAGTTCATCCAAGACAAATATGATAAGTGCAAGATATGAAAGTGATACAAAACCCTTATCTGAGCTATCCTGCCCTTTTTATAGTGCCTGCGGTCGACCAACGGTAGGGTCAACTTCACCTAGAACTTACCATCAGGTAAATGGTAAAAAATCTCAAAAATTTTCCTCATTAAATGCCAGCTTCCCGCTCCATTCAACGGTAACTTTTTCTTTTTACCAGATTTTACTGTTCCAACGACTATTATTCGCTCCTCCTGTGCGCTCCACGTACCTGTTGTGCTTGGACTAAACACCTGCGCATCCTCCCCCAACACAGGCTTGTTCCCCAGGTACTTCACAACCAGAGACATGTTTTTTTGACGTTCGTCATCCTGAAAGAGTAGGACATCCTTTGTAAGCAAGTTTTTCAGAGGTGTTGCGATCACTACATACTGTTGAAAGAACTTCCTGTAATATCTGAGGATTGAATGCAACTATTTCCTTGTTGTAGGAGTTTCCATATTTATGATAACCTTGCCTATTGGACCCATATCCCCATTCTTATTCAACGTAGGGTGTGTCTCAATGCTACCTGTTCGCATCTTGAGCGACTTGGTAACTATGTGCATACCCTCTGATTATAAGATAGAAACAGCTCATAGGTCATCCTCACACTCCTTTAGGACTAGGTTGTGGTAATTTATCATGTCCGGTATCTGCGTTTCCCATGTTGGCACCTTAGGTGCGACATACAGGTGAGATTCAATGTCCTGCAGAGCTGCGTCAAGTGCCTCCATTCCACCTACTAACCCAAATGTCCCTAGGAATCCATCTTTCAATGTTTCCCAATGGCAGGTGCATTGATGGAGCTCCGCATCTAAATACCATGTGGTGGGAAGTGGTCCCAAGGCATGAAAAAACAGATGAACCCACTCTTTCGTAGTCCTGTCACCATTTTTCCGTCCAGGCGAGCAGATACTCGTGTGGGTCACCTGAGCCAAGGTATGTTTTGACACCTCGATGAGCGAGTGATTCAAAACGCAGGATCATCATACCCCAACATTCTTCCCAGTCCTGGAATGCCTCCTTATGTGTGTCCCACCACTGCGCGGGTGTTTCACACATGGCGAGATTAAGGGCTCCTAGCCTTCGTTCTCGTGGGACCTCAACTTCAAACGCTCACAAAAATTCCTTAATAATACCAAAAACATCAAAATAGGGTAGATCTTTTACCTCTGAAGAAATATAGTGGAAATCCTTTGTGACCCAAAGACATCGTAGCGCAGAGACATCATGTAATCAGTTCTGCCAATTTTTGATCTCTCTATCAAAGTCGGAGAAGCATTCACTGTCCTTTTCCTCACATAGTACACCATCCACCATGGGATTGATCAAATCTTCGTCCCGCGCAGTTAGCTTATAAATGTGATCTACATCCTCCTCGCTGCGCACCGGCTCTGTATATCATTCTCCTTCCATAGGATCTAGTGGTACAATTACCCGTGTACCGTCATGTTCGAACACCATGCTTCTCCTCTTCAAGTTAATGATGTCTCCCATATCTATGTCCCAATCTAACCTTAGGAGCGCAGGGTAGGGGTCCACATCTTCTAAAATCTGAATTAATTCAAAATAAGCCCGAACCTTGACACCTGTGATATCTACCATGACCTTTGACAGTCTCCCCAAGGGTATAATATTCTGTTGATTGGCCATACACAGTTGGATAGTGGACCACTCCAACTTGGGTTCTCCCATTCATTTCCAAGTCTGCTTAGGTAATACATTCGCATCTGACCCCAAGTCTAAAATAACCTAATCCGTTTCGTAATCACCGATCTGCGTCGTCAATATCATTTCCCTACTGGTTTGTTTCTTATATTTTTACAGCTTGCGCACATCCTTGACTTCCGGGGGTAGGTTAGGCAGTGCTGCGCGATTATCTATTAATACTTGAAGGTTTTCTACAGCCCTTTTGTTGCGCAGCAGCTTCATACAAGCTTGCAGAAATGGTTTGACCTCATCATATGTTCTAGGGTTCTGTTGTACTGTACAACAACCCTTCCCATTTCTAAATTTTTATATTAAATTTCAGTAAGAAATAGGTCCCCTCTTTCTTTTTAGATAGGAATAAAACTTTGAGGAAATTTGATTATCATAGAAAAACAATAAAAAAGATTCATTGTTAAAAAACACACAAAAGCATCATTTTCATATCGCTTATCCCAAATGCAAATAAAAAAATGTGATATCAAAGTAATTCTGATCCAATCAAATCATAATACTTATATCACATCGCACAAAGTCTAAATGTTTTCCTTTCAAAAATTCCGATGCCATAAAGTAAATCGCAAATCGCAAATCGGAAAAGTATTATATTTCTAATATCTTCTTCGCAAAAGCTCTAATGCGATGTAATTTCAATCGCAATCGCATTTCTGTGAAACAATATCACAATTGCTAGTTTTATAAACGTCATGATGCGATGGATCCCACTACAATCGCAATCACATTTCGGGAAAGTCACATTACAATAAAATTCCATTGGAAAGATCCGATGCAATAAACCATTCGTTATCATCAATCGCTATTCATATTTCGCACATATCATTTATCGGCAAATCGCAATCGGAAGTTCCAAAAGGTAAATCTTGTATCAAGATTTTGATATTGTCGATCCCCGATGTACGACTATCATTAAACGAACATCAAACGAATTATGACAAGTAATGTGCGAATGTGACTTTCTTTAAGGGAATTCAATTTTAATACGGAGATAATCAATTTAGAATCATGAATAAAATCTTTCGCAAAATTGTTCTTAAATAATTTCCTTTTTACTTAATGATGTTTATTCTGATTCAATTTCTTCCCACTTCTAAGAGGATTTTCTCATTTACAAATTCCTAGAACAGCAATTTCCCTTATCCGCAGAACCATCGAGACAATACTAGAAAGATAAAATGTAAAAAAATCTTAAGAAATCGAAAGCTGTTGCCGTCGCAAAGTTTACCATCATGCCAAAGGAAAAGCCAGTCAAAATAAAGCTAATTACGGATACTACATGCCAGGGTCTTGGAAAGATTTCCTGGGAAGAATTTTATAACTTGCTTGAAGCAGAAAACCCTACAATAACAGAAGTAAAGGCGATGGTGCCAGATGAAGAATCAGATTCAGATGATAGTCCCCTTAAGGAACTGGAAAACTCTTTTCTCCATAGAATTGCAGCTCGCGCAAATGTATTTCCATAGTATGATCTAATACGATGGGTAATAGAAACCACAACCATCACAAACAGAACATTTGTCACAGTTTGAGGAAAGATGTTTGGATTTTTTAGAGCAGAATACATCAAGGAAATGTATCATCTGCCAGAACCTCAGAACACCTGCAACAAAACCTTCATAGAGGATTTCGCTTCAAGCAACGAAATAGAGTCAGACCCTATTAGGCAATGGAGACAAGCTCCAGAAAAACATAAGCATGAGACCTCAGGTATGTATTCTATCGAGTCTCTCGCACCTCCGTATTGCTATGCTGCTGCCATGATGTGTAGACTTTTTGGGAGTGATAATTCTGCAAGGTTTTCTATTCAAATGGTACCCCTGATTGAGGCCGCTGTAAGTTCCATTATTATGGATTGGTCAATCATTCTATCTGATAAAATAGAAAATAAAATTCTGGATTATAGAAGAAATAAGCATACTGGAACTACACCCCCATTTCATTTCTGTGCTTACATTTTAGATGCCTTATGCTTTAATTCTGAGTTTACTATTATGGGATGGAAATGGACTCCTCGGGATCCTACTCCTATACACATCTATCATAAATATTTGTGGAAAGCCCATTTCAAGAACCATGTATACAGATTTTTCCATGGCTACATGTTGCCCATTTATCAAACTATTTTTAACCACCCCCCTCCACGACTCTCAAAGAAGGAAAAAATTGATTTAACCCCAATCAGAAGTTGGTTCAGTGAAGAAAAGTTCACCTATATCAGGGTATTTGGAAGCATTGTTGAACCTCACATCTTGCCCTTATATGTCCCTGATAAACTATTGGCTCAAGAAATAGCTTACCAGTTGACCAAAAAAGGGAATGTCCAAAATTTTAAAGAATTCTAAAAAATTGATGTGGCCTACATTTCCTTTCCAATGTGGAACTTATACCCTCAATGATTTCAAGGATGCAGAAAAAGAAGCCCTTAAGATAAAAGAACTCAAGCTTGCAACTGTACCCAGTAGGCAATATGATCCAAATGAAGTTGCCTTCAACTTCACATCTATGGTAAAAATTGCTAAAATTGAGCATGAAATTGATGATTTTGATGACCTATTTGTCTCGATTGAGAAATTTTCGCAGGTTTATGATTCAGCTAAATCAAAGTTTCAAACAAAAGATATGAATAATTTTTTACAGTTTAGAAGCAAAATACTGCTTACAGTTCCCCTCGACCAGTTAAAGACTACTTTACAAGAAGAAGAGAGTACTGAAATAGAACAAAAGAAAGAAGATATAGGCATCAATATTGATGTACAGATAGAGAAAGAAGATGCAAGCAGCAAGCCTAATGATCAACTTGAAAAAGAAAAGACCAGTGAGAAAGAGGGAGATTCTACTGAAACCAATATTAATGAACAGTTGTTAAAAGAATATGAACAATTTGCTCAACAGATAGGAGACCAGGGCAATTATCAAATTAATAACATTGACTGTCAAGATATTGAGATCATTCCTGAGGACCCATACGAATAAATTGTACTAAAATTTGAAGACATATCCCCTGTAGATGTCTTTTACAGCCCTAAGCATAGAGTTGTAGTAAGAAAACAAAGAAAGTGAAGGAGGACTGATCAAGGACCACTTTTAACTCCCCAGGTTGAACTAATGAATGTTGTTTGGAAACACTCTAAAGTAGATCCTTCAGAGGATCTAACCAAACTATTCTAATATTTAGGGGCTTATAGTGCAGGCACAATGGATAAAGCTATTGAGGTTACTAAACTGGTAAAATAAAAGGACTTGCAGATAGCATTGTTATAAGAAAGGACAACAAATGATCAACAAAGGATATCACAGAGCAGCAGCTGGAAGAAGAAATACTGAGAATTAAGAAACTAGAAGAACAACTGAACATTGAAAAGCAAAAGCTTAATCAAAAAGCTTTAAACAAACAACAACAGTTGTCCCAGGAAGTAACAAAATTGCAGACATTGCTGCACAATGAGAAAATTTCCAAGGAAGAGCAAAGTATAATATTTCAATAAAAAATGGATAAATTCAAAGATTATCCTAAATTGGACCAGTTCAAAACAGAAGCCCTTGAAGTGAGTAAGTTGTTGTCCCAACAATTGGGTGATCTATGCCATAAAATATCACAATTTGAACCCCTCTGTGAAATTGCATCATCCCTCATCGACAAAGCGGTCAATACAATATTATAATTTGAAAGCGTCGATGAGAAAATTTTAGAATTTATCACATGGAAGGAAACAAAATAGGGTAAAATTGCAAATCTTCCTAGAATTGAAGCATCGCATAAAGAAATTATATTTGCTGAGTGGGAAACTCAAATGATTAAATAAGAACGTGCTACTTCTAGAGCAAGGACTATAATGAATAATTTGACACATCTGGTTAATGATAGTCTATATGCAGCAAATTTAATCTCAGATTTCACTCCAGGAAAGTTGCCGAAGGTCAAAGAAATAGATAAAAGGTGGAAACAGGAATTAATCAGTAAATATCAAAAGATAAATAAAACACAGGGAATTACATGGGATGACTTATGGTCCCATTCGATCAAGCCATACAGTCGGTAAATGCCAACCAAATGTCTTTCCAGTGCCATCAATTATATCATCCTGGAACTTTCTGATGCCACATACACCAGTCAACTGCATTCTCAGCTAAGTCACCCAAATGAAGTGAAAGATATGGTCAAGATATGCTAGCTTCACACATTAGATATTATGGAAATCCAATGAACCTGTTTTATTGAAGATCACAATTCTATTTTCGGATCTTCGATGATCTTTCTTCGCAATAGTTTTAGTTAATTTGTTTTTTTTTTAATTTCCTATTTAAACCCCTTTCAAGAATTTTAGAAAGGGTCCTGAATTTGTAATATTTTGGGCTTGGATAATACATTTCTATACTCCTTGACTATCTTATTTTTATAGAAGGATCACATCCTGTGATTTTATGGTGAATTATTTTTTAGAGTTTCATTTCTGTACCTTGAAGATTGTTCTAAGTTAAAGAGCAGGATCAGAATATCAAATTGCATCAGGAAGATATCAAATGTACCTGGTATTTCTATCGATTATGTTTTATTCTCTTTATGTAATGAAATATTCTCACTGCAATTTGCTATCGTTTATATATACTTGTTTCTCAAATATTTCTTTATCATATCATTTCTGAAGATATAGGAATATCATCTTTCATAGTGTGTGTCAATGATATAAATTTATGAATGTGATGTGCTATTATAACTCTGTTTAATTTCTTACACAAAGTTATCATTATATGATACTACATCTTTCTTTTAAGTAAATAATACATTTTCATGGTTATTTGTTTAAATGAAACAATCTTTAAGTCGTATTCATATTTAATACCCGAGTTAGTTTTAGAGTTATTTATAATTCATAAATTAAGATTAGACAGATTAGCTTAATTAGTTAGTTTCATTATCCACTTGCACAAACACCCCATCACTAATCCATCCATTATTAGGAAACTGGTCCTATAAATCCAATTGGAGCCACCATCCCAAACGGAGAAGGAGTTGTTCTAAGGTTCGGACCGGGTGGATTTCCCCCAATGTTTGAAGCAATGATTTTCGGAGCTTCAAAATTTTTGGCGCTAGAAGGAGGGCCTAAGCTATGAATGGCAAGTAAGTCCAAATCTACAGGCCATTCCAAGAGCAATTCACCCTCATCACCTTCTTCAATTTCTTCTACATATCAAATCTCTAGAGAAGAAATTGAGAAAAACATCAATACACCCACTACCAAAGCTTTAGATCTATCATACAATCAACCTCCTGAGTCCCCTGAAGTACAAGCTTTAGTTCATAAACTCAAAGGGTTCTCATTATCTTTAGAAGATTCTGAATTATCTGAAGGTAGTGTTACTTCACAATTCATATCTTCAAAACCTCTTACTAGGTCACAAAGCGAAAAACTTGGTATTCCTCCAAAGGAATTTCCTTTACCTAGTCGAGTTAAAACCAGAAAAACACCATCAGAATCAGATAATGATATTATTTCCTCATCACAAACTCACTCATCTGCTTCCCAAACCCAAACCCAGAAGAGTATAGTTATCCCAACAACATCTACTCAAACACCAGCTGTCTCTTCAAGTCCCTCAACCGTTATCACAACAATGGCACAAAGACCATGGACTAATCCAGGAGCTATTGAAATGCCTACACCTTTGCATGCATTACCAGATCATCCTGAAAAATGGCTGCCAAAATTTAGTCCTGACCTTGGCGTACAAGTATAAGAACACATTAATAACTTTATGTTGTCTGTAAATTTAAATGCAGTAAAACATGAAGATGTTGTGGTCATATTATTCCCTTATACTTTGCAAGGGATAGCAGGATCTTGGTATTTTTCATTACCATCAGGATCTATTACAAGTTGGGATATGTTCCAGGAACATTTCTTAACCAAAATTGGAGATGATAGATCAATAGCGACTTTAATTAATGATCTCTCCAATTTGAGAGCAGAATCCAGAGAACCCATCAAAGATTTTAATTCACGTTTCAACAAACTTTTGAATAAAATTCCTACAACATCAAAACCCAGTGATAAAGTCCAAAGTGAATGGTATATAATAGCTTTGCCTTCAAATATAGCTATCTTTGTATATAGAGCTTCTAAACCTACCTTATCTAAAAACATGAAAGAAGTAATTGCAGTAGAAAGACGGATTATTGCTTTAGATAAAAAGAATTCTAATGAGGAAATAAAATCTAAAAAAGTTAGTTTCAAGGATGATTCAAAGAAGAAAACACCTAGGGATCCATATGATATGGAAGGCTTACAAAAAGTCCTGAAGACTATGTCCAATGAAATGGTCGAAATAAAAAAAAACAAGTAGCAGAAACTTCCACCAATAGACCCTTTAGAAAATTCAAAAGAAATCAGACAATTGAATCCAAACCACCTAATTCAATATCTAATGCAGAGTCAGATTTAGAGGAAGATGAAGAAGAAGATACACCTCCATTATCAGAAGAAGAAGAAGAGGAAATATTTTAATTACATGGGATGTGGGATTTCATTTTGCCTAACTCAGACAGTGAAAAGGAAGAAGAAGCACCGCCAGTAAGTACAAGAAGTAAAGCTACAGCAGAACTTGTTCAAACAGTTCGCAAGAAGAAAATTTCAACTCCGATTACCAAAGACAAAACCCCTGTAAAGAAAGCCTCTCCTTTGCCTACTCAAAATCAACCATCATCTTCTAATCCTCCTACAACAACATCTAACACTCTGGTAGTGTCTGATTCTATGGATTATACCATTATTGAAGACATGAAAAATACCAGAGAAAATATTTCTTTACATGAACTTAGCAAACTCAAGCATCAATAGAAGTTGTTGTTGAAAGAATTAAATGCAACTCCTCTTTCTCCTCTACCAAATGGTGTAATTTCCAAAGCAGCTAAAGGATCAGGTAAGCCACCAGATAAAGTAGATGCTACTGATATTGTTCTTATTGGAGATAGATCTAATTCTCAGACACCTCCTTTTCTCTTGACTTATGAGATATATAACAAGAATTTACATAACTGCTTAATAGATTCAGGAGCATCAACAAATATAATGCCTACTTCAGTCTGCTCAAAATTAAACATTGAACCCCAAAAATCTGCAGTTCATATTGTTCAATTAGATCGGACTAAAGTACAAGTTGTGGGAGAAATTAATTCAGTCACTATTAGGTTAGCCTCTGATCCTAGGATAGTACAGAGAATTGACATACTTATTGCAGATATTCCTGAGTTTTATGGATTAGTATTAAGCAGGGACTGGTCTGCAAAACTTAATGGTTATATTGCCACTGATTATTCTCACATATGGCTTCCCCACAAAGGGAAACCAAATCAAGTCAAGGTCGAGCGAGAAAAACACATGATGCATATTGTAACAAAATTTGAACAAGAAAATCAACATGTAGCTTTTAATAACCACATTCTCAGAGGTTATTCTACTGAATCATTCCTTGTAAATTTCACGGCACCTAAATCACCTTTTTCTGTAAATACTTTTACTTCACAAATTGAAAATTTTTCACAAACCGATTCCTCAAGATGCGCTAATATTTCTGATCAATCTGTAAATAAACCTGTAGATAAAACTTTATTTTGGTCTTCATATTTTGATGGATCCAAATCTAATGATGGCGCAAGAGCAGGATGCATTTTAGTTGATCCAGAAGGAGAAAAAACTATGCTGTCATGTAAACTAGAATTTGAGTGTACAAATAACACTGCCGAATGTGAAGCCTTGATCCAAGGGCTTTATAAAGCAATAGGGTTGAATGTTAAATACCTGAAAGTATATGGTGATTCTGAAATTGCTATCAGACAGGTAAGGAACACCATCCATTGTCTTTCAGGTCATCTTAAACATTATCAATCTCTTGTTCAAGATATTACCACTCAATTTTTAGCATTCAGTATCTCTTCTATCCTCAGAACTCAGAATTCAGCAGCTGATTTATTAGCTAATGTTGCTTCCAAGCTTCTTTCAGCTGAAGATTATAGTCCAAATAGGTTTTCAGTTGAATTAATTTTTCGACCTTCTGTACCTAATAATGTCACCAATTGGAGAGTATTCTATCATGATGAAGATATTTCAAATTTCTTGACTGCAGAAAAATCTTATGATGACCAAATAATTTATGAAAGTGATCATGATCTTCAAAACACATCAAAAGACAATGAAAATCATATTCCCAAATCTGTAGTTAAACTTGAAGATCTATATGATATCAAAGATAGATTCAAAAAGGTTACCAATGCCAAACTTTGAATTAGTAAATCTTGGTACTGAGTCTAAACCACAAAATGTTAATTTAGGACTCGAGTTAACTTCAGAGAAAGGATCGCTTTCATCAAGCTTCTGAATAAGTACAAAAATGTCTTTGCTTGGAATTATGAATATTTAAAAACTTATGATACTTATGTCGTTCAACATACAATTCCAATGCTTCCCGATGTAAAAACAGTACAATAGAAGTTAAGAAAAATTCATCCCAACCTGGAAAGTCAAATCAAGACAGAATTGAATAAACTTTTGAAGGCGAAAATTATTTTTCCTGTAAGACATTCCAGTTGGGTCTCAAACATGGTGCCTGTCCGGAAGAAGAATGGAGATATTAGGATCTATATTGATTTTAGAAATCTAAACAAGGCATGTCAAAAGGTAACTTCCCATTACCAACAATGGAACAAATACTTCAAAGAGTAGCTGGCTCTGAACTAATGTCTTTTCTTAATGGTATTTCAGGTTATAACCAAATATTGGTACATCCGGATGATAGGCTAAAAACTACCTTCAGAACCAAGTGGGGAACATATGCCTACCAAAAAATGCCTTTTGGTTTGATAAATGCAGGAGCTACTTTCCAGAGAGCCATGGATATAGCATTCAAGGGTTTGATTAATAGATCAGTTGTTATCTATCTTGATGACATAACCGTCTTTTCAAATAAAAGAGATAATCATTTGCATGATTTGAAACAGATATTTGAACGATGTAGAAGGTTTGGCATTTCTTTAAGTCTAAAGAAATATTTCTTTGCTCTAAATGAAGGAAAGCTCTTAGGATTTGTTGTGTCTAAAGATGGCATATATATTGACCCTGATAAAGTAAAAGAAATTTCTGATATTTCCTTACCACATAATAAGAAATCCATGCAATCCTTTTTGGGACAGATCAGTTTTGTGAAGAGATTTATTCCTGATTTTTCTCAAATAGTTTTACCTTTGCAGAATATGATTAAGAAAAATTCAGTTTTCAAATGTAGACATAAATAAAAATAAGCCTTTGATTCAATCAAACAGGCAATCATCAATGCACCTACATTGAATACCCCCGATTTTTCTAATCATTTCATTCTCTATAATTTGCTACTGAAACATCTTATGCTACCGTTTTGACACAACCCAATGATCAACAAGCAGAAGCACCAATTTCTTTCTTTAGTTCAAATCTGCAAGGAGCTGAACTTAACTATTCTGATGTAGAAAAACAAGCCTTTGCTGTGTTTAAATCAATCAAACATTTTAGACCATTTTTCCCAAAGACACATACAAAAATTATTGTCCCATTTTCTGCAGTGAGGCAATTGTTAGTACAAAAGGAAGTAGGAGAAAAGAGAGCTAATTGGGTAATATATTTACAAGAATATGATATTGATATTAAGCCAGCCAGAATTGTTAGAGGACAAGGTTTTTGCAGATTGTTAGCAGGAACTTCCAACATACCAGAACATCAAGATCAAGATAATATTGTTCAAGTAAATCAGATAAGTGTTATAGATTATGAATCTCAATATGCTAATATGATCTTTATTTGAAAAATGGGTATGTTCCTTCTAATCTCAACTATAAAAACAAGCGCGCTTTAAGATTAGAAGTCAAACACTTCGAAATCATTGATGATGTGTTATTCAGAAGAAATTATGATTCCATTTTATTACGATGTCTTGAAAAAACTGAAGCACACAAGGTGTTGCAGGCATTACATAATGGACCAGCAGGTGGACATTTTGGAGAAGATACTATAGCTCACAAAATAATCCATGCTGGTTACTATTGGCCCACCTTGTTCAAAGATGCACATGACTATGTAAGGAAATGCAAGACTTGTCAAACTACTGGTGGGAGACAAAGGAAAACAACCTTTCCTTTACAACCAGTAAACATTGAGCAACCATTTGAACAATGGGGACTTGATATTATTGGAGAAATTGTTCCACGTTCTTCTAAGAAACACAGATACATCCTTACAGCAACGGATTACTTTACAAAATGGGTAGAAGCAATTCCTTTAAAGGTAGCCAATTCTAATGCAATCATTGAATTCATTGATAAATTCATCATTGCCAGGTTTGGTGTACCTAATGCCCTTGTTTTTGAAAATGCATCTTATTTTTCTAGAAATAGTACAATGGAATTTGCAATCAAAAGAGGTTTCAAAATGAAATTTTCCGCAAATTATTATCCACAAGGTAATGGTTTAGCTGAATCAACTAATAAAAATCTCATCAAAATTATCAAAAGAACAATTGATCAGAGTCAAAATAATTGGCATAAGTCTTCAATTTTTTCACTATGGGTTGATCGCATAACTCACAAGACTTCAATAGGTACTTCACCTTTTAATCTGGTCTATGGAAAAGAAGCTGTAATACCATCAAACTTAGTACTTCCATATCTAGCCCTAGTTCAATTTATTGAAGAGAATCCTTCATCATCTATTCAATTAAGATTTGATCAATTTCTTAAATTAGAAGAAGATAGAGAGAAAGCTAAAAGTGTTCATACCAAATATCAACAACTCATAAAATCTTCTTTTGATTCAAGTTCTACCGGATCCAAAACTTTGCAAATTGGTGATCTTGTGCTGAAATGGGACAAAGCACATGAAGATAAAGGTAAGTATACCAAATTTCAAAAAATGTGGCTTGGACCATTTCAGATTGTTGAAAAGATAGGCTCATCAACATTCATATTGCAATATTTAACAGGAAAGAGAGAATCTCTTCCTATGAATGGGCTTATTTTGAAAAAATTATTTTCTTAAGAAGGCAACCCCTTCTTACCTGTACATATTCCATTATGAAAGTTTGTTTGTTAACAAATAAAGTTGTTAATAGTCTTTAATTAACTTTTTACTATTTGAAAATATCTTTGAGAAAATATTGTAAATACTTATTTATGTAAATAAGAATTTTTAAGGAAATGATTAGAGTTTTGAATAGTTAAAATAAAATATTAAACTTTGAAAATTTGTTTAAACATTTGCAAAATCTTCCGAAACCTTGAAAATATTGTAAATCATTATAAGTTTGTTAAGCAGAGAAATTTTATCCATAAAAAGTAAAGACTTTTCCAATTTTGGCACTTAAAACTCTAAAAAATTGTCATCCATTGACTCATAAGGAGAAAATCATTCACCCCATCCATTAAGGTTATGATTTTTTAGAATTTAATTCGAAGGAATTATCTGTCTAATATTAATAGATAATAGGTCTCATCATGAGCATGCTTACCATGATCATAAGAAGTAATTAAACTGACATTACCACCACTGCATACCAAAACAGGGTAATGGCTTATAAACATAAGACAAGGGCTCTCATCACGAGCCAGCTTGTTCAGTTTAGTTACAACTAGTGAGTGGCATTGTTATCAATTGGCTACCAAACCAGAACAATGGCTTTTAAATTAAAAGAAAAAAGAGAAAACACAAGATAGTATATCTTATGAATTTATCTTTTAAAGAGTCATGCTCTTAGATGGATGGGACAATGAATGATTAATGGTTAAAAGGTAACCCTGTCAAGACTATGAACATTTGCAGGCAGCAGAGGCACTACCTATGACAATAGAGTAAATCACAAAGCTAAGAACGGAGAGGCCCCCTACTTTATCTTTATCAACCAATCAAAGCTTGATAAAACCAAAAAAGATTTTATTTTTGAGAAATTAAAAAGAGATTGTAAGTGATTTTTATTCTTTTTCAAAGTTAGATTTTATTTAAATTTTTCTAAGATAGTTTTCATTATCTTTAAAACTTTTTACTTACTAAAAAGTATAGTTTGCATTTTATTTTTTAGAGATAACTGTTTCTTCCAGTGAATTTCCAATTGCTGTATTGTACAACAACCCTCCCCATTTCTAATTTTTTGTATTAAATTTCAATAAGAAATAGGTCCCCTTTTTCTTTTTAGATAGGAATAAAACTTTGAGGAAATCCGATTATCATATAAAAAAAACAAAAAATATTCATTGTTAAAAAACACACAAAAGCATCATTTGAATATCGCTTATCCCAAATGCAAATAAACAAATGTGATATCAAAGTAATTCTGATCCAATCAAATCATAAGACTTATATCGCATCACACAAATTCTAAATGTTTTCCTTTCAAAAACTCTGATGCGATAAAGTAAATTGCAAATCCCAAATCATAGAAGTATTATATTTCTAATATCTTCTTCGCAAAAGCTCCGATGCGATGTAATTTCAATCGCAATCGCATTTCAGTGAAACAATATCACAATTGCTTGTTTTATAAACGTCCCGACGTGATGGACCCTACTACAATCGCAATTGCATTTCGGGAAAGTCACATTACAATAAAATTCCATTGGAAAGATCCGATGCGATAAACCATTCATTGTCATTAATCGCTATTCATATTTCGCACATATCATTTATCGAAAAATCATAATCAGAAGTTCCAAAAGGTAAATCTTGTATCGAGATTTTGATATTGTCGATCCCCAATGTACGACTATCATTAAACGAAAATCAAACAAATTATGACAAGTAATGCATGAAAGTGACTTTCCTTAAGGGCATTCAATTTTAATATGGAGATAATCAATTTAGAATCATGAATAAAATCTTTCGCAAATTTTTTCTTAAATAATTTCCTTTTTACTTAATGATGTTTATTCTGATTCAATTTCTTCCCGCTTCTAAGAGGATTTTCTCATTTACAGATCCGTAGAACAGCAATTTCACTTATCTGCAGAACCATCGAGACAATACCAGAAAGAGAAAATGTCAAAAAAAAATAAGAAATCGAGAGCTAATGTTGTCGCAAAGGTTACCATCATGCCAAAGGAAAAGCCAGTCAAAATAAAGCTAATTATGGATACTACATGCCAGGGTCTCAGAAAGATTTCTTGGGAAGAATTTTATAACTTGCTTGAAGCAGAAAACCCTACAGTAAAAAAATTAAAGGCGACGGTGCCAAATGAAGAATCAGATTCAGATGATAGTCCCCTTAAAGAACTGGAAAACTCTTTTCTCCATAGAATTGCAGCTCGCGCAAATGTATTTCCATACTATGATCTAATACGACGGGTAATAGAAACCACAACCATCACAAACAGAACATTTGTCACAGCTGGAGAAAAGATGTTTGGATCCTTTAGAGCAGAAGACATCAAGGAAATGTATCATCTGCTAAAACCTCAGAACACCGACAACAAAGCCTTCATAGAGGATTTCGCTTCAAGCAACGAAATAGAATCAGACCCTATTAGGCAATGGAGACAAGCTCCAGACAAACATAAGCATGAGACCTCAGGTATGTATTCTGTAGAGTCTCTCACACCTCTATACTGCTATGTTGCTGCCATGATGTGCAGATGTTTTGGGAGTGATAATTCTGCAAGGTTTTCTATTCAAATGGTACCCCTGATTGAGGCTGCTGTAAGTTCCATTATTACGGATTGGTCGGTCATTCTATATGATAAAATAGCAAATAAATTCTGGATTATAGAAGAAATAAGCATACTGGAACTACACCCCCATTTCATTTTTGTGCTTACATTTTAGATGCCTTATGCTTTAATTCTGAGTTTCCTATTATGGGATGGAAATGGATTCCTCAGGATCCTACTCCTATACACATCTATCATAAATATTTGTGGAAAGCCCATTTCAAGAACCATGTATACAGAGTTTTCCATGGCTACATGTTGCCCATTTATCAAGCTATTTTTAACCAACCCCCTCCTTGGCTCTCAGAGAAGGAAAAACTTGATTTAACCCTAATCGGAAGTTGGTTCGGGGAAGAAAATTTCACCTATATCAGGGTATTTGGAAGCATTTATGAACCTCACATCTTGCCCTTATATGTCCCCGATAAACTATTGGCTCAAGAAATAGCTTACCAGTTGACCGAAAAGGGAATGTCCAGATTTTTAAAAAATTCTAAAAAATTGATGTGACCTACATTTCCTTTCCAATGTGGAACTTATACCCTCAATGATTTCAAGCATGCAGAAAAAGAAGCCCTTAAGATAAAATAACTCAAGCTTGCAACTGTTCCCAATAGGCAATATGATCCAAATGAAGTTGCCTTCAACTTCACATCTATGGTGCAAATTGCTAAATTTGAGCATGAAACTGATGATTTTGATAACCTATTTGTCTCGATTGAGAAATTTTCGTAGGTTTATGATTCAGCTAAATAAAAGTTTCAAACAAAGGATATGAATAAGTTTTTACGGTTTAGAAGCAAAAGACTGCTTACAGTTCCCTTCGACCAGTTAAAGACTACTTTACAAGAAGAAGAGAGTACTGAAATAGAAAAAAAGAAAGAGGATATAGGCAGAAAAATTGATGTACAGACAGAGAAAGGAGATACAAGTAGCAAGCCTAATGATCAACTTGAAAAAGAGAAGACCAGTGAGAAAGAGGGAGATTCTACTGAAACCAATATTAATGAACAGTTGTTAAAATAATATGAACAATTTGCTCAATAGATAGGAGACCAGGGAAATTCTCAAATTAATAACATTGACTGTCAAGATATTGAGATCATTCCTGAGGACCCATCCGAAGAAATTGTACTAAAAGTTGAATACATATCCCCTCTAGATGTCTTTTACAGCCCTAAGCATAGAGCTGTAGTAATAAAACAAAGAAAGAGAAGGAGGATTGATCAAGGATCACTTTTAACTCCCCAGGTTGAACTAATGAATGTTGTTTGGAAACACTTTGAAGTAGATCCTTCAGAGGATCTAACCAAACTATCCCAATATGTCGGGGCTTATAATGCATCCACAATTGATAAAGCTACTGAGGTTACTCAACTGGTAAAACAAAAGGACTTGCAGATAGCATTTTTAGAAGAAAGGACAACAAAGGATCAACAAAGGATATCACAGAGCAGTAGCTGGAAGAAGAAAGACTGAGAATTAAGCAACTAGAAGAACAACCGAACATTGAAAAGCAAAAGCTTAATCAGCAAGCTTTAGACAAACAACAACAGTGGTCCTAGGAAGTAACAAAACTGCAGACATTTCTGCAAAATGAGAAAACTGCCAAGGATGAGCAAAGTATAATATTTCAAGCAAAAATGGATAAATTCAAAGATTATCCTAAACTGGACCAGTTCAAAATAGAAGCCCTTGAAGTGAGTAAGTTGTTGTCCCAAAAATTGGGTGATCTATGCCAGAAAATATCACAAATTGAACCCCTCTATGAAATAGCATCACCCCTCATCGACGAAGTAGTCAATACAAGATTAGAATTTGAAAGCACCGATGAGAAGACTTCAGAATTTATCACATGGTAGGAAACAGAATAGGGTAAAATTGCAAAATCTTCCTAGAATTGAAGCATCACATAAAGAAATTCTATTTGCTGAGTGGGAAACTCAAATGATTAAAGAAGAGCGTGCTACTTCTAGAACAAGGACTATAATGAATAATTTGACACAGCTGGTTAATGATAGTCTATATGCAGCAAATTTAATCTCAGATTGCACTCCAGGAAAGTTGCCGAAGGTAAAATAAATAGATAAAAGGTGGAAATAGGAATTAATCAGTTAGTATCAAAAGATCAATAAAACACAGGGAATTACATGGGATGACTTATGGTCCCATTTGATCAAGCCATACAGTCAACAGATGGCAACCAAATGTCTTTCCAGTGCCATCAATTATATCATCCCGGAACTTTCTGATGCCACATAAACTAGTCAACTGCATTCTCGGTTGAGTCACCCAACTGAAGTAAAAGATATGCTCAAGATCTGCCAGCTTCGCACATTAGATATTATGGAAATCCAATGAAATTGTTTTATTGAAGATTGCAATTCTATTTTCGGATCTTCGATGATCTTTCTTAGCAATAGTTTTAGTTAATTTTTTTTTTTTTTTTAATTTCCTATTTAAACCCTTTTCAGGCATTTTAGAAAGGATCCTGAATTTGTAATATTTTGGGCTTGGATAATACATTTTTGTACTCCTTGACTATCTTATTTTTATAGAAGGATCACATCCTGTGATTTTATGGTGAATTATTTTTGAGATTTTCATTTCTGTACCTTGAATATTGTTCTAAGTTAAAGAGCAGGATCAGAATATCAAATTGCATCAGGAAGATATCAAATGTACCTGGTATTTCTATCGATTACATTTTATTCTCTTTATGTAATGAAATATTCTCACTGTAATTTGCTATCGTTTATATATACTTGTTTCTCAAACATTTCTTTATCATATCATTTCTAAAGATACACGAATATCATCTATCATAGTGTGTGTAAATGATATAAATTTATGAATGCGATGTGCTATTATAACTCTGTTTAATTTCTTAAACAGATTTATCATTATATGATACTACATCTTTCTTTTAAGTAAATAATACATTTTCATGGTTATTTTTTTAAATGAAACAATATTTAAGTCCTATTCATATTTAATACCCGGGTTAGTTTTAGAGTTATTTGTAAGTCATAAATTAAGATTAGACAGATTAGCTTAATTAATTAGTTTCATTATCCACTTGCACAAACACCCCATCACCAATCCATCCATTATTAGGAAACTGGTTCTATAAATCCAGTCGGAGCCACCATCCCAAATGGAGAAGGAGTTTTTCTAAGGTTCGGACCAGGTGGTTTTCCCCCAATGTTTGAAGCAACGATTTTCAGGGCTTCAACGGGTTCATAGGTGCTTGACAATTAGATGCCTCTGTATCAGCAAATTCTTTGCGAGCTGCGATAAAGGTTTCCTTTTCCCATTTTAGGTCCAATCCTTCTTGTTTGATAGCAGCTTTTTGGATAAGAGGTTCAGTCGAGGCCTTCTCCTCAGGTCCCCTAGTGGCCACTCCACTGTGTGTTATGACATTCACGCTCGGGTCTTCATCCTGCAGTTCAGTCATAACCCATTGCACATTCTGTGTAGGTGTTGCTGCTTTTCCTACATTCTGGAGATCAAGATTGGGCAGTCTTCATGCACGTGGTCCAATTGTCTGCAATATATGCAGGATTTCCTTATGGGATTTGGGAAATACCTTGCAAAGTGTCCTACTTCTCCACAGTTATAACAGATTAGTTGTCCTCGTCCCCGACTTGCGCTTCCACCTCGACCCTCTCCCCTGCCCCTAGCCAGGGAACCACCTATGCCTGCAGGAGATCTTGGCGAGGATGGATCAGAATGTACTCTATATAGATTTCCCTGGTATATCATTAGATCATACACACGGCAGTTATGCTCATCATGCCTTACTAACCGGAAAAACCTGCACCATTGTTGCTTCAGTTCGAGGACATATGCACCTAGACGGGGGCAGTGGTTAGTATCATGCAGGCCAGCTACGCGACAATCATCGCACCACAGCGCAGGTCCACTCGGCCTAGGACGTAGCGGACTTGGTCCTCCCACCTATAGGTAGTCTGTCAACAATGGGCACTGATCCTTTGTATGCCTAGATACCCGACATCGTATGCACCATAGGTCCGAGCTAGCTTCCTTTCCTCGTTCCTTTCATAGGTTTTGTATCTCCATGTGCATCGCCCCTAGCTGCTCTTGGATTTGATGTACTCCCAACTGGGTGTCATCTCTTGGTGCCGCTTCTAACTTCATAGCAATATCTAATGCTTTTTCCTGTGATTTGATGTCTTGATGAACCATAGGTGTACGCAGGTGAGGCAGTAACATAGCGATGAACCATTCCTTGTGCTAGTTATCATCATACTGGAATCCTCCTTCTCTGATTGATTTTTTTAATCGCTGATCAGCCTCCCATACAGACTCAGTAGGCCCTTGCTTGAAATATTTCACGTCAACCACTATTTGAGAGTAGGGCTTAGGCTTCTGAAACTGTTGTTTTAGAGCGTCTTTAATATCTTGAATAGTTGCATTCTCGTGTTGAGTTATGTATCCCATATACCAGTCCAGAGCTCTTTCTTCGAAAGCGAGGGATAGCTGCGCCCTCTTCACAGTATCATTAGCCACATTTTGCGCAGTCCATACTAAATCTGCAACAAACCAAAATCGGTCCATGTCCTCATCTCCCACACCTTTGAAGGTTGGTAGTTTTAAGTGCGCATCCATATCGTCTTCTGGTGGGGGCGGAGGTATGGGCAAGTTCTTACCCTTGTGCGGCCTCTAAGGCAGTGTAGCTGAGGGGCTTTGTGCAGCTACTTCTCTCAATGGACTATAGACATATCTATCTCCTTCAGGGTTGGTTTGATAGTATTTACCACTTCGCGTTGTACTTCCGTCCATATCAGAGGTCATTCACTTGGTGTGCTTTCACAGGATGCTCTTTTCGCACAGTAATACCTTAATCAGCAATGGTAAGGTCTTCAGAAACTTACCCTGGAAACCCTTGAAAAATCTTTGCTCTGCTTCATAATAGGAGACGACTTGATCAATGGTAAATTCTGTCACGAACCCTCCTAGCATGTTGTCCACCCTGTGATCTATCGTGCGAGTGATGGTGTTATCGGTCTTCTCCAACTGTTGGATCAACTCTGGCGTCCACTGCATTACCCTTTCGTCTTTCCAACACTGTTGGAATTCTACAAGCCTTGTCATCCACTCCTGAAGCTCAGTTGCGAATGTTACAAAGAAAATTTCGTAGATCTCTGTAAAAATGTACCTATTATTCCACTCCTTCGCTGTCAACCTTGTGCTGTGATTCTCCTTTATCGCAAATTATTGAATCTGCCTTTCAAACCACTTTTAAATTTCTTTCTTCTCAGGTTTCCAGTACTGTCTTGGCATTACCCGATCCCTCTCTCAAAATACTCCCGGTCCCGGCAATGAAACCATTTTTTGGCTCGAGGGGTCCTGACCCGGGTTCGGAGGTTAAGGTTTGCCAACAAACCCCTATACTACTGGCCCTTTCGGCAGTGACCTACTTGTGCAGGCCAAAGTCTCACCCGAAGCAGTATGGGAGGGTGTTGGAACCAGGTTTTCGCACCCTGGGAGAGGGTAGGTAAGTCAAGCAGAGCTGCGTTCAACTTCACAATTACCAGATTTATATCACAGAGCCCCGATCTACTTATACCCTTCGCATCCATGTGTACAATATCAATTATAATCACAGTAATTAACAGATCATAGACTTGTAGACTAATAACGCAGCTATAACATAACAGATCCATATAAAATGTCAACACAGCCTAAACAAATAACACAGTTACATTTCGTATAGAGCATGCATAACATAATTAGATATCACATATTGGCATCAACAGTAATTCCAACAAATCCAAGTATTCCAACAATATTCCACATTCATTAGCAGTTCATATCTTCTTACAATACCCAAACCCAACCTGCACACACAGCCAGCAGGGTCCGCACACAGCAGGACTGAGGATCTGCGCGCACACAGCCAGCAGGAGTCCTTCCCCTAATAACCCAAAACAGATCTACTAATTCGCAACTAGCATCAATCTATATTCATTCTCCTACCTTAAGACTCAAAATGTCCATCTATTTATAACGATTTAGCCTAAGCTTTCCTATGGTCTGCAAACCATGGTTTGCGAACTCTAGGTCTACCCTTTGACCCATTACAATGCTTTTCGGGGCTTTGACCCACCCAAAACCCCTGCGTTAGACTAAAATATGCCAAAAATATACGAAAATACTCAAAACTGTCTCAATTCGCAGCCTTTGGAGGACCCTATTCCAACAATCCCTTTAAACCGTCAACTTCAACATGAATTTGAATTTAGAATTTGAATTTTGAGGAAAATCCGCTCAAATATTCAATTTATATTTTACAATAAAAAAATAAAATTATGAATACAAATGGGTGAAAATGTGAAGTTGGGTTACACTTTTGTGAGAATTGGGGGCGAAAAACTTTTTTTCTCAATAGTTCGGCCGAACTTTTGAAATTAGTTCGGCCGAAATTTTTCTGCCATTTACATTGACGGTGTACTGACAGTGTGGGCAAATATATTTTTGGCCAGATATGGGAAAACCGGCAACAAAATTTCGGTCGAACTCATATTTTATAAATATATCGCCCGCGAACTTTTACATGTTTCACATCTCTCTCACACGTTTCTTTTCTGATTCTCTGTGGTGCTCTGTTGCTGCTCTGTTGTGCTTTGGTGAGCTCTGTTGTTGCTCTATTGCTGCTCTATTGTGATTTGGAGTGGCGCCGCGACCACTTTCTACGAATTTCCAGGTAAGTTTTTGTAAATTTCAAAGAGAATTAAACTTCAAAATTTTGGCAATGTTATTTGCTCTGTTGTGATTTTGAATGTTTTGAAAATTCAAAATGTGCAATGTGATTTGGCCTAAAAAATTTATCTACCATTGTTATATTTTAAATTGTTATATAAAATTGATAAATTGTAAATGTTGCCTCATCTTAGTCTATTACACTGTGGTTGTATGGAGTGTTTTATAGCTGGGGTGCACATTTTAAAGTATAGTTCCCTATAATGGCATAGTCCCCTTGCTTCGAATCGCTTGACATTTTCTCTGAGTGGTAATTTGGACATTGTCACCTTGGTGCGGCTTTTCTTGACTCGGCAGTTGTAATGGTGTAACATTAGTTGACTTATTTTATAAAAGTTCACTTGACCTGTGGAAATTCAATGCAGTTTCCTTTTACCGGTAGTTTTCTTTTGAATGTTACTTCCTCAAACTCCAGATTACTATTTCATGCCTTCTTAACTTTTATTTTAGTGGCTGTGTAAATTTAATGTAGTTTCCTAACCGGTCTGTTGAGAATATACTCAGTTCTACTGTGTCATGCCTTCTTGAATTCTATTTTAGTGGTTGTATAAATTCAGTGCAGTTTCCTTTTACTGGTAGTTTTCTTTTGAATTTTAATTCCTCAAACTCCAGATGTCTAAACATGTATCTTCATACTCGTTGTAATTTATTACATATTTCCAGAATTGGAACTATGGCTATGCAGCCAGACTGTGAACTATGAGCCTCTATGTATTGAAAATGTGCAATTTAAAACTATGGCTCAGATTGTGAACTATGAGCCACTAGTTCCCTTGCTTCGAATCGCTTGACATTTTCTCTGAGTGGTAATTTGGACATTGTCACCTTGGTGCGGCTTTTCTTGACTCGGCAACTGTAATGGTGTAACGTTGGTTGACTTACTTTATACAAGTTCACTTGACCTGTTCTAGTAACCGGCCCGTTGAGAATCTACTTGGTTCTACTGTGTCATGCCTTCTTGACTTCTATTTTAGTGGTTGTATAAATTCAGTGTAGTTTCTTAACCGGTCTGTTGAGATTCTACTCTGTTCTACTGTGTCATGCCTTCTTGACTTCTATTTTGGTGGTTTTATAAATTCAGTGCAATTTCCTTTTACTAGTAGTTTTATTTTGAATTTTACTTCCTCAAACTCCAAATTACTGTGTCATGCCTTCTTGACTTCTATTTTAGTGGTTGTATAAATTCAGTGCATTTTCCTAACCGGTCTGTTGCGAATCTACTTAGTTCTACTATGTCATGCCTCCTTGACTTCTATTTTAGTGGCTGTATAAATTCAGTGCAGTTTCCTTTTACTGGTAGTTTTCTTTTGAATTTTACTTCCTCAAAATCTAGATGTCTAAACATGTATTTGCATACTCGTTGTAACTTATTACATATTTCCATAATTGGAACTATGGCTATGCAGCCAGACTGTGAACTATGAGCCACATGTATTTCTGGTTACTTAAATTGTGTCTGTTGTGAATAAATGTATCTATAGGATGTTTTACTTCTTATATTTCCCTGAAAATTTATTGGATGTGTGTCTGAATCATTATCAGCAAGTATATTATTTATGAAGGAATGAATGCCATGTCCTTATATTACTCTGCTACACAGATTCATAATAAGTACCATCTCTTTTCTCTTCTCTCTTTATTAATTCGCTATGGACCGTTTATATATAATATATTCCAGTTCGTTTGTTTCCAGGTTGCATGATATCTTCCACCAATGCGTAGTTTTGCTACTTAACTAGGAAATTTCATCAATTTGATAGATGTGTTATTGGAATGTTCAGATGATTTCGGTGCTATTAATATAATTTTTCTATTTACTTCGCTCTATTTCCATATTGCATATCATTTTTTTAATTAACTATAGTTATTTTCATCCCTCTCAGTCCCATTACCCATAAGGATCAAGTTAATTTTCAATAAACATTCGAATCTGTAATCTCCGAGATTTAAATTACCCATAGGGATCAAGTTAATTTTAAATAAACATTTGAATCTGTAATTTCTGAGATTTAAGTTAACGAGACATTCGAATCTGTAATTTCTGAGATTTAAGTTAACAAGACATTCGAATCCTTATGTCTAAGATTTAAATTAAATTCTCGTCGCCAATATATCTATATATATATATATATATATATATATATATATATATATATACAAAATCTCTTCCTTGTTATACACAACAACTAAGTTGTAGTAGACTCATTGTTGAAACATCTTGACTCACCTCCAGAACTACTCAAATTCCTTTATTCAAAATTCATAGCTACAGATAGAAACTTTACTTGAGTCAAAGTCCTAGAATACTTTGGAATTTACTTCCTAGAATATCAATTCTAGGATTTACCCTCTCAAATATATGAAGGGTTGGGTAGAATCTTAACCTCTTATTTTTCTTCTTTTAAAACAACAAAACACAACCCATATATTTCAATAAAATAAATTGAATGGAATCTATATCTGATTAACCTTATTTTCCATGTTTTTTCCAAAAAACAAATTGTTAATTTCCATTTTTTCTAAAAATTATTAGCCTAAATAGTACAATTATTTTTACCTTAAAATTTGCCAAATTTTTAAATAGAGAGACTATACAAAATTATTAGTTTCTAAACTTTAAAATAAATTTCCAACCTTAAAATTTTCCTTTCTCTCAGTTTTTTGTGTTCGTTATTCATAATTATAATTAAATTATATACATAATATATGTCGCGAACTCGCCAAAGTATACTTTCCCTTATCAAAGTCACATACTATAGAATGGTTTGTGGCAAAACCATTAGATGACTATGTAACACAACTTATACATAAAGAGATTTATAGTAGAAGAATAGATAACATAAATTCTAAAATAACAGGTCAATTAACTGGTTTTCTCTTTCAAACAGTTGCATCACTATCTAATAATCCTCTGCATCTCTACAGAGATTCATTTACTCTATGGCTAATTTAACATTAAGAATACTACCTGAACAAAAAAAACAGCATTTACATGCAACCTATATAACGAATCTCATTTTGATATATCTCCCATTTTAATGGGGTCTATCACATTTCGAGAAAAACACATTAGCCATAAAATTTTCCCATTGAAACAAAAAGTAATTTGATACAAAACATCTAGGTTTTAACCTTATATAGTTAATTGTTTCAGATAGATTCTTAAGAAAATGAAAAATATTCAATGTAAAACACTTGCACATTAACATATAATTGTGATATTTTCCCTTCTTTCCAACTTAGTCCATCCTTCTAGAAAAATCATTTTTAATGAAGCAAATATATCCATAGTGATCCACTGATATTTGTTCACCAACAACTATTCCATTTTGGACTTATATATCTCAAAACTATGCTCATTTAATTTATGCATCTATATTAGTAAATGCCCCTACAGTCAATCTCTAGAATAGATCTAAATAGAAGTTCTTCATTTTAATATCCATAAAACACAACCTCTTTAAGGAAAATTGTGTACATATGTCATTTCTCCCATAAATTCTTAGGCAAAGTTTTTAAAACATACATGTCATGTTGGCTTTCTCCCATTCACTTTAAAGCATGTTTTTGTAAGTGCATAAAATAATTTTGCAAACCATGTAAATGTCATTTCTCTCAAGCTTTAAGGCCTAAAAATTGAACCTAAAGTGGCTGAACTCTCATAGGATTTTGAGCTTCCATAGGATTTTAGTCTATCTGTTAAGGGTTAACTTCTACAAGTTCTAAAGGCAGAGTCTGTAAAGGGCCAAGTAGCCTCTAGATCTCATCTTTTATCAAAGGTGACATATCCAGTAAATGCCCTTACAGTCAATCTCTATAACAGATCTAAATAGAAGTTCTTCATTTTAATATCCATTAACCTCAACCACTTTAAGGAAAACTGTGTACATGTGTCATTTTTCCCATAAATTCTTAGGCAAAGTTTTTAAAGCATACATGTCATGTTGGCTTTCTTCCATTAACTTTAAAGCATGTTTTTTATTGGTGCATAAAATAATTTTCCAAACCATGTAAATGTCATTTCTCTCAAAAAGGCCTAAAAATTGAACCTAAAGCGGCTGAACTCTTATAGGATTTTAAACTTCCATAGGATTTTAGTCTGTCTATTGAGGGTTAACTTATACAAGTTCTAAACGCATGGTCTGTAAAGGGCCAGGTAGCCTCTGGATCTCATATTTTCTCAAACATGACATATCCAGTAAATGCCCCAATAGTTAATCTCTTTAACTTATCATTATTCATTATTATAATTAAATTATATAAATAATATATGTCGTGAACTCGCCAAAGTATACTTTCCCTTATCAAATTCAATCTCTGTAACAAATCTAAATAGAAGTTCTTCATTTTAATATCCATAAACCTCAACCACTTTAAGGCAAACTATGTACGTGTGTCATTTCTCCCATAAATTCTTAGGCAAAGTTTTTAAAGCATACATGTCATGTTGGCTTTCTCCCATTAACTTTAAAGCATGTTTTTTGTAAGTGCATAGAATAATTTTTCAAACCATGTAAATGTCATTTCTCTCAAACTTTAAGGCCTAAAAATTTTACCCAAAGTGGCTGAACTCTCATAGGGTTTTGAACTTCCATAATATTTTAGTCTGTCTGTTGAGGGTTAACTTCTACAAGTTCTAAAGGCAGAGTCTGTAAAGGGCCAGGTAGCCTCTAGATCTCATCTTTTCTCAAAGGTGACATATCCATTAAATGCCCCTACAGTCAATCTCTGTAACAAAAATATGTACATGTGTCATTTCTCCCACAAACTAAGTGCATAAAATTCATTTCTCCCACAAACTAAAGGCTTCCTCCCATTAATTATAGATGTGAATTCTACCATAAAAATTTTAAGTCAAACTTTAAGATAAACCATGCACATGTCATTTATCTCATGCACATGTGTCATTTCTCCCATGCATTTGCAATAAATTTCAATTTAATATATATTTTTATTGAATTTGTTTTTTTTCAGGGATAAAAAACCACTAAATATGGTTGAAAAATGGAAATTATGCATAGATGTTTCTTGCTATCCCAATCTAGAGAAAGCAGTGATTACATATGTGTTTTCCAATATTGTGACTAACAAAGTCGTCCAAAGGAAAATGAATATATAGGGAAGAACAACAAACAATGAGGCATATTATATTGGATTGATAGAAGGCTTGGGAATGACTATGGAGTATGGATCAAATGGAATTGTAGTTTTCATCAATTATGAACTTGTGTGCAACCAGATGAATGGCATGTACCAAGTTAAGAAAGAGAAGCTAAAAGAACTGCATGGAATAGAAAACAATATTGTTAGCCAATTTCAAATTTTTAGTATAAGACATTGTACAAATGTGAATAAGATGTTTGCTGATATATTGCATGGGGCAAGGCCAATTCAGGATTAATCTATTAAAGATGAATTAGAATTATACGGGGCAATTCCAATGCAAGATTCATCTCTCAAAGATGAATTAGTTTTGAGACGCTCTTCTTCAAAAATTCAAGATTCATCTCTCAAAGATGAATTAGTGTTGAGATGCTCTCCTTCAAAATTTATTGATGGACATTGTAACATATCTTGGATATGTGTGTGTTTTGTACTTATAAATGCGTCTTTTTTAATGACCATGTGTTTTTTTCAATTATATACCAAGTGTGCTCCCACCACACCATGTAAAGCGCAACTTGATGAACTTCACATTTGCAACAAGTGGTGAACTTCACATTTTTATAAAATTAAAATGCGGGGACTTCAACAAATTTTTGTTTAAATGGAGTTTCACTTCTTTTTTAATGACAATGTGTTTTTTTCAATTTTATACCAAGTGTGCTCCTACCATGTAAAGCGCAATTTGGTGAACTTATCATTTTTATAATTTTTTTTTGCTTAAATTGAGTTTCACACATCAATTAGTGCTTTGAAAGTTGTGTTTTACATAATTTGTGTACACTAAATTACATTAATTTTCTGAAATTTATTTTGAATTTATTTTAAATAGTAATTTAAAAAAATAATTGTAAATGTCCACTGTAGATATATATATCATGGAGGATGAACAATGAAGATCAATAGAATCCCATATCTCTACGAGAGAGGGGGATCAGGGATCGAGGGATGTTCATGGTATTTAAATATAATCTTAAATCTCCATACATATACATACATGTGTGTACATATGGAATTGATTTTTTATCAACTTTGTGAGTTAAATTAGTTGTTAATAAGTTTCATTTTTTATTTTTTAGGAGCTAAGAGGAGAAGGGTCTCTACTCCATCAATGGAGCATGCCCATGGTTCACCCAATCGTGGTATGGTTCATGTAATTTAATCAATGAATATGTACATGCATTTATATGTATGAATGTATTTTTCAATTGATTATAAATTAATATTTGTTTATGAAGCTTCTCTCTCGTCTCGAGAGGTTGGTGGTGGTTCAAATCCCCTTAGAGGGCCATCAATTAGTGCTAGCAGGTTGCGTGAAGGTGGTGATATTTATTCCCCCATAGGCAAATCAACGGATAGTCATGTTGGTTCTCAGCAGGGTTGTTCTGGTTCTCAACAGTCTCAGGGTGGGCAAGATGCTAGCCAACCACATCGAGGTGGCCATCAATTTGAATATTTTTTCATTCAATTTGTACAAATTTGTTTACATGTGTTTTTTCTAATATACAAAATTTTATATATTGATGCAGAAGATGAAAATGCTCCAAATGTTGGTAAAAAAAGACGTAGGGAAAAATGATTCATTTAAGAAGAAGGTTATCCACCCACCACGACTTATCCGACTGACATTTCCAATATACCTTGGGAAAGAAACACACGGCAATGCACCTTAGAAAGGTGTCAACATCTTCATGCAAAGTTGCAGAGAGATCTCGTGGCTTTGACTCTACTTGCTGAGAGACAAAGCTTGGAAATAGTTACACACTCTTTAGGCGAACTAGTAGATGTGTATCGAAAGCTTGGGCTAACCATTGATACTTTTGTAGAAGTCATGAGAAAAAGAAAGGAAACAGTGATGGGTCCCGATAAATGGGAGGTTGTTAAAGAAAGAGTTACAACAACAATGGAAAAGTCTATGTTTAATTTCAAAGAAGGGCCAAAAAGAAAGATGTTGAAGGTGCAATATTTCAAGCACCCTGATATAGCTCACTATTTGTATGATAGACACCTTGCGGCCTATGAAAGACACCCATGGAACGACGAGGTTCTGCTTTATTTTTTTCAAAATTATTATGCAGAATTCTTTTTGCAAATGAAACCCAATTATAATGACCTTCCCTCTGAATATTTTGGTCTTGGGAAAGGTCGATTGTGTGACCGTAGAGGCGCTAGGCATGATGCTGAGTTGCCTCATCCTGAGCCACCATTGGTTAGTCAACCTTTTTGTGTCAAAAATTTGCGGTTAGAGATGGAAACCACTTCTCAGATTATTCGAGAAGTAATGGATGCCATCATTGACAATGTTCATAGTGGATTGGGTGGAGTCGATGTTTGTCTGAATCGATAAAGAGCATGTGAGAATGCACGCGTTAATTTTTTGTATTATACGGATGAAGAGATTGACAACATGAGTGTTGAAGATCTCAAAACATATGCAAAGAATTGTCGCAATGGTTGGCATGACCTAATTGTTCATGAGGAAGAGGGCATGGGAACAGTATGTGTTAATGGTTAGGGTTCAATTATTTTAACACATGTACAATTTGTAATAAATACATATATACATACATTTATTTGTATACATTAATCTAACAAAAATGTATCATTATATGTTAACACCATTTGCAGTTGTCACGCTTGATGAATGAAGAAAATGTTAATATCACGTTCGGAGCCTCTGGTTCAAACAATCAAGATGGGTCTCACCATCAAGATATGTTGGCAAATGTTAGTGTTTTTTAAGTGATATTTTTAAAATAAATAATTGTGCACACATGTACATGTACATATATATAATAAAATGTTTTAAAATATTTTGATTTCATCCGATGTTTTTGGGGGGGTGGTACCTTCTTCTTCCTTGGGAGATGTACCTTCTACTTCCTTAGGAGATGTGCCAGATCCACAACAATAAGTATGGAAAATGTTTCACTTTTAAAATTTATGTTTTTAAGTTATATATTCCACCTCAAAAAGTTCCATTAAAAAATGAGATATATCTATATCTTGAGTTATTTAAAAAATTTTGAATTTTAGGTTTTTGGAGATTTTCTTTCTGAACCACTCTTAGGAGATGTGCCAAATCCAACAGCACAAGTATTCAATTTTTCACTTAAATAAATAAATAAATATAGATATATATGTTTTTAAGTTATAAGTTATAAATTGAAGCTTAAATTTTTTATATTATAAATTAAGATCTAGAGATTTTGAGTTATTTTAAATTTTTTGAATTTTAGGTTTCTGGAGATTTTCTTTTGGAGCCTCTCTTAGGAGATGTGCCAAATCCACCAGTAGAAGTATTCAATTTTTCACTTAAATATATATGTTTTTAAGTTATAATTTATAAATTGAAGTTTAAAAGTTTTATTATAAATTGAGATCTTGATCTTGAGTTATTTTATACTTTTAATTTTTTTGAATTTTAGGTTCCTATAGAGGATTTCTTTTCTCCACGGACTCTAGCAATGGAGATAGGAACATCCACACCATTTCAACCATTTGAACAAGTTGTCTAACTTTTTTTTTAATATTATTGAAAATAAGTTTATATATACATGCATTTTCATTTGAAAATTTTTAATATATATATATAACTGTACATGTATATTGTACAGTTTATTGTTGGAGATGTTCCCGTGGGGGAAGTTGTAGCAGACGAGCAACAAATGGAGAGGGAACCTCATGAGGTATTGCATGATTTTTTTTTTTTTTATATTTTTTTTTTTACATGAAGTTCTATATATTCTCACTCAATTTTAAAACATCAAATTTTAATGTTTGTATACATTGTGTACAGGTTCCCCATGCTTCGTAGGATAGCTCGCGGATTAAGACTTTGCTGGGAAAGACACTAAATCCTTCTGTATTTGATGGATGATGCACATGCACATGTGCAACATTATATTTTCAATAGATTTCTAGTCTTAAATTTACTTTTTTATATATTATCTAGATGCAGTCATATATAACTTGATACTTGATACTTGTGAGATCTACAAATTTTGGACATATTTTATGTGAACTACATTTGGTACATGTGAATGTGATATATAATGTTTTTAAAACTCAAGTTTTGGATGGTGGAACTACATTTGGCATGTGAAGTAATGTTACTTGATACTTGATACTTGTGATCTATAATGTTTTGTTTTTAAAACTCAAGTTTTGATACTTGTGATCTATAATGTTTTGTTTTTATAACTCAAGTTTTGGATAGTTGAACTACATTTGGCATGTGAAGTAATGTTGTGTTATAATTTGTTTTGTTTTTAAAACTTAAGTTTTGGATGGTCAAGAACTACATTTGGCATGTGAAGTAATGTTGTAATCTATATTAATGTTTTGCTTTTGAACTACATTTGGCATGTGAAGTAATTTTGTGTTATAATTTTATTTGTTTTTAAAACTTAAGTTTTTGGTGGTTGAACTACATTTGGTATATGAAGCAATGTTGTGATCTATATTAATGTTTTGCTTTTGAACTACATTTGGCATGTGAAGTAATGTTGTGGTATAATTTGTTTTGTTTTTAAAACTCAAGTTTTGGATGGTTGAACTACATTTGGCATGTGAAGTAATGTTGTGATCTATAATTTTTTGTTAAATTAAAACTTAAGTTTTGGACGGTTGATCTACATTTGGCATGTGATATAATGTTAAATTTTTTTATTGGATAGTTGAACTACAATTGGCATGGCATGTGAAGTAATTTTGTGATATAATCAAAAAGTTTTTAAAACTCAAGTTTTGGATGGTTGAACTACATTTGGCATGTGATTATGATATTATGTTTTGTTTTTAAAATTCAAGTTGTTGTTTTCCAAACAAAAACAAAAAATTACATGAATATACATGTACATGTAGAAATGATTTTACACATGTTTGAATATATATGTTAAAACGATTGAAGTACAATATATATATATATATATATATATATATATATATAAACAATCAGAAGATTCTAGGTCTGGTTAGATGTGTTGAAATGAATACCCTTTCATAACCTTAATCCTTAGTCTAGCCCATACCTTCTGCTTACTTAGTTTATTGGATCAATTGGTTACAATCCTTATCTATGGGTTATAATCAATTGACCTTTTCCTCTCCTGTTCTATTATCTCCTCTGTCTTCGTTATTATTATATAAAGTACATAGGACAGTATTATCATAATATTAGTATAAGGGGACACTATATCTCTAAACCATATCTAATAATACTACTCATCTTTAAAGCAAATCAATTAATCTAAAACATTAGCTAAAAGAGGATAAAAAACTTAGGACTTTTGTCATTGATTCTTATTAATGAAATAGTAATCATTATAATCTCCTTGTGACCTTATAATATTGATAAAGTCTGATCCTTAATCTTTTAGTATAATCACCTTAGGCCCTTTACATAATATTAGGTTATCAATATTAACTCTATTCTTTAAATAATACGAAAAACTTAGACTATTAATATAATTCATAAGCCATAATTACATAAAAATCTTTTTAAGGTTAACAATAATAGTAGATATTATAATCTGCATAGGTTCTTATAAAATTAACAAGAATCAAGCCATTAAATCTAACCTTTAAATCATTCTTCTAGGACCCCTCTTCACAACTTAGGATATTAATATAAGTAATACTCTTTGATTTTACTTGACATTTAGAAATCATTAGCATAAATATCCTTAATAAGATAAACATAAGAATTTATTAATAAGAATATTAATATTTAGAAACATTAAAACATTATTAGCATTACAGCTTAAAATATCAGAATAATGATTTTGATAATTTTAAAAAACATAATAACTAAAAAACTCATCTAAGTAAAAATAAAAATAAATTGGAAACTAAACCATTTAATGGACATCTGGTCGGCTCTCTTTCTTGTCATTTTTCCACTATTTATTTAACATTATTTGTCTCTCTTTTTTGCAGATTTGTCCTGATGATGGGCCTTGCTTTAGACCCGAAACGTAGACTGAAAAATGAGAACTGAGGAGATTCCGAACTCTGATTCTGAAAATCGACACCATAGAAATCTACAATCCATCAACAATCATAAAATTTTAAAAATGAAATCTATAATGTATATATATCCAGTATTTTTCATCAATGCACATGTATAGAAAAGTTACTTTCAGTTAATTCCATTCTAGAACATATATATCCAGTACGTGCAACATTTTTCATCAATGCACATAGAAAAGCTATTTGAATAGTTAATTGCTTTCTAGAACATATATATCCATTACTTCAACATTTTTCATCAATGTCAATAGAATTAAGCTACTTTTCATCAATGCCTATACAATTTAGCTACTTTCGGTTAATTGCATTCTAGAACATATATATTCAGTACGTGAAACATTTTTCATCAATGCAATGGTAAAACTACTTGAACAATTAATTGCATTCTAGAACATATATATGTCCAATACGTGCAACATTTTTCATCAATGCACATAGAAAAGCTACTTTCAGTTAACTTCCTAGAACATATCTGACCATTGGACAGACAAATTTTTACTAGATTTTCTATCAGGAATAGAGATGTGGGTCAAATCCCACCAAAAGTCGGAGAAGTGATCTAAGTCTCTTGTCTGAAAGGAATCTTTGTACAAAACTATAATGTGGATGATTTATTTACATTGTGGATACTTTTTACCAGAAAATCCCATAAGAAAAAATGGCCACATTTAGTCCGTGTATATATCCAGTACGTGCAACATTTTTTATCAATGCACGTAGAAAAACTACTTTCAGTTAATTTCATTCTAGAACATATATATTCAGTACGTGAAACATTTTTCATCAACGCATATAGTAAAACTACTTGAACATTTAATTGCATTCTAGAACACACACACACACACACACAGATATATATATCCAATACATGCAACATTTTTCATCAATGCATGTATAGATAACCTACTTTCAGTTGATACTGGTGTTCATGTACCAAAACAATTTGTGTATGTGCAAACACTTGCATAGATAACATAACAAGGCCGCTCAATTTTTAGTTGAGTTCTGGAAGTTCTAAAACATAATCCAAAGAGAAGAAATTGTTGGGCAGTTCAATCAAAAAAAATCCAATGGAATGCCATCTTCAATGATCCATTCATGATCAGATTTTGACATTTTCCATTTCTTAATTTTCGTTTTTTTCTTTGATTGAACCTCTATCAACTTTATGCATGCTGCACACACTAAGTGACTATATTGACAACTTATGACATCAGGTTCATAGTCTTCAAAGTAAACAAAATCCCCACTTTTATTAGTTTGTCTGAAAAAATAACCTTTCAGTATAATAGATCCTCTTTCATATGGAAACTCGTGATCATTATAGTTTTCTAATAATTTCATTTTTAGTTCAGTGCAACTCATCAAATAATAAATCACATTTTCATCATTGTCAGTAAGTGCAATCACAACAAAAACATCTCCTGCACAATAAAACAAACTTAACAAATTTATGTAATTTTAAATTTATTTCTAGATATTTATCATTTGAAAGCAATTCAAATGTTACCTTCTCTAACAAGATCAGAAACTCGATCACCATCAGATGATATTGTAGTCTCCTCTGATTGAATTTCTTCAAACATTGCAACGAACATTTTTCCCTTTGTATTTAGCTATGTATGTTTCCAATCTTTTACATACATTTTGTTTTCACAAATGTCATTGGATTTTGTGTTGTCTATGCAAACATGACAAAAACAAGAATATTTTCTTTTATCCAATGCAAACACATTTCTGGACAACTTTGTTTTAATTGAATGCAATTTTCGAGTCCCTTTTATTGTTTCAACGTCATTTCCAATTGATCTATCTACATTTTCGATTCCAATATGCCAAAAAAACCTTTATATGGAAAATTCAAAGAATAATGTAAATATGATATCAAAATACCATCAAAGATAATCATTGTGATAAATGTACACTATTTAAAATTAGATATCCAATAAAAAATAAATTGAATGTACCTTGACACTTCCCTTGATTGATTAGTCTCATGGATTAGAGCAGCGATGCACCATTGAACAACTTCTTTACCGTCCACAAGTCGGTTTGCAGAGGGGTTCATTTGATATCTTCGAAGTGCTCGTTTAATGCATGCCCCTGCACCGTCATGTCTCCTTTTCCATGGCCAATCTCAAAGAAATTCCAACAATGTTTAATGCAGGTTTTCTTATGAAGACAACACAACCAAAAGAATGATCGTGCATATTTGAATTGACATGTGCATCCATCTGACCATATCCAATGTTCATTGAATGTTATTCCACAACTTTTCAAGGGGTCATAAATCTTTCCAAAACGGTGTTGTACAAAATATGTATCATGTGTACGATTGTCACTGATATAAAAGTGATATTCTTTAATAACATGTCGATTTCCAATGGTGCTTTCTATATGATCGACGCTTTGTTCAGCATGTCTATATAGAATATGGACGAGCATCGAGACTTGGTCAGAATGATAGTATTCACTCTGAATTTATTTTTGTGGAACAGATGTGTAGTTTTCTACAAAATAAATTACTTACAAAATGGTCCTTGGTGGAAAAACTTCACAAGATTTTTTGAATTGCAAGTCCTGCCATTGAGCTCTATGGGAATGCTTGGTGTATTTATAAATTTCTACCTCAAACTTTCTCAAAAATTCTATCACAAAAATTTATTCTTCTCGTAATTCAATTCTTTTAGCACTATTTGCACCTTGAATCGATGTATGGATATATTCATATCTCTTCCATTTCGCTTTCATGTTGGACAATGATTGATTATTTATATCAGTACAATATTTTGTTTTGAAATTTAGTCAAATTTCCACAATCATTGCATTTTTTACCACCAACACATTTATTTTCGTAAAATAGTTCATCGCTTTGTCTTTCACATAGAATTTGAGATATGAAATCACAGATAGTGGAAGGAGGAGGTGAATCCTTCCAAAATGTTCTACCAAAATTAAGAAATGTGTCATAATATAACTCAAATTCCACATAATAACGACAACAACAAGTGTCGCGTACGGTGATAGGTTTTACATACCATGGTTTTTGTTGAACAAAAGCTCTGATTGAGACATGAATTTCACGATTCTCTTCTTTGAACTTGTTGAACAACTCTATCTGAGTGGTTTCCAAGAAATGTTTTCATGTTCTTCGTACTGATTTCGTGTTATTCTTCTTCGCATCACATGCTTTGCAGTTGGCGAAACACGCAAATTTTTCTTCCAATATTCATATATTATTTTTTTAACATTTTCTCCAAGTCTATCTTTGTATGGTTGCCTACAAATAGCTCTCCAACAAGCGAGTTCATCATTTACATCTATTTGCAACCGAAATTTCCGATGTTTGTGCAAAGTTTTTCGTGAGGTTCCTAATGCTCGTGCCATAGATTTTACCAAGTGATTCTCTTTAGTACTTGATGAAACCACTGCCATATGTATTGCTCTACGTACAACTGAAACATTTTTCTGTCTAGATCTTTTAATTGAATTTATAGCACTATTTATATTTTGTATCACATTTTCCTTCATTTTTTTAATCTTTGGTTGATTTTCAAATACCCAATAAAGTCGTAGCTTCTTTTAATTTCCTTAATGATAGGAGACCTTTCAACATTTGGGCTTGAACTGTCACATTTTCCTTTATGAAATACTTCTCAAAAATGCGGTTAACACGATATCGTATATAATGGTCAGCTTTTTTATCTCCATATGTGTGAGTGTCAACATTTTCTAACATCTCGTCATCGACATTGATTTCATCTATACATATTCGAATGAATAGTACATAATAAGTTTACATATTCAATAAATAACTAAATTAATAAATATATGTATAATTTCAATAATACGTGCATGTGTTCAACATATATATATATATATACACACACACACACACACCTTGTGATTCAATTTCTTCACTTGAATTTATTTCATCATTTTCACTATCTTCAATCATTGGTTCAATATCTCTTTCATTTTCTCTTTCAAAATTTTGTATCTCATTATCAATGTTTTGAGGAATATCTCTCTATATTTACATTGCAAAATATTTTTCAAATTAGTTCATCAAATAAAAATTAAGCTTCACATTTTACACTAGGAAAATTTTAAATATATCAAAATCATAATATTTACATTTACATACATGTTTCAACTTCTAGTTGAGGTTGATTTTCCCCTTCAATATTTGAGAGTGCTTCTATCTTTCTTTTGCGAGATTGTCTTGTCTCTTCTCTACGTTCCTCAGGGTCTCTTTTTCGATCATATTTTCTCGTACAATTCCTTTGATTTCCCATGATAATAGATTATGAAGTTCAAAAAATTCCCTTTAAAAATTTACACAAAAAATCAATTAAAAAAAAACATAACAAAATATTTAATTTAAAAAAAACTCATTTTAAAAATTTTGCAAAAAATACATACTTCAATCCGAAACACTTACTTTAAAAAATCGAGAAAAAAATGTCTTATAAAAATGAAACGGAGCTCAAAATATTTCCTTCCAAGTCCTACAAAAAAATTTCATTTAAAAAGTTAGACAAAAACTCATTTTAAAATCATTATAAAAGATTTACTTCAAACCAAAACATGTACTCTAAAAAAATGTCACTTCAAAAAATGCCTCCAAACAATGTCCATTGAAAATTAATTTCAACTTCTTAAAAAATGCCACTTTAAAAAATACTTCAAAAAAGCCTCTAAAAAAATATCACTTTAAAAAATACTTCCAAAAAATGTCCAAAAAATGTTCTTTGAATATTAAGCCTAAAGAGAGTCCCTTCGAAATTAAGCCTAAAAAGAGTCCTTTGAAAATTAAGTCCAAATCCATACCTTCAGAAACAATGAAAATTAAGCCCAAATCCATACCTTCAAAAAAAATGAAGCCCAAAAAACATCCAAAAAAAGTATCACATACCTCCAAGAAATGTCCTTTGAATGTACCTCCAAGAAAAGTCCTTCAACCCAAAACAATCCTTTGCAAAAATTTCCTTTGAATGTACCTCCAAGAAAAGTCCTTAAACCCAAAATAATCCTTTGCAAAATCAGACCAAGACCTTTGTAAAATCAGACCAAATGTGTGAAAATATGCGAAAATAATGAATTCTTTTGCGGCAATTTATATTGCCGCGAAATGTTTTTTTGGAGGGGCTTCGTGCTATTTTCTGGTCGACGGAAAATTGGGTAAAATTTCGGCTGAAATTTTATAAAAATTTGGCCAAACTTTTATGTCATTAGACTTGACGGTCTGTCGGCGCAAAAAACAATTTGGTCGAACTTTTTTTAAGAGTTCGACTGAACTAACACGTCAGCAATTATGCATAGCCAAGATCTGAATACATATGTTCAACTTTAGACTGATTAAACTCCATGAAACATTCTAAATTAACTATCGAAACCAAGACAACCATTTTCAAAATTCAATCTACTTTTAGGAAATATAACTTTTATGAAATTTAATAAATATTCACTAATTTTAATTAATTTTTTAATAAAACAGGTGTAAACAATTTCTGAAGGTCATTATGATTCAGTAAAATCATAATTCTGTATCTTCCAAAATACATTGTAAAAAAAATTGAAAAAATTATGGTGCATTACATTGGTCCGTCGTCTCTAGGATAGTTTTTAGATTTTTAGTTTATAACTTATATGTTAAGAAATTTCTTGCATTGCGAAACATATTCAAAATATGCAGTTTTTTCATATTGGACCAGTTCAAAAAATTCTAGTAATTATGATATGCATCCGTTGGCTTTGTAAATATGACGAAACCGAAGTAGACTCTGTCTAGATTGTTGTAACACATTTTGTTTCTCAAAAACACAAAGTTTCAAAGAATACAACATTGCGTATTAACATGACTTCTTATGAATCCTTTGATTGTTAAAAAACACATACTCAAAGAAACACTAAGTTGACATATCAAATGTGTATAAAAGAATTCTAAAAAATAAGTAATAGAAAGCTAATAAAATTTCTGAGAACTTTTATTTTTATCACAAAATGAAATTCTAAACAGAAAACTTATTTTGGCTTGCAGAAAGTTGAAGAACATAAAAAAAAATAATAATAAATAAATAAATAAAATTTAAAAAATTTCTCAAAAAAGGGCAAAAAGTGTAAGGAATTATTGAGCAATTTCATGCAGGTATATGTGGTGGACACTATGCCTGGAGAGCTACAACATACAAAATATTAAGACTATGATTCTATTGGCCTAATATGTTTGCACAAGTAGGAGCAAAGGTTAGGAGTTGTACTCCGTGTCAAATGTTTGCTTGAAAGCAAAAACTTGCAGCACTTCCTTTGGTTCCAGTTTTAGTTTCAACACCTTTCTTACAGTGGGGATTGGATTTCATAGGTGAAATTCATCCAGCATCTAGCAACCAGCATAGATGGATACTAACTGCAACAGATTACTTCACCAAATGGGTAGAAGCCATTCCAGTTATAAATTTCACACATACTGTAGTCATCAAGTTTATTGAAGAAAACATTTTGTCCCGATTTGGATGTCCTTAGCAGATAGTGACAGATAATGCAACATCATTTAGTAGTGTGAAAATTATTGAAATTTGTCAAAAGTATCAAATTTTGTTGCATCATTCTACTCCTTACTATCCACGTGGAAATGGTCTAGCAGAGTCATCAAACAAGAGTCTGGTCAAGATTATCAAGAAGACATTGGAAGATTATAAGAAGAATTGGGACAGTCACCTCATTTATGCAGTTTGGGCTAACAAAAAAATATCTACAGGAAAATTTTGCAAGAATTTAATGAAGAAACTCGTGATTTTTCTAGAAGAATCAATCAGATAATTGAACTAAATGAAAATAGGGACGAAATCCAGTACAAGATTAGGAAATACCATAACAAAATGAAGTCTCTTTGATAGAAAAGCTAGAGAAAGAGATTTATGAGAAGGAGATTTTGTGTTGAGATGGGATGCTAGGAGGGAAGAAAGAGGAAAACATGGAAATTTTGACAACTTCTGGTTTGGACCTTTTAGTATTATAGAAGTCAAGGGTAACAATACTTTCATCTTGTAGAACTTGGAAGGACAATTTTCTTCATTTCCAGTCAATGGAAGATATATGAAGCACTACATACAGTACAGAAGATACATAAGAGTGATTCACACATTCATCATTGTATATATACCGGTTTGTTATATTTTCAAGTATGTTTGTTTTCTCAACAAAGACTCAATTATCCCGAGGAGAAGGCACTTGGATCTGCTAGTTCTCTGCATCTTACAGGAGGAAGCAGTCCCCAATTGGAGTTGATGTTGTAACATTTCTTTTTTTGATAAGTTAGACATTTTAGAAGAAAATAAAAATTAAAAATGTTAGGTTTGGATTTGAGAAAATAAAAAATCAAAAAAATGTTAGGACTCGTGACTAAATAAAATAATCATATCCGAACATGATAGGAATAGATGCTCTAAAAAATAAATGCAAAAATATTGAAAATGTTAGGCATAGTTTCAAAGTAATAAAAGAAATAAATTGCTTATTTTCAATAAATAAATAAATAAATAAAGTTGTGTGCAGTTTGTTAGTATGACATAACCAAAATAAATTTTTTTGGTCATACAGTTTAAATTTTATCAAGAATTTTTAAATTTTTGCATTAGATTAAGAAAGCTAGTGGCTTCTTGTTCAAATGCGCCAAAAAAGAGAATAAGAGTTAAATTAATTTTATTAGAATTAATCGCAACATTAAGCGATTAATTAATTATGTAATAAAGTGCATGAAATTGTTTTTATCTAAAGTCCACAAGCAACAAATATTTTTGTTGTGTTGTGATTATTCAACAGTCGTTTGACTTTCCTCTCACGAAGGTTTCCCGACGTCGAATCAACTGCTACCACCTGTACTCTCCTGCTACACCACGCTCCCCCACCGTTTCCATTTTCCATCCCATTGCACCCGCTCCTATACCTTTATTCACCTGATTTCACTACCACCGCTCCATTACCGTTATCCTCTATGGTCAATTCCCTAACAGACATCCCCATAACGGTAATTCGAGCACACTATAAATAAATGAATCACATTCCCTTGCTATTTTTGTTGAATTGTAGGTTTCACATAGACATAATTCCAGTTACATCTCCACCATCTGTCACCCTGTCAGTAGAATTTCACTTGCAGATACCTCCCTTTCGCCTGCTATCAGCATAACAGAGGCATTCTCTTACTCTACAAATCGATGGCTCCCAAGGGAAAAGGCCGCAAAACAGTCACTGAGGAAACCCCTAGTGTATCTACCCTGGTCAATCTTGACCATGTCCCTTTGGCTGACCAATACTACAAGATCATAGACACAGAGTGTGAATTCGAGCTCTACGAATTGCACTTGTGGCTAAAGCAGAAATTCTTGGACAAACAGGATGAATTCAGACTTTGGGAAACCTTATTACCTCTGTACACTTTTCCTTAGACCCATGGATTCCCTCACCTAGTCACCTGGTGTCAAGCCAGGTATGATCCCATTAAAAGGACTATGGTAGCTCAGAATGGAAACATTCTGATTTCTATCACTCCAAAGACCATTAACCAAATGTTGCTTATCCAATAGACTGATTCCCTTACCCATTTCTCCCAAGCTACCCTCATGGAGCTATACCACAAGTTTACCTTTCCTCAGAGAGCACAAATATTTTAAAATTTCCTTCCAGATGATGTTGAGCTTCCAAAGAAGAACCCTCCTTATCCATCCTCCATGTTCCCTGAAACCACTAGACATATCATTTCTTTAATTTCTTGTTTACTAGGCTATCCAAATGACAAAACAGTGCATGAGTCCATTCTTGGTTATTTCTCCATTTTCTCTAAAGACAACCAACCTACATTCATGTACAATTATATCCAATTCTTGGCTAATAATATGCATGAAAAAAATGATGAATCTGACAACTCAAGGGATGTTCAAGTACACTTTTGTACTTATTGACATGTTTCTTTTTCAGCAGGGGGATTCATTTCCAATCACATTGCATACGGAGGATGATCAGGGTGTAAATCAGTCAGTTATTCACTGGACTCAGTTGGTTATATCCATTTCAACTGAGTTTTATTTTGCATATTTCATTGATTAATTCATTCATCTAGTTGCGCATCTCTAAGAAGCCAGAATGAGCCCAGGATTGGCTAAGACATCAAAAGTATACTTCACTTAAGTGATCAGGTTAAAACTGGAGACTGGTATTTGTACCAGAAATACACAGAGATCCGAGTATATGGCTGTGAACTGGCACCTTATAAGTTTCTCAAATATGTTCCAATGAGACTTTTCTCTTTGGAATATATTAGACAAATGATTAACATGGATGAATTACACTTTGTTTTAGGTAAGAGAAAATCACAGTTCAAGATCAAGTCTAAAATAGGCTCTTTCATATGTAATACCAGATCAGCAGGGATTGAAGCAAATGCCATCCTCAAGAGGATGAACTTCCAGCCTAGCTTCACTTGGTCCTATGATCCTTTCAGCATTATTTCAAACTTGAGGGTCAAGTTGAATACAACTCCCTACAATCATACACCTAGGCCTGAGATTGAGAAATTTATGAACCATGATCAATGGGCTAAGAATACATTGCAAGAAGAAAAGGAACAGATTATTTCTACATCCACTCTATAGACTCCAATCTCCAAAGAAAATCAACAGAAAAGGCCTAGAGAGGAAACATCAACTTCTGCAAACATTGCCAAAGAATTCATAATTTAGTAGAAGATTGATTTCAACATTTCTACAGAGAAAAGCCAAAAAGAGCCAGAGATCATTGACTTGGGAGATGCAGAAGTATCTACAGCAGCAGAGGGGAGTGTTCCAAATAGTCCATCATCTTCTTCAACTTCACAATATCCCATGGAGATCATTCAATTAGTTGGAACCGGTGAACAAATTGATCAGAACATCTTCTCTAGATTCTTAGAGATCAAACAGAAGAATGAATCTCTAAAAGCCAATGTTTACAATCATTTTTGGAAGCAGAATTCTACATCACAACATAGGCTGCTGACAGCTTTTGACAGTGAAAAGGGGAGGATGCAGATGGCCTTTCTACAAGCCCAAGTCCCTTTTTCCAAAGCTCCATATGATTATAAGAAAACAATTTTCTCATTTGATGCAAATCAGATTAATCCCATACACCAGATGGACATGCACAGACAGTCAGGGGAGATGCTTTTCTCTACCATGAATAACACATCCATGACATTGTCCAAGTTGGGAACAATCTTGTCAAATGTACAGTCACAGTTGAAGATTGAAAAACTTTCCTCTTTATCCAAAGACAATAAGTTAAAGTCTTTAGAATATATTATAATAAACATTGGGTATGACCCTAAGGATTGTGAAGTTGTAGAAGAGATTCTTAAGAAGAAGAATGCAGATATTGCAGCTCTTCGAAAGTAGTTAAAGTTTCCTTCTACAGAATATCCCCATACCAAGGAAATAGAGGAAAGTGAACAAAATAGAGAGGAGATGTTCAAACTCATCATTGAGCAGAACATTCAGATCAAGAAGATGGAGGAACAAATTGAAGGTTTTCTTAAGGAGAAAGAGAAATCAACTCATCTTGCCATGATTCAAGTTTCAGCAGTGCCTATTGTAGTTACAGGTACATAGTCGAGCTATTCATCAACAGCAACGGAATCTACATCAACAACAGGTATACCAACCAAGCTTGTGCAGGATTTAACGTTACAGAAGCAGGAGAATGAAAAGCTTCTGGAGAAATTCAGAAACTTAGAAGCTCAGAAGATAAGCAATGACACTTTGTACATGGAAGAGATGCAGAAATCTCACATACTAGCACAGAAGGTTCAAAATTTGGAAAGTGAATTTTTAATGGCCAACACCTTAGCCCAAGCCAAGGTGAGTATCTGGACTGAAATAAGCCAGGAAATGACAGAAGTATGGCCCTCCATACAGATCATTTTTTAACAGGAGGAACTAATCAACAAATGCAAAGCAGTCATTGAACATGAAAAGGCAGCACTGAAGCATAAATTGGCAGAAGCCTCAGACATGATTAAAGTGTTGAATTCAAAGAGTAGGGAAAAATTGGAACAAATTAACATTACAGACAAAACAGAGACCATTCTGGAAATCAAGAAAGTTTTACAGACGAAGAATTTGTTAAATCAATTGGAAACCAAATGTTAAACTTTGGACATTGTTGTCCAAAGATTTCACACCAATTTCAACCTGCTAAATCAGATGGGATTGCCTGGATTAGTAGCTCCCAATGACAAATTAATCAGCTTGGAGGAGTACTGCAACAAGCTCTACACAATTTCCATTAACAAAGCTAAGTTTGCAAGGATTAAAGGTCATATGACAAGAAAATCTTTTCTGGAAGCTTTAGATTTTGATTTAATAATTAAACATGAAATCAAACATATCTTCATCAATAAGCCTACTTTTGAGAGATATACTAAAGTAGATGAAGTTTTCAGAAAATTAGTTAATCTGGATATACCAAGTCAGGACATATGGGATCAATTGTGTGAAACAATTGAGTAACTTTTGTCTCCAACAGCATGCCAACACAACAACACTTTTTGGGGCCACATCATCAATTGCTTCCTTAAAGATAGTGACAGATCACTCATCAGTTTCGTATTCCTATTATTTGATGCTATTTTTGTAATCAGTTTAGATATTTATAAGTGATAGAAATTAGTATAAATAACTCTCCATTCGAGTTATTAAGGGTTGCACCCTTTGATGAGAATTTGTAAGCATAATTGTATGAGATTTCGATCATTGATGATTAATAAAAGGATTCTGGATTTGTTTCAATCATTTTGTCTCCTTGTAAGTTTTTCTAGTATTCATTTCACTCTGTTTTCTGCATATATTTGAGTTTTATGAAGATAAGTAGGTAAGCTAAAACCGTATTTCAGTCTATTTTAAATCCCCTGAAGTTATAATCAATTTTAGAGATTGACTTATTAAACTAATTGTTTGTATAAGTCCCTCTACATAAATTAATTGTCAGTAATCTTCATAATGTTAAATATATTTTGTTAAGTTGTAAACATTGTTTGACAATATTTCATACTTATGATAAACTAAACATTCAAATCTGGATATTTAGCTAATCATATTTTCTTACAGTTTCTTCCTTCACATATGCAAAATTAAATCATTGTTTTGAAGTAAAGCAAAAACCCTTTTCTTAATACTTAATACTATCAAAAGTTTAAAATATATGTTCGTATTTGCTTAATACATTGGTCATCCAGAAACCCTTTTAAAACAAACAAAATATTTTAGATGCTCTGGCATAATTAATTGACCTAGAATTATCTCAAAGGACAACGCCCACATCTACCTAAGAAACCGGCCAATTAGAGTAAATATGCGACGAGAGGCTACTATGGTGAGATTCAACATCCTAGGTGACCTTAAGGAAGTGGAATCGATGGAAACTCTTCACACAGACATTGTACATCAACAATAACGCCCCCAAGAGCTAACGCAACCATCCATGCAACCTACCCCTGGGTCCCACTGACCCAATTTTCTTTTGGGCCTCTGGATGCATTCACAACCCTACAAGCCAACTTCTATGGGTCTCTGGACTAAAATCCTTAGTGTTATGCCAGCGTCCCTGGAATTTGAGCCTCTTTTTCAAGCCCAAGAAATTTTTATGCCCAAAACTTCAAGACAAGTTCAAAGATGAATTATAATGACTAAACAATGATGTATTTACAAAAATATTCGAAAAGACTAAACTGGGCCCCCACTAGCCATGACAGGAATTTCGTCAAACACGTCATAAACATGAAAACTACAGGTATAAACAACAAAATTGAGCATAGGGGTCTCATACTTATATGAGAATCACTAAGAATCATTTCTCCCATGCATCATTAGCTGCAATACAATCTATTTGACCATAGATACATTTTGCATTCATTTACAAGTAAAAACATGGAGAGATACATATATCATCATTGTTAAAATACATGCTCATAACCAACATAATAAAAACAGAAATACCATGGATACAACAACAATAGAATCCATACATAAACCAATACATTTATACATCAAATACCAAAGGAATGAATTTCTCTTTAATGAATGTAGAAACCAACCGGAGATGGGACTTCCACGTTCCACCGGACCATAGATTGGTTGATCCAAATATCTCTTCAACCAATCACCCATGTGCCATATTCCAAGCATGAATGTGGGACTCATAACCAACCAAAAATAACCAAAAAAGCATGAATGTTAATAGATTCCTCCGCCTACACCATGACGAATTTTCCTGTCTTTTAGTCTCTAAGGATTTACCGTAATCCACAGACCGAATCAAGGTTCTCTAGGCCCTAAACCAAGACATACTCTCCAGGATTTACCGTACATCCCATCCTGGGACTACTAGGCCCAACGGATAGCACCAACCTCTTAGGCTTTACCGCAATCCAAACCTGGATCACTAGGCCCTAAACCGAGGCAAGCCACCTCTAGGATTTACCATATGTCCCATCATTCATGGTTCGAGGATTCCTAGGACCACCAAGGAAATAAACTATCTGGCTTTACCGCAACCCACAATTTGGTTTAGGGGTTACTAGGCCATGTGTTATATCAATTCGGAGATCCACCTCACTCAACTTCGAATCCATCTGGCAATCCTGCTCAACCGAAGTATGAGAACCCATATCATCAAGGCTATCCAAAAATGGCAAGGCTAGGTTGAAAACATTGTCACACTTGGAAAAACCCATGCCATGACCGAAAAGAACCACATGCAATACCATGCATGCTAGATATAGCAAGGAAAACACACATGCAAATTAATACCTCCATCGGAATCCTTTTATAGCTGCCTGATCTTGCTCTTCCTTACTTGCTCCTTCCTTCTTCTTGCTTTCTTGCTCCCATGCTAATGTTCTCCAAGAAAACTCTAAGTGTCCAACAGTGAGAGAGAGAGAGAGAATAATGAGAGAGCTCCAAAAACTAAACTAACAAAAGGTACCAACTGATTCTCATAAGCCTTTTTATTGATGAGGCCTCTATTTTCTTCATTTTCCATTATTTTCCTTAATTTTCCTCCTCACATGCAACATGTGACCTTTCATCTCCCTTTTCTCCTAAATTCCGTTATTTTCATAAATAAATGTGCCAAATTTCCATTTTTCCTCTCCAAAGCTTTTGCCATTGCCTTTGCCTATTTATTTAGCCATATTAACCGAAATGAACACCCACTAGGATGTTTTTCCCAACATTCAACTTGGAATAAGTGTCCCATCAATCGTGGTTATTATTTTTAACTTTTACTACATGGAATTTTCACCAGGGTTGTTACACTCCTAGCCTTCCACAATGATCCAGGTGGATATCGATGGCCACCCACCTATTCCATTTGGACCCACACCATTAATTCTTGCAGTTTTTCACTTTCATCACAGCTTACTATTTTTAACAGGTTGTCGGTTCCTGAAATTTCGAAGTCGTTTGGAGGCCCTAATGAGCCACATGGATACTAGTGTCCACCCACCTATTCCATTTGCAACCCCACCATCGGTTCTTTCATTTTTTCAGTTTCGGCACAACTTAATATTTTTAGCAGTTTTTCGGGTCCTGAACTTCTGGAGACATTTTAAGGCCCTAAACGACGTTTTTTGGGAAAACTAGGAGCAACATTGGTCCTCACATCAAATGTTGTAGTCCTTGGATAGATCTTTCTAACGAGGTATGGTGCGCGTCAAACAGAGATCGTATGCCAAAGTTACGTCCCCAGAAAGTTGAAACACCAATTTACCCAAACGTGGCCCATAGTTTTGGCGCTTCATCTCCTAGGGTTAGGGTTTTGGATGTTTAGGGTTTTCCATTGTTTCTAAATAAAAAATAGTCCCTCGAGCCTCATTGTAACACAGTTCAGAGGCATGTAGCCACCACATCTCTTATTATAGATAAGCTACCATCGCCCTATCCAGTTTATTTCCATTATGTCTGTAAACATATTTCAGTTATTTGTTATTAATGAAATGAAGTATTATTTTCGTTGCATCTCTGTGTTTATGTCTATTTATGTATTTTATTGTGTTCCTTCATAAATCCAGATCAGTGGTATCAGAGTTGACTGCTCTTTCTCTGTTTTTCTTTGCATGTCCCCAACGCTGTCAGGGTATAAGGAGTTAGGGCTCGATCTGGTTGAACCCTTGCAAGATCAGCCTCGCAAACCCCAACGACCTCCTATGGCGAAAGAAAAAAAATACGAGGGAGCAGTAGATCCTATCAAAATATTGCTCGAGGAGGCCCTTGAGAAATAAAGGAATGCGATGATGGATAACTTTGCTCAAATCCTTCAACGGTTGCCCACCTACGGTGCATCTACATCCAACAACCACTGTGGAGGCGCCACTCCCTTCAAGGTACAGGTAAACTTTGACATTCATGTATTTGAAGGCCAGATAGATGCAGACGTCGTCGAAATATGGTTGAATTTTCTAGAAGGGTATTTCTCATTCCATGATTTCTCTGACTGTGAAAAGATTATTTTTGCACTCCTCAAAGTCGCCCCCCATGTCAAAGACTGGTGGGAAACATACTGTGAGAAAAAGGATGAGGGGGAACCCTCTCTGTTCTCGGTCGCACCCACTTGGAATTCGTTCTGAGATAGCATCAAGGAACAATATTACCCTGTGGGGAGCTATGAGGACAAGTACATCCAATGGACCACGTTGTGGCAGCAAAGAGATCAAGATGTGCACAAACTGACGAATTTGTTCCATACCCTGCGCACAAAGTTGGGTATTAAATATTCAGAGAGACACTTGGTGCTCAAGTACCATAGTTTTCTGCATAGACACATTTAGGAGGAAATGGAGTTCCTCGACATTACATCGCTTGGGACGGCATATCGCTATGCCGCCAAGATCGAACAAAAAATTAAGCAGAAGAAGCGAGAATTTGGATCCGCGAATCCGAAGCCAGGGATAGGCGCCCCCGAACCGCATAACAAGGGGCAAGGCCAAAGCGGGGTGACTCAGAACACACCAAAAATCCAAAGAAATACATGGAGAAGTGGTGTGAATTTCATAACAGCCCCACTCACAGCACAAACGAGTGTCAGGCCAAACAGTCGTTGGTGGCCAAATTAAAGGCACCTGAATCAGATGCATGTTTTAATCTTGAGTCAAAACCAAACAAAGGAAATGACAAATGGAAGAAAATCATTGATGCGGATCCCAGTGCCATCGTTTCCACCACCAAGATGAGGGAGGATCATGAGTATCTAAAGGAGGGGGAGCACCTCTACCATTCACAGATGTGGGTGAAGGGTTCTCCACTGCAATTCATTGTCGTTGGAAGAAGCCAAAAGAACCTCATTTCAACAGAGGTCGTGAAGCAGCTTGGCCTACCACCCATATCACACCCGCAACCGTATACAATCGGGTGGCTTCACCCAGGGAGAGATCTCTGCGTCCCCCATTAGTGTCGCCTTTTGTACAGTATCAAGCCATTCACGGATGAGGTATTGTGTGATGTCGCTACTCTTGATGTAGGGTATGTATTATTTGGCCAACCATACTTGTGGAGGCGACATATTGTGTATGAGTCTAGGCCTGGTGTTGTTATTAGTACTTTGGGAAATAACTTGTACAGGATACAAGAGGTAGTACCACCTCATGTCATCTCTTTGACTACTACAAAATAATGCAGTAATATTGTTTCCCAAACCAGGAAATTTATTTTCCTTACAAATTTCTCACAAGGAAAGAAGAATATTGTGGCCACAACCTCGAAACAGGGCTCCCCTGTAAGACTACAACCGATGGGCAAATTCATGGAGGAATACGAGGACATTTTCTCCTCACTCACAGAGGTTCCTCTACACGGTCAGGAAAAGCACTCCATTCATCTGACCCCCAACACACTGCCGCCTGATGTTACCATACTTCATGTGACTACACAGACAGAATCCGCACATGTAATGTCTGAGGCTGATAAAGAAACCAAATTTACTAAATGTATCCAGCATGTATGTATGCAGGTTTATGACATCTTCAACAAATGTAATACCCAGTTCAAAAGAATTTGCCTCCTCTCATGGAGGATCTCAACGCAATGGGGACCATTGCTTCCAAGGAGGGACAAATGATCCAGGTGGATATCGGTGGCCACCCACCTATTCCATTTGGACTAGCACCATCAATTCTTGCAGCTTTTCACTTTCAGCAGGTTGTCGGTTCCTGAAATTTCGCAGCCGTTTGGAGGCCCTAATGAGCCACGTGGATACTGGTGGCCACCCACCTATTCCATTTGAACCCCCACCATTGGTTCTTTCAGTTTTTTAGTTTCGGCACAACTTACTATTTTTAGCAGTCTTTCGGGTCCTGAACTTCCGGAGCCATTTTAAGGCCCTAAATGACGTTTTTTGGGAAAACCGGGAGAAACATGGGGGTACAGAACAATTTTTCTCACATTGAAAGTTGTAGTCCTTATATAGATATTTATAACGAGGTATGGTGCGCATCAAACAGAGATTGTATGCCAAAGTTACGTCCTCGGGAAGTTGAAACACCAATTTACCCAAATGGGGCCCATAGTTTTGGCGCTTCATCTCCTAGGGATAGGGTATTGGATGTTTAGACTTTTCCATTATTTCTAAATAATAAATAGGCCCTCGAGCCTCATTGTAATACAGTTTAGAGGTATGTAGCCGCCACATCTCTTCTCATAGATAAGGTACCATCGCCCTAGCTAGTTTATTTCCATTCTGTCTGTAAACATATTTCAGTAATTTGTTATTAATAAAATGAAGTATTATTTCCGCTGCATCTCTGTGTTTTTGTCTATTTCTGTATTTTATTGCATTCCTGCATAAATTTGAATCATTGGTATCAGAGCGGTCTGTTCTTTCTCTATTTTTCTTTTCATGTCCCCAACGCGGTCAAGGTATAAGGAGTTAGGGCTCGATCTATTTGAGCCCTTGCAAATCCTGAAGACCTCCCATGGAAGAAGAAAAGAAAGATGAGGGAGTAAGAGATCCTATCAAAATATTGCTCAAGGGAGCCCTCGAGAAACAAAGGAACGCAATGATGGATAACTTTGCTCAAATCCTTCAACGGTTGCCCACCTACGGCGCATTTGCATCCAACAGCCACTCTGGAGGCACCACTGCCTGTTGAGCCCCAAATATGTCCTTCTTTTCCACCACATTTCACTTAATTTCCTTTGTCCCTCATCAATTATAGGCTTAAATCATCAATAGGATTGATTAGGATTACTTTAAGAATGTATATAATGACTAACTTGCTATGTTTTCATGATTTTGTTATTGTAGCAATTTTTGACTAAACTCGACTACAGAACGCAGTCATTCTGTAGCCAGTCGCCTATTCCACAACTATCTTCATGTTTACGCAGGTTCCAGGTGTCACCTCAAGGAAAAACGCATATGGTCATATTCCACATCACTCCCCCATCATTTCTTGCTCTCCATGAAATCTGAGCTCGAGTCTACAGGTGGTTATGCACGTGGGAAACCAAAACTAGGAGATAGACTTCTAATAGGACAAGGACTGTACAGATGTCCTTAATCATAGTACGAGACCACCACAAGAGTTCTAGTTTGATTTTAGTTGGGAAAGACATTTATTCCTATTTTATCTCAAAGAAAGTTATGTAATTTTGTTATAAGTATGGCTCGGGAGACCGAGAAACAACTAGCTAGATTTTGTTTTGTTGCTAGATCTCAGAAGACCGTAATACTCTGTTTTTCGAAGAATTTCTCTTTTAATGAAAGAAGCATCACTTTATTGCAAGAGCTGAGTCAATCTTGAGTAGATTTGCGTTATAATCCGGTGGTAGAAGGCCCCTGCTACCTGAGAAGCTTTGTTCATATGGTTTAGATAAGTAACTTAGCCTTGTTTCATTCCTAGTTTAATCAATTTTCTAAACTTTGTGTTTTTATACTTATTTGCAATGGATGCCACAGTCAGTCTTATCCTTAGAAACTATTCCAAAACACCACTAACATTGGATGAGATATAACTGTAGTATTTTAGGAGTTAGTTGCATTTCTCTGAACCTTATGATTTTGTGCTCAATTACATCAGTTGTTACAGCTAGTCTTGTTCTTATAAACTCTTCCAAAATATCACTAACTCTGGGTGAGACATAGTTATGGTGTTTTAGAGCTTTGTTGTGTTTTGTTGAATTTTATGCTTTTATGCTCATTTACATAACATGTTGCAGCCAGTCCTGTTCTATAAATTATTCCAAAATACCACTAACTCTGAATGAGACAGAGCTGAAACATTTCAGTGATTAGTTGCATCCTTAGTCTAGTTGTAGTACTCCGGAGGTAGATGTCACTCTAGTTTAATTCTGTCACTATATTTCAAGTTTGATAATGGTACTCTAGTTCAACTCTATTCACTGTATTTTAAGTTAGATTAGTGGCATTCTAGTTCAGTTCCAGTTCATTGTATTTCAATTTAGGTTAATGGCATTCTAGTTTAGTTGTGGTCATTGTAGTTGTATTAACTGTCAAAATTAGACTTCACGGCCTTCATTGTTTACAAACTACTCTTGTTCTGAATTTCTATTAATGCATCATCATATGGACAGGAATTAGTGATATCAGTTTAAGGCCTTGATTGTTCTGCAATCTTTTGTAATTTCACAAATAAGCTATTTCCCAAAACTATTCTAGAAAATCTCTAACTTTTGGATGAGGCTTAGTAGTGACAAGTTGAGCTACAGAATGGATTAATCTTAGCATTACAAGTTAATTCAGAGTAGAAATCTTATTGTGTTACAAACAATCTTTTCCAATTGTGTTCCAATAAACTTCTAGCCATGAATGAGATTCTTTGTAATACTGTAAGATGATTGTTTACTTTGGAGAACCTCATTTGCACTAAACTTGTCCTTTTCTCAAGCTATTCCAATATATTTCTAATGAATGAATTGGATGAGTTCATGTTATGAGTTATTGAGTTCATGTTGTGATTTATTTCCTTGCTATGAGTCATTATCAAATTTTGCATTTTCTGTTCTTTAGTATAGGTCTTGCTCTGTTTTTAGTATGACCAACAATTTTTCTTTTCAACATTTAGTTCTTTTCCTTCTTCACATAAAACCACAAAACCAAAAACATTAGAAAAACACTAAACACAACGTAGTGAGAAACAGATACCTAGGCACATATAGTGCACCTCACTTCAGCAGTTTACTAGCCCTGGTTGACAATTTATGACCTCAATTTAGGAACACTAAGTTGAGCACTAAATTTTGGCGCCATTGCCGGGGAAGTGAAAACTAGGTAGCCTTGTTTCTTACCTTCCAAAAACAATGACATGCGTAGAGAAAGAGACTCAAGGGGTAGATTTATAAGAAGTAGAAGCTTGATTCCTAGAACACCACTTGTTTCACCAAGACCAAGAGCCAGCACACCTTCAACTCAAACCTACATTCCATCCTTTACTAATCCTAGACTTCCAGAGGATTTAAGATCAGATATTCCATCAGAAAGACCTTCCACTTTACCCACTGAACCTGTCTTAGAAGAATATTCAGGAATCCCTGCTAGGGACTTAAACCTTTCAACTTCCACAGAAGAATCAACTATGGCAGAAGAAGGGGGAGGAGGAGTCTTTAATGGATAACACACACTATTTGGAGGGGGTAGAGGTAGAGGTAGAGGAGAAGGAGGTAGAGGTGCAGAAGGAGAAGGAGGCAGAGGAAGAGGTAGAAGAGAAATGGGAAGCTCTTTTGGGTTTCCTATAGTAGATGAAGAAACAAATACAACTATAAAAAATATTTCTCCCTCTGTCCTTCCAAACTTTTATGGACTTAAAACTGAAGATCCTGAAACCTTCCTATTTGAATTTGAAGTCCTATGTAGAACCTATGACTACTTACAAGATGTTCAAAAACTTAAACTATTTCCTTCAACATTGAAAGGAGCAGCATTGAAGTGGTTTATGAGTTTGATCAACAGTTCTATTAGGACATGGGAAGACATGAAACAAGAATTTCTAGAGAGGTATTTGGATTACTGTATGCCAGTCAACCATAAGGAGGAAGTGTTTAAAATGCTACAAAAAGAAGACGAAAATCTGGAAGATTTGTTGGAGAGATTTAACTACAACATCAAAAGAGAAAAAATGGAAAACTTAGACCAAGACACCTTGAAAGCTCTCTTGTTGAAGACAATTAGGGATGAATGGTTAGATATCCTTAACATGATGGGAAAAGGGGATATTTCTCAGCTCACATTACCGAAATAGCTGAATTATGTATCAACCTTTCAAGAGGGAAATCTAAAACTGTAAAAGGACCAAGAGACCCTGCTCTTGCAAGGGCAAGTAAGTCTGCTTCTGGGACAGTAAGTAGGGCAGAAATAGGACATATGCTTGATGAGTTCAAATCTGATATCTTGGGGAGTCTTAGTGAACAGATAGACACCCTTAAGTTACAAAACAAGCAAAAAGCTGAATCTGATGCCATAGCAATCTTTTGTCCCAAATGTAGAAAGAAACATGCCTTGAGAGAGTGCCCTTTGGATGCAAAAGTTGTAGAGACTTGTGTAATTTGTTCAGAAAAACATGAGACCAAGAGTTGTCCTTCACTTCCTGGTCTTAAAGTTGTCTTTCAAGAAGAAACTCCTACAAGTTCTACAGAATCTCTCAATTTTGTCTCCAGGAGGCCTTGGCAAGGACCTCAAACACAAGGATTTCATGATCAGTTGTATAATCAACCCCCACCAAATTGGAATTCTTGGCAGCAACCTTGGCCCCAATTTCAAAATCAATCACAAACTTGGGCGCAAGGAGCACAAAATCTCTATGGAAGATACTCTCAGTATTATCAATATCCACCATATCCACATTTCCCTCCTCAACAAAATTTTCAACAAAATCCTCAAAACCCACAACATCAAAATCAGCCACTTCCATTACCATTTCCTCAGAAAACAAATTAGTTGCCTGCCCAACCCATACCAAACCCCAACAATAAAAATCCTCAGAACACATACATGATAGAAGGCCAACAGTTTCCAACTTATTTGATCACTCCTTTAGACCTTAGTGATGTTCAACTTAGGTCTGGAAGAATACTTGAAAAGAGGAAACCTTCTGTAATCATACAAGAGCAAGACAATTCTGAGGAAGATTCTCTACGGATAAATAAAAGTCTTGAAGAGAACACAACTTTCCAAGACTCAAATTTTGAAAAATCAAAACAAAAAGAACCAATAATTTCAACTCCTATATTAGAGCAGCCATCAACATCCACTTCTACACCTCTCTTTCCAGAAAGATTACAAATTGATAAGGGTGTAGGAAAACAAATTATGGTGCCTAATTATGATTTCCTAGATGAGCTAAGAAATGTTTGTATTAAGATCCCATTATTACAAGCCATCAAAGAAATTCCAATCTTAGCAAAGACAATAAAGGAGTTGAGCATGAAGAAAACTAGAAAAAAAATAAGAGAGATAAGGAAAATTCAACTGGCAGGAAAAATAGCAGATATCATGATGGGTAAGATGGCTATTCCAAAGTATCTAGACCCAGGAAATCCAGTTGTTAAAATTCACGTCAATGGAATTGAAATCCAAAACACACTTATTGATTTAGGAGCAGCAATCAATATCATAAGTAGACAAATCATGGATAAACTGAAACTTCCTAATCTTCTTTTTACACCCACATTATTACAATTAGCAGACAGATCTGTAATCAAACCTAATGGGGTAATAGAAGACATTCCAGTGTCCCTAGATTCTTGGGAATATCCTGTGGATTTTATGATCTTAACTCCTAAGAATAATCTAGGGGGGCATCCTGTTATATTAGGAAGACCTTGGTTAGCTATAGTTGATGCTTTCATTAGTTGTAGATCTGGTGATATGTACATCTTTGATGGTAGTTCAACCAAGAAATTTAATTTGTATCCTCCAGCAAAAACAATTACAGAACTAGATGATACTCAATGGATAGAGGATGAAGAAGACTTACAACCTCTCTTCACAATTTCAGAAATTAGTGAAGATAGCCAGATTCTGAATGCCTTAGAAAACTTTGAATCCTCTTTGGAATAAAAACATGAACAATTTCAAGAAGAATCCAACATTGAGTTTTTATCATCAAGACAGATGTCTCTTTACTCCATGGATAAATTTGGCAGCTCTACAATTGAGATATTTCTAGGCAAAACTTTAAACATAAACAAGAACCTAGAGAAATCTCAACAAGAAGAGCTAGTCAAGATATTACAGAGACATTCTTCTGCATATGCATGGGAGTACACTGATATGAAAGGGATAAGCCCCAAGACTTGCACTCATCACATCTATATAGAGGAAAATTGTAAACCAATCAGACAACCTCAAAGACGGATGAATCCAAATCTTAGAGAGATTGTTAAGGAAGAATTGCAGAAATTGTTAAATGTTAACTTTATCTATCCCATTTCAGATAGTCAGTGGGTTTCTCCTTTGGTAATTGTGCCAAAGAAAAATGGTAAATGGAGGGTATGTATTGACTACCGGGAATTAAACAAAGCTACTCTTAAAGATCATTTTCCCTTACCTTTCATAGATCAGGTGTTAGATACATTAGCTGGCAAAAAGCACTTTTCATTTCTAGATGGGTTTAGTGGTTATAACCAAATTCAAGTAGCACTTGAAGATCAAGACAAAACCACATTTACCTGTCCCTGGGGTACCTATGCTTACCGAGTATTTTCATTTGGACTATGCAATGCACCCGCAACATTTCAAAGGGCGGTACTAGGAATTTTTTCAGATCTAATACATGATTGTGTAGAGGTATATATGGATGATTTCACAGTTTATGGAAACACATTTGAAGAAGCCTTAGAAAACTTGGAAAAAGTCTTAAAGAGATGTAAAGAAGCAAATCTTTCACTAAGTCATGAGAAGTGTTTTATGATTTTTACTGAAGGAATTGTTTTGGGACATCACATTTCAGGGGATGGGATTAGAGTTGATGAGTCAAAAGTTGAAGTCATCTCTAATTTATCTATTCCAAGTTGTCAAAAATATGTTAGGAGTTTTCTAGGATTTACAAGATATTATCGAAGGTTTATAGAAAACTTCACCAAGATAGCATCTCCACTTTTCAACTTACTTACCAAAGACTGTGAATTCAAGTGGAATCCTGATTGCCAGTTAGCCTTTGAGACCCTGAAAACAAAAATCTCTGAAGCACCTATTTTAAGAGGACCTAACTAGAAGTTACCTTTTCATATTTCAACACATGCCTCAGATACAGCTCTAGGAGCAGTATTAGGACAAAAAGACTTGATTCCTTATGCCATCCATTATACCAGTAAAAAGTTGACTCCTTCGGAGTTAAACTATACTGTAACTGAAAAAGAGTTTTTAGTTGTTGTTCATGCCATAAACAAATTCAGACACTATATAACAGGCTATGAAACTTTTTTTCACACAAATCACTCTGCAATTAGATATCTAATGAACAAATCAATTACTAATGGCAAATTCATAAGATGGTTATTGCTTTTACAAGAATTCAACATTACCATTCTAGATAGGCCTGGAAAACAAAACACAGTAGCTGATTTCTTATCTAGACTCCAAAACATCAAATACAATACTCCAGTTGAAGATCAATTCCCTGATGAATATCTTTTTGCAATTTCTACTCAAACTCCTTGGTTTGCTGACATTGCTAATTATTTAGTTTCAGGGAAATTTCCTTCAATAATGAATGCAAGAAACAAAAGAAAGATCATTTATGACAGTGAAAAATATTCATGGATTGCTAATGAGTTATACAAAATAGGTCCAGATTTTATCATCAGGAGATGTGTTCGGGAAGATGAGATGCCTGAGATCCTCAAGGCATGTCATGATGAACCTTGTGGCGGACACTTTGCTGATAATGGACAGCTTATAAGATCCTTCATTTAGGATACTATTGGCCATCCCTTTTTAAAGATGCTAAAGAGTATGTCAAAAGGTGTGACAGTTGCCAAAGGGTAGGGAAACCTTCTCCTTCAGGTGAGATGCCATTGCAGCCTGAGGTACATATTGAACCTTTTGAAAAATGGGCTTTATATATTTTGTAGGACCTATCAGTCCTCCATCAAGACAAAAGAAATATATATTATTTTGCACTGATTATGTTACCAAATGGGTAGAGGCCAAGCCATTACTTTCTGTTACTGAAGCATCTGTAGTTAATTTTCTTTTTTAGGATATTTTTACTCGTTTTGGTGTCCCAAGGGAAATTGTTACAGATCAAGGAGCTCAATTTACATCAAAGCTAGTGGAAAAAATGATGGAGAGGTACAAAATTAGACACAGAAAATCTACTCCTTATCATCCACAAGCAAATGGTCAAGTGGAATCTACTAATAAGGTCATTGAAGGGATCCTAACGAAGATTGTTCATTTGCATAGAAGAGATTGGGCAAATAGGCTTCCTGAAGCCTTGTGGGCCTATAGAACTACATGGAGAAGCACAATAGGCCATACTCCTTATGAACTTGTTTATGGAAAGCAAGTTTTGTTTCCCATAGAATTCCAGATTCAAACTTTCAAAATGGCAGTTCAGCTAGGACTTGATCTAACAGAGGCACAAAAGCACAAATTGGAGCAGATTAATGAATTGGATGAAATGAAACAAGATGCAGTTCAGAAAACAAGTATAGTCCAACAGCAAAGGACTAGATGGCATGATAAGTACATCAAAGAAAAGAAGTTCAAAGAAGGTGACTGGGCTCTCTTGTTTGATTCAAAGTTCAAATATTTTCAAGGTAAATTCCAAACACATTGGCTTGGGCCATATGAAATTATAGAATTTTTGACAATGGAGCAATAAAAATCAGGACAATAGATGAAGAGAAGGTCACTTTTCTTGTAAATGGTCATAGATTGAAGCTGTATCACAAGCCACTTTCAAGAGAAGAATTTGTCAAGAGATTTCAGGAAAACAGTGATGTGAAGTTAATGAAGAAGAATTTTTCTTCTTCATAAACTTAGTTGAATTTTCACCTCAGAGTTTTAAGATTGATTTCTTGGTGCAATTGAATAATACAAATCATAAGTTGCAGGTCATTTTCCATACTTCACTCCACTTCATAATTGATATTCATTTCATTCCATTATTCACTTCACTCATACTCTATTACACCATACTTCATTATCCATTTTTAACTCATTTCATACAAACATTCCATTCACGCTTCAAACCTTTCCATTCCATGTTTTAAGACTTCTACAGGTACATTCTGCAACCAGTCAGACATTCTGCAGCCAGAGATCCTGAAGGCACTATCCAGTAATCACTTGATTGAGCAGCAAATTGATCCTGCATATCCAAGACAACAAGAAAAATCAAAGGAGTTATGAGGACTTAAGATCAATGATTTTCAAAGGAGGACAAGGCATATCAAAAACACACAAAAAAAAAAAAAAAAAATCAAAGGAAAGGCAAAGGTAAAAGTTATGAAATTATTATGGTGACAGATCATGAAAATTTTAGCATAGTTAAGTCATGTATGATTCAAAAAAGGTTATTTTAATTAGTCGTGTTGATCATGCCTATCAACCGTATCATAAAAACTTTGGACAAAATCCCTTCCATCTTTCCATATCCGATCATCATTTAAAACTTAACGGTTAAAGTACTGAAGTGATTTAATCAGTCACGTCACTAGGCCAAAGTATTTAATGATGATTTTGAATTTCTCACGAAATATCTCCGCGGTCTTTTCTTCCGTGATAGCTTTCAACTCATATGAATCACCCTCACCGCATTATACTCGTTTCATAACCACTCCATATCATTTCTTTCCGTAGCCAATTCTTAGCCATTCCGGTCTGTAAAACAAAGGAAGCATCTGTGGGGAAAAAACAACTCTTTAACAGCCATTTTCACAGTGGATAGAAGAACAGTAAATTGAAGGTTGGAAAGAGAAGCTATGGGTCTCATAGTGAGGACCGAACCAGTGGGAACCAAGTACTTGGAGGGTTATCCACAAATCAAAGAAATGCTACAGCAGGCTGGGTGGTTGCAATTTTTGGAAAAATTTAATGGTTTTCACAAAGAGGTGACTAAAACATTTGCACGGTCCTTCAATGGAGCGGAGGTCGAAATAGGAGATGTTAAATTCACCATTATAGAGGCTTTCATTGCAGAAGCAACGGAATTACCCAGACAAGGAGAACGCTGGTTCAAAAATAGGGAATTTCGTAATGAGGCATGGAGGCAAATACTCAAAACCCTAGGTATGGATGTTTCCATTTTTAAGAAGGGTATTCCTAGCTCAGCACTAAAAAACAAATGGAGGAATATGTTGCTCATTTTGCAAAAATTTATCACTTGTGAAGGAAAATTTGGTACCCTCTATGTTTATCATACTCGGTTAATGATGCATTTATTAGATGAAGAAATCAATTTGCCCTTTTTCTTACTTCATAGTCTGAAAAGAATGGCCTCTAATGTTCAAAAGAGGGTTCAGTTTCTAGAAACCACTTTGTATCACCATGGTTTAGTCAAAATCCTAATTGAACATCATTTGAGAAAAATGGGAGATAATTGGGATGAGTTTCTAGTGAGGAACCATTTTGAATAACCCAAGGAATCTCCACCTGAAAGCAAACCTACAAGAAGAAGCAGGAGAAGGAAAATTTCTGAAGCTGTTGAAACTAAAATTGGTAAGTCTATACAAGAGGACAGTGAAGAAATGATTTCTGAGAAATTGGTTCAAATTAGGAAGCAGCTTAAGAAGGAGAGGATAATAAGAAAATATGCCAAAGACAGAGGAGAAGGGCCAACTCAACCGAGACGGAGCCACAGGCTTAGAGGTATACTAAAGAAAATGGAGGTTAGACAAACTGGAATCATAAACATTGAGGATGAAGAAACACCTACTGCTAGATCACCTGAGTATGAGTATGAGGAGGAGTTTGATGAAGGAGCTCCTGAAATAGACCCAGCACAACAATAAATATACAATTATGTTGAGACACTAGAGAAGAGAGCTTCAGAAAGTAGAGACAAAACTCCTAGTCTACCAAAATCTGCAATTGATATGCTAAGAAGAGATAAATATGAGTTAGAAGTACTCAATAGGCATATCAAGAATGAGAATTAAATTTTAAGGGAGCAGGTTAAGATGAAAGGTGATATGAATACAACTTTGTCTCTACAAATTAAAAAGTTGCACAAGGCCAGTGAAAGATTGAAGAAGAAAAACAAAAATTTAAGCAGGGCACTTACAAATTTGAGATTCAAGTTAGTCATAAGGAAGCCCAGAAGGCCATTGACTGTCAGGAAAAGCAGAAGAAGAGGCTTAGATGTCCTAGCAGAGGTCTCAGAGTACATGGAATAGTTGCATGAGGACATGCAAAAGCCTTGCAGTGGGGGTATGTTGAGCCCCAAAGATGTCCTTCTTTTCCACCACATTTCACTTCATTTCCTTTTTCCCTCATCAATTACAGGCTTAAATGATCAATAGGATTGATTAGGATTACTTTAAGAATGTATATAATGACTAACTTGCTATGTTTTTATGATTTTGTTGTTGTAGTAATTTTTGACTAGACTTGGCTACAGAACGCAGTCATTCTGTAGCCAGTCGCCTATTCCGCAGCTATCCTCATGTTTACGCAGGTTCCAGGTGTCACCTCAAGGAAAAAAACATATGGTCATATTCCACATCACTCCCCCATCATTTCTTGTTTTCCATGAAGTCTGAGCTCGAGTCTACAGGTGGTTATGCACGTGGAAGAGATCAAAAATAGGAAGCAGATTCCTACTAGGACAAGGACTATACAGATGTCCTTAATCAGAATACGAGGCTTTCACCAGAGTCCTAATTTGATTTTAATTTGAAAAGACACTTATCCCTATGTTATCTCAAAGACAGTTATGTAATTTTGTTATAAGTATGGCTCGGGAGACCGAGAGAGAGTTAGCTAGATTTTGTTTTGTTGCTAGATCTCAGAAGACCGTAATACTCTGTTTTTCGAAGAATTTCTCTTTTAATGAAAGAAGCATCACTTTATTGCAAGAGCTGAGTCAATATTGAGTAGATTTGCATGCTAATCCGGTGGTAGAGGGCCCCTGCTACCTGAGAAGCTTTGTTCATATGATTTAGATAAGTAACTTAGACTTGTTTCATTCCTAGTTTAATCAATTTTCTAAACTTTGTGTTTTTATACTTATTTGCAGTGGATGCCACAGTCAATCTTATCCTTACAAACTATTCCAAAACACCACTAACATTGGATGAGATATAACTGTAGTATTTTAGGATTTAGTTTCATTTCTCTGAACCTTATGATTTTGTGCTCAATTACATCAGTTGTTACAGCTAGTCTTGTTCTTATAAACTCTTCCAAAATATCACTAACTCTGGGTGAGACATAGATGTGGTGTTTTAGAGCTTTGTTGTGTTTTGTTGAATTTTATGCTTTATGCTCATTTACATAACATGTTGCAGCCAGTCCTGTTCTATAAATTATTCCAAAATACCACTAACTCCGAATGAGACAGAGCTGAAAAATTTTAGTGATTAGTTGCATCCTTAGTCTAGTTGTAGTACTCCGGAGGTAGATGTCACTCTAGTTTAATTTTGTCACTATATTTCAAGTTTGATAATGGTACTCTAGTTCAACTCTGTTCACTGTATTTTAAGTTAGATTAGTGGCATTCTAGTTCAGTTCCAGTTCATTGTATTTCAATTTAGGTTAATGGCATTCTAGTTTAGTTGTGGTCACTGTAGTTGTATTAACTGTCAAAATTAGACTTCACGGCCTTCATTGTTTACAAACTACTCTTGTTCTGAATTTCTATTAATGCATCATCATACGGACAGGAATTAGTGATATCAGTTTAAGGCCTTGATTGTTCTGCAATCTTTTGCAATTTCACAAATAAGCTTTTTCCCAAAACTATTCTAGAAAATCTCTAACTTTTGGATGAGGCTTAGTAGTGACAAGTTGAGCTGCAGAATGGATTAATCTTAGCATTACAAGTTAATTCAGAGTAGAAATCTTATTGTGTTACAAACAATCTTTTCCAATTGTGTTCCAATAAACTTCTAGCCATGAATGAAATTCTTTGTAATACTGTAAGATGATTGTTTACTTTGGAGAACCTCATTTGCACTAAACTTGTCCTTTTCTCAAGCTATTCCAATATATTTCTAATGAATGAATTGGATGAGTTCATGTTGGGTATTAAAGATTCAGAGAGACACTTGGTGCTCAAGTACCGCAGCTGTCTGCACATACACATTCAGGAGGAAATGGAGTTCCATGACATTACATCGCTTGGCACGGCATATCGCTATGCCGCCAAGATCGAGCAAAAATTTAAGCAGAAGAAGCGAGACTTTGGATCCACGAATCCGAAGCCAGGGAAAGGCGCCCCCGAACCACAGAACAAGGGGCAAGGCCAAAGCGGGGCAACTCAAAACAACACCACAAATCCAAATAAGGACACAGGGAAGTGGTGTGAATTTCATAACATCCCCACTCACGGCACAAAAGAGTGTTGGGCCAAACAGTCGTTGGTCACCGAACTAAAGGCACCCGAATCATATGCATGTTTTGATCCTGAGTCAGAACCAGACAAAGGCAATGAATAATGGAAGCAAAACATTGATGTGGATCCCAGTGCCATTGTTGCCACCACCAAGATGAGTGAGGATCTTGAGGATCAAGAGGAGGGGGGGCACCTCTTCCATTCATAGATGTGGGTGAAGGGTTCTCCACTGCAATTCCTTGTCAATATAGAAAGCCAAAGGAACCTCATTTCAATAGAAGTCGTGAAGCAACTCGGCCTATAGACCATATCACACCCACAACCGTATATAATCGGGTGGCTTCACCAAGGGAGAGATCTCCGCATCCGCTAGTAGTTTTGCCTTCCGTACAATATCAAACCATTCACGGATGAGGTATTGTGTGATGTTTCTCCTCTTGATGTAGCTGATGTATTGTTGGGCCAACCATACTTGTGGAGGCGACATGTTGTGTATGAGTCTGGACCTCGTGTTGTTATTATTACTTTGGGAAATAACTTGTACAAGATACCAAAGGTAGTACCACCTGTTGGGCCGTGAATACGACCACTTTTTAACACTTATTTCATCCATTTTTACTCTTCTTTATCATGTCATTTATTATAATTTATCATATAAATCCATTTTATAATGATTTATGCTCTTATGGATGAATATTATTTCTTCTCCTTTATTTTTAATAAATTGATGATTGTTATGCATAATTTTATCAATGATGGTTTATTGATATATTTTGTAACATCACTCACCATTTTAGCCTCCAAGATATTTGCCAGATTGTAGGTTTGATCTCCAGATCATCATCAAATATTCCAACTCATAAATTCGCTGGAATAAGAAGTGACAGTTTGGCGGTTGAGATTCTAGGAAAATGAAGAAGAATCTGAAAAATTCGGAACATGGGTTTTGTCTAGAACGGACCAAATTAAATTATTTCAAAGAACGGTTTTCCCAAATTCAGCCTGTATTGAGAGAAACGCAAGGTTCTTTGAGCACGATTTTCTCATATTTGTTGTTGCGGCCCTCCTCCAAATTATCTCAGCTACAAATCCAAATTCGACTTGCTCTTGTTGAAAGATGGATGGAAATATATTATTGTTTTGGTTAGGAACAATTCAATTTTTTTATGAGATATTCTATTTACTATTTAATTTCTCCTCTCTTTGGTTATAAAAGGAGACGTTTGTAATGGTCGTTGTTGCTTTTGTGAATTGTAAACTTAATCAAAAGTTGTGTTATTGAAAAACACGATTCCATTGTAATGTTGCTCCAGTTTAATGATTAATTTAAGTAGTTGTTCCATTCGCATCATCTGAAGTAGCTTGATCAGTCCCTGCTGGTGGTTAAGGGCCCGACCCCTGGTAGCGTGAATTTCTCCTCTGTGTTAAATTTTTTATTCTTGTAGCGTGTGATCGATTTGTTACATGCATGTTACTATGAGTTCATTTCATTAGTCGTTTATCATCTTACTGTCTTTATGTATTACGCATTCTGTTTATGAGTTATTTCATTATCGTGTGATCTGAATCTTATTTCTTACAGCGTGGGTTAATTGAGACAGCATATTGCCTTACTTAGATCATCCTTGGATTCGTGGAAGTGATATTGGTTCTATCTTAATTAATTCATAATTCCATGCTTAATAGTTTACTGTTTTATTATAATGGATTGTGTTACCGTTCCTTCCCAATTTAACAAGAATCTTAATCCTCAAATTACTTATCTTGTTATGCTTCGTTGTTCGGCATTTGATGTTCCATTCCATTTTCTGTTTCGTTTGACTGCTGTTCATTTCAAAGTGCAGATACAAAGCTTCACTATTCAGTTTGTTGTTCAATAGGATTTGCCATTTAATAGAGTTTTGTTGTTCATATTCATTAGTTAGTATTTGTTGTTCGATTCCTTTAATTACATTTTGCTGTCCATTTACATTGTTGTTCATTTTAGATTAATTAGTTTACAGATTGCAAGAGTTTGCTTTTGAAGAGTTTTTCTAGTTTAATTTCAATAGCAGCTTTAGTTCTATTTCTATTTATTTTTAATTTCTTTAAAGCAGGACTGTCAACTGTAGAGAACATTGGTTATTGCTTCCTCATTCCCAGATTGATTGTCTTGTTCAAGTTTGATTTCAATTGCATCAATTTCTAGAGGAATGAGTTATTGCTACTGTATCCTCGATTGATGTTTGTTGAGTGAATAGTTGGATTTCAGAGCATTTGAGTTTATGTTAGATTTCTTTTCCAAGCATCCTTTTACTCTTGCATTTAGAACAATGTACTACTTCTTTCATAGCATTACTCTTGGGTAAATTGTTGCCTCAGACTGAGTACACTCTTGAAATAAAAATTCGTTCCTGGATTGCTAATTAATGTAGGATAAATAGGCATTAAAAAGACACCTTTTATACCTCAACACCACCTCCTGTCATCTCTTTGACTACTGCAAAACAATGCAGTAAGATTGTTTCCCAAACTAGGAAATTTATTTTCCTTACAACTCGTTCACAGAGAAAGAAGAATATTGTGGCCACAACCTTGAAACAAGGCTCCCCTGCACAGCTATAGTCGATGGACAAAGTCGTGGAGAAATACGAGGACATTTTCTCATCACTCACAAAGGTTCCTCTACACGGTCAGGACAAGCACTCCATTGATCTAACCCTTAACGCACCGCCGCCTGATGTTTCTATACCTCATGCGACTATACAGACAGAATCCACACATGTACTATCTGAGGCTAATAAAGAAACCAAATTTACTAAATTCATCCAGCATGTCTGCCTGCAAGTTCATGACATCTTCAAAAAATGTAATACCCAGTTCAATATAATACCCTGAATTTCTAGAGCCATTTTGAGGCCCTAAACGACGTTTTTTGGGAAAACTGGGAGCAACGTGGGTCCATGAACCAATGTTTCTCACATTGAAAGTTGTAGTCCTTGGATAGATCTTTCTAACGAGGTATGGTGTGCGTCAAACGGAGATCGTATGGCAAAGTTACGTCCCCGAGAAGTTGAAACACCAATTTACCCAAACGGGGCCCATAGTTTTGGCGCTTCATCTCCTAGGGTTGGGGTTTTGGATGTTTAGGGTTTTTCATTGTTTCTAAATAATAAATAGGCCCTCTAGCCTCATTGTAACACAATTCATAGGCATGTAGCCACCACATCTCTTCTCAAAGATAAGCTACCATCGCCCTAGCTAGTTTATTTCAATTCTGTGTGTAAACATATGTCAGTTATTTGTTATTAATGAAATGAAGTATTATTTCCGTTACATCTATTTCTGTATTTTATTGCATTCCTCCATAAATCTGGATCAGTGGTATCATAGCAGTTTGCTCTTTCTCTTTTTTTCTTTGCATGTCCCCAACGCAGTCAGGGTATAAGGAGTTAGGGCTCGATCTAGTTGAACCCTTGCAATATCAACCTCGCAAACCCCGATGACCTCCCATGGAGGAAGAAAATAAAGATGAGGGAGCAGGAGATCCTATCAAAACATTGCTCGAGGAGGCCCTCGAGAAACAAAGGAATGAGATGATGGATAACTTTTCTCAGATCCTTCAACGGTTGCCCACCTACAGTGTATCTGCATCCAACAGCCACATTGGAGGCGCCACTCCCTTCAAGGTATAGGTAAACTTTGACATTCATGTATTTGAAGGCTAGATAGATGCAGACGCCATCAATATATGGTTGAATTTTCTAGAAGGGTATTTCTCATTCCATGATTTCTTCGACTGAGAAAAATTATTTTTGCACTTCTCAAAGCCGCCCCCCATGTCAAGGACTGGTGGGAAACGTACTGTGAGAAAAGGGACGAGGGGGAACCCTCTCTGTTCTCAGCCGTACCCACTTGGAATTCATTCTGAGATGGCATCAAGGAACAATATTACCCTGTGGGGAGCTATGAGGACAAGTACATCTAATGGACCACGTTGCGGCAGAAAAGGGATCAAGATGTGCACGAACTGACGAATTTGTTCCATACCCTGTGCACAAAGTTGGGTATTAAAGATTCAGAGAGACACTTGGTGCTCAAGTATCACAGATGTCTGCACAGACACATTCACAAGGAAATGGAGTTCCTAGAAATTGCATCGCTTGGCATGGCATATCTTTATGCCGCTAAGATTGAGAAAAAATTTAAGCTGAAGAAGCGAGACTTTGGATCCGTGAATCCGAAGCCATGGAAAGGCCCCCTCGAACCGCAGAACAAGGTGCAAGGCCAAAGAGGGGCGACTCAGAACAACACCACAAATCCAAAGAAGGACACGTGGAAGTGGCGTGAATTTCATAACAACCCCACTCACAACACAAATGAGTGTCGGGCCAAACAGTCGTTGGTGGCCGAACTAAAGGCACCTGAATCAGATGCATGTTTTAATCATGAGTCAAAACCAGACAAAGGAAATGACAAAGGGATGCAGATCATTGAGGTGGATCTCAATGCCATTGTTTCCACCACCAAGATGAGGGAGGATCCCGAGGATCCAAAGGAGGGGGAGTGCCTCTTCCATTCACAGATGTGGGTGAAGGGTTCTCCACTGCAATTCCTTATCGATCGCAGAAGCCAAAAGAACCTCTTTTCAGAAGAGGTCATGAAGCGTCTCAACCTACCGCCCATATCACACCCGCAACCGTATTCAATCGGGTGGCTTCACCCAGGGAGAGATCTCTGCATTCGCCAACAGTGTCGCCTTCCGTACAATATCAAGCCATTCACAGATGAGGTATTATGTGATGTTTCTCCTCCTGATGTAGTTGATGTATTATTGGGCCAACCATAATTTTGGAGGCAACATGCTATGTATGAGTTTAGGCCTCGTGTTGTTATTATTACTTTGGGAAATAACTTGTACAGGATACCAGAGGTAGTACTGCCTCCCATCATCTCTTTGACTACTGCAAAACAACACAGTAAGATTGTTTCCCAAACCATGAAAATTATTTTCCTTACAACTCGCTCACAGGGAAAGAATAATATTGTGGCCACAACCTCGAAACAGGGCTCTCTTGCACCGCTGCAGCTAATGGACAAATTCATGGAGGAATACGAGGACATTTTCTCCTCACTCACAGGGGTTCCTCTACACAGTCAGGACAAGAACTCCATTAATCTGACCCCCAACACACCGCCACCTGATATTTCCATACCTCATGCGACTACACAGAAATAATCCACACATGTACTGTCTGAGGCTGATAAAGAAACCAAATATACTAAATGCATCCAGCATGTCTGTTCGCAGGTTCATGACATCTTCGACAAATCTAATACCCAGTTCAACAGAATTTTCCTCCTCTCATGGAGGATCTCAAGGCAATGGGGACCATTTATTCCTAAGGAGGGAGGAATGATCCAGGTGGATATCGGTGGCCACAAACCTATTCAATTTGGACACGCACCATCAATTTTTGTAGCTTTGCACTTTCAGCACAACTTACTATTTTTAGTAGGATGTCGGCTCCTGAATTTTTGGAACCGTTTGGAGGCCCTAATGAGCCACGTGGATGCTGGTGGCCACCCACCTATTCCATTTGAACCTCTGCCATTAGTTCTTTAATTTTTTCAATTTCTGCACAACTTACTATTTTTAGCAGTTTTTCGAGTCTGAACTTCCGGAGCCGTTTTGAGGCCCTAAATGATGTTTTTTGGGAAAAATAAGAGCAAGATGGGTCAATGGATTGATGTTTCTCACATCAAAAGTTGTATTCCTCATATAGATCTTTCTAACAAGGTATGGTGCGTGTCAAACGAAGATCGTATGCCAAAGTTACGTCCTCAGGAAGTTGAAACACGAATTTACCCAAATGGGGCCCATAGTTTTGGCCCTTCATCTCCTAGTGTTAGGGTTTTGGATGTTTAGGGTTTCCATTGTTTCTAAATAATAAATAGGCCCTCGAGCCTCATTATAACATAGTTCAGATTCATGTAGCCACCACATATCTTCTCATAGATAAGCTACCATTGCCCTAGCTAGTTTATTTCCAATCTATCTGTAAACATATTTCAGTTATTTGTTATTAATGAAATGAAGTATTATTTCCGCTGCATCTCTATGTTTATGTCTATTTCTGTATTTTATTGTGTTCCTGCATAAATATTATTCACACAACCTACAAGGTTGACACTGCAACAATTGGAGAAAAAAAATGTGAAAGTTCCAAGATCTAGATCTAGAATCCCTACTGCAAGAACGTGAACTACTTCTCCTACTTGCAAATCTGATTTAACAAGTTATTAAAAGATTGCTTCTTAAAATATCGAATTAGTTACAGAAGCGTCCTTCACCCATTAAAATAAAATTGTGAAAATAGAAATTGAGCAAGAAATAATAATGCAAACACAGGACACCGTTATTTTTGGAAAAACATCCCCGGAAAAACCGAGGCAGTAGATTTGAGGGTTTATATATTGTGCATTAATTTCCGTACTACTATCTGGGATGCCTTTCTCGCTATCCCTACAGAGAATATGATTAACAAAGAGTTATTGAGAGAAATCTTACATTGATACTAGAATTCCAATTGACCAACGAACCCCAGATGGCAAGCCCTCCACTGCGTTGCACAGTCTCTACGTCAGTTTGCGTGGCTTCTGCGTTGCTGGCCTTATGATGGTTGGATCTGAACCTCTAGCCCCTTTCAGTCTCACACCCTAGCTTTATATCATTGGATCTGATTGGTCCTCAACTGAATTTCGTATTTCCTCAAGGTTGCAGCGCTGCCTTTGCGTGGGACTACGCTGCCTCTATGTAGTTCTTGCATTGCCTCTGTTGATCTGCTCTTTGTCTTATCCGCGATGTATTCCTAGCTTAGGAAAATCTCAAACCGAAATTAATCTGCCCCTCAACTGCAATCAATAATCACTTAGATCTGATTTTCGTCCAAGCACTGCTCCGTTAGAAATATTTGATCTCTAGATCCGCTCGGTGTAATTTACAAATGACCCTCAAGTCTTCCTTTATAACCTTATCGTTGACAAATCAATGGTCGAGATTAGATCTTCAATCAATGGCTAAGATTATATTAGACTTGATCTACTTTATCTAGAAGATTCACCCACAATTTTCTTTAATACTGATTAATTATTGTAATTTCCTACGTTAGTCTTAGGGTCCTCATTAAAAATAATTAATTTTTCTTGTAAAACTATTTATGGGTGAAATTTCCCAAAACGTTTTCTGGGTTATTTGTAATGCATGTGTCTAAGCCTCTCCACAGAGTTTGAGACTTAGATCACATCCGATGCTACCAAAAATCAACACTACCTCTTAGCGAGGAATGTGATCTAACAGATATGCCTTGCTACACACTAATCTGACTCTGAAGCATCTCCCTCTGCGCTGATGATGTCTGACATGTTGCCCATCAATCACTGCATTGTTGTTTCACTATAATTTTGTTGACCTTGCCACAATCAACACTGCATTTGTACTGCAACTCTTTCTCAAAAGTTGCATCTGTTGCTAGCACTACCACTGCTAACACTACACTACAACTCAGCTTCTGAGAGAAGCAACTGAAAAACATCCATGAATCTGAACAAGTGTTTAGGATGCAACTCGATGTTGAAACACTGACTGTTGCTAGTCTCTACACTGTCCCTCTCATGCACTGTGTTGTTGTTGCTCTTCACTTTGTCCCTCTGCGTTGCTGCAACTCTGCTCTACGCTGCTAACCACTGCATTTGTCATCTCTGCACTCCTTTGCACCGATAAAAACTTCTCCATCTTGCTACTGCTGATTATGGGCACCCATAGCAAGGTTTTGATCCGATAGGAGGACTCCTCTAGGATCCTGCCCAATTACATTTTTATTTAACTACAAATCAATGTCGCCCCATCTCCCTCATTTTGATGCATGGGCACTCATGGCATATTCATCCTCATTGATATTCGCAGTTGCAGCCTTCAGATCATGTTTCTCGTGCTTGTCCTTTTGCTTCAAAGGACACTGGGAAGTGTAGTGACCAAGTTCACCACACTTGAAGCACTTGATCTTTGAGACGTCTTTCTTACGTCTCTGTTGCTCCTATTGCCCTTTGGATGCAAGGGCTGCATCTTCCTTCTCATGCTTCAGCTTCGATCCAATGCCATCAATTTTTCACTTGACCAAGTCTCTCCTTAGCTCTTCTTGCTAAAGAGAAACCCACATCTCTACCCAGCCTCGCAAGGTTGCTTTGCCCATAATGCTCTAGAAAAATACTTGTGAATCATCAGTGACTGCATTCAATGCCAATCTCACCATAGCTGTAAGAGAAGGGGTAGACCCAACTGCGGCAAGTTGGTCATGAATCTCCAGAAGTCTCGACATGAATGGATCAATGTGCTCCCCTTTCCGCATCTACGCTATCCTCTATTGTTTCTCAAGGTACATCTTCTGTTGCTCGGAAGATCCCTCATATAGTGTGGCCAAGGTCTCCCACATATGCCTAGCAATATCTTTGCTAGTTATATGGGACATAATGTGATCCTTGACTCCATCAAGGATTATCCTTTTTGCCTTTGCCATATCAGCCTTGTACTGCTTCAACGGATCTGGATCTATAGGGACAACTACCATGTTCGGTACGAAAATCTGGAGATCATATTCATCTAGAAGACGAGTAATCCTTGCCTTCTAGATCACGTAGTTGGAGGGTGCATCCAACCGGTCCTGATCTCTAGGCCCATGAGCTTCCATGGCCATAAAAAATGTTGAATTTGATCCTCTTCTTCCCCCTCTATGCACCACTAGATAGGCTTACACACTCCTTGTGGAGCTCATAGATTTGTTTCTCGGATCTTGGAAAAACTAAAATTCCCCAGCAAGGAACTTCGTGAGAGAGAGAATTCCCTCAATGTGTTGCTTCTTCTTCTTTTGACACTTTTCACCCAAAAAAATAAATATCTGCATGCAGAAATTGTGTCCCACCAGCGTTGCGCTGAGGCTCTACACTACTCCTTTTGCCTTGGTAAACTTCTGATCTAGAAGTCTTACCTCTCTGTAGACTCACTCAGAGAGATACCTTCCCAGAATTTTCAACCCTCCTGGCCTGGACTACCTAATCCCTCTAGGGATTTGAAGGGATGCTTTCTACAGCTCTTCAGCCTCTAACTCAGTGCTATATCTTCTCTTCCTTTTTCACAGTACAAGCTCTGATACCATGTGAAAATTCCAAGATCTAGATTTGGAATCCCTACTGCAACAAGCTGAACTACTTCTCCTACTTGCAAATCTGATTTAAATAAGTTATTAAAACATTACTTCTTAAAATATCGAAGTAGTTACAGAAGCAGCCTTCACCCATTAAAATAAATTTGTGAAAATAGAAATTAAGCAAGAAATAATAATGCAAACACAGGATACCGTTACTTTTGGAAAAACTTCCCCAGAAAAACTGAGGCAGTGGATTTGAGGGTTTATATATTATGCAGTAATTTCATTAATAGTATCTGGGATGCCTTTCTCGCTATCCCTACAGAGAATATGACTAACAAAGAGTTAGTGAGAGAAATCTCGCATTGATTTTGGAAGCCCTATTGACCAATGAACCTCGGATGGCAAGCCCTCCACTCTGCTGCGCATTGTTTGTGTCACTCTGCGTGGGGACTGCGTGGCTTCTGCATTGCTGGTCTTCTGATGGTTGGATCTAAACCTCTGGCCCCTTTCGGTCTCACACCCTAGCTTTCTAGAACTGGATATAAATGATCCTCAACTGAATTTCGGATTTCCTCAAGGTTGCAGCGTTGCCTTTTCGTCGGACTGCGCTACCTCTGTGTAGTTGTTGCGTTGCCTCTGCTGATCTACTCTTTGTCTTCTCCGCGATGTATTCCCAGCTTAGGAAAATCTCAAACCGAAATTACTCTACCCCTCAACCACAAACAATAATCAATTAGATCTTATTTTCGTCCGAGCACTGCTCCGTTAGAAATGTTCGATCTCTAGATCTGCTCAGTGTAATTTACAAATGACCCTCAAATCTTCCTTTATAACCTTCTCATTGACAAATCAACCGCCTAGATTAGATCTCCAATCAACAGCTAAGATTATATTAGACTTGATCTACTTTATCTAGAAGATTCACCCACAATTTACTTTAATACTGATTAATTATTTTAATTTCCTAAGTTAGACTTAGGGTCCTCATTAAAAATAATTATTTTTTCTTGTAAAATTGTTTTTGGGTGGAATTTCCCAAAACGATTTCTGGGTTATTTGTAATGCATGTGTCTAAGCCTCTCCACATAGTTTGAGACTTAGATCACATCCGATGCTACCAAAAATCAACACTCCCTCTTGGCGAGGAATGTGCTCTAATAGATATGCCCTGCTGCACACTACTCTGACTATGAAGCATCTCCCTCTGCATTTATGATGTCTGACATGCTACCATCAATCACTCCCATTTTACATAGAATATCTGGATGTTGGTAAACGCATTGTTGTTTTACTATACTTTTGTTGACCCTGCCATGATCAACACTGCATTTGTACTGCAACTCCCTCTCAAACATTGCATTTGTTGCTAGCACTACCACTGCTAACACTACACTGCAACCTAGCTTCTGAGAGAAGCAACTGAAAAACATCCATGAATCTGATCAAGTGTTCAGGATGCAACTCGATGTTGAAACACTGACTGCTGCTAGTCTCTGCACTGTCCCTCTCAGGTACTGCGTTGCTGGTGCTCTCCACAATGTCCCTCTACGCTGCTGCAACTCTTCTCTACGCTGCTAAACATTACATTTGTCATCTTTGCACTCCTTTGCACCGACTGAAAACTTATCCATCCTGCTACTGTTGATTATAGGCACCCATAGCAAGGTTGTGATCCAAGAGGTGTACTCCTCCAGGATCCTGCCCAATTACATTTTTGTTGAACTACAACTCAATGTCGCCCCATCTCCCTCCTAGAGATGCTCATGGCATACTCATCCTCATTTATAATCGCGATTGCAGCCTTTAGATCATGTTTCTCGTCCTTGTCCTTTTGCTTCAAAGGACACTGGGAAGTGTTGTGACCAAGTTCACCACACTTGAAACACTTGATCTTCAAGACGTCTTTCTTATGTATCTGCTGCTCCTACTACCCTTTAGATGCAAGGACTACATCTTCACTCCTCCTGCTTCAGCTTTGATCCACTGCCATCAAGTTTGCACTTGGCCAAGTCTCTCCTAAGTTGTTCTTGCTGAAGAGCAACCCATATCTCTACCTAGCCTGGCAAGGTTGTTTTGCCCAAAATTCTCTGGAAAAATACTTGCCAATCATCAGTGACTATATTCAATGCCAATCTCACCATCGTTGTAGGAGAATGGGTAGACCCAACTACGAAAAGTTGGTCATGAATCTCCAGAAGTCTCGACAGGAATGGATCAATGCACTCTCCTTTCCGCATCTGCGCCATCCTTAGTGTTTTCTCAAGGTATATCTTCCGCTGTTCGAAAGATCCCTCATATAGTGTGGCCAAGGTCTCCCACATCTGCATGGCAGTATCTTTGCTAGTTATATGGGACACAATGTGATCCTTGACTCCATCAAGGATTATAATTTTCGCCTTCGCCATATCAGCCTTGCACTGGTAGTTGGATCTATATGGACAACTACCATGTTCGTTACGAAGAGCTTGAGATCGTATTCATCTAGAAGACGAGTAATCCTTTCCTTCCAGATCACATAGTTGGAGGGTCCCTCCAATTGATCCTGATCTCTAAGCCCATGAGTTGCCATGGCCATCAAAAATGTTGAATTTTCTCCTCTTCTTCCCCCTATACGCACCACTATATAGGCTTACACACTTCTTGTGGAGCTCGTAGATTTGTTGCTCGGATCTTGGAAAAACTAAAATTCCCCATCAAGGAACTTCATGAGAGAGAGAAAAAATTCCCTCATTGTGTTGCTTATTCTTCTTTTGACACTTTCCACCCAGAAAAATAGATATCTGCCTGCAAAATTGTGTCACACCAGCTCTGCATTGAGGCTCTGCACCTGCTCCTTCTGCCTTGGTAAACTTCTGATCTAGAAGTCTTACCTCTCTGTAGACTCACTCAGAGAGAGAGCTTCCCATAATTTTCAACCCTCTTGGCCTGGACTACGTAATCCCTCTGGGGATTTGAATGGTTGCTTTCTATAGCTATTCGGCCTTTGACTCAGTGCTATATCTGCTCTTCCTTTTTCACAATATACGCTTTGATACCATGTGAAAATTTCAAGACCTAGATTGGAATCCCTACGACAAAAATATGAACTACTTCTCGTACTTGCAAATCTGATTTAAACAAGTTATTAAAAGGTTACTTCTTAAAATATCGAAGCAGTTATTGAAGCTACATTCTCCCATTAAAATACATTTATGAAAACATAAATTGAGCAAAAAATAATAATGCGAACATAGGACACCATTATTTTTGGACAAACGTCCCCAGAAAAACCCAATGCGGGAAAACTGGTGCAACCGATCTGAGGGTTTATATATTATGTAGTAATTTCCCGAATACAATCTAGGATGCCTTTTTGGCTATCCCTGCAAAGAATATGACTGACAAAGAGTTAGTGAGATAAATCTCACACTGATACGGGAAGCCCGACTGACCAATAAACCTCGGATGGCAAGCCCTCCACTACGTTGTCTTTGCGTCACTCTGCATGGGGACTTCGTGGCTTCTGCAATGTTGGTCTCCTGATGCCTAGATCTGAACCTCTGGCCCCTTCCAGTCTCACACCTCGACTTTCTAGCACTGGATCCTTCTGATCCTCAACTGAATTTTGGTTTTCCTCAAGGCTGCAACATCGCCTCTGCATGGGACTGCAATACCTCTATGTAGCTGTTGCGCTGCCTCTGTTGATCTTCTCTCTATCTTCTCCCTGATGTATTCCCGTCTCCAGAAAATCTCCAACTGAAATTACTCTACCCCTCAACTGCAATCAAGAATCACTTAGATCCAATTTTCATTCGAGCATTGCTCAGTCAGAAAAATTCGATCTCTAGATCCTCTCAATGTAATTTACAAATGACCCTCAAGTATTCCTTTATAGCCTTCTCATTGATAAATTAACAACCGATATTAGATCTCCAATCAACAGTTAATATCATATTATACTTTATATGCTTTATCTAGAAGATTCACCCACGGTTTACATTAATACTCACTAATTATTTTAATTTTCTAAGCTAGACTTAGGGTCCTCATTAAAAATAATTAATTTTTCTTATAAAATTGTTTCTCGGTGGAATATCCCAAAACTATTTCTGGGTTATTTGTAATGCATGTGTCTAAGCCTCTCCGCAAATTTTGATACTTAGAGCACATCTGATGCTACCAAAAATGAACAAAAAGAGAAAAAGGGCTTTGTTACAATTATGATAGAAAATACACTAAAGATCATAAGTGTGCTAAGAATAAATTATTCTACATAGATTGTGAATAGGAGGAAGAAAAGGAACAAGAAACATAAAAAGAGGAAGATATACACCAGGAACCAACCCTTGAGAAAGAATAAATGAATCTGACCATCTCTTTCAATGCATTGGTAGGAATTACCACTCCTCAAACTCTCAAGATAGAAGGATATATCAAGAAGAAAAGGGTAATAGTACTGATTGATTTAGGTAATACTCATAATTTTATTCATTGCAATATAGCCAAGGAATTGAATTGCTTCCTATATCTAGCACCAGAATGTCAAGTGATGGTTGCAAACGGAGGAACTATAAATTGCTTTGGAAAGTGCCATAATATCAAGCTAAGCATGGGGGAATATGTATTGAATAGTCCAATGCTTTCCATTCCAATGGGTGGTGTTGATGTTGTACTAGGAGTCCAGTGGTTACAATCTTTGGGGATGATAGCTTTTAATTTTTAAGAACTTTTCTTGAAAAAATTTTGGGAATGAAAGGAAGTTGAAATAAGGGGTATCGTAGGGAAACCAGGAAATATAATTAGCTCTAATTGCATGACAAAACTTCTGAAGAAAGAACAATGGGGCATAATTTCACAATTATGCTCACTAGAGGTTCAAACATCAAAATCATTTGTTTCTCTAGATCTCCAAAAAGTCTTGGACAATCATTCCAAGGTATTTGAGACTGCCAAAGCCCTCCCACCTATTCGTGATCATGATCATGATATTAATTTGATTCCAGGAATTGTTCCTCCAAACATCAGACCTTACAGATATTTGTATGCCTAAAAGAGTGAAATTAAACATATGGTTTCAGAAATTCTAGAGGTCGGTATAATTCAACCTAGTCAAAGTTATTTCTTTGCTTCAGTAGTATTGGTGCACAATAAGGATGGATCATGGTGTATGTGTCTGGATTATTGGGAGCTCAACAAGCCCACTATTAAAGATAAATTTCCCATTCCTATCATTGATGAATTGTTAGATGAATTACATGGAGCAATTTACCTCACCAAGTTGGATATTCTTTCAATTACGAATTTTTGGTCATGCCTTTTGGCCTTACTAATGCACCTTCGATATTTCAAGGTTTGATGAATTCCATTTTCAAACCCTTAATTAGAAAATTTGTATTAGTATTTTTTGATGATATACTAATCTACAACGAGTCTTGGAAGAATCATGTTGAACATGTTGACAGGGTGCTCAAACTATTGCAGTAGAAACAATTATATGTAAAAGCCTCCAAATGTTTCTTTGGAGTACAAGAGGTGGAATATTTGGGTCATATTGTATCTCATGAGGGTGTTAAGGTAGATCGTAACAAAATTAAATCCATTAAGGAATGGAAAATACCCACAAACATAAAGCATCTTTGAGGATTTATCGAGTTAACAAGGTATTATCGCAAATTTGTTAATAATTATGGGAGAATAACAACACCTCTAACAACTTTATTGAAGAAAGATGAATTTTCTTGGACTCCAAAAGCAACTAAGGCCTTTGAACATATTAAAGAGACAATGTGCCAAACATCGGTCTTAGCTATGCTTGACTTCAAAAAAACATTTTTTTGGAATGTGATGCCTCACGAAATGGAATTGGGTTGTTTTAATGCAAGAAGGAAGACCCATTTCTTTTGAAAGTCATCTAATCAAATGAAAGTATTTACATAAACCTATTTATGAGAAGGAAATGTTGGAAATACTACATGCACTAAAGCGACTGAGACCTTACCTAGTGGTAAAAACAGATCATGATAGACTTAAATACTTTTTAGAACAAATATTATCTTCAAAAGAGTAGCAAAAATGGGTCACAAAGATGTTGGGTTATCACTTTGAAATCATCTAGAAAAAAGGGAAGAAAAATGTCGTTGCACACACTCTCAAGAAATGACAAGGATGTGGAAGCATTGCTTTGTGCCATTTCTATTATACAACCTGATTGGATAACCGAAGCAAGGGATGAAAGACAAAGATGTGTGAACACTCATTCAAAAGTTGCAGCAAGATCTGAGTACATCAGATACATTTAGTTAGAAAAATGATTCATTATGGTACAAAGATCGCTTATATCTTTGTAAGAATTCCCAACTCAAGCAAAATATTCTTTTGGAATTGCACACCTCCCCTTTAGGAGGGCACTCAGGATTTTTAAAAACTTACCATAGGGTCAAGAAGGAATTTTTTGGGATGGCCTTAAATCTGATATTCAGGAGTTTGTGGCCGAATGTTTGGTTTTCCAACAAAATAAAGTTGAGACAATTAAGACCCCGAGTCTATTACAACCTTTATCCATTCCAAGTCAGCGTTAGGAGGAGGTCTCAATGGATTTTATCATAACCCAAGTCTGAAGGAAATAATTTCATCATGGTAGTAGTTGATAGACTTACCAAGTATGCACACTTTTGTGCATTACCTCATCCTTTTAAATCCAGTATAGTTGTTGCTAAATTTATGGAAACAATTCAAAAGCTACATGGAAACCCAAAGATTATTGTAAGTGACAGAGATCCCATTTTCACTGCAAATTTTTGGACGGAATTATTTTCTTGTCCTGGTACTCAATTATCTCATATCTCATCTTATCATCCTAAATCTGATGGGCAAACTGAGATAGTGAACAAAATTTTGGAAGGATATCTTCGTTGCTTTGTATATGATAAACAAACACAATGGGTCAAGCGGTTACCTCTAGCTGAATGGTGGTATATCACTTCCTTCCATACTACAACAAAAATGTCCCCATTTATGACACTTTATGGATATCATCCACCATCCATCACATCATCTTCAAGAGAAAATTCTAAGGTGTAAGCAGTGGAAGATCACATCGAGCATCATTAACAATTTCTCCAACTCTTAAAGGATAACCTCACTCTAGCATAGAATTTAATGAAACAACAGGAAGATCAGCATCGTAGTGAAAGAAGTTTTGGTGTACACGATTGGGTATTTTTACGGCTAAAACCATACAAACAAATGTCCCTCAAGCAATCTAAGAAGGATAATAAATTATCGCCCAAGTACTATGGTCCTTACAAGGTGTTGCAAAATATTGGTACTATGACATACAAATTGGAGCTACTTGCATATTCCCGAGTACACCCAGGTTTCCATGTTTCATGCTTAAATAAGGTTATTGGTGACAAGCTCCCAGTTTAAACAATGTTTCCAGAACTTAATGAAGGAGGAAAAATCATATTTGAGCCTGAAGCAGTCACAGAAACAAGAACACGATAGCTACGGAATCTATTAATTCCAGAGTATTTCATTAAGTGGAAGAAATTACCCGTTGAAGACTCCACATGGGAGGATGAGAATTTTATACAGAAACATTCAAAACTACTCAAGTGTTGAGGACAACACTTTTTTGAAGGAGAGGGGCATGTTAGGTCCCTATAATACTAGTGTATTCCCCTTATTGTTATTGTTAGTGTAGCTCCCTATTGTTATTGTCGTGCCCCATAGAAGCCCACTATTTTTATTGTTGTGCCCCATAGAAGCGCACTATTGTTATTGTTGTTCCCTTACATTATTATTGTTATGTAGGCTCTGATTATATTGTGATCCCTTAGACTCCTATATATATACCAAGTTGGTCTTATCATTTGTATCATCTAAGAATTTGTTCATTTATGTAATGTAAAGGAGGTTTCACCATCAAAGAGGATAATTTTTAAGTCGTTGATCTAGATTTTCTTCTATTTTGTGAGTTGGTTGCATATATGTGTGTGTGTGTGTGTGAGTAATTTTATTAGTAATTCAGCACCTAGTTTCAAAAATTACATGGGGAGTACACCTTTCAATTCCACAGGGACCAACATATTGTCTTTGACCTAGACTCTATCTATAAACCTATTAACATATATCACAATACTGATAAAAGGATGACAGGATGCAACGACCTCTGGCAACAGTAGCCAGACATTACAAAACTAGACTATACTATTCTTTACAAAATACATACACAAAAAATAAGACTCTAAAACATGGAGGTCAATATGAGTCTGGAGTTGGCTTGTTGAGGTCGATATCAGGCTCGATAGAGACATCCATAGCCTGGTCCAAAATATTAGTCTTGTTGAGCTTAAGGTCTAAGATAATTCCTCGGATATTATCAACTTTGTCTTCCATTCTAGCCAGTCACTGCTTGAGAGCTAAAGTGCGTTCTTCTTGCTCTACATGTGAATGATGGATCTTCTAGAATTTCACCCATAGCTCATATAATTCATGCTAGTGCTTCAATTTTAGAAATGTAATTAGGACATCCATTAATAAATGATAATTTTAGTACTAGAATGGACAAGGGCATGCCCTTCTAATGTAGAGGGTAAAAGCTCGACAGAGAAAGTTAACCATCCAACAACCAACCCAGACACTTACCCTGAGCAATATTATGGAGTACCCTTGAACCAAATACTCCTACAAACAAACCCTGACCTTAATTTCATGTAGAAGCCTCTTGTTTGTGATGTCGGGGTCAGCAGAATAGCCCTGCGAGCTCGAAATAAATTTTCGCTAGATGACCCAAGAACATAAATGTCGAGCCTTGGAATCCCCTGTCGCTAGATAAAGATCCAGATCTCTACCTAAGGCTCTTCACAAAGGAGACTATAGGAATCATGTCTAGATGTCATAGATGAATGCACACACCAAACTTTATCTCAATTCCTCAACCGCGAACAGAAGCATAAAATTTCCAAAATGCTTGATGATCTCTAGACCAAGGTGAGGGCCATTTTATCATCGATCTGCCTGAATTTCCACGCGATTGATTTCATGTCATCATTAATTTCGCTCAAGCACTCTTCCTCTAAAATCATTAGAAATCAGCTTTGTTGGAGATTCCAATGATTTGGAATTGGATTATCAATAGGGAAAGCATGTGAATAAGAGGGAACCACCCCTGCATGGTGGCAAGAACCACAAAAAACCACATTAAGGAAAAATATTTTAAATGTCACATTGATGACGATAAGACGGGAAGGATAGAAGAGGAGCCATGAAATACAGATGAGAGCAACCATGGGAAGGGAAGAATGAGAAGGAGGGGAAAGGGGAATAGGGGAGAAAGGGGAGGGGGAAATAAAGTATGAATGGGGATTTAAAGGAGAGGGAGGGAGAGGACGCTTTCTAGAGAGGAGCTAGAGGGGATTGGAGAAAAACCTTTACTTCCAAAAAAATCGAAGAGTCAAACTTAGCACAATAAATGGAAATCGTTGGTCCTTAGGGAATAAGGTTGAGTTTAAGGGCACAATTTATGTTGAGGATGGCTTCTTCTAAAGAAAATTATTTATTTGCTTCCAAATCCACTTCTATGTTGTTGCCTCTGAGAATGTGGAAGAATTCCTTAGAGAAAAAGGAGTTAACCAAACTTTTAATTCAGGTTAATATCTAGGAGAGGGAGTTCTCCTTTGGATTTCCCGGTTTAGTGAGATACAAGTTAGTTATCAATGAGTCCCCCGTGATGATGATTTCATTAATACCTTTGTCTTTGTCATTTTAAAGGCCTTGATAGAGGTCATATAGTGTTACACGTGGATTGGATTGAACATCCCATGTGTTCACTAACCATGTCATCAGCTCTACCTATGCTTTCATACCTTGAATCACCCAAAACTTATATAAACCACAATTTTTTAACACTCACATTGTTTGGGGATCATTTATGGATTCATTTTCTATAGCCTCATGCTCACATTCTCTCCACTCTAGCATGGTGAAATAGCCTGCAAATAAACATATTTGAAAGTTAGAAACCATTGGAGTGAAAAAATTTAATCATTTCTAAGAGAATTTGTAAATTTTAAAACACTCATGGTGCCCCCGAAGTTTTTGTGCGGAGACAGTGCGGACGTCCACACGGGCTCCACACAAAAACCGCGGTAGCCCGATAAATTTCCTTTTGAAAAATTATCAAGGTCCGCAAGTAGCGCGCGTATAACTTGCGGACCCCCGAGAGCGCATTTTTGAACATAAATTCCTCTCAAAAAATGAAATTAAAACCAAAAAAGAGAATTGAAACAGATAGAAATGAAGAGAAATATGATGTGGATTACCTTGTCCTGACGAATCACAGAATGAACGGTCGGTTCTCCCGATATTGGCTCCGGAACTTTTTTCTCAAAAACTCTCAATTCACTGTTCTAAAGATAAAAGGTGAAAATGATTTTGTTAAACTCCTTTTTATAGTTTTTGAATGAATAAAATATTTTATTTTATTTATTTTTCACTTAAAAGGGCTATTTTTCAATATTTTTACTTCTTTAGAACATGTATTTTTAATTTTTTGAGTTTTTGTGCAGATTAATGGTTTTTTGGTGAAAGAATTATTTTGATGTTGAGTACAGTTTTATCACTTTTTCGAGCTCTTGAAAATTACGAAAAAGAGAAACCATGGAGTTCTCTTTTAAGCCCTTTTCAGACTCTCTAAACATGAAAATATCGTCGAGTACTTGAATATTCAAACTCGTTAAAGGAAATGAACAATCGTCCCTTCAGTATAAGTTTACCCCTTTTCCGGACTGAAATGGACTATTTACGAAAAAGATATACGTTGACTAATCATGGTCAATAGAGTTCTCTCCTACATTATTTTATCATTTTTTAGGCTTGAGAGACTAAATTTACCAAAAAGTACAACCACAGAGTTTACTTATGTTTTTATTCTTACTCCCTAAAATTGAAAAATGTTGAGTTTCTCTTATATTGGACTCGTTAAAATTTAACAGTAAAGGACATGTCGATTGCAAAAAGGAACGAACCACTCCTTCTTAGGGTTTGATTTTTATACTAATATGGACTCATCCAAAGGATGAGATTACACAACAAGCAAACGTTATCCTCCTCAAGCTTGTCAAAAATAAAGAGGTACTTTCCAGTAATGGTGGGGGGGAAAAGAGAAAAGGAATACAGTTGTCACCTTTGTTTTAAAAGCAGTATACCACTCTTGAACATGACACTTTTTTTACACTTGTACCTAGGTTGGAAAAATCATTTGTCTAACAGTTAATCAAACCATATTAAGAGTCTACAGCCGGTGTTTGGGTATTAGCTTTAGGACAATTGTTACTAAGCCATCTGTAGTGTCGTTATGTGTTTGAGAGATAGTTCAAATAAACCATTCATTGCAAACATTTGTCTCCATTCGCATTGACCATCCCTGATTCAGTCCTTGCAAATATTTCTTCAAAACTTGATCTAATGGTTTCGTGTCGTGGGCTTTCCTACGACGGATCACTTTCTATCGATGACAGATCATCATATATAAAGTTGATCTAGAATCCTATCAGCACCTTGGGATCTGCATGCCCTAATGGCAGGTTTCTCACCTTTGACGACAGGTTGCATCATTGACCTTCGATCAAATGATTCCGTGAAGTGTTCGACTACAAATCATTCATTCACATTTTGTGGATTGTACTGTGTACTTTGAGAACCATTGTCATTATTGGTGGTTTCTCTCACACTTGTTAACAGTTCACATCATTGACTGGTAATCAAGTGGTTTCTACCATGTTCGACTTTGACACAATCAACCGCATGGATAGAATCGTACTAGTTTGGGAAGCGGAAATCAAGACCCTGGATATAGTTTCCACCATCTAGGCTGCAAGGAGTTTTATTATTCATGATACAATAGACTACTTATGACAGATGGTTGCGCCCATGTTGTGTCTACTATTGATGCCATATTAAAATGATATATGTACCAAAAAATTTGGTTAGTTTTTATCTGAGTATGGGAATGCCTGCCTCAGCGATGATATATATATATATATATATGCTTGCATGGAATGTTTTTAGGTTTTCGACTGGTGTGTCCGCAATCCAATCCTAATAATGATAAAGCACTTCACTCTTTAGAACTACCTCAGACTTTGCACTTTAGGGGGCAATTTGTTACACGTAATCTTGTCACCATGACATTTGACTGTCTATATAGGTTCATCACTACCTATATTATGCTCTCTTAGAAGTCAAAAACCTTAATGTTCCTAAACCAAGTCTTGGAATTGGAGAAACGCTCATTAAAACCCTTAAAAGTCTAACTCCGCACTTTTCCTCACTCTTTCCTGCAGATCCACAGATATTTGTTCTATAGCCTGTGGCAACTCCCACACATTCTGCTTATAAAACCTGTGGACCCCCAAAACAGTCAAATAAAGGAAAAAGTAAGTTCTAGAAGTCCAGTTGGCTGAATATTCTCCCAACTAGAAGCTTCTAGAAGAGTGATCAGTTCGAGCTTTATCCCTTCACTCATGAATATCTATCCCTCCACTCATGGAGCTTATCCTTTGGTCTATGGAGCTCAAATCCATTCATGAGAGGAATCCATCCCCCTCTTCATGGAACTGAAACTACCTCCATTTCCCTATAAATTGAGCTTATGTTTCAGTCTCAAGGGTACCTTATATATTTTAATTGCTGAAGAAATTCTTAAGAGAGCATACTCTCTACACTAGTTGTTGTTGGCATGAGAATGATCAAACCCTTATGTCCATAACTCCATGCTAGTTCAGTGAGAAGAAAGCTTTTCATACTAAAGGAGGAACGATTGTTCAGGACCCCGGGAGGAACTTATATGACATCAAGGCATAAGGTTGTAAAGTTACTCTTTTCATTCAATATAATACATATGGATCTCCTTTTCTCATTGAGTTGTTATTGTGCTTGTTTGAATAATTCAATACTTAGACTCCTTGATCACTAATTTAGATTAGTTGTTCTTAATTATTATATGTTGCAGGTGCTCTTAATTCTTTTGTTTGTCTTTGATTGCAGTTTCTACTTACTGAAGAAGCCTCTTTGGAGCGACTAGATAAAAGACTGTATCGAACGTTGGATTTCAAGGTAAGGGCATGTCCTCTTTGTTTGTTTATAATAATTCTGAATTGCAAATAATCTAGAGAAAACGATTTACAAGTGGATGTTTGTTTCTAGCTATTCATAGAATACTAGGGAGATCGCTCTTGTCCGCAAGAGGGATTAATCCGCATAACATATAGTTCAACCTAGTTATTAGTTTTCCTTCCCAACCCCAAGCATACCTAACTTCAACTTTTCCATCGAGATTATATAAGATCCCTCCCCCTCCTGCCACCCCTCACTTAATCATATTTTTAATAGGTTTAAACTTTAGTAAATAGAGAAAAGCCCTTATCTACACTAGTAAACCACAAACTGCAATGTACAACTCTTCACCTACATGTAATTTCATTTTCCTTTATCAAATGAACCTTCCCCACATTTAATTTTTGCATTCTCTCCTAAATTCTTGCTTGCTTGTTTAAGGAAACCAATTTAAAGGACACCATCAAATAGAATCATCTCTCAAATCGAAAAGGTGGGAGACCATAGGTCACTTTTATTATGTGTAAAATTGAATTGCAATTATTTATATAATAGTTAAGGGTTTATAGCTCAAATGGTTGGGCATACAAATTTTTTTCTTCTCCACTTGGGTTCAATTCCCACAAATGATATGTTGGCTCGTTTTGATAAGCCTATAAGGGTAGATGCCCCCTCATAAGTGAGACCCGACTTATGAAAGTGTCTTGAGATGTCTCAAACCCTACTAACTATAATTTTCCTGCCACATGTATGCTTGTAGCTTGTTTAGACTAGCCTAGGGGTTATAGTTGCAACTACCAACTTTGAACCTGAGCCTCACCTAGAAAATATAGAGTTACTAATTCCTCCAGATAAAAAAAAAATTGCAAGCTTAGGACCATTGAGGTTGGTCAGAGAAAATTAAATTTAATAGTGGAGTCAAGCAATAGTGTCCCTTATCCCCTACCCTTTTTAGCACATACACTGATAAGCGAGAAGAGTGTTTGGAAGATGCAGGTTGTGTTGGCCTCACACTCACTGGTATGGTCATATCCATTCTCCTTTATAGTGATGATATTGTTCTTTTGGAAAGAAACCATTATGATATTAGCAAGCAACACAAAATCCTCCAATATTTATGCTCTAAGATGGATATGACTGTAAATATTGACAATACTAAAGTTATGATAATTAAATTCAAAAACATCACTTTTGATACTTTCATTTATGACAACAATTCCTATGAGGAAGTTCCTTCATACAAATATCTAGGAATTGACGTCCATCATAAGCTCAATTGGAATTATAGCATTGAGAAAAGGGTAAATGGAGGTTATAAAACTTACTATGGGCTTGAAAACAATTGTAAGTCGACATATCTTTGGTTTTGGGACAGAAAAAAGCTCATATTTGAGACTCTTGTCACTATTTCCGAATTCAAGCTTCTGTGATCCATAATGAATTAAGTCAAAAACTTTCGGTAGAAATCACATAGGAGATTATTTTGCTAACACATTTCAAACCATCTAGTGTGGTTCATCGCCAGGACAAGATGAAGAGGCAAATCATGGCACAAACTTAAATAGAGAGCAATGTAAAGACCCTTGATTCAATAACGGCTATAATAAACGGCTAGTTTATAAATAATAATTTTAATTTTTTAACAATAATCATTAGGATCAAACTAATCTATAATAGGTTAAATATATATAGAAAAAATGAATCAAACTTTCAAAGTCAAAGTTCAAACAAAGAGCGAAGTCAAAAATAACAAAAGCAGTGAGGACCCTATTAATAAATAATGGGGTCAAGACCATATTAATAAATAAAAATATTTTTTGAGAAACAATGCCACAATAATAAAAAAATAGTCATATAATGTAAATTAATAAATTTCAAACTAAAAATAATCAAAGAAAGACTCAAGAATCAAGATCAACCATAAAATAAGGGGCACAAGCCCTACAGATAATTCAAGGAATTAATAAAATAAACAAGGTCTAACATAAAATAAAATCTTAGAGGAGCTAAGAAAGATCAAGATGGTAAAAAATACTCGCAGAGTTAAGAATTACCAAGAAGATAACAACTTAATTAATGACCACTTGCAAGATTGCAAAGATCTTAGGGAATCACAAGGTTCCTCCAACCTTTAGGAATATAAATACCATCCAGAGTTCCCTAAGATCTGTTAAAGACCCGATGGAACCTAAAAACATGAAAGGTGTTTACGTTATTCCTTCTCTTGTGGGACTCCCTACATAGGTGGGACCGGTCGCTTGATTAATCAAAGGATTCGTGAGCACGCTGCTTACATCAAGCATGGTAGGACCCACTCCTTTGCTTTGGCAGAACATTCAGATAAAGCTAAGCATCACATATGCATTGAGGATGCCCAAGTCATTGCCAGGATTAGTCATTTCCATCATTGAAAATTCAGGGAGACCCTCAAAATTGAAATAAGGCCCAATAATTTGAATAGAGACGATGGTTGTAATATTAGCAGAAGTTGAGTCCCTATCCTGTTTTCTTAATTATTTAATAAATATTTTTTTATTTATTTTTATATGGTTTTTGTTATTAAGTTTCTCTTATTTTTTTTCCTTAATTAATTTGTTATCTTCTTGGTCATTCTTAACTCTAGGAGTATTTTTATCATCTTGATCTTTCTTAACTCCTCTAAGCTTGTGTTTTATGTTAGACTTTGTTTATTTTATTAATTACTTGAATTATAGGTAGGGCACACACCCCCTATTTTATGTTTGACCTTGATTCTTCATTCTTTCTTTGATATTTTTAGTTTGAAATTTATTAATTTACATTATATGATTATTTTTTTCTTATGGCATTGTTTCTCAAAAAATGTTTTTATTTATTAATACGGTCTTGACCCCATTATTTATTAATAGGGTCATGACTTTTTTCTTTTTCTTTTTACTTCGCTCTTTGTTTGAAGTTTGACTTTGAAAGTTTGATTCCTTTTTTCTATATATATTTAACCTATTATAGATTAGTTTTATCCTAATGATTATTGTTAAAAAAATAAAATTATTATTTATAAACTAGTCGTTTATTATAGTTGTTATTTAACCAAGGGTATCTACATTTCTCTTTATTTAAGCTTGTGTCATGATCTGCCTCTTCATCTTGTCTTGACAATGAACCACACTAGATGGTTCGAAACACGTCAGCAAAATAATCTCCTATCTAATTTCTACCGAAATTTTTTACTTAACTCTTGTCACTTGTGTTATTTTATATGGATGTGAGGTTTGGAGTTGCAATATATCCAAAGAGTCGTGGAGGAAGATTGAACAAATCCAAAAGTAATTTATAACCTACAACCTCAAGATTAAGTAAATACTCCCTACCCTATCCTCTTGATTGAAACAAGCCTTTCCCCCATTGAAAGCATAACTATGAATAGGTATCTTACGTATAAGAAGAATTTATACAACATGAATGACAAGAGGTTTCCTAAAATTACTTCTCACTCTAGCCAAAACCCCCACGTTTGGCTAAAGAAATATTAACATAAGGATGCCTAGTATTGGCCAGACCATTGGGAATAAAGGAGGAGATCATCTAGTAGAATTCATATAATATTAAAAATATTATTACTTCCAAATTTAAGGAGAAATTGCAGGGAAATAAAGGGCTAGAGGGAAAATGAAACCATGATATTAGAAGGAGGTGATCAACCCAAATCTCAAAAACCAAACGATCTCTCTGTCTTGACTAGTGTTAAAAACAAAATGAATATTGTCAAGATTAAAACTATTTCTCATGAGCTTCATAGTGAAACTGGGCATTGGTCGATTCCCAAAATGCCATGGGATGAAAGAGTTTGTCACCTGTGTGGTCTTAGGAGGGTCAAAGATGAAAATCTCTTTCTTGTAGGTTGTCCATCTTACACTCACATTCGATCTAATTTTCAAAATATTTGTCACATTACCAGCCCTTATTTACCTTTTAACTCAACAAAACTAGGGTGATTTGAAAACGATTCTCTCACTTCTTTTTGAGCATAGAAATAAAATGTTAAAGGATTCTAATTAATCTTTTACCTTCTTAAGGTACATTAGACCATGTGGGTCTTACTGGATCATCATCATCTTCTTTGCAAAGGAGACTAATTGGTCTTCACAAAAGAGACTAACTATCAATTACCCAAGAAGCCGCAAAGAAAGGTCAATAGGAGTGCTAAATTGAAATAATTGTATTTTGGTTTAAAATAATAAATGCTATAATAAATTTAGGTTGTTTAGTGTATATCAAGTATTTAGTAACAACTCCATATCGCAGGGAAAGACTGGTCTTCATCCATGGCTTTACCTGAAAAAGAGTGGCAAATGCAAATTTCAAAAATAGAAATAGTAGAGTTATCAAATTTCCTCGACAACTTCTGAATATATTGTAACAACCCTCGTGAAAATTCCATGTAATAAAGTTAAATTAATAACCACGATTGATGGGACATGCATTCCAAGCTGGATGTTGGGTAAAACATCCTAGTGCAAATGTTCACATGGTTTATTATGGCTAAGGAAAGTGGCAAAGGCTATGGCTAAGGCATTAAAGAGGAAAATAGTATTTTTGGCACATTTATCTATGAAAATAATGGAAATTAGGAGAAAATGGAGATGAAAGGTCACAAGTCGCATGTGAGGAGGAAAATGAAGGAAAACAATGGAAGAATAAAATAGAGGCCTCTTATATAAAAAGGCTTATGAGGATTAGTTGGTACCTTTTGTTAGTGCATTTTTGGAGCTCTCTCATTATTCTCTCTTTCTTTCATACTCTTGGATACTTAGAGTTTTCTTGGAGCACTCTTGGAGGGTGTGGATACTTGGTGATTTGGTGCAAGAAGTTAAAGGAAGAGAAGGAAAGCGCAGGTGGACATCGGGATCAACAACTACAATGAGATTTGATTGCAGGTACCGAGCTGCATGTATGTTTTCCTCACTACTTTTGGCATGCATGGTGTATGCATGTGGATTGCCTAGTCTTTCCATTTACTGGACAACCATGGTATTGTGGGTTTATTTTCATTTGATTTTTTCTAGCTGGTTCTAATGATTCATTTAGCTGTTGGGTTGAGTTATTAGTTCCTGGAGACTTGGTTGGACAAATGCTTTGGAGTCTGGCGAACAAATATTGGGTTGAGTTACTAGTCTTAGAGCCTTGGTTGGACAAACGCTCTAGAGCCCGGGAACAACTAGGGTTGATTTACTAGTCCTAGAGCCTTGATTGAAACAAACACTATGGAGCCCTGGAGCAGCTTGGGTGGAGACCAATCTATGATGGTTAGTGATGTATGAACATAAGGTAGAATCACCGGTTTTGGGGTTGAGACGGTTTAGTCTCTAGAGCCCTGGTTTGGTGTTGATTGATGTGTTTGATAAAGTCCCACATTCATGTTGGAAATATGGCATGTGGGTGATTGGTTGAAGTGAGACTTGGCTCACCTAATCTATGGTCAGGTGGAACGTGGGAGTCCCATCTCCGGTTGGATTTTAAATTCAGTAATCAAGAGCTCATTACTCTGGTATTCAGTATGAACATGTGTTGGTTTATGTATGGATTTATTTTTTGTTATATCCATTGTATTTATGTTGTTAATATGTTGGTTATAAGCATGTATTTGATGAGTGATGATGTATGGCTCTATTTATGTTTTTACAGGTAAATGAATGTACAATGTATCTATGGTCAAATAGACTGTATTGTAGCCTATGATGCCAGGGAGCAATGTTTCTTATCTATTCTCATATTTGTAAGAGACTCCCATGTTTAATTATGATGTTTACACTTGTAGATGCAATGTTTGTGACATGTTTGATGAAATGATTTTCATGACTAGGTGGGGTCAGATGAGTTCCTGATGATGTGATTGTTTCCATGTATTTTTTATTTTATTTTATGTTATTTATCCTCTCTTGAAGTTACATGAAGTTTTGGGTAGTGACTTGTTCTCATGGGCCGAAAATGTGGCACGAAACCTGGAGTTGCATGCAAATATTTAACCTTTTGGGGCCCTAGTCGCGGCCTTGTCAAGGCATGCCCACGACTATAGGTTTCTAGTCGCTCCCTTTCCCTTACATGCCAGCGACTAAGGCCTAAATGGGTCAAAAATTAGTCCCCTTTAAGGATACAGGGGTTTGGGAGGGTGGTTTACCTCCTGGAGGTGTTGTTGATGTTGTGTAAGGTGTGTTTATCATGTTTCTGTTAGTTCCACTTCCTTAAGGTCATCTAGGAGGTTGAATCTCATATTAGTAGCCTCTCATCGCATGTTTACCCCGATTGGTCGGTTACTTAGGTAGATGTGGGAAGGGGTGTTACAGAGAGGTATTAGAGCATGGTTCAACCCTTAGACTGGATGGGCGGTGTGTTGGTCATGCTTTTATTGATTGCTTATGTGTTTCCTATACCTATGGTGTTTGCGTGTATGCATCTGTGTTGTGTTGGACATGGTGGCGATGTTTTCGCCATGTATGGGCTAAGGATGTTGTTGTTAGTATGTTGTCATGAGTGTATGACTGATTGGGTGTTGTTTACGCTTATGTATTGCCTGTGCACACTTGACTACATATTGTTACATGTTGTATATGCATCGCTTGTGTATGCTAGGTCACATATTGGTTATGATTGTGTAGTGTCTGCATATGCTTGCTTGTGTGATGTTGTATTTTGAACATGCATTGGTCATTCACACTTGGTTACATGTCGCTTATGCTTGTGTATGGTCCGTGCATGTGATGTTGGGTGGTCAAGTTGCATTTGTATGGTTATGCATCCATGACTTGAATCCAACTATACTGATGTTTATGCACTAGTATACCACGTGTTATGTGTTTATATGATGTTATGATTATGTATATACATGCATTTTGCTGATTGGTTGATATTACAGGATGTATCCTCCCCAAATTACACTAAGGTACGTTGGTTTATTTATGAATTGGTTTAGTTGACATATTGCACATTGCAGGAAGAAATCGAAGATGTATAACAAAATGGTAGACTATAGAGATTCTCCCTATGAGTCGTATGAGTAGCATGGTGTTGGACATTCACCTGATTTGGCAGACACACTGAGAAACCTAAAGGAGGAAATAAGGAGTTGTAAGGCAGACAATGATAAACTTATACAGGCACAGGAAAAGCAAGCAGAGGTTAATGCAACCATCCTTCAAAGTTTGTTAGAGTTGCAGAAACGGAGTCCAATTAGGATCAAGCATGGGCAAGAGGATGGGACCAATGGAGCATATGGCAGTAGGCTCCCGGTGGTGACAGGTTGGATAGGGATGACACGGTTAAATATAGCAGATTGTTGGACACTCTGAATAGGAGAGGTGACAGACATAGGCATCATTCTAGTTCTAGTTCAGATATGCATCATGATAGTCATTGGTATCATCCTTACAAGAGGAGTGACAGGGGATATTTTCCAAATGAGTTTAAAAAGGCAAAACCACCTACATTTTATGGAGAGATGAAGAAACCACATGATGCAGAGGCATGGTTGCTTGGCATGAAGAATTTTTTTCAGATTTCACGATTACTTGGAAAATATGAAAGCTAGGATAGCTACATTCAGCCTCAGAGGTAGAGCAAACATTTGGTGGGAAGATGTGAAGAATGCCAGAGATATTTCTAAGGAGGAGTTAACTTGGAGTGAGTTTGAAAGGCTATTCTGGAAGAAGTATCTATCAGAGAGATACTACGATGATAGGGAAAATGAGTTTTATGAGTTGAAGATGGGTTCCACGATAGATTAAGAGTATACTAGCAGGTTCTTGGAGTTACTGAGATATGTTCCTTACCTCAAGGAGGAGAAGGTCAAGATTCAAATATTTATTAGTGGGTTGCCGACTGCATTCAAAGATAGGATTGAGTTCAATGAGCCTAGATCATTGGAGGAGGCCATCCAAAAACTAAAACATTGTTATGAACAATCAAAGCATAGATCATAAACCAAGGCAGATTGGAAAGGTAATGCAAGGAACAAAGGAAAATGGAACAAGAAGCGAGCAGGGCCTCAAGATACATGTAACAAGGAGAATGTTTCCCCACCTAAGCAGTTCAATACATCTGGAAAAGGACAAGGATTTCGGTCAGAGGAGAAAAATAAGAATGATAATAGGGAGCTGGTGAGGTGTTGGACTTGTGGAGGAGATCATCATAGGAGAGATTTTCCACAACATTAGGGTGGCAGGCCAAAGATCTACAGTGCACATGAGGCACAAACAGTGGGAGATGTTGGGCATATCATTCCTTGGATTTATGCAACGGTGGATAACATGCAGGCATATCATCAGCCTTCTATCATTCAAATGGACAGTAAGATTTGTAATCAAGTTGTTTCTATTTTGATTGACCCTGGATCTGACTATAGTTATATTAATCCTCACATGGTGGATAAATGTGGTTTGAGTAAGAAAATGCATGCATAATATTAGTTAGTGCAACTGACCACAGGTAAGAATAAAAGAGTTCACCATTGGGTAAGAACTTGTGCATTTGAGTTAAATGGTATGCCTACAACAATGCACTTGAATATATTTCCTTTGGGATCATATAATATGCTATTGGGTATGGATTGGATATATCTCCACAGGACCAAGGTATATTTCTATGAAAAAATTATTAAGTGCTTGGATGACAATGGGGAACCAAGAGTCTTGCAGGGAAAGAAGAAATCCACATCAGTTAGGATGGTGATAGCCATGCAGGCCAAGCACAATTGTAGGAAAGGGTGTGTACTATTTGCAGTTCATATCTCTAGTGATAAAGGTAAGGAGGACAAGGATGTAGATGTTTTGAGCAGGTATCCAGTTTTGCAGTAGTTTCAAGATGTGTTTCCATCAGATATTTTAGAGTTTCCACCGCACAAGGACGTAGACTTTCCCATTGAGTCGATTCCAGGGGCAACTCCAACATCAAAGGAACCTTACAGAATGAGTACACTAGAGTGGTAGAGTTAAAATTGCGGTTCAAGAAAACTTTGAACAAAGGGTACATTAGACCAAGTGTATCGCCATGGGGTGCACCGATGTTGTTTGTGAAGAAGAAAGATGGTACTATTAGACTATGAATTGACTACAAGCAGTTGAACAAAGTGACCATCAAGAACAGGTACCCATTATCGAGGATTGATGAAAAGTTCGATCAGCTGAAGGGATCAACGGTGTTATCTAAGATCGACTTGAGATCGGGTTATCATCAAGTATGCATCAAAGAGCATGACATCTACAAGACCGCATTCAAGACCAAGTACAGGCATTATGAGTTTGTTGTAGTTCCATTTGGCTTGAATAATTCCCTAGCTACATTTATGTGTTTGATGAACAATGTGTTGTGTCCTTATTTGGACAAGTTTGTGATTGTGTTTATGATGACATATTGGTATATTATAAAAATTAGGAAGAGCATGTCGAGCATTTGGAAGCAATGTTGAGGTTGTTGAGAGAGCATCAGTTGTATGCTAATCTCAACAAATGCATCTTCTTCCATACTGAGGTACACCACTTGGGACATGTTGTCTCCAAGGAGGGAATTGTAGTGGATCTAGAGAAGATAAGATCCATCATGGAGTGGGTAGCTCCTAAGAGTGTAGATGAGGTGAGATCATTCATGGGATTGGCAGGTTATTACAAGAGGTTCATTGGGAACTTCTCACAGATTTTTTATCTGATCACATCACTACAGAGGAAAGGTAAGAAGTTTGATTGGACAAAAGAGTGTGAGGACAATTTGAGAAACTTAAGCAGTTGTTGACACATGCTCCAATGTTAAAGATTGCAGATCTGGATAAGGAGTTTGTAGTGTGTACAGATGCTAGCGAGAGAGGACTTGTTGGAGTCCTTTTGCAGGATGGACATGTGGTGTGCTATGAGTCGTGAAAACTAAATGAGCACGAGTAGATTACCTGACACATGATCTTGAGCTAGCAACGATCATTCATGCAATGAAGATGTGGAGGCGTTATCTTCTTGGCAGATTGTTTATATTGATGAGTGACGACATTGGGTTGAGGTATTTGTTTGACCAACCAAATTTGAATGCTAGACAGGCTAGATGGTTGGGAACGATTAACGAGTTTGACTTCGAGATTAGGTACATCAAGGGAAAAGAAAACAGGGTCGTAGATGCTCTTAGCAGGAAGGTACAAGTAAATCACATAGTAGCTATGAGCTCCTATGGGACATAATTACATGATAGGATCTTGCAGGCAGGTCAATTGGATCACAGGTATATGGATATTGTGCACAGTTTGCAGCAGAGTATAGGTACAAGTGTTGGCACAGGTAAATGTACAGTTGTTGTTACAGGTACAGGTACATGTGTTGGTACAGGTATAGGTAAAAGTATAGGTGGTAGTACATGTACAGGTACAGGTGGCAATACAGGTGTAGGTGCAGGTGGTAGTTGTACGGGTACGGGTACGGGTACATGTACAGGTGCAGGTGTACAATATTTGGATTACCATCTCACATCAGATGGATTGGTTATATTTAGAGATAGGATATATGTACCAGACAACAGTGAGCTCAAGAAGGTGATCTTGAGGGAGTTTCATGCGAAACCATATTCGGGTCACCCAGGCTATCATAAGACTTTGAATGCAGTGAAGAGATTCTACTATTGGCTGAATCTGAAGAGGGATGTGGTAGAGTTTGTAGCCAGATGTTTGGATTTTCAGATGGTTAAGGCAGAGTGTAAGCATCCAGGTGGATTGCTATAGCCGATAGCGATTCCAGAGTGGAAATGGGAGGTCATTTCCATGGAGTTCATCACAGGTTTTCCAAGGAAAATCAGACAACATGATTCCATCATGGTTATGGTGGACAGGTTGACAAAGGTTTCACATTTCATTCTAGTGAAGAATACATACTCAACGAGTGATGTAGCACAGGTGTTTATCAGAGACATAGTCATATTTCATGGTGTTTCGAAGAAGATCATATCCGACAAGGATGCAAAGTTCACTTCCAAGTTATGGAAGGAGTTGTTTGCATGTTTGGGAACCGAGTTGGCCTTTAACACAACTTATCATCCGTAGACAGATGGATAAACTGAGAGGGTCAACATGATATTGGAGGATATGTTGAGGATGTATGTGATGCATCAACTGCGAAAGTGGGAAGAGTATCTTCCACTAGTAGAGTTCGCCCACAACAACGGGTTTCCGGAGTCATTGAGGATGAGTCCATTTGAGGCATTGTATGGGAAGAGTTGCAACACTCTTATCAGTTGGAGTGATCTGGTTAATAGGGTACTGATTGGACCATATATGTTAGCAGAAATGGAACAAGAAATGAGGTGATCAAGTAGAACTTGAAAGCAGCGGAGGATAGGAGGAAGAGTTATGCAGAATGAGAGAGGTTGTTCAAGGAGTTTCAGGTTGGGGATCAGGTGTACTTGCATATCAAGCCCAAAAAGAGCTCCTTGCGGATTGGATCATGTGCCAAGCTGGCACCACGGTTTTATGGACCCTTCATGATCATTGAGAGGATCAGACCGATGGCCTATTGACTTGCTCTGCCTTCCACAGTGAAAGTCCATGATTTTTTTCATATATCGTTGCTTAAGAAATATGTTAAAGATGTTGATCATGTTATTGACTGGTCTGTAATGCAGGTGGAGCAAGAAGGAGAGTTCCATCTGAAACTGCAGTGCATTTTGCAGAAAAAGACACCCATGCTCCGGAATCGATCAATAGAACAAGTTAAATTGCAATGGAATCACTTTGGGCCCAGTGAAGCTACATGGGAGATGGCGGATCAGATGCGAGCCATGTATCCTTCCTTGTTTGCCGGTTGAGGCAAAGCAGTTTTGGTGTGATGTTGGTTTTATTTAGCATATGTTTTGGCGATGTTTTGGTATATGTTTTAATGTGATGGTTGGATGTATGTGTTGAGCCATGAAATTGTCTTCTCTTTTGCCAAACTTCACTTCATTTCATCATTCCTTTATCATTTCATAAACCTAAAACTCAATGAGAATGACTAATATTACTTAAAGGTTTCATACAATGATTAACTTATTGTACTTTTGTGATTTTTGCTGTCTTAATGATTTTTGAACAATTTAGCTACAAAATGCAGTCATTCTATAGCCAGTCAAGCGTTCCGTAGCTGTTTTGGTGTTTAAGTATGTTACATGTGTCATCTGGAGAAAAGGCACACATAGGTGGATTCCAAATTTTTCCTACATCATTCGTTCCCTTCCACGAGGACTGAATCGATAGCTGGAGGTGCTTAAGCACGTGGTCAAAGCAAAAGTCAAGGAAGCTATCTTCTACAGGAATCAGGACTCCTGATTTTCTCTACAGCAAATCATGAGTCCCAAAAGAGTTCTAATTTGATTTTAACTTCAAAACTACACCTGTACCTATTTTTGTTCAATGTTAGTTATGAATTTACTTATAAATTAAGCTTTGTAATACTGAAAGGAACAACTTTTGTTACTTATCTTATCATTACAGTGATACTCTGTTTTCAAGTCTTGTGATTAATAAAAAGGAGTTTTAACCTTGATGTTGTCCTGAATACAACCTTAAGGAGTTAAAGGATCAATGCTGAATTGATAGCAGAGGGCCCCTGCTATTCGAGGAGGTTTTACATGTTTTGTAGATAAGTCATTTTCAATTCTATTCTGTCATATTTCCTTACTTAGACTACTTTCTGAAATCACGGCTGTTATTATTATGTTTCATGTCATTTGCTTAGATAAAGGATCCTCATGATATTACAGTTGGTCTCTTTCTCAAGCTCTTCCAATACATCTCTATTAAATGAATGAGATTCAATTATAATATTATGAGTTATTAGTATTTCATTTTCTGTTATTTAGAAGCCCCTCATTATACTACAGTTAGTCTCTTTCCAAAGCTTTCCCAATAAACCTCTAATTCACGAATGAGACTTAGTTGTAATATTGTGAGTTATTGATTGTTTTGCTTCATAAAACTATCATTATCACATTATGATTAATCTCTTTCACAAGCTCTTCCAACAAAACTCTAACTTATGAATGAGATTTAGTTGTAATGTTATAAGTTGTTTTAGCATTTCATAGGAGATCCTTATTGCATTATAGTAATCTTTTTCTCAAACTCTTCCAATAAACCTCTATCATATAAATGAGATTCCACTATAATGTTCTAAGTTATTGTTTGTTTTAGCACTTCCTTTTATGTTTTAGGAGATCCTCATTGCATTAGAATTAATCTTTTTTCACAAGCTCTTCCAACAAATCTCTAATTAAATGAATCAGATTAAGTTGTAGTGTTTTGAGTTACTTTTCATTTCATAAATATTCATTTAGAAGCTATAATATCCATGGATTAGGACTCTCTGTTTTCATCATTTTCTAATTAGGAAAAGAACTTGCAAATAAGCTCTGTTTTAATTCAATTATTAATATTTCCTTTTCTCACTTTTGACATAGATTCAACTTCATCTTCTTAGCATAGAGTAGCATACTAAGAATCAAACATAAAAACCCCAAAACATCAATAAAACACCGAAAACAACGAAGTAATAAAAATGGATACTTAGGCACATATAGTGCATTACACTTCATCAGTTTACTAGCCTTGATCGATAATTTATGCTATCAATTTAGGATACTAAATTGACCAAACATTTTGGCGTCGTTGCCGGGGAAGTGTAACTAGGTAGCCTTATTTCATATTTCCCAAAAACAATGATATGTGTAAAGAAAGAGATTCTAGGGGTAGATTTATAAGAGGCAAAAACTTAATTCCCACAACTCCACTCACTCCACCAAGACCAAGAATTACCACACCTCCAACTCAAACTCACATTCCATACTATACTGGTCACAGGCTTCCAGAAGTCTCAAGAACAAATATTCCATCAGGAAGATCTCCCACTTCATCCACTGAAGCAATTCTAGAGGAAGAATATCCAAGGACTTCTACAGAAGGGATAACCTTTTTCACTTCCATAGGAGAATATATTCCAGCAGAAGAATTACAAATCCCTAGTGAAGAGGAAGAAAATGACTATTTCTTCAATATACCCTTGATAGAAGAACCAGTAGAACAACTAGCTCTTCCAGCTGAACCCTATATCAGTTCAGAAGAATTTATCATGGCAGAAGAAGGGGAAGGAGAAGTCTTTAATGGAGAACATACACTATTTGGAGGAGGTAGAGGTAGAGGAGGAGATAGAGGAAGAGGTAGAGGTACAGAAGAAGGTAGAAGAAGAGGAAATGCAGAAGGAGGAAGAGGTAGAAGGTAAATTGGAAGTCCTTTTGGATTCCCTATAATAGATGAAGAGACTAATGCAACTATGAAAAATATCTCACCCTCTGTTCTTCCAAACTTTCATGGACTAAAAAGTGAAGATCTTGAGACCTTCTTATTTGAATTTGAAGTTCTATGTAGAACCTATGATTACCTACAAGATGCTCAGAAACTTAAATTGTTCCCTTCAACATTGAAAGGAGCAGCATTAAAATGGTTTATGAGTTTAATCACTAGGTCTATTAGGACATGGGATGAAATGAGAAAATAATTTCTAGACAGATATTTGGATTACTGTATACCAGTCAACCATAAGGAATAAGTGTTCAAGATGATGCAAAAAGAGGACGAAAATCTGGAAGATTTGTTGGAAAGATTTAACTATAACATCAAAAGGGAAAAAATGGAAAACTTAGACGAAGATACTTTGAAAGCTCTTTTGTTGAAGACAATTAGGGATGAATGGATAAATATCCTTAATATTATGGGGAAAGGAGACATATCTCAACTTTCATTGCCTAATATAGCAGAACTATGTATTAATATTTCAAGAGGAAAATCTAAGATTCTAAAAGGACCAAGAAGCCCTACTCTTGCAAGGACAAGAAAATCTGCAGCTAAAATAGTAAGTAGGGCAGAAATATAAAATATGCTTGTTGAATTCAAAACTGACATTCTAGGGATTCTTAGTGAGCAAATAGACACCCTTAAGTTACAAAACAAGCAGAAAGCTGAAACTGATGCCTTATCAATATTTTGTCCCAAATGTAGGAATAAGCATCCCTTAAGAGAGTGTCCTTTCGATGCAAAAGTAATAGAGACTTGTGCAATTTGTTCATAAAAACATGAGACCAAGAATTTTCCCTCAATCCCTAGCCTTAAAGTTGTCTTTCAAGAAGAAAAAACAACAAATTCCACACAATATCTTAATTTTGTCTTTAGAAGACCTTCGCAGGGATGTCAAACACAAGGGTTTAGTAATCAAATGTATAATCAACCCCCATCTAATTGGAATTCTTGGTAGCAACCTTGGCCCCAATTTCAAAATCAATCTCAACCTTGAGCTCAAGGAGCACAAAATCCTTATGGAAGGTTCTCCCAGTATTATCAATATCCACCCTCTTATCCATCATATCCATCATATTCAAACTTTCCTCCTCAACAAAATCCTCAGTAGAATCCACAACATCAAAATCAAAATCAAAATCCACCACTTCCATTACCATTTCCTCAAAAAGCAAATCAGTCACCTGCCCAGCCAATACCAAACCCTAACAATAAAAACCCCAAAACATCAATAAAACACTGAAAACAACGAAGTAAGAAAAAGGGGTACTTAGGTACATATATTGCATTACACTTCATCAGTTTACTAGCCCTGGTCGATAATTTATGCTATCAATTTAGGACACTAAATTGACTAAACAGTATGTACATATGTATATGGATGTAAATACCTCCATGAGCTATGTTATAAAGCTCCAATAAGTGTTATGGTGTCATGTCATTATAGTTGCCATGTTTTTATGATGTCATGTTCGTTTGCTTTTCAACAGGGTGATCATTGTAAATACTACATTGAACTATGTTATAAAGCTCCATGGGCAGTATGTTTTCTTTTTAGCAGCGTTGCTGAGGTATATGTGTGATTGAACACCCAAGATGGTGTCCCCCAAAGTGGAGGGCTCTATAACAACCTTGGTGAAAATTCCATGTAATAAATTTAAAATAATAAACACGATTTATGGGACACATACTCCAAGATGAATCTTGGGCAAAACATCCTAGTGCGGGTGTTCACATGGTTTATTATGGCTAAGGAAAGTGGCAAAGGCTATGGCTAAGGCATTAAAGAGGCAAAACATATTTTTGGTACATTTATTTATGAAAATAATGGAAATTAGGAGAAAAGGGAAATGAAGAAAAAAGAGGCCTCTTCTATAAAAAGGCTTATGAGGACCAGTTGGTACCTTTTGTCAGTGCATTTTTGAAGATCTCTCATTATTCTCTCTCTCTCTCGTACTCTTGGATACTTGGAGTTTTCTTGGAGCACTCTTGGAGGGTGTGGATACTTGGTGATTTGGAGCAAGAGGGAAAAGGAAGAGTAGGAAAGCGTCAGTGGACATCGAGATCAGCATCTACAATGGGATTTGATTGTAGGTACCGAGTTGCATGTATGTTTTCTTCACTAGTTTTGGCATGCATGGTGTGTTACACAGTAATTTGTCACCGTCCCTCCCATCCCCGTCCCGCACATTGAAGGGCTCATTCCGTGACCTGTGAGCAGTGACATGGCTTGAAATCACTTTCATGACATCCCTCTGAACAAGAGCTTTCATTGCCCTGAAGACATCTCCTTGTGAAAAACCATAAAAATGGCCCTTTTTGCATTGGCGAGGGCAGACATTTCAGTACCCGTGCCAATGGGGAAAATCCTTCAAAGAGGTCGCACCAATTGGCGCTCTGTCCCAGAGTCGCACTCGCGCCAGCCAATTTAAGGAGTGTTTTTTTTAAATAAATGGCGGAAGTTTCATCTTAACCAATTCATGAACTGGTATCTATCTTGAGTTGGGAGGTTTGGCTCCGGATTTCCATGTAGAGGAAGTGGTTTGCCACCTCTCATGGAAGCTTCCTTGAGGATAGGGCCAATCCCATGATTATAGGGATCCCAACTCCCCTTCCTCCATAAAAGATTGCCCATCTCCACGCAATCTGAAGTCTTCAAGTCTCCCAAATCTCCAAGAGCCTTATGCCGTAAGAGCCTCCATAATTCCCTAAGGCCGAATCCAAGCAAGGAGACTATTGTCAAGATCCGAAGAGAGAGGTTTGTCCCATCCTTGACAAGGATTTTCGAGACGTGTCTCCACAAGGCGACCGAAGGAGAATTCAAACATCAAAACTATGGTTGTATTCTTCCTTTCGATTGATTAATAATAAGCGACTCTTGTTGTTGTTTATAATGATGAGTTATGTCCTTTCTGACTGACATATAGTTGCATTTGCTGGATTTTACGCTTGTGTTTGTTTTGTTTCTCTCTTGTGCAGGTGTCCTATCACGAAGATCGTGGGGATCGTGATCTGCCAGGAACAACGTTGGATTCCAGGTAAGCCTTCATCGCTAGTTGGTTTATTTAAAATTAGGAACCTGCACTATAGCATGAATGATTGTTGCTAGACCCAGTCTGGGCTAGTAGGGATCGCCTTTGTCCATAGAGGGGATTTACCTCCACAACAAATTGGCGACTCCACTGGGGATCCTTAGCTTGATGTTGTTCTGCTTTGTAAACTATAGACGGAGCCTGAAGTTAGCCAAATAGCCTTCGAAACACTTTTGCTTTGCAATTGCGAAGTAGATCAAAGCTTCTTCAGTCAATCTCTGGTTTAGTTTGTAAACTGAACACTTGGAGCATCGTCTTGTATTTTTGGTCGATTCTTGATACTCCTTGCATGATCAGCTCTTTTAGGCTGGTTCTTTCTGTGAATTTGGGTTTTTGATAGCTTGATCATCACTAGTCTGCTTGTTGGATTTCTCTTTTTATTTTTGACTGGGAAACTCGACTGGCGCACTTTTTATCTTGACAGTCGCGCCCATTGGCGCAGGTTTCTTATGTATTACCTGCTCCAACTCGTCTCTGGCACTAGTTTCAGCCTCACAGTCACGCCAATCCTGTGAGGTACTAGGGTCTGCTCAGTTCTAAGCTTCCTGAGCCTGATCTGTGTGTTTGATATTGATTTTTCCACTGCTTGAGTGTTTTTGAGCCTCGATTGACTGACTGGTACCTTCATCCTTTGGTTGTTTGCCCATTTCCATCGATTTTGCATTCTAGCCCTAGGTCATCTAGGTGCTATTGTGTGTTGAGCCTCCCTTGGGAGTTTTTGGTCTCTATCGGTTCAATCAACCTTGTGATCGCTTCTTTGCATTTTCTTGGTGGTTTTCTATTGTCTCATTCCGTTTTTTGAGTGATTTTTTCCTTCTTCATTCAAATTCCACTGTGTCTCATTTTGGGCCTAGCTTACACAGTTCATTTGGAGTCTTTGGGATTATTTTCATTTTGAGGGACTTTTTGTTGATTTGAGGTCTGGTTGTACGTTTGCATTGAGTGGAATTTGCTTGTTTTTCCCTCTTTTCATCATTTCTCAAATTTCTCTTGAATTAGTTTTCATTTTTTAGCGCACTTTGCTCTGAAATATTGAAAATATGAAAAAAAAATCTCTTTTGCTCTTCATTAGTTAATGTGAATTAGATCTTTTCGGTGTTATTAGTGATTGGTAACTTTGAATGAAAAGCTTTTTAGTTTTCATTAGCTGCATTAGAGCCATCATTGGTTGTTTTCTGTTCATTTCGTTATTGTGTGAAAATATCTCAACTCTCTCATAAATAGCTTTCATCGAATGAAATGATATACTGTGACATATAGAGTGCATTTAGGAGATTTTGAGACAATACATTTGCTAGGGCCTGAAAACTGAAACGTAATTGAAAATAAACCTTAAAATTTACTCAATTTACACTAAGGCAGCATTGAAATCTAACAAAACACATTTAGAGGTCTAGGCTAGAGACGTGTTCCGGCGTCTTTAAACCCAGTAGCTGTCGTTCGCCTCTTGGATTTAGACAGCACTAGTATGGACTTGTGCTCCCTGTACCGTCACGTATATAAAGGGAGACCCCATTAGGTTTCTATCCTTTATCCATAGGAAGCCGAGTTTGCCGCCCTATACCCATGATACACCGGACACAGCATTCGGGGAGATTTCCTACACGTATGTTAAGTCCTTGGTTGATTTCTCTTTCATTTTGAAGCCAAGGTGTATATTGCAGTTCATGGTTATTTGGCACACCCTTTGCCTAGTATTCCTGAGTAGTCATTTGATCTTTTTTGACTCTTTAAATTTGAAATGATCACCAAGCACTTGTCCTTTCACGCTTGCTTCAAAACTGAAAGAGATAGAGTCACCTTTCAGCCGTTTCTCGACTTGTAAAACATGAAACGGTAAAGTTTCTAAGTTTCAATGTGGTAACACAAAACACCCGTGATCACATGCCCTGTTAGATTTTTCTTATTGGCCATTTGATTGTGTGTCTTGACTCTTTTTCAACCCATGTGTGTGTTTGATCTTTTTCTCTTATCGTTACTACCACAGTGGCGGAACCTTCTGTTTTGTCTACTGGTAGTCCATATACGGACGATTCATCATAGGTTTCCCAATCCTCTATTGAACCACAGCAGTACATTGTTTCCGAGCAACCCTTTGGAGGATCAGTTGAGTTCAATTGGCCCTTTTCTGACCCTTGGTTTGGATTGGGAGTAGGGGAAGATTTCCCTTCTCTTACATCATGTTTTCCTTTTATAGCTGCTGTTATTCCTCCTAGTCCTCGCCGTCTATTACGAGATCTAGCAGCAGGCTCAAAAATGAGTGAATCCAGCAAGGAAATCCCCATGTCCGGTGAATATTACCAGTTATTTCCTCACAGATTATTTCCAGGAGACAACCCTGAACCAATTGTTATGTCATTACCCGATCCCTCATTACCAGTAGGGTATAGATCCTTGGGTCAGATTATTGCCACCACTACCTCTATGGGGGTATCAGCTCCTTCTATGAGGCCGGTGGTTCCTTCATTGGGGATGTCTTCTCAGACACCCGTCATGTCGTCCCCTCAAGTCACTTCTATACCCGTTCGGCCCATTGTCTGTGTGGCCGCATCTGCATCCGCTGTCACGGCACACTCCGCGAGGGCTGTGCCGCCTCCTGAAGACGTCTATATAGCGACTGCTGTGTCATAGAACATCTCTCCGGAGGAGTATCGGTTGTCCCTACAACAGCCAAACCCTTAGGTTGGACAAACCTCTCAAGACCCCAACCGCCCGTATTTTTTGCATTATGCACAAGATGGTACACCCATGTATTCTTTTCCATATTAGTATGATGAGCACGGGAACATTTTATGTTTACCCGCTCTAGAGGCTCACCTTCATGCTCAAGGTTTACCCTATAAAAAATTTGGACATCCTTATAACCCGCAAGGGCAACCTTTTCAAGGCCAACCTTCGGGCTAGCCTGGCTATCCTTATGACTTGCAGGGGCAGCCTTTACAAGGATATCCTACAAGCCAGCAAGGGCCATCATACGGTCCGCAAGGACAGTATTACAACCCTTCTGGTCAACCAGTGCAGCCTCAGCTAGGGTACCAACCGGGGCCGGTATATGGTCTTGGGGGGCAAGTCCAACCTTCCCAACCCATGAAACCTCAGTATCCTGTTAATACCAACGTTACTTACCAGCCTGGACCATCCTATGGTCCTGCTGCAGGTCAAACCGGTTACCAGTCACCCCCTAGCTCCATTCCTCCACCAGGACAACTGGTCTATTTGGCACAACCTTGTGTACCTCCACTAGGACAACCAGTCTATTCGGCACAACCTGGTGTACCTCCACTAGGGCAACCGGTCTATCTGGCAGAACTTGCTATTCCACCAGGACAACCGGCTCATCTGGTACAACCTGGTGCTTCTCAACAGCCAGGTCAACCTACGCAACCGGCACAACCTGTTCCCCCGGGTCAACCTGTTAACCCAGGGCAGCCTGCACATCCTATTAACCCTGTACAACAGCTAAATTATTTTATTCCGCAGCCAAATCAACCGCTGCACCCTAATTATCAGGCTCAGTAGGGTCCCACCTATCAGCAGCCCACTCAACCTCAAGGCGGCTACTATTCTCATGGTCAATACCGGCCGAATTATAGCCAGCCCCAAGGTTCTAACTGTCGTCCTCAACAACCCGAATATACCTATACTCAGCAGCCAAATCCAAATGTTGCTTACACAGGGCCGACTCATAACCAGGGTCCATACTCTGGTTATCAACCCCCGTACGCTAGTTACCAGCAACCGAATCAAGCTGGTTATACGACCTATACCCCCTATGGTCAGAATCCTGTAGGACAGAACCCATGGGGGCAAGGATATTCCCAACCAGCGTGGAGTACAGGTACTGGTCCTTATCCAGGGCCAGGCATGCCGTCCAATCCGCCATTGCCATTTCTGGCTACCTTGGAGTTACCGGATGTTTTGAAATTAACCAATGATCCGATTTTGCACAATCCTTATTGGCCTCTGGTTCCTACCAAGGTGCCCGGTGATTGCCCCAAGTTTGAGGGTAAAGATGGAGAGGACCCCCAAGCTCATGTGATGACTTACAATCTTTGGTGTTCATCCAACTCTTGGGTGGATGATTCAGTTCGTCTATGCCTCTTCCAGTGCACTTTGACTAGCGCTGCAGCTAAGTGGTATATTGAATTACCCCGTGGCATCTTTCAATATTTCAATACGTTAGCCATGGCTTTTCTCACTCACTTTCAGTTACCGGTTCGCTACGAAGCTGGGACGCACCTCCTGACTTCTTTGAAGTAGGACAAACCACCCACATTTCTGATCACATTCATGAGTGGCAACGTCGTCGTAGACTGATCAAGTTTCATATACTTGATCAGATACTAACTCATTGGTTCACCACCTCCTTCGTTAACAAAATCGCCCAAGATATTGCTATGGGAGCGTGTGTGACTGAAGAACAAGCCATAGCGCGTGCTCAATATCTAGATCTGGTATACTCACAGTCCGGCATGCTGTATGATATTTTTCCTGATGCTCTATGGTATGTAACCTCTAAATATCCACCTACCCTAGTGGTGGACGGTGTTATTGGTTCCGTGTCTCAAAATTCGAAGAAATCTTCGAATGGGAAGCAAAAGTCCAACTCGTCCAATAATTATGCTCCTCCCGCCCCTCCCAATTCTGGCAAAGCTGCGGAGGTTAATGCCATTTAGGTCAATCCTACAGAGAAAGCCTCCAAAGGGAAAAATAAGGGCAAAGGAAAATCTAAATCCGACGCCCCAAAGCCAGAGTCCAAACCTCATACCAAGGACGATTCCCAACATAAACCGAAGTACCCCTACCTCATTTGTGAAGGAGATCACTATACAAAAGATTTTCCACAATGATCTGAAGTTATTCAACTTCTAAAAGGCTCCAAGGGACTCTAGCAGTTCTTAAAGAACCGTTCCCATCTCAGTAGACCCAGATGGTTGAACAGCCTTCACCATCTACATCATTTGGGTCCCAGGTCTTTATGATGAATGGCGCTGCACCTATCTCTATTGCTACACGTTCGAAGGATTACAACAAATCGAGTTAGGCACCAGGGAAGGTAGTTGTGGATGGTCCACCTGTCTCTAGTTCGTTGGAAATTGAGAAGCCTACTGCTTAACGTGTTGTGAGGCCACTTTCTGAAGGTGTTTTACGAAAGTCTTCCTACAATCCGAATGCCCGTGCCGCTCAACACTACAGTATTCTTGAGGATTTTTCACAGGCGCCTTCTGCTATGTATGCCCTGGAAGTTCTTCAAAGTTGTCCTTCACAACATAAAGCTCTATTATCTACAATCGGTGGGATCGATCCCGCCGATTCTAGTCTTCTCACCTTCGATTTAGAAAATTTCACCCCCAGACTTCCACATCAAATCGCTCTTGTTATTCAAGTCGGGATCAACGGTCTTAACATCTATATGGCCATTGTGGATGAAGGTGCTTCTACCTGTGTCATGTCATCCTCTTGCTGGAAGGCCATTGGCTCTCTGGCCCTTTCATCATCTCCCAATGCCCTTGAGGCATTCGATAGTCGGGAATCCAAACCCCTGGGTTTTCTCGAGATTCTAACGCTTACTTTACAGGGGCAGACAGTCAACGTAGAAGTAGAAGTGGTTGATGCCAAGCTTAACTAAAATATACTTCTCGGCCGCAGCTAGACTCATGCAATGTTATGCGTGCTGTCCACCCTCTTTCAACTTATTAAGTTCCCTCACGAGGGCAAAATCGTTACTGTGGATCAGTTGTCTTTCTTCACCTCCACCTCTGAGAACAACGTTCCATACGTGGATCAGATCCCAAATCCCCCTGACATTGTAGGGCCCAGTCTCTTCAAAGGCCCCATCCTCATGGGTATTTTTCCCGCACCACCACCGCACACTGCTCAAGTTAACATGATCTCTAGGTCTGACGACCCATGGCTCATCCCTACGCCTGAGCAGGTGACTGAGTTTGGAGAATCAATGCCCTTAACTCTAGTAGAGATTAACTACTGTGAAATCGTTGCCGCATCTGATCCTCCCCCTCCTCAGCATGCTCCTTTGAGCATGGCTTTAGACATCTATTCTCAATCCCCCTGGCTCGGTCAGGTCTTTTCGCTTGATCCTCTCAAAGATATTTTTCCTTCTGATGAAGCCATTGTAGAAACAATGTCTCTTGAGGAGCTACCTTGGAGCGATTAACATCATCGTTCCTCATTCATTCTTAGCTTGGGGGCAATGTCAGATTGTCTAGAGTGTTTTGCATCTCATGTTCCCACTCCACCTCTCCAGACGCCCATATTGACACATGAGGTGCTTTTAGAGGGAAACCTGAGCAACTTCACTCAAACTATTCCAATCGACATCTCCGTTAAACCGGGGATAGTTGAGAATATACACGTGGGAGTGACTTTTTCTCCTGATGAGATACGAGTCTATATTGATCTTTTTCGACAATTCAGAGACGTGTTCACTTGGTCCTATGAGGAAATGTCGGGGATTGATCCCAGCATAGTAGTGCATGAGATTCCTACCTATCCTGGTGCAAAACCCGTGCACCAACGCCTACGCTTAGTGCACCCTCGCAAAGCCGCTGCCATCAAAGCAGAAGTCGAAAAACTTCTAAACGCGGGCTTTATTTACCCGATTCCCCTCACAGAATGGGTCTCCAAAATTGTCCCTGTAGATAAGAAGCAGGGGACTATCAGAGTCTGTGTTGATTATCGCGATATTAATCACCCCTGTCCTAAAGAAAAATATCCCACTACTTTCATAGACCAAATCATCGACGAATGTGCTGAGATTGAGATTTATTCCTTGATGGACGGCTTCTCTGGGTATAATTAGATAAAAATTCTACCTGAGGATCAACACAAGACTGCATTCATCTATCCATGGGGTGCTTTCGCTTATAAAAAGCTTCCGTTCAGCTTGAAGAACGCTGGAGCCACTTTCCAGCATGCGATGTCTTACGCTTTCCATGACATACGCCATATCATTCATCCTTATCTGGATGACTTGCCAGCTCACTCAGCTAGGCGAGAGGACCACCCTGAACACCTCCACCATATCTTCCTTCGCTGTAGGCGCTACAATATTAGGCTTAATCTTCATAAATGCGTCTTTTGCGTGGATTTTGGCCATATTTTTTGATTCATAGTCTCCAAAGACAGAATTCGCCTTGACCCTTTAAAGGTTGAGGTTATCATCAATCTCCCATCACCCTCCTCATTATTTCAATTGCAGAGTTTGCAGGGAAAATCTAACTTCCTTCGATGCTTTATCCCGAACTACGTGGAGGTGGACAAAGGATTCACGTGTCTCTTAAAGCAGAACATTCCCTTCCACTGGGATGAAATTGCTCAAAAATCCTTTGAGAAGCTTAAGTCGTTACTCGTTAATTCTCCTTTGCTTCGTCCTCCTAACTATCACCGTGATTTCACTTTGTATCTCGCCGCCGTGTTTAGCACCATAGCTATGGTTCTGGTGTAGGATGATGATGATGGGAATGAACATGTCATTTATTATCTGTCACGGAACCTTCTTGACACAGAAACACGTTATGCTCATGTCGAGAAGTTGGCGTTAGCTACAGTACACGCTATGCAGCGCTTTCGCCACTACATCCTGTTGCGCACAACAACTATGGTTTCGGATTGCAACCCTATGACATATATTATTTCTCGACAATTACTGGGGGGAAAATAGTCCAAATGGATCATTATCCTTTAGGAGTTCGACTTATAGTTCACCATTGCTAAGTCGACCAAATCACTGTTTTTTGCGGATCTTATTTTCTCACTCCCGATGGACTCCACCCCATCTTATTCTGAGGATCATATCCCAGACGAAACTCTTTTCCTTCTCAGCACTCGTGACCCATGGTATGGTGATATTATTGTGTATCTTCATACCTTGACATTTCGCTCTGAGTTGACTAAAGATTCCCGACGTTGGATTCAGCAGCAGTCTCAACCCTACCGTATAGTAGGAGATACTTTATACCGCGTTGGAGTAGATTCGATGCTCCGCCGGTGCCTCACCCTGGAAGAGGCTAAAAAGGTCCTAAATGACTGCCACAGTGGCACCTGTGGCGGTCATATGTCTGGATATGCCACTGCCCAGAAAATTATGCAAGCAGGTTACTTCTGGCCATCAATATTCAAAGACTATATTGTCGCAGTCCATAAATGTCACGCGTGCCAGGTCTTTCAGCGCAAGATGCGCGCACTACCTCTCCCTTTGCATCCTGTTATTACCATTGGCCCTTTTGTGAAATGGGGCATAGATTTTATGATGTGTAACCCTCGTTCGGCCAGGGGGCATGCATATATAATTGTCATCATAGACTACTTTATGAAGTGGGCCGAAGCGATGCCTACACTAGCTGCCGACGGTAAGACAACTGCCCAATTTATCTTCAACCATATTATTACACATTTCGGAGTCCCTTAGGCCATTTTTACTGATCATGGTACCCATTTTCAAGATTACATGATGGCCGAGCTGACATCAAGATTGGGCTTACGTCACGATAGCTCAACGCCATATTACCCCCAGGCAAATGGCCAGGTTGAGGCTGTGAACTAAGTTTTGGTCACAATGCTTCAGCGGATAGTTGGTATTCATAAATCCAATTGGCATATCCAACTATTTTCATCTCTTTGGGCCTACCAGACGTCAGCAAAGAATGCAATTGGATTCACACCTTTCCAATTGGTGTACGGTCTGGAAGCAACTCTTTCGGTTGAATGCGAGATTCCTTCTTTGAAGTTAGCTGTGGAAATTTTTCCCAACACTTCTCCCAAGGAAGAGCATCTTTTGTATTTGGAACAGTTAGATGAAACCCACCATTTGGCTGCTTTATTAATTGAAGCACAAAAGAAGCGGGTCAAAGCTCACTTTGATCAATCAGTTTCTCCACGTTTCTTTATCGAAGGGGACCAGTTACGATCACGCGCATGACAAGCTTGGGCTCAGAAACGAACTCTATGTGGCATGCAGTCTCTACCCCGTAAAATTGATTATGAAGGAGTTCCGTTGGTGCAGCCCAGAAATGGGCTGTACCTCAATAAACACTAAGCTTGAAGTGATTTTTGGTGTGGTTTGTGTACATAGGTGTGTATTTTCATTTGTGTGCATGTGTGGTGTGGTGTGTGTCACATAAAATCAAAAAATATACATGTTCGTCTTAATACATCCGGAGACGACATGTCTCTCAAAAAATATGCATGAAATAAGCCCTAGGTGTCTAATCTGCGTGGTGCTCATGATAACAAGTCACCGCACGCACTAAGCGTCTCAGAAGACGGTGGAGGCGATTAGGCACTCCCACCGTATGTCTCTGGTATGCTAGTGGAATATCTGCCAGCCGGGCATAGTCTGGAATCCCCTGAGCGATCCCCTCGAGGTTCTGGATCAACTCTTCTCCCTCGGCACCCTCCACCTGAGGGTCAGCTGCGGGCTGAGTTCTCCGTGAAATAGGAGACATACCGGCAGGTCTCTTTGGGCCAACATCTGTATACACATAAAACTGTTGTTAGGACGGGCATGTATTACCAAAAAAAATCGTAAAACATAAAAATAAAAAATAAGATCATACCCAACTCCTCGTCCCAGTCATCTCCCTCCGGGAGTGGAAGGTCTGGGTCTCCAGTGAAATCGGTCCCTGCATATGGCCAATCCTCGACCACAATCAACTGACGCCGTAACCATCCAAAAAACTCCGACCTCCAGGACATCTGTTGGCCTCCTCCTGATCTGGGCATCAGTGCTGCCCAGCGAGCCATCCTCGGCTCTCGTGGTACCGACTCAGCTACTATGGCCCCTTGGCCCTGAAAGATAGGTAGTCGTTCCGGGATGAACGATACCAAGATGGAACCGTAGCCAAACTGTTTTAGCTTGGCCTGCTTACACTTTGTGAGCTGTCTTTTCATATTTGTTGTCACTGCAGTAGCCTAATCAAATAGTGTCGGATTCATACACTCAGCAGCTAGGAGGAGTTGGGCCTTGGTCGCCTCGTGCGGTGCCTGCGACCCTGCAGCCCGCGTGATGGTATGTAGCACCACTCTGAGTGCTAGATCGGGGATGGTATGGATATCTACCTTGCCGCTTCCCGATCCCAGTCGTGCCCCTTGGCACACTCTTGCCATCACCTGCTCCATCTTCTCTCCAGATGGTCTGCTGCCTGTCAAGACGGGCACCGGACCTTTGCGCGACAGTCCGGTTATGAAATATACGTCGGAAACCTCAAGTTCTAATACTTGGTCCCGCAGCTTGAACACTTGTTCATTTTCGTCCCATACGCTGATCAGGTATTGCAGGAGCTCCGGTTGAGCTCGTAAGCAAGGTGTCAGGAAGAACTTTTTAAGCCCACAGTTCTTGAGGGCATTCATACAAGTCTCATTCTCCATAGCATGTTCATCCTCTTCCCCATGCTCGCTCTCTTTCCATTCGATAGCCATTTTGCTCGGTTGCCTGCATCAACATGGTCAAAAACCCTTGATTAGATCTCTGTTATGCTCGAAATTTCATGTAAATCACTAGCTGTTTGGAAATTTGAAACGGGAAACCACACTGCGCCATTGGCGCGGCTGTTTTCTTAATAGTCGCACCAGTTGGCACGGGCCCTTTGTATGCAAAAGGCCATTGGCGCGGGTCCGTGCCCGATACCCGCGCCAATGGGCGAAGCCCTAAAATTTTAAAAAATTCTCCACAGAAGTCTAATGAGAAATGGAAAACTATAAAAAATGGATTAAAATGGAGTACGGGGAAATGCCTCTTACCTGGAACGAACGGGAATCTGAATGGTAGCCCGGATCAGTTGCAATTGCCGTCAGAAGTTCGCACACAAACAGACCACTGTTGCTCTCCTATGAGGTAAATAGTAAAAGTAATTTTGTTTTTACCATTTGAGACTTATTTATAACTTTTTGAAATCTCATTAGGTTTTAAAAGTCATTTTTTATTAATATTTTAATGTATTTTGTCGAAAATGGATTTTACACTTGCCTCTGTGTGCAGCAACAGGTTTTTTTACGCAACTTACACGGTGAAACGAGTTGTATTTAATACTTTTTCGGACTCGGTAAAAACACGAAAAAGCCATTTTTGGAGTCATCTTTCAGCGCTTTTCTGACTCTCTAAACATGATTGCCGAGGCCCTTGTCGTTTTGATCTCGTTAAAGTGGCTGCGAAACGACATCTACCTAGTATACGTTTACCCCTTTTTCGGGCTGGGACAGATTACTTACGAAAAAGGAATACCCTAGCCTATCGCGACTAGGAGGTTTTCTCAGACATAGTTTTCTACCTTTTCGGATCTGAGGAACTATTTACGAAAAGGGACCATTGGAGTTTACTTTTCCGCTGTCTTTTCAAACTCTCTAAACATGAAAAGACGCCAAGTTATTCCTTTGTCAGACTCGTTAAACCCTTATGACATCGGATTCAGTCGTAATGATGTCATTCGAGTCTCTCCTTCCTAGGGCTCATTAAATGTACTAGGATGGGCTTATACAACAAGCATATGGTATCCTCTTCAAGCTTGTGTAAAAATAAAGAGGTACTCACCAGAAATGGCGGGGAAAAAATGGAACCAACATCATTGTCGTGTCGGCAGTATGTCGCTCTTGAACATGGCACTTGTCTGCATTCATGTCAGGTTGGGGACATCTCATCTCGTCTCTCGCTTGCCTCCATGGGTTTGAGTGATCCCTTTTGACCTCTCATCGGCTCTTTGCCTCGTCACTATGACCTCTGATCTTTTGATGTAAAATAATGCCAAACTCACTGTCGTGCCGTTTATATGTTCAAGAGAAGTTGACCTATGCCAATACCAACCTTCCTCTGATTCTCATCTGATCGTGATTCACAAAGACATTATATTCCTCTGTCTCGCGTTGATGATGTGGGAAACATTATGGCCCACCTTCGATCAAGGTCACTTCTTGTCGACTTCAGCTCATTATTCAGGAAGCTAATCTAGAGACTCCCTTCTGGTGCCTTGGAGCCTGCACGCCTCAATGGCAGGTTCTTCGCGTTCGACGTGAGGTTTTCATTATTGGCCTCCGATCGAGTGATTCTACGGGTGTTCGACGCCAGCTCATTGATTCACACACCGTAGATTGTACCTATAGTACCTTGAGGGCCATTGTCATCATTGGTGGTACCTCTCGCATCTGTTAACAGCTTTCATCATTGGCTGGTAATCAGACGATGTTCTTGCATGTTCGACTTCAGCTCATTTATTCACATGTTTGGACTTGTACTGTGTTCGGGTCGAGATGGAGCACAAGACCCTGGATTGTGTCTGTTGTAATCCAGGCTGCGATTTTGTGGATTATTATGATTGGTTACATGACTCACTTACTGGATGGCTGTGACCATACCTGAGTCTATTTATCGATCCTCACTGGATGGCTGCATCCATGCCTTGGATCCAGATTATTGTATACTCTGTTATGGATGGTTGCGCCCATATTGCATATATATCATGTATCTGAGATATCAGTTGTATTTCTCCACGCAGGTTTTCCGATGCCAGAGTTTTCAGTTGGACACGTTCTCGTAAAGCATTTCACCCCTCTCTCTCTCTCGGGCCTCATGATTTAGGGGGCATCTGTTACATAGTAATTTGTCACCGTCCCTCCAATCCCCATCCCGCACATTGGAGGGCTCATTCCGTGACCTGTGAGCAGTGACATGGCTTGAAATCACTTTCATGACATCCCTCTGAACAAGAGCTTTCATTGCCCTGAAGACATCTCCTTGTGGAAAACCCTAAAAATGACCCTTTTTGCATTGGCGCGGGCAGACAGTTCAGTACCCGCGCCAATGGGGAAAATCCTTCAAAGAGGTCGCGCCAATTGGCGCTCTGTCCCAGAGTCGCACTCGCGCCAGCCAATTTAAGGAGTGTTTTTTAAAAATAAATGGCGGAAGTTTCATCCTAACCAATTCATGAACCGGTATCTATCTTGAGTTGGAAGGTTTGGCTCCGGATTTCCATGTAGAGGAAGTGGTTTGCCATCTCTCATGGAAGCTTCCTTGAGAATAGGGCCAATCCCATGATTATAGGGATCCCAACTCCCCTTCTTCCATCTATAAAAGCTTGCCCATCTCCATTGCAAGCTAGTCTTCAAGTTCCCAAATTCCCAAGAGCCTTATGCTGCAAGAGCCTCCATAATTCCCTTAAGGCCGAATCCAAGCAAGGAGACTATTGTCAAGATCCGAAGAGAGAGGTTTGTTCCATCCTTGACAGGATTTTCGAGACGCGTTCCGCTGGTGACCCGCCGAAGGAGAATTCAGCGTCAAAACTATGGTTGTATTCTTCCTTTGATTGATTAATAATAAGCGACTATTGGTTATGGTTCCACTCTTGTTATTGTTTATGATGATGACTTATGTCCTTTCTGACTGTCATATAGTTGCATCTATTGGATTTTACGCTTGCGTTTGTTTTGTTTCTCGCGTGTGTAGGTGTCCTATCACGGAGATCGTGGGGATCGTGACCTGCCAGAGCTAAGGAACAGGAGCGCTACCTCTTCTACAAGCAACAACGTTGGATTCCAGGTAAGCCTTCATCGCTAGTTGGTTTATTTGCAATTAGGAACCTGCACTATAGCATGAACGATTGTTGCTAGACCCGGTCTGGGCTAGTAGGGATCGCCTCTGTCCGCAGAGGGGATTTACCTCCACAACATGGTGTATGCATGTGGATTTCCTAGCCTTGCCATTTCCTAGATAACCATGGTATTGTGAGTTTATTTCCATTTGATTGTTTTCTGGTTGGTTCTCATGATTCCTTTAGCTGTTGGGTTGACTTATGAGTTCCTGGAGCCTTGGTTGGACAAATGCTCTGGAACCTGGTGGGCAACTATTGGGTTGAGTTACTAGTCTTGGAGCCTTGGTTAGAAAAACATTCTGGAGCCCTAGGTGGGTTGAGTTACTAGTCCTGGAGCCTCTGTTAAACAAACGCTCTGGAGCCCGGGAACAACTGGGGTTGAGTTACTAGTCCTGGAGCCTTGGTTGGAACAAACACTTTAGAGCCATGGAGCAGCTTGGGTGGAGACCAATCCATGATGGTTAGTGATGTTCAGCTATGAGGTGGAATTACCGGTTTTGAGGTTGAGACGGTTCGATCTCTAGAGCCCTGGTTTGGTGTTGATTGATGTGTTTGATAAAGTCCCAAATTCATGCTTGGAATATGGCACGGGGGTGATTGGATGAAGTGAGACTTGGCTCAACCAATATATGGTCGGGTGGAACGTGGGAGTCCCATCTCTGGTTGGATTTTAAATTCAGTAATCAAGAGCTCATTCCTCTAGTATTCAGTATGCAAATGTATTAGTTTATGTATGGATCTATTTGTTGTTATATCCATTGTATTTTTTTTGTTAATATGCTGGTTATAAGCATGTATCTGATTAGCGATGATGTATGTCTCTATCTATGTTTTTACTGGTAAATGAATGCGCAATGTATCTATGATCAAATAGACTGTATTGTAGCTTATGATGCAGGGGTGCAATGTTTCTTAGCTATTCTCATATTTGTAAGAGACCCCCATGTTTAAATATGCTATCTACGCCTGTAGATGCAATGTTTGTGATATGTTTGACAAAATTCTTGTCATGAATGGGTGTGGTCGGATGAGTTCCTGAAGATGTGATTGCTTCCATGTATTTGTTTTAATGTTATTTATCCTCTCATGAAGTTACAAGAATTTATGGGCAGTGACTTGGTCTCAGGGGCTGAAAATGTGGGAGCTGCAGGCACAAAATTGACATTTTGGGGCCTTGGCCGCAACATTTCCAAGGCATGCCCGCGACTATAGGTTTCTAGCCACTCCCTTGCCCTTACATGCTCGCGGCTAAGGCCTAAATCGGTAAAAAATCAGCACCCCTTCAGGGTACAGGGGTATTGGAGGACGGTTTACCTCCTAGAGGTGTTGTTGATGTTGTGTAAGGTGTGTTTGTCTTGTTTCCGTTGGTTCCACTTCCTTAAGGTCATCTAGGAGGTTGAATCTCATATTAGTAGCCTCTCATCGCATTTTTACCCCCGTTGGCTGGTTACTTTGGTAGATGTGGGAAGAGCACGGGAAGAGGGTGTTACATAAACTATAAATTGAAGTCCCGTAGGTGCCATATTGCAAGTACAAACAATATAAAATAGAAAATCCCTTCGAAGATACTTCAACATCACCACACGTAGAAACACATACCTCTAGACCTAATTCACATCAATTCTTTGCAACAAGGCTAGCCCCAAGAATGACGTTAGGATTTGATGTGTTCGTGGAACTGGATATAGCCGACTAGTGATAACCGTTGTAGCAACATCACCATGTCTTACTTTAGCAAGTGCACCATATTGCATCTAAACTTCACAACTTTTTATTTTTTTCTTTTGGAATGGTAAACTATGCATATGAGCGTAAATTAATTGTTAAAGCAACATTAACAATACTATCACCTACTAAACTTTACAATTCCATACAAATAATCTAGGTCAATAAAGCGTACTCTCTAAAACTCTAGTAACAAAAATATTTTAATAGGTTTAAAAAAGAACTCATCATAAGTATGAGGTATTTATAACACAATAAAAATGCCACTTATGAATCCACTGACGTTTAGAGTTACAAACCACGTACTCAATCAACGAAAATTCACGCACAATACACTCTCAACTGTTTCTAAAACTTTCACTAATACTTGTTTTCCATTGGCCTTTACTCTACATTCCTCCTTATCCTTATCGATGATGTCTCTATAGTCGAATAGCTCCTTTGGAAACCAAAAATGAAAGGAATTCCTTCTTGCACCTGGAAACATTACTTCAATGAAAAAATGCACAGTTGTTATCATCATTTGCTTGAGGTTTAAACATGCAAACATAGTCCTCGGGCTCTGTACAAAACATAGTGCAATTGTATGGCAAAGGGTGGGGGCAGAGACTGTATGGATATTTATTAATCTAATCCAAACCATGCTGCCAACTGATAAGGGTTCACAATGCTGGGGAGGTGGACGTTGCCGACTGGAAGAGAATCCACGAGCGTATGATAAAAAGTTTCTTTCTCTCTTTTGCTTTCGTCAAGAGAGGCAAACATAGGCTTTGATTTATCGTTAATTCCATGCCGACTGGGGTTTGAATCCTGTGATTTTCGTAGTCTTCCCAACAGTGTCTCGTGAGTGAGATACTAATTAGACATAAAGCAGACCAACCAATAATTGGCAAACTTATTTTCGTTCACCGACTGCCTAGGTTGTAATTTAGGGTCTTTGAAAAAGGTTTTGTATAACTTATCATCGATCCGAGGATCGAATCTCAGCTGGGGTGATCAACCTCTAAATCCTCCTCGTCATTGATGGGGTTGCAGTTACCTGTGTTGAGAAATAGAATGTGGAATTTGAGTTTTTTGCGGCTGCAATCGTTGTTGTCCATTATTGTGCCATGTGTAACTATGTAAACTCTTGGACTGTGGACGTGGAAATGGAAAGTGTAATTACATAAACTCTTGGACTATATACATATGTCACACATGTAGAGCTAGAGTTATTGGACAGATGTCACATGCTTGGGAAAAGGTAGACAAAACTGTCAAATGGACAAATTCAAAAGAAAAGCCTATCGGCCTAATTATGTAGCAAATTTTTGTTTTTTATTATTGACATCCATTCAGACAAAAAGCTGAAGTTCTAATCCATTTGGAAATTTAACTGATTTTTCAAAATTTTGAATCAATTTAAAATTGAGTAAAATCATCAAAATCATCATAATATGTAACTAAATTTTAATAATATATAAGTGTTAAAAATACTTTTATTTTATCAATTTTTAATCATTTATATTATATTAAATAGGAAAATAATTTAGTTATCAATAAAATAATATTATCAAAATTTAATTAAATTTAAATGCTATTTTAGGTTCATACAAATGAGTCTCACCTTAACCATTTGAACCTAAAACTTAACCAGTGTACAATTTAGTCTCTCTCTCTCAACTTACAAATTATATTTTTAGAAAAATTGCAATTTGATATGTGAAGTGGGAAAATTAATTGCCTACTAAGGGATAAGAATTCACATAAAATTTAATTTTTGGTGGGTAGTAACCACTCATAGGTATGCACATTGGTGGGTAGTAACTCTTGGTAAGTAAATTTATTTTACATCTTGTTCCTATATGTAAATATTTGCTTAAATTATGGTGGAGAGTAATCTTTTTGTTTTGTTTGCTTGGTAATGTGGGTTCTTACATGACTTCACCCCAAACCTATACGAGGACCACACCAACCACACCAACCCTTATCATGACTAGATTTTTTTTGCCTTCTAGGGATTGGAACGAGTGACCTTTTCATCATGAATGTGACTATTATGGTGGAGAGCAATTGATCAATATCGAAGATTTTAAATTTAAATAATTTTCTAGAAAACTTAATTACATAAAATCATTGTACAAATATCTAAAAATCATAACATAAATATTGCAACTATATCTAAAATTTATAATTATGAAACACCTGACATTGTATTTTGCAAATTCTACAATAAAATCTTCAAATTATAATCCAATATTTGAAAAATAAATATTTACTTTTCAAACTTAAGATGAATACTAAACTAATAATACTCAATAAATAAATCTAACCTTCAATTAATAAAACTAAACTCCAAAATAAATCGACCAAAGTACACCTCGTAAATTATAAACTTAACGCTTCAATAAAAATAGAAATTTAACGACCATTAGACAGTTTAACCCTTAAACTCTATCATACTCCTTTGTTTACGTGTCAGCCACAGCCCATTTTCACTTATATTATTTTCACACTATTTTCCAGCGAACTACGTTACTTTGGAATGTTTGGAATATTCTACCTTTACTTTGGAATAAACTAATTCGTGACGTTGGACGAGACCAAACTGGCCACCCCCGCAACCCTTGGTCACTGATTCGAGTCCAGTTCAACACGCCCACACGAATACAAACATGAAGTCCCCGGTTGAATAAAGTAATTCGTCAGTTGGACTAGACCAAACGGGCCACCCCCGCAACCCGACACACCGTTTGGTCATTGATTCGAATCCTGTTCAACACGAACACACGAATGCAACCATGAAGTCCCCGGTTCAATCCCCGGGCTGACATATTTAATAAATTGCTCATAACGTTGTCTGTGCAGCTTCAAATTCGCAGGTTTCCAGGGTCGCTGAATTGCCATGGACGCCCTAAATAACATTACAAGCGCGAATAGAAGCAAACGCAGCCAAGCAGGGACGGAGAAAATGCTCGCAGCGGTCGACATGGGAACAAACACCTTCCATATGATTGTAGTCAAGGTCGACCCCAACGGCAGATTTCGTAAAGTCGATTCTCACAAAGAATACGTCAGGCTAGGCAGTGGAACCCTAAGTACTAGCGGCATCATCGGGATTGAAGCCGAACAGCGAGCTTTAAACGCCATGAGACGCATCAGGCAACTGGCAGAATTCCGGGAAACGGAGATGATGAGAATTGTCGCAACTTCGGCCGTGAGAGAGGCCAAAAACAGGGGCAAATTTGTAAAGAAGGTCGAAGAGGTTGCCGGAGTCGGTGTGGAGGTACTGTCGGGAAAAGATGAAGCTCGTCTTATCTATCTTGGAATTCTTCAGGTCTGAATTTTCAAGCCTTAAATGATTATTTTCGTTTTTCTGTTGTTCTTTTCGCGTAAAGATGAGAGGCTAGGATTTGTTTTCTGTCCTGTCACGGTGCTCCCATAGATCACGAAAACTTTAACAATAACTCGGGAAAGAGAGCCTATAATGCCTGTAAAATAAACGATAATCAACGACCAGACTCGTTTTCACTCCTCCAAAATAGATTGCATAATAGTTAGAAAAAGAGAGCCTTGAAACTGGTTGCAGATTTTGCTGATAATTTTTGGGGAGGGTTAAAAGACGCCCGTTTTAAAAATTTATGTTTCTGTTTAAAAGGTGACAAACGATAGAGAAGTTCCTTTTCTTATAATTTTTTGGTTCATATTTAAAAAAATATTTTTTAAATTTAAATTTAAATTTTCAAATTTTAACATGTACAAAAATCTAACCAACTAATAAAAGTTTAACAAAAGAAAGGGATAGATTTAAACCCCCAAAAGGGTGAATCTAATGAAAGAAGTCTCAAAATCTAAAAAAAAGAAATGATTAGCAGCCTCTGAAATAGTAAAGGATAATTGAAATGAGAACCTGCGGAATAGGTTTTTAAAGCATGAGCAATTTACCATGAGGGTGCAAAGGAACGTTGTTGGAAAAGAGATTGCGCAAAGGAACGTTGTTGGAAAAGAGATTTGGTGGTTGAATGAACACATGAAAGCAGCATATTACATATCTATGCATTGAATCAGATATGAAACAGTGATATTCATCGTGTTTTATTTTTAATATGAAATGTATTTTTTGCATGAGAAAAAAGTTAAGAATCGGTTAGAATGCACTGCCATATTTCTTCATCAATTTTTATAATGCACTTTTTTTTTGTACAACATAAGAATGGCACAAGTGATGAAAATCACACATTGAAGATCCATAGCATCACATAAGGAGGAAGCAAAATCACGTCTATGCTTGAAAGTGTCAATGGAAATATCTTCTTGGAATGTACAAATAACAGTTATATACATAAAAGATGGTTGGTATCTTTGGTTATTTGTAGTTGCAAGTAAAAATTGTCAAGAAAGGAGAAACAAGCGACAACACCGCATGTCATGTAGCATCATTTATGATACTATATCTACAGAAATATGAAATGCAAAATTGGATGCTAGAGCGCAAAAGTGCAATTTACAACGGAAGTAGCTAGTGTTCAATTAAGAAGTAGTTGCATTTGCAATGATGATATGATTGCACAATTTCAGAAGCCTAAGTACAAACAGTGTGGATTTGTCAAGTGAGATATGTTGGGAGAAGTTTAGCAAGCAGCATGGTGTTGATGTTCTTGGTAGCTTTAAAAGGTCTTCTACAAAGCTTGGTCTCTGAAAATGGCCCTTCAGGAAATTAAATATACAACAATTTCCCTGGATCTGATCCAGTGGATCAAAAGCTAGATCTGTCCTCGATCTGGTTGATGTGGATCCCCTTTGCTACTCTGTGCTTTTTCCTTAAACCTGTCACAACCAAGTATGTCACTCACAATAAACATGTAATATTACTCACACAAATCTCTTGTCTACTTGAGAGAATCTCTCTCTCAATGCCTCATGCCACTGCACGTCTCTGTGCTCTTGCTTGGTCCTCCATAGGCCATAGTAGTCCTCCATAGGCCCTCTCAGTCCTCCAGAGGCCCTCTCGACCCGGCTTGGTCCTCATGGCCCTCATAGCCCATCTCGGTGCTCTCACGGTCTGAGGTTGCTAATTTTGGGCAACTAGGTCCAAAATCCATGTTGCATTGCTCATATGATGATGATGATGATATTTTTGTTGGATTCCTCTTTCAGAGAGGTGCAAGATTGATCTAAAGATCATCTTGTTTCCATGAACAAAACTTATATTTTGATTTTATTTTCCACACATGTGCAAATTGTCAAGGTCGGCCAGATTTGTAATGTAGGCTCACAAGCCCCAAAAAATGTGTCACACACCCTCATTGATGGATATAAATTGGAGAGAGATGATGCTCATTTCATCATCATCTCATCACACACATTCCTCTTCATCTGATTGGTTCGTACAGACTTTGGAGGCTTCTCTCTCTCTCTACCACCTGTGAATTTGAAGCTAGAAAATTTCGGACTGTTTTTAGGGTTTTCTGGACAGCGTTGACCAACATTGACTTTGGGTCAACCGTTGAGCTTTGACTGTGATTTGAGGATAGAAATTTTGATTTTTGGAGGCCGTACTGGAGGGCACAAAAATCGAGGTTGAACATTGACTCTAACTGAAGCCCCTTTGATCGCAGCGGTGACTAGCTTTGACTTCTGTGTTGACTAGTTTCTGTTTACTTGCGTTGACTTTTTGGGAGCTGTCTTTGAGGTGTGTGTGACTCTTGGAGGAAGGCTGATCTTGTATGTTGTAAGAGCTGGTTTGGCCAGCCAAAGTCCTTGCTGGCTAGGGCATCCTGTTGACTGTTGTAACAAACATTTCTCTCTATATTTGCTGGACAAGAAGAATTACAAATTTTGATATATTATTTGGCTTGTTTTCTGTTGATCTATTATTATGTTCTATAAGCGTTTTACTTTCATGTTTATGTGATTGCTAAATTGAATTGTGCCTATAAGAAAGATTGAAGCAAAACTTCATTAAGCATAGAACATACCATGGTTATCTAAAATTAACAAAGGTCTACTCAGCCTTCTCCTCAACAAGATGCTTTCTTACCAATCACCTCCCATAGGCCCTCAAGGGGTCTGAGGTCTACTCAACTTTTTCCTCCACAAGATGCTCTCTTTTTGACCACTTCCATAGGCCCTCTCGGCCCTTAAGGGATTTGAGGCCTTCTCGACCTTCCTCTCCACAAGATGCTCTTTGTCGACTACTTTCCACATGCCCTCTCATCCCTCTAGGGGTCTAAGGCCTACTCGACCTTCTCCTCCACAAGATGTTTTTTTGTCAACCATAGGCCCTTTCGGTTTCCTGAACTCGACCTCTTGAAAATACTCCCGAAATTTCCCTACATTGATATGGATTGGATCATTATATTGTTTGTCATCCATCTCAATGCTGTAGAGTGGAAAAAGTGGAGGAGTCGACTCACGAGACCATTTTTACTGGCTGGACCCAGTTTGGAAAAACATGGTCGGTAACATTCCAGGAGCATTTTGAGGTATCAAACGACGGTTTTTAGGAGGTAAAAGTTTGATGCTTTAGTGCCACACATTTTTCCTATTCTACACATAGAGACCTTTCCAACGACGCAAGAATTACGTTAATCGGAGTGCGAATGCAAAAGTTATGCCACTCAAAAGTTGACCTTCCTGTTTTCACCACCATAATTCGAGAGGATGCCATGTCAACCCCCATTATTCACGAAAAAGGGGCTAGCCACGTGATTATCATGTAGAAGGCGCTAGAAGAGTCTAAGTTATAACTCTAGTTAAGAGTCGAGGTAGTCAAACCTAACCACTAGTAGGCTATCGGGTTGTGTTATAATTGGGCCACTAGGAGGAAAAGGGATTCCATTCGTTTGAGTGCATTTGTTCCATAGCTGAGAAAAAATAGGCAACAAGGATATGAGATAGAGCACGCAGAGCAGATTTGTGCACTGTAGTAGCCCACGGGCTAGAGGCCATACTTCTTTGTATTCGCAGCCATATTTCCATTCAGAGAAAGAGAGTGGAGTGGCCTCACCTTCCAACTGGGTTTTTCTCTTGAAAGCGTTTCCCAAAGCATATCTTGTGTCAAATGTTTGTGTGAGCTTTTATTTTGTTGTTCTCTACTTTTCTGCACAATTTTAATTTGCATGCATGCATTATTTAGTATTAACAATAAATCTACAAATCTATAATTCTAATAAAACTGTAAGTGTAGAATTTCAGATTTTAAATATAATTTTAGAGATCTGTTGTGACAATTTGTCTAAAGGAATATCCACAACAGTTAATGGATCATAGTGGTATAAAAGCAGGTTTCTTTGGTTGTATTGTGGATATTTGTAGGGGATTTAGTTTGACGGGGCCAAAAGTCATAAAACCCTAATCATGACCGACGAATCTATGAATAAACCTCGCGATCTTGCAAGTTGCTAATATAAATCATAACGTAAATCTCCTCATGGCGACCTTGAGCAATAAGCTTGGGATATTTGGAGAAGATGGGGGTTCAAATGTAGAGGGGGGATCAAGAGACCGGGAAGAAACGAAGAAACAACTGAAGAAAGAACCTGAAAAATATCAACCCAATTCAAGTGTCATGGCCCTGTTTAAAATGGAAGCAAAGGTCGATATCAAGTCGTACCATGACAAGATCGACGCTTTGAAGCTGAATCACTGGTTCCAACAATTGGAAGTTTATTTCAGTGTCCATCAAATTGAGGAAGAACAGAAGATTTCATTTGCGTGAATGAAATTATAGGGCCATGCCCTGACTTGGTGGGAGAGCCACATGGAGACCTTGAGGTTGGAGGGGGAGCCTCCAATGACTAAGTGGAGGACTTCAAAATTCTCATTAAGTCACAATTTTACCCTATTGGATACGTAGAGGGCCAGTGGATCTGGCGTCACTACTTCAGGCAAAAGTCGGGGCAAAGCATGCGGAGTATACACAGAGTTCAAAAAGATGGCCATAATGTTGGGTATCTCCCAAAGAACCTAAGTGTACTCCTCAAGTATCTGGGGGGTCTGCATCGTCGTTTGTGAGAGCAAGTGATGCTGTTAAAGCCCAAATTAGTGGATGAGGCTTGTGTACAGGTATAGTACCTGGAGAACATAGGCCTGCAGAGAGTGCAATCAAGTGGATCGAAGCAGGAGCAACATGACACTTCTAGGAAGGGGAAGAATAAGCAAAAAGGGGGAAAAGATAAAAAGATGACAACCGTAGCACACCAGTGCAAAGATACCAATAACCATTGCAATTATTGCAACATTGGCAACCATATAGAGGAGAAGTGATGGAAGTTGCATCCCTAAACCCGAAGAACAATGTAATATCCCCGAAGGGGAAATAACCAGTAATGAACAGAAATATGCCAGACAGATATAGAGAATGTAATACTGAACCAGATCACTGAATCATGACACATGTAATACCAGAAACTGAGCCATTTTATTAATCAGAAAGTACATAGAGAGGAGTAAATCAGAATCAGTGCACCTATCCTTGCCCTAGGCAAGTGATGAGCCTCTCATACAAGAAAAATGACTGCAACAAGGACAGCGTCCTAGCTGCTGTGAAGACTGAAGATGAACTGCGCTGGTACTGGGGCTGATCTCAAGCTGCAAACCCTCACAAATGGAAAACGCTGTCTCTGCTAGTGACAGCGCAGAAATAGGTGAAGCACAAGCCCCTCAACCCTCCAGACAGATGAACCAGCTACAGAATACTGGAAAACGCTGTTGAGCTCCTCTCACAATAGTCTGCTCCTCAGATCTGCGTCCCACCTGATGGATCTGAAACCTCCAATCAACCGTCCTTCCCTTCCGATCTCTGCGTCCTCCGAATACCGCACCGTCGCTACAAAACCCTCGCATCTACACCAGATCCGGAACTATCTCTGGAGACTCCACAAACAGCGAGATCTTGTGTTATCCCTTTCCAGACCGGACTCAGACTCATCAATATCTCCCATCTCGTCTAACTCACAAGCTGGATCTAGTGCAAAACCCCCAGATCTGCAACATACAAGACTAGATCTGCCACATACAAGACTAGATCTGCAAGATCTATCCTTCCCAAAGCTGGATCTAACAATAAGCCTTCAGATCTGTAACCCTTACCTTCAGAAATGGACAGCGTCCTCACTCTAGGGCTAGACAGCGTCCTTCTGCCTCCCAAAACAGCGTTCTCTCTGCCAATCCTGAACTGCGTCCTCCTTGGACAACGTCCTTCCTCTCCTGCAAGGATCAGCGTCCTCTCTCCAGATGAGACAGCGTCCTTCTCCTTCAAGAATCAGCGTCCTTCCTTCTCTTGCTCTGCGCAGCCACAAGATGGCTTTCTCCCTCTCGTATATGAAGGAGCTGAAGCTCGCCGTCGCTACCGGAACCGAAAAGTATACCAGACAAACCTGTCAGTAGCGCACTCGAAGTCCCCCGAAGCTAAGGGTGAAACCATAAATAACCTTACCAGGGCAGGCACTCGAAGTCCCCCGAGGCTAAGGGTGAGACCTCCGACCGGAGACACTCGTGCACTAAACAGTGCTGCAGACCGACTAAACAACCGGCGTGCTGAAGCAGACAGAAGTCCAGCTATCAATAATAATATCAAATCATGAATGATCAAATGAGGTGAGAGCCTCTCCTTTTATAACATCAAACTCCCTCCAAAACTGAACTCCCCCTGGATCTGCGCAGTTTACCTTGGGTTAGCCTGATGCCTCCCCCATCATATCCACGTGGACCCCCAAGGCCCCCTCTCTAAGTTACAACGTCAATCTACTAGGAAAAAGAACACTTTATTATAAAGTGAGGTGACTAAAGTGAGGTGACCCATCTTATTTCTCACTTTATTTATTATTTCTATCTAAAGCGGCAAAATAAAGCAAAAATGCAATATTCCAATTAGCAAGGCTAATTGGGAATATTACAAACAAGAAGAAAGACAATAAGAAGAAGAATCTCATGGAAACCAAGTTGAAAGCAGCTCGGATGTGGATGAGAAGATCGTCTGTACGTCAGTGCAGCAGGAGGTGAATTTAGTAGCCTTCAACAACAGGAAGAGAAAGAAATGACCAAACTCTTCCATATAAAGATATATTTCAAGAAGACAAAGATTGATGCTCTGTTTGACTCAGGATCGCAAGTGAATCTCATTGCAACAGAGTTGGTCAAGAAGTTGGGGTTGGAAGTTCGTGATCATCCAAACTCACATCCATTGTGATGGGTAAATAAGGATGGAGAGCTAAAGGTAACAAAACAGTGGAAAATTAGATTTTCCATCAATGCTAATTTTATTGATGAAGTAGAACTAAAATAGAGTTACTACGGGCATATAGGAATGTGTTTCGAGAGCCTAAATGGTTACCACCTAAGAGGGAAGTGGAGCACGAGATCCAACTATTGCCAAACATTGCGCTGTATAGACAATCTGTTATAGAAGCAAGTAAGGTGAAGAAACAATTGTAGTAACTGCTGGAACATGGTGTCATTTGACCAAGTACATTACCATGTGGGTCACCCATCATCATTGTGCCAAAGAAATATTGGACCTGGCAAATGTGTATAGATAACAGGGCGTTGAATAAAATCACACTTAAGAACAGGTACCCTTTGCCCAGGATAGATGATCTGTTGGATCAGCTGTAGCAAGCAAAATACTTCACCAAGCTGGACTTAAAGTCTGTGAAGTGGAGACAAATGTGAGTGGGTATGCTATAGGAGTGGTCTTGATGCAGGGAGTAAGGCTTGTATGCTACCATTTTGAAGTATTTCATGGGGCTGTTCTTAACTACCCTATGTACGACAAGGAGCTCCATGCCTTGGTGCAAGTTGTGAAGAAGTGGAAGCACTATCTGATGGGAAAGGAGACAATAATCCACATAGATAATCAACCACAACAATACTTGCAAGCCCAGAGTAAGCTACAATAGATCAAGCATTACAAGTGGACAAGGTTTCTACTTAAGTCACATGGTTTAGGTTCGAGTTCGGGTTTGACGACTATTAAGTTTGATTCGGGATTGAATTCTTTGATAAGGTTCAGAGGGTGTTCGACTTTAGGTTCGTCTATATATGTTTTCATAATATATATACATATATTTTCAGAATTATATATTATATATATTCATAATCTTTACTACTTTAACCAAATTTAATATACATTTTCGAAATTATAATAGAATTTAATATACATTTCAAATTTTAAATGCTAATATAAAATTTTCCAATGGTTAAAGTTCCTACAGATACGCAGATGTTTACCTATGATCATACTGCATAAGTATTTAAAGGTTTCAAGTGAGGAAGGAATTCCTCAAGAGTCAAAGCCACAGATGTTGCTAATAAGATGTTCCCGTTACTTCATTTTATAGGAGATGTTGATTATGATGCTAGATACGTTGCTGTCTATGGATCCATCCAATCTTATCAGCATATTTACATGCATTTCTGAATGAATGCACAGTGCAAGGGGCTCAATAATCATTGCGTCCACAAGCTCACTGGATACAACAATGTTCGAATATGTACGATGTCCATAGGCTACAAGTACAACAAACATCAAAATATATAATCAGCAACAAAATTGTGAAATCGTGAATCCACCTGCCTTCGATAGCAAACAAGTTACAATAATGCCAATATGTTGTCGGGCCTACATAGAAAAAGTCTTTTTGCACCCAAAAAACCCCAAATATCTACGAACCTCGCGAACCTAAACTTTTTTCATTGGAAATTCCTCTTTTCATTTAGGTTTAGGTTCAATTTGGTTCAACTTCAGGTTCGATTGGTGATTCGATTTGGATCGGGTTCAGGTTCGACTTTGAGGTTCATCGAACTTCAACGAATTTCAATTTTTTTCCAAGTTCGCCGAATTCCACACCTGAAGGTTCAGGTTGAGCGAACCCTATGACTTAGGTTTCTACAACAGTTTCATTTGGTGATCAAGTACAAGAAGGATAACACAAACACGTTGGATGACATGCTTTCAAGGACACCCACACCGAAGTCACAACTTTGGGAACTCTTATGCACATGGAGCCATTCACCTATGATGCATACAGAGAGGCATATTCAGAGGATGAGGACTTCAAGGAGGTGTTTCAGCAGTTGCAGAGTCAGAGTCATGTGCATGATGGCGACGACACCATTGATTACCATCTCCAGGATGGTTTACTCCACAGGTTAGATATGTTGTGTTCCTAAAGGTAAGCGATTGTAGTTGATTAGAGGCTCACATCTCCAAGGTTGCAGGGCACGTTGGTATAGGGAAGACCATGGCCAACTTGTAGAGGTATGTGTATTGGCCCAAGATGCAACAACAGATAGCTAGGTTCATAAGAGGATGCATGTTGTGTTGTACCAACAAGCCTAGCAACAAGAAACAAGGTCTGTATCATCCCTTACCTGTACCCACTCATCCTCGGGAAAGCATTTCCATGGACTTTGTGGGAGGTTTACCAACAACCAGGAATGGGCATGACTACCTGTTTGTGGTACTTGACGGGTTCAACAAGATGTGTGTTTTAATGCCCTATAAAAAGACCATCAATGGGCAAGAAGCAACAAACTTGCTCTTTGGACAAGTTTGGGTGCACTTTAGGATACAAAGAAGCATCATTTCAGACAGGGATACTATATTTCTCAGTGCATTCTGAACTACATTGTGGGAGAAGATGGACGCGAAGTTGAAGAGATCTATAACATTGCAACCACAAATAGATGGGCAGACAAGAGTAGTCAATAGGAATGTTATGTATAATTTATTAATTATTAGTTAAATATAGTTGTCTTAGGTTTATTAATGTGGAAGGGCATGATCAACGATCATGCCTCTTCGCCAAGGGACACTGTAAGGCTGTATTTAAAGCCTTGGTGATTCCGACTTGTAATCATCTCATCTTTTATCAATAATAATATATACTTATTCAAGTTTACCAGAGTTTTTACATTCCATTGGTATCAGAGTAGTCGCTCTTCAGGATCTGTGTGACCATCAAAAAGATTAAGAAATTACAGAGAAAATTGCAGATTTATTAAAAATCCAGGTGCTTGTGGGCAACGACATTGGTTTAAAAAAAAATTGCAGATTTTTTTCCTGCTGTCATCATCCTCATCCTCCCCTGCCTTTCCACGCTTGCCGTCCTCCCTTTTCCTCCCCACAGGTTGCTTTCCTCTCCCTTGGCCCCCTCACACAGCACTCCCCTCCCAACACGTACCCCCCTCACCCCTCATCCCAACGCTCGGCCTACGACCCTCACCTCTCCCCATTCCCCTTTCCCATGACCCTTGCCCAGCAACCCCACCTCACACCCCCCTTGCTCGCTCGCCCTTCCCCTATGCTAATACCCGCCCCCTCACTGCTCCCGCTCGACCCCCACTCCACTCACACCCCCGCCCCCTTACTCCTCGGCCTCACAACCTTCCCTCTCTACCCGCGGTCACACACACCCCCTCGCATTTTCTGAAAGGGAAGGAAAGGGTTTTGATTTCCATCACTAGATCTATTTTCTTGCAGGAAGATCCTTTCAAAATCGGAGGATAATCGAAATTTTTGAACGCCAAACCCTCATCTAGCCCAAACAGATAGGGTTTAGTGGCCAATCGATTTTTTATAAGGGTTTTCAATTCATAAATCTTACCAAAGCCCTCCTTTGGTGAAGCCGCTAGCCTTGAGGACTTCATCTTTACATTTGGCAGAGGTTGATTTGTCATCAAATCTCCTAGTCGCAGCCGCAGGGATTTAGGGCTCATTTTCCGTAGGTCATGAGTATTTTGTGGTTCATTTTCATCCTGGCCGTAAGTACGGTTTTTGTGAAGCCGTTTTCAATTTTTTTGAGGAACAAACCAAAAATCTGGAAGCCGCCTGCAAATCTTTGAAGGCTCTCCCTTTCATTTTTGCACGAATTTTCCTAGGGTTCAATTTGTTTCTGAAAGCCGTCTTCATTTTCTTGAAAGTCGTCTTCATTGCCAGCGTCCGAACGAAATTCATTTTAGAAAAGAAAACGAATACAATTTTGAGGGAGAATTGATTGGGCTCGGTAATAATACCATTTGTAAAGTCTCCCTCCCCGTGCATATATTACTCCATTTTAGACATCAATTTTTGTCCTAGAGACTAAAAACTTGTGGACATTAAAATATTATTCATTTTTTGGAGAAGGTCGATTTCCATTAGTGGGATAAATATCTCAAATTATAAAGTTGGTAAATTAAAATTAAAATTTTTAAAACCATATTAAAATTTATCCCATATTAAACTGTATGAAATTTTTCTTTAAAGGGATAAAACCATATTGAATTTTTTATTCTCAATTCCAGTTTGAGAAAAAAATAATAATATAATAATAAAAATTATTATTATTATTTAAAAAAAAGAGAGGAAAAAACTGGCAGATAAATATTCACCACTGCATACACGTTCAATGTCGATGGTCGAATTCCAAAAAAAAATTGTTGGATCTTGAGAAACAGATCAATAATAATTCCGAAGACTTCGGCAAAATATTAATCGATCTCGAGGGTACAGTTGCAGGACATTCCAACGACATCAAAAAGCTTCAAGATACGACAAATTGGATAGAAAGACAAATTTGGCTAAATCATAGCGAGGCCACAGAAAATCATAGCCAAGCAATGCAAAAGCTGACATAACTCTGCGATAAGATAAGTCAGACACAACGACCAATATTCCCCAACATGGAACATAATCAACAGAGCAATTCAGCAGATTCAGGGAATTCAGAAGAGCATCATGAAAAAACCGATTCCCCACACCGTCACGAAGATAGTAATGTAGGGTCTCAAAATAAGCAGCTCTGGAATGCATTTGCTAATCAATACCCCTTTCTTGTTCCACCGTTAGCATATCATCGAAGAGCAAAAATCGAGCTACCCAAGTTTGATGGTAATGAAAAAAATAGCGTTGCATGGCTTAATAAAGTCGAAGAATATTTTGAGATTTATGACATTAATAGTGATGACGAAAAAATTAAGCACACTTCCATGAAAATGGAAGGAGAAGCATATAAATGGTATATTTGGTGGAAAAAGACAACACTTGCTATTAGTTGGACGAAATTTAAGGATGCATTCTTTAAAATATTTCAAGGTATAAAAGAAGAAAAGTTTTTTTCAACATTCATCAAATTACGCCAAAAAGGAGATGTGGACGAGTACACTTGAGAATGGGAGACCTTAGCGACACGAGTACCTGGATTGTCAGAATCCCTTTTAATCCAGCCTTTCATCTTAGGACTTAAAATCCATATACAAGAAGAGCTAGAACTTCATGACATTACATCAGTAGAACTAGCAAGGCAAAAAGCAAAAGCTGCTGAAAAGAAATTTGAAAGGTTATTGTGGCCAAAATCAGAAAGAGTATATTCGAGACGAAGATTTCCTCATTCTGAAAATATAGATAACACAAAATATGTCCCACCCCATCTTCGTGAAGAAGAAAAATCTAACGTGGAAATACAAAAGATGCGAGAGGGAAAGTGCAAACGTTGCGGTGAAAAGTGGGACCCTAAGCATAGGTGTATTAAAGGAAACGAGACAAAGAATCTGTATAACTGTGAAGCAACTAATGAATCTAACAATGATGAATCAGATGCAGCCACCCTAGAGTCCCCTCCAAAACTAGATGACAGAAGCATTACGCAAATGTCCTTATCAGCTATGACAAGTATATCACAATCTCACACACTAAAACTAAAAGGACATATTAAGAAGAACAACGTAATGGTTCTCCTTGACACCGGCAGTACCCACAATTTTTTAGATTCGACCATGGCCAAAAGACTCAACATATTTATGTTTCCCATGCCCAATATGAAGGGAATGGTGGCCGATGGTAAGAAAATTGAGAAGGTAGGGAAATGCCATAAAGTCAAATTGCAGATTCAAAATTTTAATTTAGAATCTCCATTCTACACCGTGCCATTACAAGGAGTAGATGTGGTTTTAGGAATTTAATGGCTACAAACCTTAGGTACTTATTCTGCCAACCATCAGAAGCAGTTTATAAGCTTTAAGTGGGAAGGGCAGAAGCACAAGTTGTATGGATTCCAAGCACCAGAAAATCATATCGTGTCATCATCCCAGATGATGAAGATGATTCGAAAAGGAGCGCTAGCCTATATAGTACAATGTCATCAATTAGAAATGTTATCTACAAAAAGGATCAACAAAGGGTCACCAGAAGTACAAGGACTAGTTCAGAAACACGAAAAAGCATTCCAAGACTTGCCAATGAAAATGCCTTCTAGTAGGGAAATCGAACATACAATAGAAGTCAAGGCATGATCCGACCCTCTCAACATCAAATCTTATCGCTATCCACATCACCAAAAGATTGAACTCGAGAAGATGCTCCAAGATTTTTTAAAAATGTGGGGTCGTCACAAAACGCAAGAGCCCGCCTCTCGAGAAACCCAAGCATTCGTCAACAATGTCCATCATTACGTATGCTTTGAGGACAAAGCATCTTTAAGAGAGGGGCAATGTTATGTATAATTTATTAATTATTAGTTAAATATAGTTGTCTTAGGTTTATTAATGTGGAAGGGTATGATCACCGATCATGCCTCTTCGCCAAGGGACACCATAAGGCTGTATTTAAAGCCTTGGTGATTCCCACTTGTAATCATCTCATCTTTTATCAATAATAATATATACTTATTCAAGTTTACCAGAGTTTTTACACTCCAAATTTGGTGCAACTTTTGAGGGGATACAACTACAAGCATCCGAAGACCTGGGATGAAAATCTAATATATATACAACATTCTTACAATAGAGTAGTCCACACTTCTACAAGAAAGTTCCCATTTGAAACCTATTTTGGATATTTTTTTCACCTTTGGACATTGCATACGGGCAACATGGAGTGAGGGAAGATCTTATAGGGGATGCCTTGAGGGTTGAAAAATTTATAGAGAAGATAAGGCAAATCCATCTACAGGCACAAGAGACACTACAAAAGTCACAGGAGAAGTTTAAAGCCAGGCATGATCAACAGAGAACAAAGAAATCATTCTAGGTGGGAGACAAAGTATGGCTACAATTTAACAAGGAGAGGCTACAGGACACTGGTAAGAAAATCAAGGCTCTGAGGTATGTCCCTTTGAGATACTAAAAAAGGTGGGTGAAAATGCGTATTGACTCAGTTTACCACAATATATGTGAATTTACTCAATTGTGAATGTAGAGAATTTGAAACTCTATGAGCCTTCCATGCTGGATCAGGGAGAGGAACAAGTCCTACATTCTGTGGAGGATTTGGCACCAAATGCTCAAACAAAGTTGACAGAAGATATAGTTTTGCTGAAGAGGTCCAAAACTACAAGACAGGGGTAACGTGACCTTTGGCAAATTTAGTTGAAAGGACAACTTCCAGGCAAAGCTAAAGGGTACACCAGAGAAAAAGTGGAGGAAAAATTTCCTCACCTCATTTAGTAGAAGCTTTTGGGGATCAAAAGCTTCCCAAAATGGGGAGGTGTGCTCCAGATTGGATCATTATATTGTTTGTCACCCATCTCAATGCTTTCAGAGTGGAAAACGTGGATGAATCAGTTCATGAGACCGTTTTTATTAGCGGGACCCAGTTTGGCAAAACATATTATGAAACCTTTCAGGAGCATATTGAGGCATCAAACAACGTTTTTCTGGGGGTAAAACTTTGTTGCTTTAACGCCACACCTTTTTTTTCCTATTCTACACACAAAGACCTTTCCAACGACACATGAATCTTGTCAATCAGGGCTTGTATGTGAAAGTTATGCCACTCAGAAGTTGACCTTCCTATTTTTACCACCATAATTCGAGAGGATGCCACGTTAGCCCCCATTATTCATGAAAAAGAGGCTAGCCACGTGATTATCATGTGGAAGACTCTAGAAGAGTCTATGTTGTAACTGTGGTTAAAAGTTGAGGTAGTCATACCTAATCACTAGTAGGCTATTCTGCTGTGTTATAACCGGGCCACTAGGAGGAAAAGGGACTCGATTCTTTCGAGTGCATTTGTTCCATAACTAAGCAAAATTAGAGAAGAGGGATAAGAGATAGAGCAGGCAGAGAGGAATTGTGCACTGTAGCAACCCACGAGCCACAGGCCATACTTCTTGTACTCGCAGCCATATTTTTATTCAGAGAAAGAGAGCAGAATGACCTGACCTTCTAGCTGAGTTTTTCTCCCGAAAGGGTTTCCCAGAGCATATCTTGTGTCAAATGTGTGAGCGTTTATTTTGTTGTTTTCTATTTTTCTGCATAAATTTAATGTGCAGGCATGCACTATTAACAGTAAATCTACAAATCCAGAAATCTAATAAAACTGTAATATTGTACAATTTCAGATTTTAAATATAATTTTAACAGATCTGTTGTGACGAACTGTCCAATGGAATATTCACGACAGTTTATGGATCATACACTCTTCCTTCCTTCTCTTTAGTCTAGTTGAGGCTCTCGCTCTATAGAAAATCACTTCCTCCACTTATATGTCTTGACCTCTCCTTTAGGCTTATTTTATAACTTCATTAAGCCAAATCCCTAACCCTAATCTCCAAAGTGATGGGCGGTTGAGATTAGATCTTGCCTCACTTGAGATCAATAGTTTAGATCATATCTAAGTCAAACTTAGGAAGAGTACAATAATTAAAGTCAATTAATTATTGTGGACTATTAAGCCAAAGTACTAAGGATAAATAATAAAATTATTTAAGTGACTTAAACATGATCTCAATTGTTGATCTAAAGTGAGGCGAGATCTAATCTCAATAGTCAATCACTTAGGAGATTAGGGCTAGGGATTTGGCTTAATGAAGTTATAAAATAAGCCTAAGGGAGAGGTGAAGACATACAAGTGGAGGATGTGATTTTCTCTAGAGTGAGAGGCTCAGTGAGACTGAACAGAAGGGAAGAAGAGTCCAAGGAAATTTCGGGAGTATTTCCAGGAGGTCGAATTTAAGAAATCAAGAGGGCCTGTGGTTGGGAAGAGAGCATCTTGTGGAGGAGAAGGCTGAGTAGGTCTTAGACCTCTTAAGGGCCGAGAGGGCCTATGGAAGGTGGTCGGCGTTGAGAAATCTAGGGCAACAAGATTAGGTGATTTCGCTTACGTTGATAATTGCTTGTGATGTATTATTACTTTACTTGATTAAGTTCATCTTTCCTTTATTATTAGTGTTCTCTATCATCAAACAACTACCAAATCATAAAGAACAATGAGACAATAGGACACAATAGGACGCATTCCAAGACCTATGACCCTTGACCAAGACCCTCTAAGACTAAGTCAACTTCCAACGACAAACTTCGACCTTCCAATAACTTCGACTCCAACAACAATTTTTGCAACTTCAACCTTGATGCAACTTCAACAACTTCAACCTAGCGGCTTCACAACTTCGACCTAGAAGCAACTTCACAGCTTCGTCCTTGCAACTTCGCAGCTTCAACCTTGCAACTTCACAACTTCGACCTTGTAGCTTCACAACTTCGATGCAACTTCACAACTTCAATGCGGCTTCAGAATTTCGTCTTGCATAGTAACTGTAGAAACCCTAACGCGAGAGAGAGAGAGAGAGAGAGAGAGAGAGAGAGAGAGAGACCCAAAACTTCGAACTTGTTCTTCTTCTCCTTCTTTGTCCTTTTTCAACTTCTATTTTGAAAAGATCGAACTTGCTTTTTTGTGTATCCAAATGAGGTCGTGTTCCTTCTTATTTATAGGCTTGTGAGGTGTACGAATTGCTCTGTTTAGGCCGACTTGCCCCTTCATGTAGGTCGACTTGATCTTTGCACCATGACGAGGTCTTGGAGGGTCTTTTGACTCTATTTTGACTTTAATAGAATAATGCTATTTTAGAGTTTACTGCTCATCTATGATTGTAATTAGCAGTTTCTTGTTAGAAACTTGCTGTTTCTATATTCTTGTTAGAAACTTGCTGTTTCTACTTTCTTAGTAGAAACTTGCTGTTGCTGTTTCTACAGTTGTATTATTTATTGAGCTTCACTACTCATTGTAAATCAATTCATTGATTGATTATGGTATCAGAGCTCAGGTATTTTTTTCGAAATAATTCTTCAATATTTGAAAAATTCTGTGCTTCATTTTGAAACAGCTCTCTAGAAGTCTGAATTTTTTTTTGGCGTCACAATTTCTGAGCCACCGTTTTTTTTCTCTGCGATTCTTTCTTTGGTGGGTCGTTTTCTGCTGAGTATTTCCTGGGATAAAGACTCATATCAGTCATATCTATCTTGTACGTGCTGCTGAGTTTGGTTGCTGGTCCAAGTGTTAAATTTCTGTCCAATATCAGTCCATCTTGCTGGTTGAACGTGGAAGCTGCTGGTGCAATTTGCATATGACTAGGATGAGTTATTAAAGGCTGAGTTGGGTATTGTTTTTCTACAGTAGATTGAATTCCAGACTGCTATTTTGGTAGAATCGAGGTATGCACCAATTTTTTTGTGGCTGGATGAGCATTTAAATTTCTAGTAGTTTTTTGCACAGATCAGCCGCCATCTGCATTAAAATTCGTGCCAGACTCCTTGGTCGTTTTGCGTGTCTTGGGAAACGTGCAGATGGCCTCACTAACCAGTCTGATGTTGGAAGGCAATCAACGCTTTAATGGCAACAATTATAACATCTGAAAACATAGAATGTTGACCATTTTTGAATATAGGCGTCTTGACCAGCTCGTTTTGGGCATAGAGCTTCTTCCTGGTACACCTGGTGCAGATCAAGATAAGTTTGATGATCGAAATCGAGAGGCTGTTATGCTTCTCAAACTCTCTGTAACTGATGATCAGTTACCACAGATCCCTTCCGGCAAGATAGCTGCTGAAATCTGGAAACATTTGAAGGAATTGCACGAGACATCCGACAAGAGCAGAGCTTTCTTTCGAAAGAATCAGTTGTTCTCCATCATGATGGATGAACATATATCGTTACAGGAACATCTTAGCAAGATTAAAGCCATTCGAGATCAGCTCGAAGCTATTGGCCGGACCATGGAGGAAGAAGATATGATAGTCATCACCCTGAAAAGTCTACCAAAATCTTATGAACACTTTATAGAAACTCTCAACATTACCTCCACTAATGTTGATCTGAAGTTTCCAGAGCTATGCACCAAACTCCTGCAGCAGGATTGTTGGAAACAACAGTTTGGTAGTGATGCTTCATCAGCCTCCTCAGAAAATGCTTTTGCTGCCAAATATCAGTTCTCTCAGTCATTTCAGAAGACAGGTTCTTCTCAGTCTTATGATCCTGCTAAGAAGAAAAATGTGCAGTGTAATTACTGTCACAAGTTTGGTCATTTGAAGAAAGATTGCCGACAGAGGATTGCTTCTGAACAGAAGAAGCAGGGAGGGTCACATCAGCAAGCGAATGTCGCAGAACATTCCGAGAAGAAGGAATCTGCCTTTTATGCCTTTATGGCTAAAAGGTACTCAGATCACGCCCCGTCATCTGCCTGGTACATTGACTCTGGTGCATCATGTCATTTCTCTCACAGGCGTGACTGGTTTATTGACTTCTCATATTTCAGTGATTCCGTGGTCTTCGGCGGGGGTGAGGAGTACATGGTGGTTGGCAGAGGTACAGTTCAGATCCAGTCTGGTGGGCGCACACTCATCTTCCTGAATGTGTACTATGTTCCTGGTATGGAAATTAATCTGCTGTCTGTCAGCCAGATTATGAGAAACTCTCCTCAGCTCGATGTGGTGTTCAGTGCACACAAGTGCTCCATTATTGACAGGGACACTCGGCTTACGATTGCTGTTGCCCTAGGCTTACGATTGCTGTTGGCCTAGAGGATCATGGTCTATATAGGCTTCTTGACACTGGTGATTCCCCAGAAGTGGCTCTAGCAGCTCGTGTTTCTCCCATCAACATTCTGTGGCATCAGAGATATGGGCATTTAAACATTTAGTATCTCTTTCAGCTATCTTGGGAGGGACTTGTGTCTGGGTTACTTGATATTCAGACACAGCATTTGGGAGTGTGCGACGCCTGTCAAGCTGGCAAGCAACATCGGTCTTCATTCAAGGATGGAGAATCTTGGCGCGCATCTAAGGTACTCCAGTTAATTCATGCTGATATTTGTGGTCCTATGAATACATCTTCAGTTACGGGTTGCAAATATTTTTTGCTCATTGTAGATGATTTCAGTAGAAAAATGTGGGTTAACTTTCTAAAACATAAATATGATGTATGTAGTATCTTTCAGAAGTTTAAGTCCTTAGTTGAAAAAGAGTCTGGCTGTAATATCATAACTCTTAGGACAGATAACGGGGGGGAATTTTGTTCTTCTGCTTTCTCCAACTTCTGTGATACCCATGGCATCAAATGCCAGTTAACCACACCCTACACTCCTCAGCAGAACAGTGTTGTAGAACGTCGCAACCGTATGGTTGTTGAAATGGCTCGTTCTATGTTACAACATAGGAGTGTTCCGAACAAATTTTGGGCGGAAGCAGTGTTTACTGCAGTCTATCTTCTTAATCGATCAACTACTCAGGCTGTTAAAGGGAAGACTCCAGAAGAGGTTTGGTCTGGTCGAAACCCTAAGATCAACCATCTCAAAGTTTTTGGCTCAGTTGCATATGTTTGGATTCCTGGTGCTAAGCGCTCTAAGTTGGATTCCAAAAGCCAGAAACTCATGATGACAAGGTATAGTGATCACCACAAGGCCTATAGGCTGATAGATATAGACACTGATCGTCTTATCTTCAATCGGGACGTGGTATTTGGTGAAGACAGAGGGTTCTCTCAGTCCCTTCCTTCTGAGCAGTGTTCTGAGGATCGGCCTCACAGTGTTTTTCTTCCGTTAGGTCCACCTGATGGGAGGGATGATGCAGCATTAGTCTTTGATGATACACTACCTGAGCTTCCTCCAGAAAATAATCGTCCTCTTGCTGCTCCTATTGTTCTTGAGCCTCCTCCACCTCCTCCAGATATTGGTTCTTCTACTCGCCGGCCTAAATGGTGGGCTAAAACTATTGGTGATCTTCGGGATAATGAACTCCTTGAAGGTAGAACTTCCAGAAATAAGAGCAAACAACAGCCTACAGTAAATTTTGCTCTTATGGCTAACATACACAGTGTTTTTGAGCCTCAAACCTATTCAGAGGCTAAGGGCATACCTGAGTGGGAACAGGCTATGGAGGCTGAATTCTAGAGTCTTCAGAAGAATCACACTTGGACCCTTTCTGATCTTCCTGCAGGGAAAACACCCATTAGCTGCAAATGGGTGTATAAAGTGAAATACAAAGCTGACGGAACCCTTGACAAGTATAAGGCTCGTCTTGTTGCTCAAGGATTCTCACAGAAATAAGGCATAGACTATGAGGAGACCTTTGCTCCTATAACCAAGATGAGTACCATATGGCTTGTCCTTGCCTTAGCAGATCAGTTCAATTGGACAGTCCATCAGATGGATGTAAAGAGTGCTTTTCTGAATGGTGACTTACAGGAAGAAGTCTACATGACGCAGCCTCCTGGATTCAAGGTTGCCAATCAATCACAGAAAGTTTGTAGATTATTAAAAGCACTCTATGGTCTGAAACAAGCCCCTCGGGCTTGGTACATGAAAATTGATAAGTACCTAACAGATCATGGTTTTCAGCAGAGTCCATCTGATGCAAACCTGTATATCAAACATACTGGTGATGATATTCTATTTGTGATTGTCTATGTGGATGATCTTATTATTACTGGCAGTTTAGCACATTTGATCCATGGGATCAAACAGGATTTGTGCAACACTTTTGATATGACAGATTTGGGGCTTCTTCATTACTGTTTAGGGGTGGAAGTCTGGCAGACTGAGAACAACATCTTTCTCTCTTAGTCCAAGTATGTCAGAAATCTTGTGGAAAGGTTCAGAATGCAGGATTGCAAACCTACCACGACTCCCATGGAACTAGGGCTCAAACTTTCAACTCAGTCATCCTCACCACTTGTGGATGAAACTTTATTCAGGCAGTTAGTGGGCAACCTCATCTACCTTACTGCCACTCGACCTGATATCAGTTTTGCAGTGAGCTACATTTCACGCTTCATGTCAGCTCCTAAAGTTGATCATTGGATAGCAGCAAAGCGTGTGCTGCGTTATGTAAGAGGAACCCTTGATTATGGACTTTTGTACACTCGGAGTTCAGATCCTACACTTAGTGGTTACACAGATTCAGACTGGGCTGGTTCGGTTGATGATCGTAAATCTACAGCTGGGTATGTGTTTAGTCTGGGATCCAGCGCTATCACATGGGCTAGTAAGAAGCAGCAGGCAGTGGCTCTCTCCTCGACAAAAGCAAAATATCGGGGAGCAGTTAAGGCATCTTGCGAGGCAGTTTGGCTTCGACGTATGCTTGAGGATATGCATGTTTCCTAGGCAGATCCTACTCCCTTGTTCTGGGATAATCAGGGAGTGTTCAAACTCGCCAAGAATCTAGTCTTCCATGAACGAACAAAGCATGTGGAAATTCATTGTCACTACATTTGCCAGCTTGTTGAAGACAGATCCATTCAGTTACTATATGTTCCCACAAAGGAGCAACCAACAAACATCTTCACCAAGCCTCTTGGTCCTGATAAGTTTGTAAAATTTAGAGGGTCTATCGGTGTTGTAAATAGATTGAGCATTAAGGGAGGGAATTAGAATAATACTATTTTAGAGTTTACTGCTCATCTATGATTGTAATTAGTAGTTTCTTGTTAGAAACTTGTTTCTATATTCTTGTTAGAAACTTGCTGTTTCTACTTTCTTAGTAGAAACTTGCTGTTGCTGTTTCTACAGTTGTATTATTTATTGAGCTTCACTGCTCATTTTAAATCAATTCATTCATTGATTAGACTTAAATAATTTTTCTTTACAATATGTAACATACACAAATGGGCCTTCAATACATGACAATGACTCAATTGACTTGATGACAAACCTAGAAGGACTCAATGGGTGCTTGGCCTAAAAACAAATTTCCCTTGAGCATGAAACACATGCCTCGAGAATATCAATAATAAATTTATTTTCTCTTTTCATTAAATACATAAAATCATGATTACACATGTCATTATGAAGATCGAACCTAGTTACATATTTCAACAGTCGGAAAGAGAGCATCTCGTGGAGGAGAAGGCTGAGTAGGCCTCATACCGCTTGAGGTCTGAGAGGGTTCATGGAAGGTGGTCGATGAGAGAGCATTTGGTGGAGGAGAAGGCCAAGTAGGCCTCATACCCCTTTCCTATCACAGGAACAAATATAGCCCTTACCCAACTCTTCCAAGTTGAGATCTCTTCACAAGATCTTCATTCCAAGATCATAACGAATCTCTCATTTTCTTGCACTGATCTCCTCTCAAGATCCTAGCACATTTGATGAATGAATCTCTCATCCTTTTCTCTTTGTCTTCGCATCAAGCTGCAACTGTCCACAACTTCTTTTGTGAATGATCTGCTCCATGTCTCACTAGGCTTGCTGATCCTAGCCTTCACGGCCCATACAAGTATTTTGACACATTTAGCCAACTTTCTTAGCATGGGTTTTCAAAACACTATTGCTACCTGCTACGGTTCCTATAGCTCCTTCTCAGAGCTGTCATTTGCGCAAATCTCAGATCCAACTGCCTTTCTTTTTCTTTGGTAGCTCTCTTTGAATTCATTTTTTTTCCGCTACAATTTTTTATTTCAGAAGTTAAATACCCGTGATTTTATTTCACAACAATTCAAAATTTTATTTAATAATTTATGGGAATAAAAATTGTTGAGGTATAAATAAATTTGGACTGGTATTGGAAATTTAACACATGCCTATTCTTGTTTCCTTTTTGATAAGGGCATTTCCTTTCTTCTTGTGTTTGGTTAGATAGTAAATGTTAGAAAAATTTGCAGGTCTTTTAAGCTTCGAACTCTTGACATCGCAGTGAAGGTTAATCAAATTAACAAATTACATAACATTGTAGAAATTTTAGCCCAACCCCAGTTTTCAGTTTCTCTTTATTACTCCCATTTAGTTAAATGCCCATTCCCATAACCATTCATTCAACAAGCTGGAAATAATAAATATTTTCAGAAAACACAAATTCTGAAAATTTCAAAGTGCTGGAAAATGCAGAAATAAAACTCAGAAATAATTTCAGCCACACAGAGAAAATGACACGTTGATTTTTGGTCAACATGACCCTGGAAAAACCTCCTACAACTTTTGGGGAAAACCAGTTCGAAAGCTCTTCTTTATTTCTAATAAATAGCTTTTACAGTGAGATAGAAATACACTAAAAATTTCAGCAACCAAACAATTACAACTTATTTCGTTTTGCGTGCTTAACCACCGCCTCGGAAAATGTGCAAACAGTAAAACAATAACATCAATAAATGCTGTATGGACTCCTTGAATTCCGTGCCTAGAAAACACAACAATAAATGCTGCTGCACGACCTCCTCGAAAAGCGTGCAGAACAACAATAAATGATGCTGTACGACCTACTCGAAATGCATGCAGAGGGACAACAATAAATGCTGTACTATTTCTGCCTCGGTTTCTGTGCACAGGGACATCATCTCACTGTACGGACTGCCTCGAAAACTGTGCCTCAAAACCAGCAATAAATGCCCTTGAAATTTGTGCCAAAATCACTGTATGGCTGCCTAGGAATACGTGCCAAAGCTGTTGTACGTTTTTGCCTTGAAACTTGTGCCCAAACTGCCTTGAACTATGTGCCAACCTTGCTGTACGGATTTGCTGAAATGCTGCCTCGGTATGCATGCCAAGGTTCTGCTCTCCTTCACCTCACTGCTCAGAAATCTCCTTGCTCTCTTCTCCTTGTTCTCTCAATTTGCTCATGAAAGATTGAATGATCTTTTCTCTCTTTTTCTCCTTTATCCTAACCCTAAGTGACTTTTGCGGAATCCCTAAATCCAATGGCTGAGATAGATTTAGATCTAGGGCTGAGATTAAATGTGCATTCAAATCTCACTTTCTATTTTTTAATTCACCCACTTTAATAAAGACCCTCATAGTCATTTATTTCCAGAGTCACTTTTCACTTTCTAATTTCACATTGACTTTATTAAAGTCACTTTAAAATTAGACTTAGTAACTTTATCACTTAAAGTCACTTTTAAATTAGATTTGACTTTACAACTTATAAAGTCATTTTAGGAGAAAAAGTTAAATTCTTTTGGACACTTTTCCCTAGGCCAAAGATCAAAGCCTTAGGGAACCACTTGTCCTTTGGTACCCAAATTTCAACACTCCCTCTTACTGAGGAAAATGTTCCTCACCACACCCATCTTGTCTCTAAAGTAGACATGCTTGCCCTGTGGTAAGGCTTTGGTGAATATATCTGCTACTTGCTCATCAGTGGGAATATACTGAAGCTTCACAGCTCCCTTCTGAACATAGTCTCTGATGAAATGATATTTGATCTCGATATGCTTTGACTTGTCATGAAATACTGGATTCTCTGTGAGCTTAATGCAACTCTTATTATCACAGTAAATCACTGAAGGTCTCAACGATTGACCAAATAAGCCAAACAACATCTTGTGAAGCCATATGGCCTCACAACTAGCTAGACTGGCTGCCATGTACTCTGCTTCCGCTGAACTCAATGCGACTGACTGCTGCTCTCGGCTGAGCCACGACACAACTACCGAACCCAACCTAAAACAACACCCTGAAGTGCTCTTCCTATCAGCAGCACAACCTGCCCAATCAGAATCAGTGTACCCTGCCAATCTCACTCCATCTCCTTGTCTATAATCCAGACCATACTCCACTGTCCCCTGCAAGTATCGCAAAATGTGTTTTGCAGCAACCCAGTGCACTCTCCTGGGATCACACATGAACTGGCTCGTTGTGTTGACTGCAAAACATATATCTGGTCTAGTGTTGACCAAATACATCATGGAATCAATCAATTGTCTATATAATGTGGGATCCACCAACTCAGAATCTGAAGCGTGAAGCTTCTTCTAGTTAGTGATCATAGGTGTTGACATGGGTCTACAATCCTCCATGTGGAATGTGCTAAGGATGTCCACAATATACTTCCCCTGTCCCAGGAAGAAATGCCCCTCCTCCTGCCACACCTCCAAACCTAAAAAGTAATGCATCAAGCCAATGTCCTTCATCTTGAACTCCGACGCAAGATCTCTCTTGCAGCCGTCTATGAGTCTCTTTGCACCCGTAATGACCAAGTCATCCACATAGAGCACCAGAATGAGAGGCTCCTCACCTATCACAATAAAGTATAGGTTCGGATCTGCATCACTCTTTGTAAAACCCATCTTCTGCAAGTACGTATCAATCCTGGAGTACCAAGCTCTAGGAGCTTGCTTCAGGCCATAAAGTGCTTTCTTCAGCCTGCATACATGGGACTCCTTCCCATGCACTTGAAAGCCCTGTGGCTGCTCAATGTACACCTCCTCCTGTATGAAGCCATTGAGAAATGCGGTCTTCACATCCATTTGGTGGATCTTCCAACCCATCTCTGCTGCTATCGATATAATGGAGCGAATGGAAGTATATCGAGCCACGGGAGCGAAGGTCTCCTCATAATCAACTCCCTCTAGTTGGGAGAACCCTCTAGCCACAAACCTTGCCTTGAACTTCTCGATGCTGCCATCTACAACATGCTTTACCTTGTAAATCATTTGGGAGTAACCATAGATTTGCCCTCAGGCCTCGACACCACCTCCCAAACATCATTCTTCATGATAGAAGAATACTCCTCCTGCATGGCCTCTCTCCAGACCTGCTCGCTAGCTGCCGCCTCATAGCTAGAAGGCTCAGAGTCAACGATGTTGGCAACCATTGCCATATAGCTACAGAACCGCTCAGGTGGTCTGCTCTCTCTGACCGGTCTCTTCAGCCCAGCAACAGATGTGGCCTCTCTCAAGGTATCCTGAAGCCACTTGGGCTTCCGCTTCCCTGAGCACACTTCTCCCACCGGAGAGTGAAACTCCTCATCCTCATCAGAAGCTTGAACTCCTGAATGTCTGTCTGTTGTCCTCCTGCCTGAACCTACACCTGTAGATGCCGATGTACCATGTGAACTGTCCATCAGTGGAATACCTAGTGAATTGCTCCGCGGACTGCTCTGCATGCTGCCTGAAGCACCACCCCTCTGACTCTGCGAGCCTTTGCTCACTGATGGACCTGACACCATAATCGATGTACCTCCTGATCCCTACCCACTTGATCCCTGTGACTGACTCAACTGCTCTCGAGGGTCTGGTGAATCCAGATACTCTAACTCCCGTGACCTCCTGAAAGCCCTGTCCTCCTCGAACTTCACATCCCGCCTGACAACAACTCTCCTCTGTGCAGGAATATAAATCCGAAAGGCTTTTGAGGTCTTACTGTAGCCTACAAAGATACCCTTCTCTATGGTGGGCTCTAGCTTGGTCCTCTTCTCCTTGGGTACGTAGGAGTATGCAATACACCCAAAGATACGAAAATGACCAACATTAGGTTTCTTCGCAGAAAAAGCCTCTTCCGGAGTCACATGCCCCAAGGCACGATGTGGACTCCTGTTCTGCAAATACATAGCAGTGTTGCAAGCCTCCACCTACAAAAACAATGGTAACCCCTGATCATGTAGCATGGCTTTGGCAGCCCCAACGATGGATCTGTTCTTCCTCTCCGCAACCCCATTTTGCTGGGGGTTGTAAGGAACTGTGAACTCCCTCCTGATGCCTGCGTCCGCACAATAATCAACAAACTCACCAAGGGTGTACTCCCCTCCATTGTTCGACCTGAGGGACTTGATCTTCTAACCTGTCTAAGTCTCTACAAGAGCTCTGAACTCCTGAAACCGCTTGAAGACCTCACTCTTGGTCTTCAAGAAATAAATCCAGATCTTCTTGGAGTGATCATCAGTGAATAAAACATAATACTCATCCCCTCAAGGAAACATGAGACATCCGACCGCTCACATCGGTATGAATCAAATCAAGTATCCCAGTTGATCTGCTGTCACTACTAGGAAAAGGGGATTTGGCAAACTTCCACATAGCACATCCTCTGCACGTATCTAGGTGATTAGAACTGAAATCTGGCACACTTGTAGTGATCTCCCGCAATGTCCTCAAGGCCCCATGATACATGTGCCCCATCCTGCGGTGCCAAATCTCGTACAACTCTGAATTGCTAGCTCTGCTGTCGGTACTACTGCTCAATGCCAAAAGGGGTTGAAACGCAAACTTGTACACCTTTGCATGGCGTACACCAATCACTCTAGCTGAATCAGCTGGAGCGCCCCTGGGAAATATAAGCTCCTGTCCTCTCTTGAACAATATCTCATACCCTCTGTCCTCCAATGGTGAGACAGATATGAGTCTCTTCCTCATCCCTGGCACATATAGAACATCCGACACTTTCAAGGGAGGTTTCGGTTCCCTATCAAATGTCAATGTCCCCACACCAACTGCTCTAACAATGTTGTCGTCTCCGAGTACTACCTCTATATCAGTGCCACTCTATGAAAGCTCTGAGAAGTACTCACGGACTCCTGTCATATGACGTGAAGCCCCATTGTGAACATACCAAATACCTGAAGATGCTCCGCTAGTGGAGGGAAATGCACACTCCCTCTCAACCTTCGTGGCAGGTGATCCTGCACTAGTGGACTCACAAGCAATGAACCCAAACTCCCGGTCAAAGCTCTCCGAAACATCCTATATCTCTGCTGATGCTGCAAAGTTCTTGTCCTTTCTCTTCTTCTCCTTTTCCCGGACACACAACTGCATAGTGTCCCATTTTCTGACAATTCCAACACTTCACCTTGGAATAGTCCTCCTGCGTGTTTACCTGTTTACCTTTACCTTTGCCTTTGCCTTTGCCCCCACCACCACTTGTGGAAGCTTGCTTCTTTCCTTTGCCTTTTTTGCCTCTTGTTAATAGTGCTACATTATCATCCTCCTCAACTGGTTTGGCTGCCCCAAGATGGTTCTTTCTGATTTCATTCTGTATGCAATCATTCCACAACCTCTCCCAAGTGGGAAGGGTCTCCCGTGCAACAATCCCATCAACAAAGTTCAACCATGTACTGTGAAGGCCATTCACTGTAATCCGCACCAACTCAGTGGGTGGAATGACCTCTCCAACCGCTGCCAACTCATCTCTCAAATTAGTGATCTTTGTGAGGTATGTAGTAACACTATCAGTCTTTGCCATCTTAATGGCCTTTAGCTTCTCCCTTAGGACCATTTTTCTGTTCTCATTGGTACTTTGGTAGAGATTGGTCAACGCTGTCCACATCTCATGAGAAAGTCTCTTTTCTCTCACATGCGGAATGCAATGGTCTTTAATACCATCCAGAATCAGTCTCTTACCCTTGTTATTCTTCTTGTTAAAGTCTGCCGACTGAACAGTATCGGTAGGCACATTTACAAGGTGCTGTTGGGTATGCACCATTATACCCTAGACTTCTACCTCCTCAAAGATGCTCTGCATTCTTTCCTTCCATGTACTGTAGTTGCTATGCCCATCCAACCTATCCTCCACCCTCAAGCCCAAAGACATGCTTGCTGTCCTCATAAGCTGAAAATATCACTGCTGTGGTAAAGGTTCAGTTTTCTGTGTGTAAAATCAATTTGCTGTAATTTTTCTCTTTGCTGTCCCAAACTGCACTTTTCAGCAAACTTGGCTCCGATACCATGTAAAAATTTTAGCTCAACCCTGGTTTTCAGTTTCTCCTTATTACTCCCATGTAGTTAAATGCCCATTCCCATAACCATTCATTCAACAAACTGGAAATAATAAATATTTTATGAAAACACAAATTCTGGAAATTTCACAGTGCTGAAAATGTAGAAATAAAAATTCATAAAATATATCTACCACACAGAGAAAATGACACGCTGATTTTTGGTCAAGATGACCCTGGAAAAACCCCCTACAACTCTTGGGGAAAACCAGTTCGAAAGCTCTTCTTTATTTCTGATAAATAGCTTTTACAGTGAGATAGAAATACATAGAAAATTTCAACAACCAAACAAATACAACTTATCTCGTTTTCCGTGCTTAACCACCACCTCGGAAAATGTGCAAATAGCAAAATAGGAACAACAATAAATGTTGTATGGGCTCCTTGAATTCCGTGTCCAGAAAACACAACAATCAATGCTGTTGTACGACCTCCTTGAAAAGCGTGCAAAACATCAATAAATGCTGCTGTACGACCTCCTCAAAATGCGTGCAGAGGGACAACAATAAATGTTGTACTATTTTCTGCCTCGATTTTTGTGCACAGGGACAACAACTCATTGTATGGACTGCCTCGAAAACTGTGCCTCAAAACCAACAATAAATGCCCTCGAAATCTGTGCCAAAACTGCTGTACGGCTAGCTACCTTGAAACTCGTGCCAAAGCTACTGTACAGTTTTGCCTTGAAACTCGTGCCCAAACTACCTTGAACTGTGTGCCAACCTTGCTGTATGGATTGCTGAAATGCTGCCTCGATATGCATGCAAAGGTTATGCTCTCCTTCACCTCACTGCTCAGAAATATCCTTTCTCTCTTCTCCTCCTCCTCTCAATCTGCTTATGAAAGACTGAATGATCTTTTCCCTCTTTTTCTCCTTTAACCTAACCCTAAGTGACTTTTGAGGAATCTCTAAATCCAATGGCTGAGATAGCTTTAGATCTAGGGCTGAGATTAAATGTGCATTTAAATCTCACTTTATATTTTTTAATTCACCCCACTTTAATAAAGACTCTCTTAGTCATTTATTTCCAAAGTCACTTTTCACTTTCTAATTTCACATTGACTTTATTAAAGCCACTTTAAAATTAGACTTAGTAACTTTATCACTTAAAGTCACTATTAAATTAGATTTGACTTTACAACTTATAAAGTCACTTTAGGAGAAAAAGTTAAATTCTTTTGGACACTTTTCCCTAGGCCAAAGATCAAAGCCTTAGGTAACCACTTGTCCTCTGGTACCCAAACTTCAACAATTACACTGTGGATAACAAGAAGATTACAGTGCAGATATAGGAAGCACATAAGTGCAGATAAGTAAAAACAAAAGGTGCGGATCAATCTCAGAATATTTGTGGATCAAATCTCAGGATTAATTGCCGATAAAAGGAGAGTGTATCAGTGCAGACAGAGCAATACATGTATACAGATAAGTGCAGGAAGGGCAACATATAAATGTAGATAAGTGAAGGAGCAGGGTTCATGAGACCATTGCAAGGATAAGTTGCTGATATACAATTTTAAGGGCTGTAATAACAAGATAAGATTAACAAAGGTTGAGATAGTGATCATAAGGTGAAAGAGGCAGTAATAGTGAGGATTTACCTCCCTACTGTTCAAACAATTCAACTACAAGCATATGCAAGGTGAAGATCAAGGTCTTGGAAGCATATCTAGGTTAAGGGTCTAAGTCTGGGTCATGGTACTTGTCATTTGAAGATCTATACGAAGAATTCTTTGCGGGTTTTCCTCTCCAAGAGGGAGAGGTTTTGCCCTGGCTCTAGGAGCCTAATTTTGTGTCTTGTGCATTTTGATAATTGACTTGATGAAAGATTAACTAAACTAAAAGAAGAGAAGACATAAGTATCACAAGTAAGGTCACAAGTAATTATCAAGAAGAGAATTTGTATTAACCTCCAGCCCTCCAAATTCTCAACATGGTTTTAGAGCTAAGGCGCTGAACACAAGGGTTGTTTGTCAACAAAGACACTCAAGGAACCGTAGATCAAAGTTTGGGTTGGAAAGTCAAATCAGAAGACTATCTAGCTACTTCAAACATCCTTTACCATCAAGGATTCAAGATCACCTAGATTGAAGAATTCTATCTTGGAAGAAATTCCTAACCTCTTTGTTATCATCAAGAAAGTTGTTGCAGGAGAAAGTCACTCTCTCAAGTAGGTATCTATGACTTCATCTGAATTTGTCCAAATGACTTATTGTTTAGAAAGCAACAAATAGGTTGGGTTATCTAACTTCAATGCATGGAAGAAAAGGACAGATCTGAAGCTAATTGAAAATGAAGTTATGGGTTTCATAGAAGGATCTACTATTCAACCTCCAAAAGAAGATACTCTAGCATATATCAAATACATGCAGGGAGACATAAGAGCCCGAAGGATTCTTATAGAATCCATAAAAGACTCTCTCATTCCCTATGTATCAAAGCTAGAATTCTCAAAAGAAATATATGATAAATTGGTGGAACTGTTCTCAAAAGGTTCTACAAAGGAAATAATATCCCTGAGACAAAAACTATACAAATTGAGAATGTCAAAGGAAGCAATAATTCCATATCTGATGGAGATTTTTGCAATACAAGAACAACTACTAAAGTTGGGAGAAGTAATGTCTGATAGAGAAATACTCTATGGTACAAAATGTCTTACCGAAAGAATGGAGAGATTACTCTTCCAGCATAGATGGGAGAGAAGAAGCCATGACATTCCAAAGTCTAGGTAAGATAGAAGAATCAAGATTAAAAGAAGGATTAAGAGAAGAGAATCAAGCCTCTGCCACCATGTCCGGGAAGAAAGGAAGATTCAGTAAATTTGGTCCTCAAAATAAGAAGAAAAATGTGGACAAAGCACGATGCTTTGGGTGTAATGATCTTGGGCATTTGTAATATCCCCAAAGGGAAATAACCAGTAATAAACAGAAATATGCCAGACAGATATAGAAAATACAATGCTGAACCAGATCATGGAACCAATACACATAGAATGCCAGAAAACTGAGCCATTTTATTAATCTGAAAGTACATAGAGAGGAGTACAAGAAAATCAGAGTGAGTGCACCTATCCTTGCTCAAGGCAAGTACAAAATCCTCTCAGAAAAATAGGAAATGGCTGCTACAGAAACTGCATCCCAGCTGCTGGAAGAAACTGAAGCTAGGGGCTGATCCCCTTGCCGGAATGAGCTAAAAATCTACAGATCACCTATACTCACTGCTCCGGACAAAACCCAGAAACCATTTACCAAACGGACCACCTCCGAAAATCGCCCCCAGAAACCTCCTCCTACAAAAACGCTGGGCCTCCAGGAAAGGCACAGAAGCTCAAGAAATATGCTGAGAAAAGGGGCTGAATCCTCCTGCAAATCCTCCAGATAAGATAACCAAACTCCTCAGGGCTGAAAACACTGAAAAACGCTGCCAAAACCCACACACCTGCTCCTGCTCATCAGATCAGCGTCCTCCTAGATGAATCAGCGTCCTATATGCTCAGATCTGCTGGATCTGAAGCCTCCAATCCAGATCTGCGTCCTATCCCTCCAGATCTGCGTCCTCCTATATCAGATCTACTGCTATCTCCCATGATCTATACTGAATAACCAATATCTCCTGAGATACGCAACCTCAAAATTTGGATCGATGTTATCTCTTGAGATCTAAATTTGGATCTGCAATATCTCTTGAATCTCACCGTCTACCCGAAATTTGGATCTAATGCTATACTTGAGATACGCACCATACCAATGATCTGCATTATCGGCTCGAATCTATCATCACAAAGTGGATCTATCAACTGTAACTTCCCTGGATACCGTCCTCTCTTGGGCCCGGACGGCGTCCCTCACTTCAAACTGATGGCGCATTTCTCGCTCTGCGGCTTCGACGTCCTTCCTCCTCTCCTGCATGTGACCACAGAAGCTCCTCCTTCTCCAGCGCACGAGCTGGCACACTGCTCTGCTACTGGAACTGAAAGATAGAACTCAGAACAAACCTTACTAGGGCGGGCACTCGAAGTCCCCCGAAGCTAAGGGTGAAACCAGGAAAACCTTACCAGGGCAGGCACTCGAAGTCCCCCGAGGCTAAGGGTGAGATCTCCGACCGGAGACACTCGTGCACTAAACAGTGCTGCAGACCGACTAAACAACCGGCGTGCTGAAGCAGACAGAAGTCCAGCTATCAATAATAATATCAAATCATGAATGATCCAAATGAGGTGAGAACCTCTCATTTTATAATGCCAAACTCCCTCCAAAACTTAACTCTCCTTTGACCTGCGCAGTTTACTTTGGGTCAGCCTGATGCCTCCCCCATCATACTCATGTGGACCCCCAAGGCCCCCTTTCTTAAGTTACAACGTCAATCTACTAGGAAAATAACACTTTATTATAAAGTGAGGTGACTAAAGTGAGGTGACCCCTCTTATTTCTCACTTTATTTATTATGTTTAGCTAAAGCGGCAAAATAAAGCAAAAATGAAATATTCCAATTAGCAAGGCTAATTGGGAATATTACAGTCTCCCCCGGCAAAACGTTGCTTGTCCTCAAGCAACTGAAGTGATGGATGCTGTAAAGTCTGCTCGCTTTCCCAAGTGGCATCCTCATCTGGCAAAAATTGCTTGTTCTTAAGCAATGCTTGAACAAGCCTACTCTCTAGCTGATGCTCCTTGCCGATACTGCAAAATGTGCTTGGGTCCCACAGAAACCTCTCTGTCTCCTGCATCACCCTGATATGAAGGGATATCTCAATGCCTGGATCCCAAACTGGCCTCTCATGGTACCGGCCAATCGATAGTCCTCCTGGATCCCATCGCCACTGTGGCCAATAATAGCCCAAGTCCCATGACTCGGACTGCTCAGCATCTATGAATGTGTAAGTTGTCCCATCGACCGGGTACCAGCTCATCACCTCTCTCCACTCAAGGCATGAAGTGAGGAACATCTCTCTCATGTGGATCCTCCATCCCCAAGCAATCATCCAAACCGTATGAGCCACCTCCCAACAAGGCAACTCCCAAAAATCTCCTTCCACCTCAAGCTCTGGTAATGAAGGTGGGCTGAAAATATGAACTTGGCAAGCATCATAGCTTACCCCATGCTGTCCTCCTCTCCACTCATGACAAGTGTAGAGTCTATGCTGATCCTGGGCTGCAAAATCATTGCCCTCCAATGGCAAAGCGAAAAACAATCCACCATAGAAGGTTCCTCCATCAATGAAGAACAAGCTGGCCCAAAACAAACCATAGTGCAGTCTCATCCACTGCAACCTCAGAAAATCACATGGCAAGCAATGTACAGGATCCAACACATCTACTAATGGATAGCAAATGGCTGAATATGACAACAACATAGGTCCAGACACTTGCCCATGGCTGTACAATGGATGAATATCGATCTCATGGCCCACATCAAAAGAGAACGCATACATAGTAATGGTGGCCATGCCTCCTCCCATGCTCCCATTAGAACATGTAGTGCAGAAATTGTGAGAATTTTTCCCACTCACGGACACATCCAGCTCATGTGTCTCACTCATAGTCAAGCCTCCCATACAAATCTGATATATAGCAGCAAATGAAGACAATATCAGCAGAAAAATGAAGGAAACGCTGAAGGTCACATGTGATGAAAAGAGGTACCAACAGCTCCCCCAACAAGTACAGCGCAGTTTTACAAGTTGCTGCTTGACAAGAGTACAAGGCAAAATGTTTATGTTACCCATGTATGTATGATACATGATATAGTGCTGCAAATGAACATACATGTGATGATAAAACATTTGCCCAAGGCCACAAAAGAGATGGCTGCCTCCACCATGTAGATTGGCCCAATACAACTCATGGAGCAATGTGACAAGCTTGCCCTCTTGTGAAGCAAGGCATTGCATAAGAATGGCAAGAGTGTGCAAATCAATGAATGTATAGACAAAACCCTCACCACATGCTGGAAGTAAGATGGTACATGGCTCCATAAATGAGTCCTCCATAGTGTTTTGGCATGCTATGAAGAAGAATGAACCATGTGCTGCAAGAAGATAATCCTCCTCATGATTGGAAACCCAAGTCAAGAAGAATATGCCATAGATGTCTCTATCACCATTACCTCCTCCTTGTGCAACAAATATGAAGTGATCCGGGGACCTATGGGTTATAGATCCATCATATCTCTGCTGCGCACACTTCATCCATAACGTTCTGCTCCAAGGTGACAGCGCTGTGAGCTCATACAAATAAGCTCCTGTCAATACAAGACTCTGTTCTTTGACATGCTCCTTGTCAAAGACTCCTCTAATAATGCTGCAACAAATATGGAATACCTCCCAAGATGGAAGTGCTTCCCAATCAAAGACCAAGGAGATAGTGCCATCTCCTCCTCTTGCAACATCATGCAAAGTGTGAGAGCAAATATGCCCTTGCTCTCCTAGAAACAAACCAAGCAACAAGACATTGTGTTGCCTCTCCATACCTCCATCAACCAACTCATATGATGAAGACACAATGAATGATATGAGTAACACATCGACACCATGCATCCATACTCTACGCTGCTCAATGATGCAAGTATCCATCCCTCTTTTCCCCATCCTCCTACTCTTAGGAAGAGTGTTTGCCAAGTGATGGCCAAACTCTTTCAAGAGTAACCAGCGCAGCCAAGCCTCCTGCTGCCTGGTGTCATAGATCTGCAAATAGCCTCCTCGCTCCTTGCTCATCAACCACATCCACTCAATACATTGTGGATGCCTCCTTCTCCTCATCTTGGTACTCCTCCCATGAGGGCTACCATCCTCCCAAATCAAATTTCTGATTTTGCACTTCATGGGATTTTGAAGTATAAACTTCTCAAGGATCAATGAGACCCCGTCAAGAATCAAATAGGTGGTAGGCAAAAACCTCCCATCATGATGTGTATGGCTCAAGGGATGTCCAACACAAGCATGAGAGATGTTATCCATCCGAAGATGTCCCCCATCTTCTATCTGTTCTTGTGAGAAGGGAAGAAAGTCATTGCACCCCATGGTGTGTCGAAGTGCATCTCCAGTGAGATCTCTCCTTGAGACCCCCCCTTCATCCATAGTCTGCTCCACTGAGTACCAACTCAGAATCTCTCGCCATCCAATCTCAACACGTGGCTGCTGTACCCTGTACAACTCTGATCGTCTCATACCACTATCCAAGTCAACATATGAGACCTGGCTAGGTGGCTCTGCCTCTCTCTCTCCAACGGGAAGAGATGACCCAACAATACTGCTAGTCCCATCCATACATGCCTGAAGGGGAATGATCTGACGCTCCCTCGTGCCCTTTGGTTGTACCATCAGGGAATCCAGCTGTTCCCCAATGCGGACCAACTTGGCCGCCGACTTGGCACAAGTCGCTCTCATACCCTCCAGCTCCTGGTCCTGCAACAAAACGGTCTCCCGTACTGACGCGGCCTTCTCCCTCAAAACTCGAAGGTCCGTCCGAAGCCGATGATACCGCTGTCTGCGATCATCGTCCGATACCTCTGTATCTCCTAGTGCCTCATCGATAGTGGATATATCTCCTGCTACCTCACCCATCTGTTGTGTGCCGCTACCACCCGAAGACTCGGACATGGCTCCAGTCATCACCTCAGTGGATGGCTCTACCGGGGTAGGCTCTACCTCCTCCACTACGATATCAACCGGCACGGTCAAGGAGGGCTCTAATGTTGGGGAGTCCTGTGTCACACTAGGTGTATCCTCGAACTCCCTGCAATCCTGTGTGTCCTCATCCTCCAAGTGCGAGGTAACCATTTTAATGGTTTTCCTCTCCGATACTCGGTCGAGCTGGAAAGAGGTATCCAACTTGTCCACCCAAGCTCTTCCTGAGCGCCTGGATGACCTGTCAAATGTCGGTAAATGGAATCTGCTCGCTGCACGGTGACTATCACGGTGGGAGCCACGTCCCTTGTGTCGCTCCTGCTCATAAGTCTTGCCACCACATCTGAACTGGATATATTGATTGAAAGGGAGAGCATCCATGAATTCTTGTCCCATGCTCCGCCAATCCGCAAACAGAGTCGCATGTTGAGCTGGATTCACCTCTCCTGGTTCCGTTCGCTCCTCTTCCTCTATCGGGAAAGTAGGCATGGTAGGTCGCATGTCCATGGAATCGGCCTCCTGCGCTGTCACAATGGGAATAGCATCTGGTATGCAACTAGACGTTCCCGATCCTTCCCCTACCTGAAAAACCTTAGGGGGTTCCTTCTGCGTCCCTTCTGCAATCTTCCTCACATCCTGCATGAATACATCCATCTTCTCTGCAAACCTTGCAAACATGGCCTCCATTGGATCACGCTGACCTGTCTCCCTAAATCTCCTCTTATCCACATCACCTGCCATCAGCTCTTTCTGCTATATGTCTACAGGCTCCTCAGAAACTGCACGGCTGCTGCAAAACCATACTGTGGCTTAACTTCGACCTCCGATTTATCCACTGAAAACTATTCAGAAAATTACAGGAACTTGGGAAAGTGATCCTCGCCCAAAACCCAGAAAAACCCAGAAAACGTTTTTCCTAATTCCAAAATTCAAAATTTGACCCTTTTCATTTTGGCCCTTTTTCTAACTGCGTTTCTGGAATTGCAACTGCTATTGCCCTGTATGATTTCTTTTCGGATGTCATAGACCACAGGCTGAGCCAGAATTATGCTCTGATACCACGAAGGCCCAACCACTACACCAAAAGCTCGAACTGTTAGTGAGGGCGGCATCCCAGGGTGTTAAGGGTAACCACCTCTATCCCACCGATATCCTAGACCTGTGGAGACCCTGCTAGCCCCCCACCACGTTGCACTCCTAGCCGTGTCGAAGGCCCACCGATCCTCAACAAAGTGAGGCCGCCCCTAAACCAGATATTACACCACCACGCTCCGCTGTCTCGACCTCGAGACTCCTAGCTCGATACACGACGGTAATATCCTCAAAGGGAAATAACCCGTTGTGTTGTAATATGCGTACGTATATAGAAAATACAATGCTGAACCAGATCATGGAACCAATACACATAGAATGCCAAAAAACTGAGCATTTTTATTAATCTGAAAGTACATAGAGAGGAGTACAAGAAAATCAGAGTGAGTGCACCTATCCTTGCTCAAGGCAAGTACAGAATCCTTTCAGAAAAATAGGAAATGGCTGCTACAAAAACTGCATCCCAGTTGCTGGAAGAAACTGAAGCTAGGGGCTGATCCCCTTGCCGGAATGAGCTAAAAATCTACAGATCACCTATACTCACTGCTCCGGACAAAACCCAGAAACCATTTACCAAACGGACCACCTCCGAAAATCGCCCCCGGAAACCCTCCTCCTACAAAAACGCTGGGCCTCCAGGAAAGGCACAGAAGCTCAAGAAATATGCTGAGAAAAGGGGCTGAATCCTCCTGCAAATCCTCCAGATAAGATAACCAAACTCCTCAGGGCTGAAAACACTGAAAAACGCTGCCAAAACCCACACACATGCTCCTACTCATCAGATCACCGTCCTCCTAGATGAATCAGCGTCCTATATGCTCAGATCTGCTGGATCTGAAGCCTCCAATCCAGATCTGCGTCCTATCCCTCCAGATCTGCGTCCTCCTATATCAGATCTACTGCTATCTCCTCAGATCTATGCTAGATCTGCCAATATCTCCTCAGATCTGCAACCTCACAGGCTGGATCTGATGTTATCTCTTCAGATCTAGGCTGGATCTGCCAATATCTCCTCAGATCTGCAATCTCCCAAGCTGGATCTAATGCTATACTTCCAGATCTGCACCATACCAAACTAGATCTGCAATTATCTGCTCAGATCTATCATCACCAAGGCTGGATCTATCACTGTAACCCTCAGATCTGCGTCCTCCTCTTCTGAACTGGACAGCGTCCTCACTTCCAAGGCTAATCAGCGTTTTCTCTGCTCCTGAAACAACGTCCTTCCTCCTCTGAACTGCGCAGCCACAAGAGGGCTCCTCCTTCTCCAAAACTGCACCAGAAACTGCTGCTACTCTGCTACTGAAACTGAAAGGTGAACTCAGAACAAAACCTTACTAGGGCAGGCACTCGAAGTCCCCCGAAGCTAAGGGTGAAACCAGAAATAACCTTACCAGGGCAGGCACTCGAAGTCCCCCGAGGCTAAGGGTGAGATCTCCGACCGGAGACACTCGTGCACTAAACAGTGCCGCAGACCGACTAAACAACCGGCATGCTGAAGCAGACAGAAGTCTAGCTATCAATAATAATATCAAATCATGAATGATCCAAATGAGGTGAGAACCTCTCCTTTTATAATGCCAAACTCCCTCCAAAACTTAACTCTCCTTTGACCTGCGCAGTTTACTTTGGGTCAGCCTGATGCCTCCCCCATCATACTCATGTGGACCCCCAAGGCCCCCTCTCTTAAGTTACAACGCCAATCTACTAGGAAAAGAACACTTTATTATAAAGTGAGGTGACTAAAGTGAGGTGCCCCCTCTTATTTCTCACTTTATTTTATGTTTACTAAAGCGGCAAACAAAGCAAAAATGAAATATTCCAATTAGCAAGGCTAATTGGGAAATATTACATCAAGTAAGAAAATACTTTGATGAAAGGGACCATCATGATAAAGTAAGTCTAATATTTTTTTATATTGGCTATTTGGTTAACATATTGCTTTGCTACTTGAAAAGATGTTGCAGAAATACATAATGACTATTAAGGAAAACGGTTGGTTTTGAACTCGATTCAAAGAACATATGGATTGAGTGAATGATTAAAGGATTATGAAGTCAAGGTGTTTACATCATCATCACCTTGGGATTGAAATATAGAAGTATAAGCGTATAACCTAATGTTCTTGAGGATCACCTTCATGCTTAGAGGGAGATATGATAAGGCTGAATACAATTCCTTGATTGATGACGATAACTAAAGGAAAGTGATACGAACGGGTGATGGCCTGAACCCTATCACAATATTAAAGAATGATGATGGATTCATAGCATCCGGAAATAAAGAAGCTCAATATTATGAGATACAAAAGAAATAAGGAGCCTCGAAACTACTATCCCCGTGAAGAAGCTGGTAGTTGATACACTTACGAAGACAAGATAGAGAGCTTGTGGCTATGAGTTCCCAATTGAAAGGAAGTGAAAGAATCTCTATGTTTTGGATGGAGCAAGAAGTCTCCTGAAATAGGAGCAAGGATCTATTCCTTGAGCGAGTGGGAATGAGGATATCCTCCTTGGTTGAGAGAGTGATGATGGACATTGTATTCTCTTCTATCATATGTCATGCACTAGGCAGGGACTACAATTGTACATCTAAGTGAAGGCCATGGTAGGGAGATGGGAGGATCGGATACACATCTATGATCTCAGTGTGGAAAAAAGTATCCAAGATAGGAAGTATTCTTGTTGGTCGACACTCTTTGAGGGATTGGATAGGAATCCAAGATAAGAGTGGTCGAAGAGGACTGATATTCTTTGAGGATTGGAAATCCAAGATAAGAATAGTCCTAAAAGGACATACCTAGTGAACATCCATATGGGGTATGTCTTGTGAAGAGGTAGTGCGGTATCTCACGTAAATCCTCCCAACATTATGCTTTGATATGAGAAGAGATTGTGATGTTAAGGCCTTACTATGTTTACAATGTTGGTCATGATGTTGATGCTTAAAGATGGTTACCAAGTTGACTCTTCTTATGAGAACTCTTAAGTTTGAGAATATCCTTGTACTTGTTGTACAATTATGAATACCTCCCTACTTAAGAGGGAGTGTTGGAAAAGGTAACTAGTTTCGGTCTTCATAATTTCATTAAACTCATGTCTTTATGTATGTCCTATATTATAAGAAAAATAAGAAAGAAAAATATTATTATAAAGCATGGGTTTCATGCTCCATTTTATTGGTCATTTAGGTCAAGCATGTTCTTCATGCTTCTAGGGTTTGTCCAAGTCAAAATAATATTTTTCTTGAGTCGGGAGAGTCTTTATTATTTGTATAATACCCTATTGGGCAAGTTGTAACATGTAAAAGACATTGATTTTTGAGTCTAGAAAGTCAATTTAATCTCCAAGCACAAGTCGGCCACTGCCAAGAAGAAGTCAGCATAGTTTGAGGCTTTTCGACCTCATGAGAAGGCTATATATAAGAAGAATTCGACCTCATTTGACACACTCATCCGTAGTTCGATAAAAAAACAAGGAAAAGGAGGACAAGGAGGAGGAAAGACCTAGAAGAAGAGAGCAAGTCGAGAAGAAACAAAATCTGATTTTTTGTGACCATCTCACACATGCAAAGGATTTAGGGTTTCTATTGCCACTACAAAGTCCGAGATTTCAGATCTAGTTGCAGGTCCGAAACTTTGTGCAAGAGGGTCAAGATTTGAATTCAAAAAAGACTAGAAGCAAAGGAGGAGACCCTAGCGAAGGGAAGAGACTAAAATATGGACTTTTCTATTCACACATGCAAAGTGAACTAGGGTTTATGTGTTGCTGCAAGGCTGAAATATTGCAGGTCGAATTGCAGACCCAAGTTGCGGGGCCAAGTGCTAGATTAGGACTAATTAGAAGGACATTGACTCTTGTTGATTTTGGAAGACTTTGACCAATTGCAAGGCTTTGTGACTTGGTGCTTGGAGGAAGACTTGGTCTATGGTTTTGGGTATTAGTTTTCTCATTTGAAGCAAATTCTATAAGAAGAGAAGAGATTCTTTACGGGTTTTTTCCCTTGGAGGGTTTTTTCCCTTGCTTGGAGCCTACTCCTTGTGTCCATTGTCTTTACTACTTTTTGCTCTTAATAATTGTTTGATGAAAATATCTAATAAATAAACAAAAGAAGATAACTAGAGTTCACAAGCAATTATTAAGGTTAAGGAGAATTTGAATTAATAGTTTTCCTCACTGCATTCTCCAACGGCATGAACGTGAAAACATGTAGTAGTCTTGAAAAAATGGGACCACTTGGAAATGGGACTCCCCCCCCCCAAAAAGAAAGAAAAGAGAGAGACCTTTGACTCCCATTCCCAACACGAGTACATTGGGAATGGTTTCTTCTAATAACCACCTCTCCTTGTTAGGGTTATAGGGGGGTGTTACAAGCGTCTTGTAGAGGAGAAGGCGGAGTAGGCTTCGGACCTTTGACAATCGAGAGGGCCCATGGAAGGTGGTGGAGGAGAGAGTGATTCTCTAAAGAGGAGAAGAAAGAGTAGACCTCGGACCCCTTGAGGGCCAAGAGAGCTCGTGGAAAGTGATCAACAAGAGAGCATCTTGTGGAGGAGAAGGCTAAGTAGGCCTCAAACTTTGAGGGCCAAGAGGGCCTATGGAAAGTGGTCGACAAGAAATCATCTGTGGACGAGAGGCTGATAGGCCTCAAAAATTTGAGGGCCGAGAGGTCTTGTCGAAGGTGGTCGATGTGAGAGCATCTCATAGAGGATAATTTTGAGTAGGCCTTAGACCATTGAGGGTCGAAAGGGTTTGTGGATGGTGCTCGGCAAGAGAGAATCTTGTGGAGGAGAAGGTTGAGTAGGTCTCAAAACTTTGAGGGCTGAAAGGGCATGTGGAAGGTGGCTTGGCAAGAGCCGAGAGGGCTAGAAGGGGTTTGAGAGGACTCAAAGGGCCCGACAAGCCGAGCGAGGCGAGAGGGTCGAGCGAGCCAACAAGGGGTAGAGGATCGGGGAGAAAGGGCATAGCCTATAGATCTAGAGGAGCGATAAGATGTTCCTTCGAGCTCTACCGAGGAATAGGCCGAGATGGGTCCAAGGAGAAGACACACCATACAACGGCACTAGCCTCACGAGGAGTGTTGTGATACTCCAATTCGTCGGGTCTAAGGAAGGAACACAAAGCAACAAAGGATATTTGCATGAGTAATATTACGGATTTGTTGTCGTGTAGAGTACGAGGAAAGAGCACAGAGCAACAAAGGAGTTCTACATGAATAATATTGCAGGGCTTGTTGTTGTGTTGAGTCCGAGGAAAGAGCACGGAGAAGCAAAGGAGATCTAGAAAATCCGGATCGAAGATGGATCTAGGGCTTGATGCTGCTAGATCACATCTAGGGTAACTATTGTATATGTACAAAGAATTGCCCGACAAGATTGGCGAAGGTCATCCTTCAAAGGGAGAGAGGGAGACCATACCACTCGATTGTTTGGAAACAATGTAGGATAGACCTAGCACTAGGAGCTACAAGATGGATAATGAGGCTTGGGACGTTGCACAAGAACCAAAGGGTAAGCCACTTCAAGGTTATTCCAAAAGTACCTTCCTCACTAAGAGAAAGTGTTAGAGTTTGTATCTTGGGTAGATACTTTGAAGGGTTGAGATAACCAATGGTGTTGAAATATGTAACTAGGTTCAATCTTCATAATGACATATGTAATCACGATTTTATGTATTTAATAAAAATAAAAATAAAAATTATTATTATTATTCTTGAGGCATGGGTTTCACTCTCAAGGGAAATTTATTTTTTAGGTCAAGCTCCCATTGAGAGCTTCTAGGGCTTGTCATTGAGTCTACAAGTTAAGAGAGTCATTGTCATGTATGAAAGACCCATTTGGGCAAGTTACATATTGTAAAGAAAAAATTTATTTGAGTGAAAATACCCTCCGGGACCTTTTCATGTTGCAAAGATCAAGTCGGCCTACTCAAGTGGAAAAGTAGGCCTAAATGATGTAATTTGACCTAATAGAAGGCCTATATATAAGATAGACTTCGACCTCACTTTGGACACTCACTTCACTCACACAAGTTCGATCACAAGAGAGAGAAAGGTGTGAAGGAAAGAAGAACGAAGATAGAAGAAAAAGGATGAAATATTTTAGAGAGAAAGGTGCGAAGGAAAGAAGAACGAAGATAGAAGAAAAGGACGAAATTTTTTTTGGATTTGTTTTGGGATTTTATCTCCACACGTGTGAAAGGATTAGGGAACTTATTGCAGCGGGAAGAGGATGAGTTGCGGGAATTCGATTTAGGGCAACATCAAGGACACTCGCAAGTCGAGTTCACTAGGAGAGAGAATCAACTCAAGCGAAGAGGAAAGGAGGAAGAATCTATCATTTTCCACACGTGCAAAGGCTAGGCTTTACTGCGAAAGTTTCTATTGGGCGAGGTCAAAGTTGCGGAAGAATGCGTTGGACGAAGTCGAAGTTGTAGAAGAATCTGTTGGAAGGTCTAATTTGCAAAAGAATCTACTAGGAACGAAACTTACAAAAGTTGTTGGGGTCAAGGTTGTTGGAAAGTAGGAAATATTTGACTTGGTCTTGCAAGGTCTTGGTCAAGGGTCATAGGTCTTGGAATTCGTCAATTGAAGTACTAGAAGAAGAGAAGAATTCTTGTGGATTTTTCCTCTCAATTGGAGAGATTTTGGCCCTAGGCTGATTGACTATATATTGTGTCCTCTTGTCTTATTGTTCTTTATAGTTTGATAGATGTTTGATGAAGAGAACACTAATAATAAACAAGTGAAAGAAGAAGCTAATCAAGTTAAGTAAAATTATACCACAAACGGTTATAAAAGAAGACAAATCACCTAATCTAGATGCCCCTAGATTTCTCAACAATTGGAGACCCAAGTGTTGAGATTTTGGGAAGTAGCATCGAATGTGCTCTAGCTCCCAAATTTTGTGGAGGAGGCTGGAGTACATGAGATCTCCAAGACCCGAGAAAGAGTTTGAGGAAATTCCATGAGGTTTAAGAGATATTCAAATAATTGATCTTTTTAATTAAGGACACTAAATCGACTTAGAAAAAATTAAAAGATTAAAGTGAATTAAATTAAACATGTGATGAGAATGACTTAAGTGACGTGGATCAAGCGACTTCTAATCTTAGCCATCGATTAGAGATTAGATCATGGTCGTTGGTTTGCCAACAAGAAAATTATAAGAGAAGGGCTTGGGGTCGGTTGGAGGACACACACATTGGCGAAAGTACTCGAAACTAAGCTTAAATTATAGGGCATGGTTTGCTAAGAATTTCGGGAAGAGTTTGTAGTGCGGCGAGGGGGCGGTATTGGCAAGGGGATGATCGATCCCGGGCCAAAGAATACAACAACGACGAGAGAGGCAACATATCCAATAGCGCAGAGGCAACCGGGTGCTACGCGGTCCGGCCCATAGCCCACTCGGGGGCAACGTAGAGGTAGGAGGAGCCACGCAGGGGCTAGCGCGAGCCCCGATCAAGGTAGCACGGGGGTAGCATAAGCTCTTCGGGGGTGACACGGGGCCCTTCCAAAGCAACGTAGAGGGCCGACACGGAGCCGAAAGGCTAGTGCGAGAGGGTGAGGAGTAGCGTTCGGGGTTTCCAATGGGCCAAAAAAGGGATCGAATTTATAAGTCCTTGGTGAGGGTTGATTCGACCATATTTTTTTGTCTCCGAGTGAAAGAGGTATAGCTGCTGTGATTTTCTCGGTAGGGCCAACCATGTACGGTGCCCGAGAAATTGTTGTATTCAGAATATGCGTAATAATAAAACCCTCCAAAGCTAGTTGCACCAGTTTTACCACATTGGGTTTTTCCGGGGACATTTGTCCGAAAAATCTGTGTCACTTTGTCATATAAGCGTTCTGTTCAATAAATGATCTATATGTGTAGGTTTCTATGTGTATTTACTTCATTTTTTTTCTGAATAATTAGATTAATAACTTGTGTAATTAATCAAGTAGGAGAAATAAATCGATATTTAGCTGTAGCATTTCTTGGGTTAAGAAAATTTTCACATGGTATCAGAGCATTGCGAGATCAAGCTAAATCTCCAACAAAATTGGGTGAAGAAATTTTTGCTGCAGAGAGTAGTTGAAGCATCGAGAGATCCGGACGGGGCAGCGCGGCATCGAGGGAGGACGCGAGTCCCGACGAAAGGCTACGCGAGGGCCGACGCAGTCCCCAGCTGGGTGACGCGAGACAACGCGAGTGCCTTCCGGAGGGACGAAGGAGCATCCTATGCTTCATAGAGGTTGTGATGAGCCGGTTATCTCACGCAGAGGCTAGCCGAGAGACGCGATCCCGGGTTTCGAGTTGTTGTGCGGAGGCTGCTATGGTCCGGAAGTAGAGCTTCGGATCTTCGACGGTTGTTGGTGTGGTGGAGATTACGTCGGTTCGGAATCGTGCCTAGCTAAGTTGAAAAAGAGCGAGAGGACAACAAACGCTCAACGATTTTCGCCAAAGAAATCGAGGATCGATCATATGGTGATCGAAGAGGGGCTGATTCGGGAAGATTTGGCGGATTTCCAAGGGAGAAAATCGGTTGTCGGAGGGAGCGAGAGGGTGCCTTTCTCACCAAGGACCCTAGATTTGAGTTTTCGTTGAGGGTAGCAACGAAGCGGGGAGAGGAGGATCCGCTCGACAGATTATTTACGAGCAAATGGTGCCATATGGATCTGCGTGATCGGGATAGGTTGGACGGCTTGTCCAATTTTTCTATCCAGTAAGGCCCGAGAATCTTGACGATCCTAGAGGCATATGAACTACGGGACCATGCGGAGAGTGTCTTGGCTACACCGGCCGATGTTGCTCTTCTAGCGAAGCATAATGAAAGCGAAGCGCATGCTAAGAGTTTCATCATGGACGAGGTTAAGGATCATGTGGTCCCACACATAGTCGAGAAGAGGACGACTAATGGTATGTGAAAATCATTAACCACACTGTATCTAGGGAAATCCGTCCATAAGAAGATGCTTTTGGAGAACCAGATGAGGTTGTTTATGATGACTAAGGGAGAGGAAATCGATCCTTTCCTCTTCGAGGTTGCGGGCGATTAGGGATCAGCTGTTTGCCATGGGGGGTCAAGGTGGGGGGATGATGTCATGGTGAGGACCGCTCTAAATGCGATCACGAGATGATTGGGAAACGTTTGTCCAAAGCATCTTGGGCGGATAGGACCTTCCAAGCGGGAAGACATGTGGGCTATCCTCCGACAAGAGGAAATTCATTAGATAACCAAGAAACAAACCAACACCGGATCAAGCAAGGTGAAGAGGGAGGAAAGAGGAAGATGCGGCACGACATATAAGAAACGACAAGGGAAAAATAAATGTTATCTATCAACGATCAAATATTCCGATGTGGTGAACTTGGACACTTCGCCACCAATTGTACTTTAAGGAAGAAGGACAAGGAAGCTTCTAGTTCCAAGGCTGCGACAACTAAAGAAGACGATGGATCCAATGATGACGTGGCCATGAGCGCTCATGTACCTCGAGAGAAGAGGTGGGGCAATATTGATCTATAGAGCAACTACGAGTGGAGGCGGGGATCCTTGAGTAGCCCAACTCTTGGATCACATACGTGCTACGGGAGCCTTAAGACGATAGCGGGGATGACTAGAGCGGTGGATGCGAGAGGATCACGGTGAAGTGGATGCTAGAGGCTCGGGACGTTGTAGAGGGAGCAACGCGATGCGAGGCGACGGCATCGCGAGAGGAGGCGATGGGACTTCGATAGTGCAAAGGATGCGAGTGTTGTAGAAATGCGATGTCGTAGCGGGCGTAGTGGTTTCGGGAGGACGGCGCGAGCGGCAACCTAAGGAGCTTCGGTGATGAGATGTAGCTCGGCGGCTTGTACGGTAGTGTTTGGGAAAGGGTCCTTCAGTTTCTTACTCTCGAAGCGAGTTGCGGTGCGAAGTTGGCGACACGATGCAACAATCGAGAGGGAGATACAATACGGATGTAGCGGTGATTGTGGTAGAGTCATAAGCAATAGTACGAGAGAGCAACAACAACACGGTGATGGAGAGGCATCGGGCCAAGCATCAACATGGAGACCAATGCCAAATATCATAGCAATACTTCGGTGAGGATGTACTTGCTAGAGCACATTCCTTGCTAAGAGGGAGTGTTGAGATTTTAGGGTGGCATCGGATGTGCTCTAGCTACCAAATTTTGTGGAGGAGTTGGAGTACATGAGATCTCCAACACCCAGAAAGCGTTTGAAGAAATTCCATCAGGTTTAAGAGATATTCAAATAATTAATATTTTTAATTAAGGACCCTAAGTCTAGCTTAGGAAAATTAAAAGATTAAGTGAATTAAATTAAACATGTGATGAGAATGACTTAAGTGACATGGATCAAGCGAGTTTCTAATCTTAGCCTTCGATTAGAGATTAGATCACGGTCGTTGTTTTTCCAACGAGAAAAGTATAAAAGAAGGGCTTGGGGGCCGGTTGCGGGACACACACATTGGCGAGTATCTGAAACTAAGCTGAAATTCGGGGCATAGTTTGCTAAGAATTTCCGGGAAGAGTTCGCGAGTGTAGCGAGGGGCGATATTGGCAAGGGGATGAGCTGATCCCGGGCCAAGAATACAACAACCGCAAAGAGGCATCATATCCAATCTAGCCGGAGCTCACCGGGGCCCACTCGGGGGCGGCGTAGAGGTAGCGGGAGCCACCGGGGTTGACGCGGGCCTAATCGGGGGCAACGCAAGGGCGGCGTAAGCCCTTCAAGGGTGACGTAGGCCCTTCCAAAGCAACGTAGAGGGTGACGAAGAGGACCGAGGGAGCGGCGTTGGGGGTTTCCAGTGGGCCAAAAAGAGCTCGAATTCATAATTCCATGGTGAGGGTTGATTCAACCATATTTTTTGTCTTCGAGTGAAAGAGTTATAGCTGCTGTGATTTTCTCTGTAGGGCCAACCATGTCTGGTTCCCAGAAATTGTTGTATTCAGAATCTGCTTAATAATAAAACCCTCCAGAGCTAGCTGCACCAGTTTTCCTGCATTGGGTTTTTACGGGGACATTTGTCCGAAAAATCCGTGTCACTTTGTCATATGAGCGTGCTATTCAATAAATGATCCGTATGTGTAGGTTGCTATGTGTATTTACTTCGTTGTTTTTTCTAAATAATCGGATTAATAACTTGTGTAATTAATCAAGTAGGAGAAGTAAATCGATAGTTAGCGATAGGGTTTCTCGAATTAAGAAATTTTCACACCAAGTGATAAACTTGGAGTGAAGGTCAAGCAAAGACCTTGAGCGGCGAGAAGGCTGTGATCTAGAGTCAAAGGAAGTCGGGCTTGAGAGAGAGTGAGCGAGGGCTCGGGGAGGGAGTCAATCTTCGAGAGAGATTCAACATGCATAGAGGAGTCAATAACTCAAAGGAAGACAACCTTCGGAGTTTAGGAAGTCATGGTACAAGATGGCCATGCTTTGGATGCCAAGAGTAGGAAGCTTGTAGGAGTAGGGTGTCACGTGAAGAAGATCCCTTGTTAAATAGCGAATTGCCTTAACAAATTAAGGGTGGAAATAGGAGCGGCTATGGTAGCAAATTAAGGGTGGAAATGTGTTCCATGTATGAAGCCGGAGCGACTTTTGAGGTGGTGTTGTGAGAATACATCAATCACTAAGAGGGAGTGTTGATGTTTTGGGTAGCATCGAAGTATGCTCACGTGTGGTGTAAGTGGGATAAGTGATGCGGCTTTTTCACCTATATACCCATGGTATTACACCCTTTGGAGAAGTATAAGTACAAGGGTGAGTGATTCATTCTTATTGTCATGTGGCTTGGCAAGAGAGTGATCCTCACGGGAGGATAAGGTCGCGTGGCTTGGCGAGAGAGCGATCCTCACGGGAGGATAACGTCGTGTAGGCCTCAAAAATTTGAGGGCCAAGAGGGCTCGTGGAAGGTGGTCGAGCAAGAGAGCATCTTGTGGAGGAGAAGGCCGAGTAAGCCTCAAACCTTTGAGGGTCAAGAGGGCTCATGGAAAGTGGTCGACGAGAGAGTGATTCTCTCAAGAGGAGAAGGCCGAGTAGGCCTTAAAACTTTAAGGGTCAAGAGGGCACGTGGAAGTTAGTCTACAAGAAAGCATCTTGTGGAGGAGAAGGTCGGATAGGCCTCAAACCTTTGAAGTCCAAGAGGACATGTGGAAAGTAGTCGGCGAGAGAGCATCTTGTGGAGAAGAAGGCCGAGTAGGCCTCGGACCTTTGAGGGTCAAGAGGCCTATGGAAGGTGGTTAGGAAGAGAACATATTGTGGAGGAGAAGGCCGAGTAAGCCTCAAACCTTTGAGGGGCAAGAGGGCATGTGGAAAGTAGTCGACAAGAGAGCATCTTGTGGAGAAGAAGGTCGAGTAGGCCTCGGACCTTTGAGGGCCAAGAGGGCCTGTGGAAGGTGGTTAGCAAGAGAAAATCTTGTGGAGGAGAAGGCTGAGTAGGCCTCAAACCTTTGAGGGTCCGGAGGGCCTTTGGAAGGTGGCTTGGAAAGAGAGCCAAGAGGGCAGAAGGGCCCAACAAACCGAGCGAGCCAATAAGAGTACAAGACCAATAGCAAGAGGCTCCTAAGGTTAAGTATGGGCCAACAACACTAGCGACGAGGGGACACCGCTCTGTAGATTTGAAGGAGGAGCAAGATGTTCCTTCGAGCTCTACTAAGAGGAGGTTGAGATGGGTCCCGGGAGAAGACACACCATACAACGACACTAGCCTCAAGAGGAGGAGTTTGATACTCTAGTGTAACGAGTTCGAAAAAAGAGACCGAGCAACAAAGGAGATTTGCATAAGAAATATTGCAAGTTTGTTGTTCGGTTGTTGTGCTACGTACGAGGAAAGCGCACAAAGTAGCAAAGGAGGTATGCATGAAAAATATTGTAGATTTTCTGTTGTGCGGAGTCTAAGGAAAGAGCACAAAGCAACAAAGGAGATCCGGGATAATCCAAGTTGGGGACATATCTAGGGCTTGATCCATTGGATCATATCCAAGGTAATTGTTTTATATCTAATTTCCTCGAGGGCCATCATCCCCGGTAAGGGAGCTCGAGTAGGTTCTAAGAGGAATTAAATGAAGAACTATTGATTGGAAAAAAACTTGTGTGTAATATGTTTATCATGCATGATCTAATTGCTAGTTTTATAAGCTCCATTAGTGCATAAACTGTTTTTGGTTAGACACATCGGTGCGTTTCAATTCACTAGTTTGTGTAAATTTAATAGGAAGTTGTTTCCAGATATGGTGTGTGTGTGTGTGTGTGTGTGTGCAATGAGTCTAGTGCCCACAAAATTCTAGTAAATGCAATATTAGGATTGGAAGATTTAGCAAGACGATCTTGTATCAAAGTAAAGATATTTGGCAACAAGACAATGCACTATCAAAGTAAAAATGTTAGCAAGAAAATACAGTATTGTAACATGCTTGTGTTATGTACTTTCAACACTACAACACATTTCGATTTAAAGACTCCTGAAATTCCCATATTCAACAAATTTTCCAACCAATAACATGTATACTTACGATGGCAGGTCATAAAGGCGCACAGTGTTATCATTGTATGAACAAAGCAAAATGGGTTTGGCTTGTTCATCATTCATTTTACTCAACGCAAGAACACCCTGCGCAAAAGGAAACCAAGAAAAATTAATTCACTTATAAACCTTGTGCATTATCTAGTGAATGTATAGGACATGAATGTTAAAACATGTCAGTTCAGTTCAGAAAATATATGCAGCTCAGAATCCAATAAAGTACATAGAATTTTCATATGGCTGTCCAAATTCATACTATATCTTCTCCAAGCATGAATCCATAGAGAATTCGATACCCTTTCCAAGCACAAAATATAGGCTCTCAAACTAGCTATTTAGGTTTTAAAAATGTCAAGAAATCCCCAAAGGGAACAATGAAATGCTTTCTTTCATTCTTGTATGTAGTTCCTGATTCAAAAAGGTCTTTCTCTAGGTATCTAAACTACCACAGTTGATAAATCATAAAATTAAATAGTTGCAACAAACTAGAACATGTATAATAAAACTATTTAAGAAATTATTTGTAAGCTACTTTGGGCTGAAAAAAAGAAAGAAAAGGAAGAGGCAACACCAGCCCATTGTCTTGTTACCCATCTCTGATTTCAAATCCTAAGGCTACCTTGGAAGCGCAGAGCAATGTAGCTTGGTTGATACCATAAGTTAACTTCTAATTAGAAAATGCATACAACAATTGTAGACACTAAGGATATAGATAACTTACATGTTCTTCAATATGAGTGTAAATCACTTCAAAGGCTCCAGTTGATGCAGCAGCCCAGGACCTTCAATTTAAAAAATGAAGTGAAAACCTCTAATGAGCTTTGGACACCTTATTTCTAGATAGATGTGATGATATATATATCAAGAAACCTTCCTCACCTTCACTGTGCCATCTAAAGAGCACGACAAGAGAAATTGGTCCCAGCGAGAAGAGACATCACAACGACGTGTGATCTCTCAAGGTTTGTATACATTGAAAAGTTCTCAAGTCCCAAACCTGTGAATTTATTTAGACAATGTCAAATATAAAATCATCATACAATGTCAAATATAAAATAAAATCATCTGAATCTAAGATATACTTTTCTTGAATTGCAAGTTCATGGAAAACATCAATATTTATTAGAGTACTTGTTATTTCTAAATTGAACAAGGAAAAACAACAAATTCTCTTGATTTGTAAACAAATAAAAGTATTTGCAAAAAAATAAAGAAACTTACTCTTATTGTGTGGTCCATGGAAGCAGAGTACAATCTGTCTTTCTCCGAGACTAATGAGATAACAGGCAACATATGCCCTGTGAGGGAAGCTGCAGGGGTCAAATGTATTGGTTGCGAAATTAAACTTCCATGCCGAGAATAGTGCCATCCTGTGGTATGGAAAGTAAAAACACAAATCAGCAGAGGGCTATATAATTCAATAAAATCATTACCTATATTTAACTTGATAGAGCAAAACTCATGACACGTGATTACGAGAAAGGCAAGGCAAGGCAAGGCAAGGCAGGGAGTTTCCTTACATGTGTTCCAGCGAAAATAGTTTGATTTGCGATTGCCCGGGGCATGGACTTGTCCCTTAGGGCCGTCTAATAATAGCTCTGTCAAGTTGACAGTATTAAAAACCTGCAAAGTAGATACACGTGTTAACTTATGGAATTCATTCTGTTTAAATCAATTTTCAGGCTAAGGCTAAGCGTGTTAAATTACCTTAACAGCATTACAAAGGCCGACAAAAAGCCATGAACCTTCACTGAGAAGGCATCCAACTTTTCTGTGGCTGCCTAAGGGGATATCATCCAAATTTTCTGTGGCTGCCTAAGGGGATATCTGTGCCCTGTTTAAGAAAGAAGATGGTAAGCTTTCATAAATAGATTAGAAGAGAGGAGAGAGAGAAGAGGAGAATTTTAGTGTATGTGAAAGCTTAAAGTACCTGGCCTGTATGGCGGTCCCAGAGCTATAAGCTTGTTATCTTGGCCAACAGAACATAGTTTGGCGAGTACTGAATGCGAAAGAAAAGTGATTCCTCGAATAGGCTGCGGGAAGGAGTTCAATTATCAAACAGAAATGCAGACAAAATCAAGAATACCCAGAAAAAAACTAAACGCTCACCTAAACTTTACCAAACTAAGAAACAGAGCAAATAATAAGGAAACACGCTGAAAAAAGTGATTATGCAGAGCAAGCAAGCAACTAAATCAAGGATATGCAAAGCAAGAAACAACTCAACCAAAAGTATACAAAGCAAATAAGGAAACTAAGAAACAAACTAAGCATACCTTGTTATCGTGGCCAACCAACTTAGTCAAGAAAGTGACGTTGGAACCTTCAATAACATCGGAGTGCAGATATTTGCGATCCTCGCTTCCCAGTACTTGCAATTGCCAGCAAGCCAATAGCGGCATGCTTTATCTTTTTTTAGAATCTGTACTCTCTTGCATCTGCTATTATTCCTTTTGGAGGTGTGGGCTGTAGGAGTAGGAGGTTGAGCATTTCTTGTTTCCTCCTGTTGGTTCTGGTTTGTCTGAGATGATATCCATGTCGATATCCATCGCTACAGATTTCTCAGAGATGATATCCAAGTCCATATCCATGATTTCTCTGTTATCGTGCATGCAGCGAATTCACTTTTTGTTTCTGATTTCTCCGTTATTAGGCAGCCAATTCACACTGCTATTTTGCAGCCAATTCACTCTTTGAATCTTTGAGATGATTTCTCTGTTATTATGCAGCCAATTCGCTTTTTTTTCTTCTCTCTGCTATTTTGCAGCCAATTCACTCTTTGTTTCTGATTTCTCTGTTATTAGGCGAGCCAATTCACTCTGCTATTTTTGCAGCCAATTCACTCTGTTATTATGCAGCAAATTCGCTTTTTTTTCTTCTTCAATCGCTTTCAAATGAGAATGCAATCGCTTCTCTGTTTCTGTGTGTTGTTATTTTCAGTAACATGTTCTCTGTTTCGCGGCTTTTGCATTTGCATGTGTTGCTATTTGAAACAACTACTAGTGTGTTAAGTCTCTGTTTCTGTGTGTTGTTATTTTCAGTAACATGTTCTCTGTTTCGCGGCTTTTGAATTTGCATGTGTTGGTATTTGAAACAACTACTAGTGTGTTAAGTAAACACCCATCGTTCCTCGCGCTTCAAACTTCCCCATGCAACCCATTGCGTTCGTGTATCTCTTTCTTGTCTGCTTGTTATTTTATTGCATGCCTGTTGTTATCCGAGTAATACTTGTTATACTAGTATTATTTTATTGCATGCCCTGTTGTTATCCGAGTAATACTTGTTATACTAGGCATGCTTGTTATTTTATTGCATGCATGTTGTTATCCGAGTAATACTTGTTATACTAGTATTATTTTATTGCATGCCCTGTTGTTATCCGAGTAATACTTGTGCATGCCCGTTGTTATCCGAGTAATATTTTATTGCATGTACTGTTGTTATCTGAGTAATATTTTGTTGCATTAGTGTTGTTATCTTAACTAAACAACACCTCTTTTCTTTCCAAGTTACAAATTTAATCTCCCAACGGAAGAACACCTGGTTATAAACAGTTTTTTTTAAGGACTGGAAGAACACTAACGGTTGGAGAGAGGATAAAGGATTTTAGGGTGTTAAATTAAATAGATGAACAGAAGTTAAGAAATAGAAAACGTTTATTACAATAGTATTCTTTATAAAAAATAAATAAATAAAATATTTTATTCAATGATTTTTTTATTATTTAGGATAACATCATATTATTTATTTTTAAATTTTTTTCATCATGTAATTCTAATCATTTTGGGTGTGTAACTGAAGGATATGGGGTAGTCGGATGCATGGATCACAAGATCATTAACTATAATATCTTGGGTGTGACAACATGTTCCACCACTACCTCAATGTGACCCCATGGCTTCAATAATATTCTTAGTTTATCTTTTCAAGAGAATGTCCAAAGGGATACCAAATGCAAGTGTTTGTCGAGTAGTATGAAGCTTACATAAGTTGTAGTTTATCAACTCATTATCAACAATGGATTTTGAATTGCAAAATAACAATCCTCAAAGCTTTTATTTTTCTAGAAATTCTGTATCATTAGAATGCTTTTGAGATTCAAAATTTGATTTCATTAATGTGTATCTCAAGCTATATATGTACCCCGCAACGTTTATGGGTGTGTCTAGACAATCATTCATATATAGCATGCTCTTTCTTTTAAATTTTTATTAGCCATAAATGTTCATGCACATAGTATACATAGAAATTGTATGTTTGTATTCAACAATAATTAGTTAATTACACCAACAATATTGAGAACCATACAAACATATAAATGATTGGAAAAAGCAAAAATATATGAGAAAAAGAAACAACTCCATAGCCATTGACTTTGCCATTATGGACTAGCAATCATGTAATTATTACACTCATAAGAGATTTTTTTTCCCTACATTCAACACAACAATGGATGATGACTAGGCATCACACATGGCATCATTATATGAATTTGTGTACATACTTTTCCACAAGAAAGAATTACTCACTCCTAGGAAACATTGGGTTATTCTTGGATATCCTTCTTCCATCTTTTTTTTATCTATTTAGACCTCCTACTAGAAATTTAGAGTAGGGGTAGTAATATTATTATTGTCTCAAGGGTCGCGGAACCTCGATTGACTCAACACAAGGAGATGGGTTACATAGATTAAATGAAAACTTATTTGATCTAAATTTCTTCCTTTCCATAGCTAAAAATAAAGAGTGGTTCCAATGTGTTTTTTCCTACAACTCTTGTTGGATCCTTACCGATGTTGGTAGATATGATCTCAATTGGAAATTAATGATTCTTCATCAAAAGTTTAAGTTGAGGACACAAGAACATAATTTTTCACTTGCAATGGTAGTTTTTCATTCATGTTAGGAACTATAAAACAAGGAGACCAATTTTCATGCCCTTAGAGAACCCACACGATTGAAGGTGCCTCGTGAATCTCTAGGAATGTGGCACCAACATTATTTCTTCCCAATGATTTGCTCAACTTGGGTTTGCTTGAACTTGGACTAGACCTACTCCAATATTCCATAGTTAAGTGTTTGCAAAATTATGTTTACTTAACCAAAATATCACATTTATAAACTACAATCATTCACATCATGCTATACATAAACATACAAGTACACAACATAATATGGCGTGGATGGCTCACCAACCTAATACTCAAAATATGTATAGTAATGAATAATATTGCAATCACAACCCCCCCAAATTACAACAACAACTACCTATTCCAAAACTCATGTAAAACCTCTCTTATCCAAATACTAAATTTGGGCCAAACCCTAAATTTACAATAGAATTCAAAATTTCTATTGAACACAAAAATTTTGTCCCAGCTAAACCTCAAAATTCAGCCTTCTCAAACTCCAAAATTTGACTCCATCCGAACTTCAAATTTTAGGACACCAAAATTTGGGCTTACTGAGAAAACCCAAAAAAGTTGATTCTTCCTAAACCTCAAATTTTGTTCGCAACCAATGTCAAAATTAGAGTGGAAGACTAGATTTTGATCTTTATGACATAAATTTTGGTCTACTTCTTCGCAATGTATAGAAAACACCAAAATATTATTTGCACTCAATTGATTGTGTTGCATGTTTGGAGGAGGCACGCCACATAGAAAAATTTTACAAGTCACTTAACCACATCTCTTCCCATCTAGTGGGATGCACCCATTGTTGGAAATATGTTGTCATTGACGGAAAATGAAAAACATTGATGATGATGTTGCCATCGATGGAAAGCGCAAAGCATCGATGATGGCATTTTCACTGATGGAAAAGAATGGAAAAGGTATCACGATTGTGGTGCAAAGCTCACATGTTTCCAAGCAAATTGGTGAACAATGGTGGTGGAGCCAATTGAAGCAAGTGTAGTAACTTTGAAGGAATTTCCAATATAAAATAACACCTTAAAGGTATATGGAACCCAATTAGATGGATAGATATTTGAAAGAGCTTTCCAAATGGTATGTGGAATTCTAAAATTTACCTCCTAGATCATAAGCTATGGCCGATCAAAGATGAAGCCCTAAAAAGTAAAAAATATGCGAGAGTTAAACATGGTGGAGGTGCATTGGAGCGGAGCCTATTTTGGCGCACGACCGGACTTGGTGGAAGGGTTGGAAGACCCAACTATTAAACAAAGAGCAAGTTCATGGGCATATTTTTCCACCATGCTTCCCACCAATTCTTTGGAGTAATTGTGCGGGGGGTTCGGCGCTTGATAGCTAATCGCAGTGAGGGTCGCGCAATGGGCGATTTTCCCATATTGTCGATCGCCAAATCAATGACGGAGGTTAATTTCACTATCCCCCCCACCCCCCAGTCAATACTAAAAACAACGCGGGGGGTCATGCAAAACCACAAGAGGGTTTCGCTAAGGGACCGAGAAAACATGGCTCGTCAATAGAATATGACAAGCATTCTATTGGCCGGATATTGGAGCCCAAGACAAATAATCTTGTCGGGTCAATCTCGGAGGTTCCAAGGCGCACGAGGGAAGATAAAGGTCGGGATGAAATAGGCGGTCTACATGGCAGCATATTATTTGTTACAAAGATGATGTCGACACTAGGCGATAAGAGGTGGACACGTGTCATGTAGTTTTGGGTTTTCGTGTACCCTAGTGGGCCATTTTTCGTGTGACACATGTCACCATTTCGAAGGTGCCATGTGGCACTTATGACGATATCATGACATCATCCCATAGGTAGGATCCTAGAAAGGTTTGAATCGTGCGAAAGAGGATTCATCGACGCATGGCGAGCAGTGGCAGTGTGGCGGGTGTCGAGACATATCAACCTGATGTGCAGTTGATTGGCTCACAAGTGTAAGCGGACCCCCAACAGGACACATAATCCCCTGCATATTAACGTCAAAAGGAATTTAGAGTATGCAAAGGAGAACAATGGGCTGACTAGAAGATCGAGAGCACAAAGGAAGATAAGCCCTTAGGGCTTAATAAGAAAAATGGCTCGCGGTTAAGTGCTTGAAGACTAAGTTTGAAGTCACAACATGTGGTATTATGGGCCAAAAGGATCCAAAATACAAAGGTTCGGGGGATAAAGGACAAATTTGGTGGCATGGACGTTATTGACAACTTATTTGGTATATTTTCCAAATATATTAGACAAATAGAGTTGGAACGCTAGCTAAAGTTCTCGCTAAACCTTGTAAAGTGCCAAAATAGAAAAAAATGATAGAAAATCTTAGGGATTAAGCTCGGAGCAATAGGTTGGTGAATGATAACTTGGAGATCACGTGCATAAGACTTAAGTGAATAAGACAAAGACGTAAATCATAGATTCATGCAAAGATCAAAGTGCAATAGAAGAGCAAGTTAAAATTGTAGTTAAACTCCGATAAAATTCTAGAACAACGAAAGTTTGGGCGATTAAAATCAAATATTATTATCGAAAAATAGAGAAATGTTTGAAGACCTATAGATGAAATGAAGGAGAGTTAGCTAAAACAGAAGAAAGACAAACATAGATTCTATGCATGGAGGAAGACCTGAAGTTAACTAAAAGGAAAAATAACCTAATTTTAGCGAGGCATAATTATTTATAAGCATAATTTGAGTAGCACGAGAATGTAGTTGTTGGTGCAACGAGATGCATAGTGATGGTATGCATCGAGAGGAGAATCGAGACCAATATTGGTGTCCGAGAGGTGTTTGAGAAGGTGAAGGACGAATTGGCATTTGGTGAAAGAATTGATGTTGCAGAGCCTATTTAGTAATGAGAGGTTGTTGAGGGTGGTTTTAATGGTGATTTTATCGAGTAATCGAAAATTGTTGAAGGTGTTTGCAAGGTGGTTTTGGTGAGAAATTGCGAGTGATAAAAGTTATTTGTTTTTTGAAGATAATTGTCTATTGGTTCTAGTTTGAAAATGGATGAAATAATAATCAACGTAGGGTCAGCAAGTGGTAGCTTGTATTTCGGGAGGGGCAAGAGTTCCTTTTAGTAGTAGTTTATAAACGAGCAAGGACAAGAGTCATTTTCGGTAGTAGTTTATAAACGAGTAGGGGAAACAATCCCTTTTAGTGAAGATTGATAAACAAGAAGGGATAGAAGTTCCTTTTAGTAGCATCTAAAAATAATATAAGTATTATCTTATGGGGGTAGTGATGTAATCAATTTTAAGCTTGTATTTCTCCAAAGAAAAAAAAGAAGATTGGTGCCTTGTGTATATGTTGCTCATGCACTTGATGATGGTTATAATGTTATGTTTTACATGAATAATTGAAAAAAGTGATTGAAAAGTATAATTTGTGAAGAAGTGTATAATTTGGTCACACTACTAATTCACACCCTCTCAGGTAGTGTCTTGGTTTCCATTTGTGTCTAACATCCATGATTGTATGAACTCTCTCATCTCCCCTTTTGATTGATTTTGAGCTCAATCACTCCACCAAACATTGTCACCCTTACTTGTACTTGCTTGCTCATCCGTAGAAATCCATGTTTCTTTTGTTCCAAGTTCTCATGCATATAAATACCTTTTTCTTATGTCTCACTTAATCGACATGTTGCTCTATTGGGAGGTCACTCTTCATCTAGTTGACACCTCAAATCCCTCAACTCGACAATTTATTTTTTCTGATTTGACACTCCATCTCACGACATACACCCATTATCATCTTGAACAATTCAATCTACTCATCATATCATTCCAAAGACTCACTTAATCTACCTATTTAAATCATTTCAGCTTTATGTATTCATACAACATACGTCTTAGATAATAATCCCTATCTATTCCACTATGGTCTGCCATGGTTCAGTTATACTATACGTGGTATGAACTTCCCAATGAACGATGGTGGAACCCCAAGTTTGGGCACCTCATGCTACACATATCTCGTGCAAAGGAACACAATTCTCACTCGAGTGTGCCCATGCCATGTGATATCATATCACAACTCATATGGTTCTCAACTCCTCATCTATATTCTCTGACTTTCTTGTGCGCCTAATTCCAGTCAAAGTTCTAATGTCATTACATCCTCCCCCACTTAAAATAATTTTCATACTCAACAATCATCCAATCATAAATCTTAACCCAACAAGTGACCAATCAAACCTTCAAGGAAACCCATCACTATGTCTCCAAAATCTATTGAATCTAGTGCCTCCAACCTCCAAACTGAAACATCAATTTCTCATGGCACAACTTGATCAATCGCAAATGTCCCAGCCATTCACACTATCATCTGCACAAAGTGGTCATACAACCCTAGAAAGACACTATCCTCTTAACATTTTTAGCAATATCTCAAGCTACATTTGTCATTATACTAACCCCTTATCCTAGTATAATCAATACGTATGTTGTTGCAATGTTACTAGATAGTATAAACAAAAAATTTACATAAATCTTGCTCCCATACTCCAAGAAACTCAATCATGCCTCCACACAGAGAGCACCCCCTCATGCTTTGAAATGATTTGGGTGATCAATCCAACCATCACATCCAACTCAGTGGGAATGCACATAGTCATGTCATCCTTAGTCATTTATGCTCGCACTCTTGTCACACTACTCAACCTTAATTACTTTCATCATTTTCCAATCTCCCTCAATAAGTCCCTTTGTAATGTACAAGTATCATGCCTTTGGATCATTAGGAACATAGTCATGAATTGGTCCACAAATTTTTCCATCCATACATAATCTCGAACCAAGGCATTCCCCCCTACTACATGCAAAGCCTCTCCAAAACGAAGTCCGTACATAACTCTATTATCTACTCCATATCCAAATGTCATGAAGCGGTTCCAAAAATCTCCATAGTCTTACCAAGTCTACTAAGTAATGATCTCATGTCATCCTTGGTGGCCACAAACACATCATCCATGACTATCAATCATGCCCCTAAGTCGGGTCTAAATGCAACTAACATTGTTAGTATGAATTCTTTGTCGAAGCGTACGAAAAAAGAACCACTTTAGCTACGCATAACTAATAGCCCTAACAACAATAATGAGCTGCAAAACATCTTCGGATCTGCAATTAGTAGTTAAAGTCTTGCAACAAACAGATCTATAAATGGAAAGACATTAAGCAGTAAAGTAAAGAGTTTGCTCCATGCATCCAACAGACAAGACAAGAACACGATTTTTGAATGAATTTTTATATTACGGAGGGCACACGGGGAGGAAACAAGAAGGTGTATCCGGATCTCCTCAATGGGATGGGTTCTTTGTAGTCCTCGGCACTTCGGATCTAAGCTTTCTCTCTCTTGTAGATGTAGAAAACCCAATGTAGAAGGTAGAGCTCAATGGGAGCAAAATGGCGAGGAATGAGACCAAGTGTATAGATCCGAGTGATCTAATATGCAACAAAAGGTCCGGGAATGACAGGGAAAACCCTCCTATTTATAACAAAATATTGGGTCATTCTAGATCTTGGTGCATGATTAAAATAATGTTAACCAAATCTAGATCCACCTATGGAATATTTTATTATTATTTGTTGGAGGGAAAGGGACTTTGACTTGGGTCAAAATCCCTTGATTAGTGAAGAATAAATAAATAAATGATTTATTTATCCTTTTAAGGAAGTGGTTGAGATATAATCAAATAAATAATGATTTATTTAATTAATAGTGGTTGATTTGGTCATATTTAACAAGGAATATTATTTAAATAATTATTCCTAGAAAAATAATAAGATAACTATGGGTGTATCTCATTAATTTCTTTGTTTTTTGGGTTAAACATGACTGGGAATAATAATTAAATTGTGGTTTAATTAATTATTCCTTTTGGGGTTTCCTTAATTAACATAGTGAAAGCAGTTTTACTTGGGGGTAAAAGCTGGTCTTACATGGTGTACTTGGGTCCATCTAATAAGAAAAGGTGAGATGACCAAAAAATGGTGTAACAAACATTCTCAACCATGTCTCTTGATTCCTCATCTCCATACTTAGATGTGGAACACAATGGTCTCCCATACATCCAAACTATAGTGCAATTCTATGATGAGGGAAACTCACGATCACCCCATCATCTTCTAAATGTACTTCCCAAGGCCTCCATGCCAAGTGGGTCAAAAAATATCTCCATGTTCTCCTCCTTAAGAAGTCACCTTAGTGACAAATGAGCCCCAAAAGGTCTTCATGCCCTTCTTAGTAGGAAATCACATCCATGCCAAGATCTCCATCAACTCCAATCACGGTCACTACAACCATCAAATCATCCATCTCTCCAAGCTAGATCAAGAATATACCTCCTTCGGTAGTGTCTCCTACCATATGTGGACAATCATCCCAAGTCTCTCGAACTAGATGCTACCCCATATCGATCATTCATTGATAGATCTCTTAATGAAATCTTAGTTGTATTTATCTCTTGGAAGCATATGATCAAGTTCCTCAACCATCCCATTCCTCAATTTTTTCCATGACGGTTAATTACTGACGCTCAACAAATATGCTACCCAAATGTCTTCTCACCAAGGCCTCATCATATATGCAACCAATTCTACCCAACTCCCCCATTAGATCCATGCAAAAATATCATCTTAATCTCTCTCTCTCTCTCTCTCTCTCTCTCTCTCTCTCTCTCTCTACATTATCAAGATTGCTCCAAAGTGTCATAGCTACCCCATAACACTACTACATTTGCCGGAAATTCCGACACTTGGTTCCGACGCTTTGACCAAATGTCGGAAATTTCCCCAAATTTTTTCCATCCCGCTCGAAACCGTCAGCTATACCGACATTTATAGAAAAGTGTCGTAATACCAACACTTAGAAAAAGTGTCACAATTGCAACGATTTTGGAGGAAAGACTGTCTATAATTGCGACACTATGACCTAACGCGTCGCTATTGTGACGACTTGCCTCTAAACGTTGCTAAGTGCGACACAATGTCTAAGTCTCGTAATTGCGACGTTTGGAGGCCTTCGTCGCACTAGTCGACGTCTTTTCCGCCATCGAGTATAACGACACTTATATGCGCGCTAAATACAAATATGAAACTTATATGTGCGCTACATAAAAAATGATTTTATTGTTTCGTATCCGTCGCAATAGCTACATTAACGTACGATATCACGCGCGCATTCGCCCTCCGCTCTTGCGAGATAGCATTCACCCTTAGCTCTTGCGGAACAACATTTTCCCTCGACATTCGCCCTCTGCGTTAGCCCCTCGCTCTCGCGGAATAGCATTCGCCCTCGGCTCTTGAAAAATGGTAAGTTCTTCATTTGCGAGCCCTTCCTCCTATAGTAGGGTTGACTCTATGGGTTTTTTTGGTCAATTCCGTTGGATTGTGTTGGGTTGTAGGGTTCTCTCTAGATGTCGAAGAATCAAGATTCAATACCTACTATTATCTTCATCACCCAATACAAGATTTAAATTTTTTCCCAAAGAAACGCTTATTAATTTTGGAGCCATTATTTCTCCCACCTTTAAAAACCCTACATTTAAATGAAAACAAGCATTGCATTTCAACTACAAAAATCTATTAGTGTTCAAATGTACATGTGTGCTACATTAACGTCCGATATCACGCGCGCATTCGCCCTCCGCTCTGCGAGAACAACATTCACCCTCGGCTCTTGCGGACGCATGTCGCCCTCGGCATTCACCACGAGCTCTTGCGAACAACATCCGCCCCTCGACATTCGCCCTAAGCTCTTGCGAGCAGCATTCGCCCCACATTCGCCCCTCGGCTCTTGCGTGAACAACATTCGCCCTCGGCTCTTGCGGCACGACATTCGCCCTCGACTCTTGCAAAATGGTAAGTTCTTCTGTGAGGCCCTTCCTCCTATAGTAGGGTTGACTCTATTTGGGTTTTTTTGGTCAATTCCATTAGATTGTGTGAAAATTTGTAGGGTTCTCTCTAGATGTCAAGAATCAAGATTCAATACCCTCTATTATCTTCATCACCCAATACAAGATTTAAATTTTTCCCAAAGAAACACTTATTAATTTGGTGACCATTATTTTCTCCTCGCTTTAAAAATCCTACATTTAAATGAAAACAAGCATTGCATTTCAACTACAAAAATCTATTAGTGTTCAAATGTACATGTGTGCATCACTTGTGTAGGGTATTCCTTTTTCCACTTTCACATTATCCAAGAATGTGTGCAGTATAGTTCATATTTTTTGTGAGTTTAGATTATCTTGAAAAAGGAAAGGTAAATTATTTCCCATGGAAAAAGAAGGTTTTCCCTTTTTACTACTGGAAATGGTACAACAAAGTTCCATTTCTACACGAAACTCCTATGAAATAGGAACCAAATAAAGGCCATGTCCTCAATGGACATCATTTGACTTTGAAAATGGCCATTGCACCGTGTTGTTTCTTATATTACATCATGATAGTTTCTTAGGTCATTTCTTGTTTCTTGAGATGAAAAAACAACCAAAGAAATTGTGAAAGATCCTTTCAAGAAATAAATGACCATTTCTCAATCATATCTCAACTATTTTTTATTTTATTAAGTGGTTGCTTACTTTGAGAGAAATTTGACACTTTTTATAAAGGAATATAACATAAAAACACAAAATGGGAAAGGAATTGATGAGGTAGATGACCTTTGCGTGAGTCTGAATTCTGTTGTTATCTGAGTAATACTTGTTATACTAGTATTATTTTATTGCATGCTGTTGTTATCCAGGTAATACTTGTTATACTAGTATTATTTTATTGCATGCTTTCGTTGTTATCCAAGTAATACTTGTTATACTAGTATTATTTTATTGCATGCTGTTGTTATCGAGTAATATTTTGTTGCATTCGTATTTGTTATCTTAACTCAAAACAACACCTCTTTCTTCTTTCCAAGTTACAAATTTAATCTCGGGAAACGGAAGAAGGTCTGAGTTATAAACAATTTTTTTTAAGACTTTGGAAGAACACACGACGGTTGGAGAGAGGATAAAGGATTTTTAGGGTGTTAAATTAAATAGATGAGCAGTTAAGAAATAGAAATAGTATTCTTTATAAAAATAAATAAATAAAATATTTTTATTCAATGATTTTTTATTATTTAAGATAACATCATATTATTTATTTTTAAATGTTTTCATCATGTAATTCTAATCATTTTGGGTGTGTAACTGAAGGATATGGGGTAGTTGGATGCATGGATCACAAGATCATTAACTATAATATCTTGGAGTGTGACAACATGTTCCACCACTACCTCAATGTGACCCCATGGCTTCAAGTTAAGCCCTTGTGCTAATTTCTAACCTTTCCCAATGGAGGAGCTTGTTAGTTATCCAAGTAATATTTTGTTGCATTCGTGTTGTTATCTTAACTAAACAACACCTCTTTTCTTTCAAGTTACAAATGAATCTCCGAACGGAAGAACGCTAGTTATAAACAATTTTTTTTAAGGATTTGGAAGAACACTAATCGGTTGGAGAGAGGATAAAGGATTTTAGGGTGTTAAATTAAATAGATGAAAGAAGTTAAGAAATAGAAATAGTATTCTTTATAAAAATAAATAAATAAAATATTTTATTCAATGTTTTTTTATTATTTAGGATAACATCATATTATTTATTTTTTAAATTTTTTTATCATGTAATTCTTAATCATTTTGGGTGTATAGCTGAAGGATATGGGGTAGTCCGATGCATGGATCACAAGATCATTAACTATAATATCTTGGGTGTGACAACATGTTCCACCACTACTTCAAATGTGACCCCATGGCTTCAAGTTAAGCCCTTGTGCTAATTTAACCTTTCCCAATGGAGGAAAACTCTTACTTTCACCATTAAATCCAAACCTTCAAAGGATTATTGATTGATTTAAAAAATATAAAAAAATAAAATAATATATTACTTTAACTTTTTCAAAATACAAGCATACATCTACATATTGGATGTGACTATGTATTATAATTGAATGTAGCCACAAAATACATCTATACAAAACAAAATAAATTCACTTGCAACTAATTGCATGTAGGAAGATATACTAAAAATATATAAATTCAATAATATTCTTAGTTTATCTTTTCAAGAGAATGTCCAAAGGGATACCAAATGCAAGTGTTTGTCGAGTAGTATGAAGCTTACATAAGTTGTAGTTTATTAACTTATTATCAAAAATGGATTTTGAATTGCAAAATAACAATCCTCAAAGCTTTTATTTTTCTAGAAACTCTGTATCATTAGAATGCTTTTGAGATTCAAAATTTGATTTCATTAATGTGTATCTCAAAGCATATATGTACTTACTCTAGCGTTTTATGGGTGTGTCTAGACAATCATTCATATATAGCATGCTCTTCTCTTTTAAATTTTTATTAGCCATAAATATTCTGTACATAGTATACATAGAAATTTTATGTTTCGTACTTTCAACAATAATTAGATCAATTACACCAACAATATTGAGAACCATAAAACATACATAAATGATTGGAAAAGAAAAAATATATGAGCAAAAGAAATAACTCATACCCATTGACTTTGCCATTGTGGACTAGCAATCATGTAAATTATTACACTCATAAGAGATTTTTTCCCTACATTCAACACGACAATGGATGGGATGACTAGGCATCACACATGGCATCATTATATGAATTTGTGTACATACTTTTCCACGAGAAGAAGTTCTCACTCCTAGGAAACATTGGGTTATTCTTGTATATTCTTCTTCCATCTTTTTATCTATTTAGACCTCCTGCTAGAAATTTAGAGTAGGGTAGTACTAGTATTATTATTATTGTCTCAAGGGTCGCGAAGCCTCGATTGACTCAACACAAGGAGATGGGTTACATAGATTAAATGAAAACTTATTTGATCTAAATTTCTTCCTTTCCATAGCTAAAAATAAAGAGTGGTTCCCATGTGTTTTGCTCTACAACTCTTGTTGGATCCTTGCAGTGTTGGTAGATATGATCTCAATTGGAAATTAATGATTCTTCATCAAAAGTTTAAGTTGAGGACACAAGAACATAATTTTCGGTTATAATGGTAGTTTTTCATTCATGTTAGGAACTATAAAACAAGGAGACCAATTTTCATGCCCTTAGAGAACCCACATGATTTAAGGTGCCTCGTGAATCTCTAGGAATGTGGCACCAACATTATTTCTTTCCCAATGATTTGCTCTCAACTTGTTTGCTTGAACTTGGACTAGACCTACTCCAATATTCCATAGTTAAGTGTTTGCAAAATTATGTTTACTGTAACCAAAAGTATCACATGTATAAACTACAATCATTCATAACATCATGCTATACACAAGCACACAACATATATATATGGCGTGGATGGCTCACCAACCTAATACTCCAAAAATAGTGTAATAGTACTGAATAATATTGCAATCACAACCCCCCAAATTACAACAACTACTACCTATTCCAAAAACTCATGTAAAACCTCTCTTATCCAAATACTAAATTTGGGCCATACCCTAAATTTACAATAGAACTCAAAATTTCTATTGAACACAAAAATTTTTGTCCCAACTAAACCTCAAAATTCAGCCTTCTCAAACTCCAAAATTTGACTCATCTGAACTTCAAATTTTAGGACACCAAAAGTGGGCTTTCACGAGAAAAACCCAAAAAGTTGATTCTTCCTAAACCTCAAATTTTGTTACTTAATCAACGTCAAAATCGAGCTGGAAAGGCCCGGAGTTTTGATCTTTATGACATAAATTTTGGTCCACTTCTTCACAATGTATGGAAAACACCAAAATATTATTTGCACTCAATTGATCGTGTTGCATGTTTGGAGAGGCATGCCACATAGAACAAATTCACAAGTCACTTAACCACATCTCTTCCCATCTAGTGGGATGCACCCATTGTTGGAAATATGTTGTCATTGATGGAAAATGAAAAACATTGATGATGATGTTGCCATTGATGGAAAGCACAAAGCAACGATGATGACATTTTCATTGGTGGAAAAAGAATGGCAAAGTATCATGGGTGAGTGCAAAGCTCACATGTTTCAAGAAAATTGGTGAACAATGGTGAGTAGAGCCAATTGAAGCGAGTGTAGTAGCTTTGAAGGAATTTGCAATATAAAATAACACCTTGAAAAGTATATGGAACCCAATTAGATGGATGAGATATTTGAAAGAGCTTTCCGAGTGGTATGTGGAATTCTAAAATTGACCTCCTAGATCATAAGCTATGGCTAGTCAAGAGATGAAGCCTAAAAGTAAAAAATATGCGAGTTAAACATGGTGGAGGTGCATTGGAGCATGCCTATTTTGAGCGCATGATCAGACTTAGCGGAAGGGTTGGAAGACCCAACTATTAAACAAAGAGCAAGTTCATGGGCATATTTTCCACCATGCTTCCCACCAATTCTTTGGAGTAATTGTGCGGGGGTTCCGTGCGCTTGATAGTTAGGATCCCAGCGGGGAGTCGCGCAATGGGCGATTTTCCCATATTTTCGATCGCCAAATCAACGACGAGGTTAGTGCACTACCCCCACACCCCCACATCAATACTAAAAACAACGCGAGGGAGTCATGCAAACTCACAAGAGGGTTTCGCTAAGGGCCCGAGAAAACATGATGTCATCGATAGAATATGACAAGAATTCTATTGGCCGGATATTGGATCCCAAGACAAATAATCTCGTCGGGTCAATCCTACCGAGGTTCCAAGGCACACGGGAAGATAAAAGAGTCGGGGATAAAATAGGGGGCGAGCATAGGGCAGCATATTATTTGTTACGGATGATGTCAACACTGAGACAGTAAGAGGGTGGACACGTGTCCCATGTAGTTTTGGGTTTTCGGTACCTTAGTGGGCCATTTCTGTGTGACACATGTCACCATTTCGGAGGTGCCATGTGAGCACTTATGATATCATGACATCATCCCATAGGTAGTATCCCAGAAGGTTTGAATCGTGCACAAAGAGGATTTGTAGCTATGGCTGGCAGAAGCGATGTAATGTGGCAGTAGTCGAGATAGTGACCAACCCGATGTGCGATTGATTAGCTCACTAAGTGTAAGGCGGACTCGGGACACTATAATCCAGCATATTAACATCGGGAAAGAAATTTTAGAGTATGCAAAGGAGAACAATGGGACTGGCTAGAAGAGCGAGAGCACAAAGGAAGATAAGCCCTTAGGGCTTAAAAGAAAATGGCTCGCGTTGTTAAGTGCTTGAAGACTAAGTGCGAGGTCACAACAGTGAGTATTATGGACCAAAGGATCCAAAATACAAAGGTTCGGGAGCTAAAGGACAAATTTGAGTGGCATGGACGTTATTGACAACTTATGGTATATTTTCCAAATATATTAGACAAATAGAGTTGGAACTGTAGCTAAAGTTCTCTGCTAAACCTTGTAAAGTGCCAAAATAGAAAAAAATGACGGAAAAGCTTAGGGATTAGCTCGAGCAATGAGTTGGTGAATGATAACTTGGAGATCATGTGCATAAGACTTAAGTGAATAAGACAAAGGCAAAAATAATAGATTCATGCAAAGATCAAAGTGCATTTGAGAGAAAGTTAAAATTGTAGTTAAACTTTGATAAAATTTAGAACAACGGGTTTGGGAAAGTTTAAACTCAAATATTCTTATCGAGAAAAACATAGAAGTGTTTGAAGACCTATAGATGAAATGAAGGAGAGTTAGCTAAAAGCATAAGAAAGACAAACATAGATTCTAGTGCATGGAGAAAGACACTGAAGTTAACTAAAAGGAAAATAACAGATTTTAGCGGGCATAATTATTTATAAAGCATAATTTGAGTAGCGAAAGAATGTAGTTGTTGGTGCAACAAGATGCATAGTCTGGTATGCATCAGAGGAGAATCTAGGCCAATATTGGTGTGCCGGGAGGTGTTTGAGAAGGTGAAGGACGAATTGGCATTTGGTGGTTTTAATGGTGATTTGATCGATAATCTAGAAATTGTTGAGGGTGTTTGCAAAGGTGGTTTTGGTGAGAAGTTACTGGTATAAAACTTATTTGTTTATGAAGATAATTGTCTATTGGTTCTAGTTTGAAAATGGATGAAAGAATAATCACGGTTGCAAGTGGTATTTGTATTTCGAGAGGCGGGAGTCCCTTTTAGTAGTTGATAAGCACAGTCGGGGACAAGAGTCATTTCGGTAGTAGTTGATAAACAGTGGGGAAACAATCCTTTTTAGTAGGATATTGATAAACAAGAAGGGATAGAAGTTCCTTTCGAGTAGCAGTGACAATCCTAAGTAGTAGCTTATGGGGTAGTGATGTAATCAATTTTAAGCTTGTATTTTTCCAAAGAAAAAATTAGAAGATTGGTGCCTTGTGTATATGTTTCTCGTGCACTTGATAGATGGTTATAATGTTATGTGCACGAATAATTGCAGCAATGATTGAAAAGTATAATTTGTGAAGAAGTGTATAATTTGGTCACACTACTAATTCACACCCCTCTCAGTAGTGTCTTGGTTTTGTTGTTTCTAACATCCGTGATTGTATGAACTCTCCTATCTCCCTTTTGATTGAGTTTGAGCTTGGGATTCTCTACGAGAACATTGTCACCCTTACTTGTGACTTGCTGTGTTCACTCCGTATAAATCTATGTTTCTTTTGTTCCAAGTTCCTCGCAGTATAAATACCTTTTTCTTGTGTCTCACTTAACCAACATGTTGCTCTATTGGGGTCACTCTTCATCTCATTTGACACCTCAACTCCCTAGTTGAAAATTTATTTTTTGATTTGACACTCATCTCCACGACATACACCCATCATCATCTTGAACAATTCAAAATACGCTTCTTCATCATCATTCCAAAAGACCTCACTTAATTGAGCTGTATTTAAATCATTTCTCTTATGTATTCATGCACCACTCATCTTAGATAATAATCCCTATCTATTCTACACTATGGTTGCCATGGAGCTGGGTTATACCTCGTCGTATGAACTTCCCTATGAGCGAGTGGTGGAACCCTCAGGTTTGGGCACCCGTGCTACACATATCTCATGCAAGGAACCAGACTACGACTCAGTGCTGCCCATGTCATATGATATCGCATCACGTCTCATATGGTTCTCAACTCCTCATTCGTATTCACAAAAAATCTTATGCGCCTAATCTCAGGTCAAAGTTCTAAATGTCATTACATCCTTCCCACTTTCAAAGTACTTTCCAGTACTCAACATTCATCCATCTTAACCAACAAGTGACCAATCAAAACCTTCAAGGAAACCTACCACTCATGTCTCCAAAATCTGGTTGAATCTGAGTGGCTTCCAGCCTCCAAATCGAAACACTCAATTTCTCATGGCACAACTTTGATCGATTTGCAAATGTCCCAACCATTCCACTACTATCGGCTACACAAAGTAGTACGGCACAACCCTAGAAAGACACCTCCTCTAGCTCCTTTTATCGATATCTCCAAGCCAAGCATTTGTTGTTATACTAACTCCATTATCATAGTACAATCAATGCCGTATGTTGTTGCATAATGTCACCAGATACTCTAAACAAAAAATTCTGGCATAACTCTTGTTCCCACACTCAAGCTCAACTCAATCATGCCTCCACACAAACACTCTCTCTCATGCTTTGAAATGATCGTAGTCAATCCAACCATCACATCCAACTCATGGGAATGCACATAGTCATAGTCATCCTTAGTCATTTATGCTCACACTCTTGTCACACTACTCAACCTCAATTACTATGATCATTGTCCCACCTCCCTAAAGAATTCCCTTTGTAATGTACTGAAGTATCATGCCTTTGGATCATTAGGAACATAGCCATGTTCTGGGCCCACAGCCGTTTTCCATCCATTCATAATCTCTGAAACCAAGGCATTTCCCCCCTACTACATGCAAAGCACTCTCCAAAATGTAGAAGTCTGCAGACAGCTCTATTATCTACTCCATATCCAAATGTCATGAAGCGGTCCCAAAAATCACCCATGAATGCCATCTCCATAGTTCATTACCAATTCCTGACTAAGTATTTCATCTCATAAGCCATCCTTGGTGGCCACAAACACATCATCCATAGCTATCAATGTCCCCTACAGTTTTTTATGGTCTAAAGGCAACTAACGTCCTCAACCATGTCTCTTGATTCCTCATCTCCGATGCTCGATGTGGAAACACAATGGTCTCCCATATGTCGTGGGCTCTTGTAATGGTGGACAAGAGTGGCAAAAGTCAAGCTGCCGGAGAACACTATTTCAACCACTTTGGGATTCTGGGATCTAGCTCGAGATCCCAGGAGAGAGGATCTCTCCAATAAAGTGCAAAGATTGATTTATCTTTATTGTGTGTGGCATTGGAGATTAGGCTGAGTGCTGAAGGCTCGAGGGTTTTGTGTTTTTGTTTTGGATGGTTGAGCACATGATTTTTAGACTGCAGTGTGAAAATCCTAAAATGGAAAGAGTTTCAAGAGTGTGTGTTACTGTAGTCACGAGAACAGCTATGGCTTTAAGAAGATAGACCACTTACGTCGGTTTTTGGTCCATTGTTGGGCTATGGAGTCATAAAAAGTGGCCTTTAATTGTGCAACAATTCAAGAGTGATCTAGGGAAATTCATCTATATCATGCAAGATCATTGAGATGGAAATGATGGAATGGAGACAATAAAGTGTTGGAGGGTGAAACTGGAGCATGACTCTCAATAAGGATTTATAGTCGGTCCAGGCAAGAAAAAGCCTTTCAGCAATGGCATAAAACCAACCAAAGTGGCAGCTCACTCATAAAACCTCTTTGGACAAGCTCGTATTAAAGAAAACTTAATAGACAAAAACAAAATCCAGCGTCGCATAATTACCTTCGGAAAGGATGAAGAACACATAAGAGAAACAAAAATTCAACTTAAGATCGGATAAAGATACTTAAACCATGCACGTTTTAGCAAACACTTAGGGAAACTGTTTCGAATCACCTTTGGAGAATAGAAGCTAAACCGATGAACCAAACCATCACTTTTCTAGTCTAACTTTAATTAGCGAAATAATGAAAATAACATCCAAGAACAATGTTTAAAGAAAACGGTAGGACGAGGGAACACCAACATTCCTAACTCGCAGTCGTATTGAATCATTCTTAAATAAACAAATTGGAGGAAAACATTGGAGATAAAGCTTTATCGATCGGTAAAGTAGTCATGGCGCGTAAATGTGAAACCTAACTCCTATGCTTTGCTATTTGCTATCGAGAGAATAGTGGACAGCATGGCAGACATGCGAAAAACAATTACAAAGAAAGGGCTACTGCACCGTGATATAGGCCAGGATCCCAAGAAACAGTCTTTGTATATTGAAGTCCAAACGCACATCTTCAAGTACAGCAATGTTTCGGCTTAGCGATTTCATCTTCACTTCTCCGACGAACTTATGTGACTACAAAACAGTAGCTTCAAGAGCCTCTGAACACTCATTTTCATGTTGTAGTTTTCGATGCGCAAGTATGTTTCATAGCGCTGCTATAACCAACGTTTTACGATAGAACTCCTCGACAAGATTTTGTAGCAGGACGAGGAGATCGGTAGAGTGAAAGATCTGAGGGTCTCAATTAATACGCGTTAGTACTTCTCGACCCTTTGAGGGGCCGGTGAGAAGTTTGTAGACATTTTCCCGCATTAATTGGTTTACCAATGTAAGCATTTGGGCTCGGTGGGATGATTTCTGCTTGAATTTGAGGCTCTGTGTCATGGCTCTCGTAGTAAATCGGCCAGACATTTTAGCACAGTTCTTCCAGTTGATTTAGTCGTGCTAGGGTGTCGTGGGGCAAATATCCTCTCGGTTTGCGGTCATTACTCGGCGCCCGGGTCGAATGCTTTGAGGCTGCGGTGTGCATAAGTGCGACCATGGAGGAAATCAATTAGCCTCTCGATGTGGCGATGTGAGGCCTACTTGCTTTAATGAGATGTTTTGATTTTTCCTTCAAAGCGTGTTTAATTTGGTGGATTGAGCTTTTGATTTTTGATGCTTAGCTGTAATCCACAAAGCTATGCAATTAATCTTCGATTCTTCATCTACTCGAGCTCTGCTTTGGGTCTTCCTCGCCGATACTCTTTAGTTTTCTTCGTGTTTCATCGTGTCTTGTTGGTGTGCTGTGCCACGAGTAGGCTCGTATGGCATCGCGTGCTCATGATGCACTTTGACGGAAACGTGACTTCGAACCACACGAGATAATGATTTTCTTTATGCATAGAGTGCGTGGGGGGATCATCATCCCGACCTTTGGTTTTCCTTTAATATAATGGAAAAAGCCGAATTAAAACCCGCAAAATACCCAAAAATGTTATAAAACTCACTGCGTATTGAAGGTTTAAACCTGCTTCAAAGAGTGTGCGTGTTAGGTGGTAGCCGTTGGATGGAAAACGTCCCAAATGGTGTGGAGATGTGCTCGCGGGAGTCGGATAGAAGGACGGATTTGCAGAATAGCGCGAGAGATTAAGGAAGTCGAGCCGTAGATCCGTCGTGATCATGTCAAGATCATTCGCAATAACAATAGTGAGAGGGGTCACACATACTATGTAAATGGTGGACAAATGTGAAGAAATACAAAGGAAAAAGGGAGAAAAATCCCTTTGGCGGAAGAAATCTGTTGAAATGAAATTTGTTTTTCTGAGATGATCGTGAGCCGTCGAAATCTTATTGGGAGCCCGAGATCAACGACGGAGACTTTCGTCGATGGCGCTTGAGTATGGCAGAGGGTGATAGTGTGTAAGGGGAGATTAGACCGAGCCGCTGATCGCACGGAGATCCAATCAGCCGGGAAGGCATGCACGCGATACAGCACAGCACAAAATGGAGGAAAGTGGTTTCGGAGGGAAAAACAAGCTGACGCTGCTCGCATGGTGATAAGCGTGGGTGGCGTTCCTTTTAATGCGTTGTGCGTCAAAGGGCGACACATGGCGTTTCAAAACCGCCTCATATCGCGTGATTTTTAGGAACACTTCCCGCCGCTTAAAGTTACGTCGCCTGCGCGCTGAACCGGGTGGATCCGGGGTCTCGGCATCCGTACGGTGGGGAGTGAGCGCGATATTGGACAAGATGCGCGGTGGGCCGCGGTAGCAGAGAGAAAGGCGGTTTTAACTTCGAGTACCAGCCCAGATCTAAGATCGATAGGCGAGATCGAGATGCGGGCGAGCAGCGGGACCCGTCGGTGGCCCGGCCCGCCGATGTTAATATGGGCCGTTGGATGGAACGCATCACGACCGATGTCGCTGTGACTGAAAATGAAATAATACAAAAAGGTGGAGAATGGGTTGACAGGGTTGTTGGATCTGCACGGAGATCAACGAGCGGGAGGCTCTAGCACAAAACATTATGAAGCGCACAGGAACTTTAACCAAAGTCGGGAGACTCAGCAATCCGGGACAACGGACGACCTGAGTTTGTCAGGCTAGCCCGCAACTCGGCGTGGGCACAGGCAGTGCGCGAGCGCGTTACCAATGTGGCCCGTCGATTCAGTAGATCAGGTCGATGGACGGAGAGAACTCGTTCGGGAATCGCGCACCGGAGACGCGTGAAAAAATATTAACGTGCCCAATGAAGATTCTAGGTCACGCGTAGCTGCGTGAGCCATCGTGCTGGTCCCAGGAATCACTAGGCGAGGAGATGACTCAAGAGCCAATGAGCGAGCGAGGACCACATTATAACAGTATAAAACCAAAATTTATTGAAAAAACAAAGTTTTTGTGGTGCTCGGGCAAGAGGAGGAGATGAAGTTGGTCGCAAATGCATGTAGAGGGCCTCTGGATGTATGGAGAGCAAAGTCCCGCCCCATATATGTAAGTGTCCAGTCGGCATTGGAAGCATGAGTGAGAGGTTTCAATCTACCCATTAGGAATTCCTCGGGTACAGTATTGCGCGGATGGTTGATCGGGTTTTAAGATCACGTGTTTGGTACCAAAGCTCAAGATTTGCGCGGCAGTTTAGCTAAAAACTTAGGAAAAAGGGGTTTATGTATTTACAAAGAGGGAAAAAATGATCGGGGAATGGTTTGCATAATATGTTAAGTCGCCCAGAATTACGACCTGAAAGGGTTATATGAAGCGTCGAAAACGCTGCCAGGGAGCTTTATAAACAATGGAGCCAACTCGGCATCGGAGTTACGAAACAAAGAGTGTCGCGCTCACGAAAAAATGCTCCGATACGATGAAAGCGCTTTTCAGACCTTTAACTCTTGGTAGTATTTCCATAGAAGACAAGTGATCGAGTTATGTATAAGAAGGCCAATACTCATCGGACGAAGTTTTATAAAGGCCAAAAAGTACTTGCGTTTCTTTCGTTTGTTTCTCGATGCGATGTTGCACTTTAAAGAAAGGTTTCAGCTCTTGGTTCTGAGTGCCCGGGGCATATGTGTGGGGAAGTGCTAGGACTTGGCCCAAAGGGGCTTAAGCCCATGGTAAAAACACTTGTTTTTATGAAATTTTCTCAAAAGTTTTTCGATGGATTTTGGTGCGTTTCAACAAAGTTTAAAAATGAGTTTTTAAACTTTGTAAAAAGGATTTTCATAAAGGCGAAAGGGGAACAGCGAAAAATAGAGGAAATTTGATGAAAAATGAAGGTTAGTTTTGAAGTGGAGGGTAGAAAATGAGTCTATCAATGATGCAGCTATCCATGAGAAAACATACTTTACGAGGTCTGAAAGGGAAACAACGGTATGAGATTAAACGAGTAGGGCATGATGTCTTCATGAGTCTTCAAGAGATAACATAGCAATAAAACTTGTTTCTTGAAGTGCTCAAAAAATGATTTAGCCACCTGATATAACAAATTTTGCAGGTGGCTAACACGCATACATCGAAAATATTTAGTGCACTCCCATGATGAGGGAAAGCTTTCGGTCACTCGCCACTACATCTACAATGTACCTTCCCAAGGCCTCCATGCCAAGTGGGTCAAAAAATATCTCCATGTTCTCCTCCTTAAGAAGTCACCTTAGTGACAAATGAGCCCCAAAAGGTCTTCATGCCCTTCTTAGTAGGAAATCACATCCATGCCAAGATCTCCATCAACTCCAATCACGGTCACTACAACCATCAAATCATCCATCTCTCCAAGCTAGATCAAGAATATACCTCCTTTAGTAGTGTCTCCTACCATATGTGGACAATCATCCCAAGTCTCTCAAACTAGATGCTACCCCATCTCGATCATTCATTGATAGATCTCTTAATGAAATCTTAGTTGTATTTATCTCTTGGAAGCATATGATCAAGTTCCTCAACCATCCCATTCCTCAATTTTTTCAATAACGGTTAATTACTGACGTTCAACAAATATGCTACCCAAATGTCTTCTCACCAAGGCCTCATCATATATGCAACCAATTCTACCCAACTCCCCCATTAGATCCATGCAAAAATATCATCTTAATCTCTCTCTCTCTCTCTCTCTCTCTCTCTCTCTCTACATTATCAAGATTGCTCCAAAGTGTCATAGCTACCCCATAAGCATGTCCAAATTTAGTTGCTCTCTCTCTCTCTCTCTCTCTACATTATCAAGATTTCTCCAAAGTGTCATAGCTACCCCATACACATGTGCAAAGTTAGTTGCTCTCTCTATCTCTCTCTCTCTCTACACTATCAATATTGCTCTAAAATGTCATAGATCAATGACAAGCATGTCCACTTATCATATCTGAGTCACCCAATTCTTCCCTCAAAGCACCTAAACAAGACAAAAACCTCTTAAGGCAAGATAAGTCCACACGAGGGCTCCTCAATCACATCCATGACATACCCACTCATTTCCTCGAGCCTATCATGGTTAATTCAATAATCATCCACATCATAATGTTCATCATACTCTTGGATGTCTCATCTCTCCAACAATGTCTCCACCCCCTGGCTACTGCCACCATTGAGACACAAATTCCTCACATCCACCCCTATATCCAGCATGAGCTTCCCAACAAAATCCCTTTGTCGATGGTCATCGACGAGTCTCAAATCATAGTGAAGTACCTGATGAAGATCGTCCAACCATTTCATGACAATCTGCAATCATACTATTACTTCATTCTGTTTCATGTGTTGCTCCACTTGGACAACCTCAAACCTCAAGTCATGATGAAAAAATGGGCAATCCATTTTGTATTTAGAGTAATTCCATGCTTTATTTTTAAGAAACCACCTATCCCTATTTTTTGGGCTACATAAGGTTGTTTCTTAAATGGAAAAATAGATGATTTAGTTTCAAGTTAGACAAGTTTCAAATTGAACAAACACCTCTGCAGAAAGTTATGAGCCCCATAAAACAAGTTAGTTTTTATTTTCATGGTCTTGCCAATAAATTTGAAAAGATTTGAGGTCATTTCAGATTTGATGATATTCCAATACATCACTGAGTAGAGACACATTGATGCCATATGGAATTCATATAAAAAAATTAGTCGGGTTAAAGTTTCCATGCCAAGAAAATTCAATTGTGTATGAGAACAAAATATATCTTTTATTGTGCGAGTTGGGGAAGAGCTATCTCTAAAGTCCATAGGACAACCCTTAGATTACATTGCTCTTTTATTTTGTTTTTTCCTTTCTAGTTCTTATTTTTGGGGGGTATAGTTGGGTTCCATTTCTAGCATTGCATTGTCATTCTGGTTGTAGCTCAAAGTTTATGCTTTAGAGTTGGTTGGGGAAACAACTAGGAATAGTAACTCTTTCAATTTTTCATATTCCTTGACAATCATTGTAAAAGCAATAATGTGTTTAGGAATTCTGAATTGTAATAGTGGTAAGAATATTTGATTATATCATTTGAATTCTATAATTGTACTTTTGATTTTGAGCAATGGAAGGTCACTAGTTTTCCTAAAAACAATTACTTGCTCCAATTCATTGGCAAGATATTATGTTTTCAACAATTTATTCATTTCCAACTTTTCTTTGAAGTTTTATTCAAGAATTTTTATTCAACAGACTAATTTTCTTGTTATTCCCCAATTTATAATTCAACACCTTAATTTATTGTTGTGGGTTTCGTTCCATGATCACAATTTAACACTTCAGTTTTTTAATACTTTGATTTATGGCATTGAGTTTCATTTCCATATTTTTATGAGAGTTTAGAGAATAGTTCACTAGCTTTTTGTTTGGTAGTCATTTTCACTTATTTGAGTATTTTTTACATCAAGTTTGGAACCCAAGATTTCATTCAATATTATCTCGATGTTTAACACTTATATTATCATTCACTTTCTTGTTTGTTTCCATTTCACTATACTAATCTTATTTCAACTTAAATATTTGGTTTGTGACAACAACCAAAATTTTAGAAACTGCATTTTCTTTTCTACCAAAACTTTTTATTTTATATTATTAAACATAGCTTATTGTACCCACTAGGAAATAGTCATGGCCTATGAGACCTTGTATTGGGATGGCCATCTACATTGCTATGAAGATTAAAGGTTATTATATTGCAATGCTCCCCCAAATTGTTGATTAACTATGTCAATTGTGCCAATGGTTGAATATTTAAAATAAGTTGTTAGTGCACACTGCAAACACATATCATTTTTGGCATTTTTATTAAGGACATATAGTGGGTAGTGCCTTTAGTGGGTACTCCCAACTATATTACCATTAAAATCTAGTTCTACATTGGGTTACACATCTAATTATAGACTAGAGAGACAACGTTAAAAAAATTATTTAGTCTACTTTGTTGATACTTTGTTGGAAATTTTTATTTGGAAAGAATAACAATTACAACAGATCATACGAACATTAAAAATTGCAATAGATCATCATTTATAGAGGATGAGATATCCAACTCTTGAACCACACCTCTTTCAAGAATCTGGTAAAGAAGTGGAAGGAACAATAATGTTTTTGCAAAATGGTAACTCAGTGCCAGTGGCCAAATGTCAACATTACAGGAACTCCAAAATTGTGGCACAACCATAAGAATTTATGGGATATTCACTTGTAGGAATATATAATCATGCATTTGTAAAACCAATGTTAAACAATAATCAATAGATACACCTTCACATAGCTTGTGAGTGATTAACTATGGTGTACCTCTTTAAAAAGACAAAACAAGATCAAGGTTCAAAATTCCTTGGACATGTCCTTTTAGGTTTTCTCAGGTAGACCCCATACAAGAATAAAACCTAGGCTAGTTGTGATAAACTTCGAACAATGACATTCAAATTAAATATTTTCTTATCCCATGTTAATCAAAACCTTTTTATTTTAGATCCCATGGATATTATTTATTAACCTAATGTCCAGATGATCCCACATTTACTGTAGGTAAATGATATAACATTTTTTTCAGAATTTTTTATGATGGGGACCTACATTTTGATTTTTCTATAGAAATTTAGGGAAAGGAAAAGCAAGGCATCGTTGAAGTAGACATTGAAAATCAAGGACCCCATGCCATTACACCCCTTTTAATGAACCCAAAATTGTGTTTAGGAAAGATGTGAAAACCCAACAACTAAAATGATCCCCATCCATTATGATCCCATATGAAGTGAGTTATCATGGGTTGTTTTGCTAACCAATATCTAAAATTGGCTCACAACTATTTCTTTAAGGTTAACATAGTTTTAGATTAAGTGGAATAAGTTTTTAAAATTAATATATATGAATAGAAAAATTATATTTTAATTCTTCATTATGGACTAGAAATAGTTTTTGGTTTGGCATGGAAAAGTATCAATTCTATTGGGAACTAGATCACTACTGAGACGGGGAGGGGGGGGGGGAATTTATAGTGTGGGCACTTATAATTTTTCTCCAAATTAATATTCCTTTTAATCATGCACAAACTAAAATACGAAACCATAAATCAGAGCATAAAAATAGACAAACAACTATAAAAGAAATCAACACAATGAACACAAGTATGTCTGGTGGAAAACCCTTCTCTGGGAAAAAAACCACTTTGTTGTTATTGTGTTGCTCAAATATTATATTAGTCAAGAAAATTATTTACATAGAGATATACATGGCTACTCTCAAATGGAGACTCTTTCTCATGTAGATCCACGTCCTACCATATGCTGAAGGCCACCACAATCAAAGATCCTCGCTCGGTTACTCCTGAACTATCAATCGACTCTACAGTCTACGATCTATTGGAAGCCAAGACGACCAATGAGCCTCACCCAGTTTCTTCTGAACTATCCAACCATCATTGGATTAAGAAAATATGCTCACTTATATTGATTTAGTCAGAGTTCTCCAACTCCTCTCCTCTATGTGGTTCTCATTTCAAGATGTTTTAGACTAGAACCGAGAACTGATCAACATGAGCACTACAGAAACATAGCATAAAAGCACAATCAATAGAAAATCTATAGCTCTAACTAAAATCAAAACCTCCCCACAAAACATCCAGAAAAGATGCAAAAATATCTCCTCGAAGCTCTACTCCAATCCGCACATCAACACCTCACTCATTGCATAAATACAAAAGGTTGAAATAAAATTCAGCTCATTGTTGCTACAACTACAAAATGCTTCAGAAATTATGCAATAAAATCCTCACAAAACTTGCATACTCTTCTCCAAGCTTCCTCTCTACTCACACACACAAGTCATCCAACCAAACTATCACTGAGCTATCTCCAATATAAATATGACTTGAGGTGCTCAACTGAACCAGCTGGATATTTGTGGCCACCTGCTTATTCCACTTTGGGCCCCACTATTGTTTCTTTCAGTTTTTCAGTTTCTATAATTGTAGTGTAGTTTACTATTTTTAGCAATTTTTCGGGTCCTAAACTTCCGAAGCCATTTTGAGGCCCTAAACAATGCTTTTTGGGAAAACCAAGAGAAATATGGAATAGATATTTCTAACAAGGTATTGTGCATGTCAAATGAAGATCACATGCCAAATTTACATCCACGGGAAGTTGATGTACCAATTTACCCAAACAGGGCCCATAGTTTTGGCGCTTCATCTCCTAGGGTTAGGTTTTTGGATGTTTAGGGTTTTCCATTGTTTCTCAATAATAAACAGGCCCTAGAGCCTCATTGTAACATATTTTAGAGGCCTGTAGCCACCACATCTCTTCTTACAGATAAGCTACTAGTGCCCTAGCTAGTTTATTTCCATTCCGTCTGTAAAAAAAATTCAGTTCTTTGATATTAATGAAATTAAGTGTAATTTCCACTGCATCTTTTTATTTATGGTTATATGGGTATTTTGTTGCGTTCTTGCATAAATTCGGATCAATGGTATCAAAGCGGTCTGCTCTTTCTCAATCCTTATTTGGATGTCCCCAACGAGGTCAGAGTATAAGGAGTTAGGGCTTGATCTGGTTGAACCTTTGCAAGATCAGCCTCACAAACCCTGACGACCACCCATGGGGGACAAAAATAAATACAAGGGAGAAGGATATCCTATCAAAATATTGTTCGGTGAGGCCCTTGAAAAGAAAAGGAACGCAATGATGGATAACTTTGCCCAGATCCTTCAAGGACTAGCCATCGAAGGCGCATCTGCATCCAAAAACCACTCTCGAGGCCCAACTCTTTTTAAGGTACAAGTAAAATTTGACATTTCCATATTTGAGGGCCAAATAGATGCAAATGCCATAGATATATGGTTGAATCTATTAGAAGGATATTTCTTGGTTCATGACTTTTCTGAACAGGAGAAGATTATTTTTTTACTCCTCAGGGTTGCTTCCCATGTCAAGGACTGGTGGGAAAACTACTGTGAGAAAAAGGACGAGGGGGAACCCTCTATTTTCTCGGTTGTGCCCACCTGGAATTCTTTCCAGGACGCCATCAAGGAACAATATTATCCCATGGGGAGCTATGAGGACAAGTACATACAATGGACTATGCTACGGCAGCAAAGGGATCAAGATGTGCATGAGCCGACAAATCTATTCCATACCCTGCACACAAAGTTGGGTATCAAAGATTCAGAGAAAAATTTGGTGTTGAAATACCGTAGTTGTCTACACATATACATTTAGGAGGAAATGTAGTTCCTCGACATCTCCTCGCTTGGTACGAAATACTGGTATGCTTCCAAGATTGAGCAGAAATTCAAATAGAAGAAGCGAGACTTTGGATCCGTGAATCAAAAGAAAGGGAAAGGTGCCCCTAAACTGCAAAACAAAGGAAAAATCCAAGGCATGGCGACCCAAGACAACTTGCCAAAGCTGCAAGCAAAGAAAAACATCATGAAGTCGAAGAAGGACACGGGAAAGTGGTGTGAGTTCCATAAGAGCTCCACTCACAACACAAGTGAGTGTCGGGCCAAGCAGTCACTCATGGCTGAGATGAAGTCTTCTGAATCAGATGCATTGTTATAGGTAAATTTGGGCATCATCCCCCATGACCTGGTCAAACTAGACATCATCCCCAAGGCCAATGAAATAGGGTCTATCATCCCCTATCATTTCAGTTGCTACATGCCCTAAGACAAGAAAAAACCATTCATGACTTCAATTGCAAGATTTCCAAGGTTTGAAGTATATGTTATATCACTTATGAGCTCACTAACGCTGCCTCTCAAGGGACTAACCGCGTTGCATATGCAACTCCCTCCATTCAAGGGTGCACTGTAATGCACTTCTCGACATTCAAGAGTGCGTTGGTCAAATGTGAGTGAAATTATCATTGTTCCAGAATCTTCACATGGCCAGTGCCTTCTAAAAGAGTCCATATGTGTCAAAATTTGAATCCATGTGTCCATCTAACACCTCTCAACTTGGGAACATTTATTGCCTATTATTAGAAAGTCATTGTTTGAGAATCTACCTTCAGTTGCCCTATAAATTGAGCACAGATCCTAGTGCTAGGAAAGGAATAATTTTGGTAAATAAATGTTGTTTGATTCTCAATTGAGAGAGTGATAGAAGTGATATGCTATTGGTGAGATGTTGATTGTGATGAGGCTGGGATGAAGCCGGAGCTGGTGACATCAAATCGATCATTGGTTGTAACCTTCCCCTTCTACTCATTAATAAATATTGTTGTTCATTTTTCCATATATGTATCTATTTATGTTTCTATTTATCATGTGTCCGACTCTGAATTATAACTCGACAAGGGGAATGACAAAGGGAATAAAATTATCGATGCGGAGCCCAAGGCCACCATTGCCACCAAGAAGATTAATAAGGAGGAACCGGAAGATCTAGAGGAGGAGGAGCATCTCTTACACTCCCAGCTATGGGTAAAGGGTTCCCCACTACAGTTCATTTTCGATAGTGGGAGCCAAAAGAACATCATTTCAACAGAGGTCGTGAATCAGTTGGGGTTGTCGACCATGGCACACCCATAGTCGTACACCACCGAGTGGCTTCACTAAGGACGAGATCTCCGCGTTAGCCAACAATGTCGCCTTCCCTATAGCATCAAACCCTTCACGGATGAGGTATTATGTGACATTTATCCTCTTGGTGTTTGTGATGTATTATTAAGCCAACCATACTTGTGGAAGCGACATGCTGTGTATGAGTCCCAGGCTCGTGCTGTTATTGTTACTTTGGGAAATAAGTGGTATAGGATACCAGAGGTACCACTGCTTGCTGACAATGGAAGCATTACATTTTGGGGAAGGAAATGATCATCCACATAGAACACCAATCGCTACAGTTCATACAAATACAAGGGAAGTTGCAAAATGATCGACATTAGAAGTGGTCCACATATCTGCAACATTTTCATTTGAACATCAAGTACAAGAAGGGAAACACCAATAATTTTGCAGACTGCCTCAGCCAACCACTAATCGTGGCACTAACCGCCATTCTCAACTCTTTTGGGCATGAGACTTCTGGTTGGCTGCTTCTCTACAAGAGCGACCCAAAATTCATCCACACATACAAGACACTCTTGGAGGGTACGCAAGTTCCAAATTTTCACCTCCAGGATGCATTGTTATGTCACCTAGGACACCTTTGTGTTCCTTCAAGCGAGCATGCCAAGATGATTTGGGAAGTGCACTACAGTCGGGTCGCTCAGCATTTCGAGGTCGAGAAAACAATGGCAGTACTATAGAAGTATTTCTATTGGCTGAAACTTCAATAGTGTCAGGAAGTACATCAGATCCTGCACTTCTTGCGCCATTTCCAAACCGACCATCAATAAGCAAGGCCTCTATACTATGCTACCTACACCTAGTAAACCTTGGGAATCCATCTCCATGGATATATGTTAGGTCTTCCTTATACTAAGTATGGAAACAACTGTGTTTCGTGGTCATTGCCAGATTCTCGAAGATGGCCATTATGGCGGCCTGCAAGAAGAATGGGGACCATTGCTTCCTAAGGGGGCAAGAATGATCCAGGTGGATATTGGTGTCCATATTCCTATTCCACTTAGGGCCCCACCATTTTTTCTTTCAGTTTTTCAGTTTCCTTAATTGTAGCACAATTTACTATTTTTAGCAGTTTTTCGAGTCCTTAACTTCCAGAGCCGTTTTGAGGGCCTAAAGAATTTTTTTGGGGAAAATGGGAGAAAAATAGAAGTTCCTTCATATTTCTCACATAAAAATTTATGTTCCTCAGATAGATCTTTTTGACGAGGTATTGTGCGCGTTAAACCGAGATCGTATGCCAAAGCTACGTCCCCGGGAAGTTGATGTACAAATTTTCCCAAACGAGGCCCATAGTTTTGGCGCTTCAACTCCTAGGGTTAGGTTTTTTTATTTTTAGGGTTTTTCATTGTTTATCAATAATAAATAGGCCCTCGAGCCTCAATTTAACACAGTTCATAGGAATGTAGCCACCACATCTCTTCTTAGAGATAAGCTACCAGTGCCCTAGCTAGTTTATTACCATTATGTCTGTAAACAAATTTCAGTTATTTGATATTAATGAAATGAAGTGATATTTCCACTGCATATTTGTATTTATTGTTATATGTGTATTCTGTTGCATTCCTGCATAAAGTCAGATCATCAACTCAATAATTAGCAAGAACTACTGAGCTCAACAATCTTGTTGATATTCTTGATTTTATCTGGATTCATCTCACTAACTCTATCAAGCCACTAACTCCACTTTCCTTTTAATATTTTCAACTTTTATTAGTTCATGGAGGTCCCACAAAATTTTGTAGTCATAAACCAAAAATTTTCGAACAAGAATGTCGCCAAAACACAAAAATTAGCTGACCAACGCGAAAAATCCATAGAAAAAATTGTGCAAATGCTCAACCACACAGATGAAACTGGCTCCATGTGACTAGAACATCACAGTTGCTCCCACATGCTTGTCTTCCACTAACTGGAGCTTTTCAATCACTCCCATAGACTTGGATCCATGCGACTAAGGCTAAAGATGAATAAAACCAATGGATATTTAGTCCAGTACCTCTGCTAACTGATGGAACACCTTCTCCAACATCTAATCACTCATCCAAACCTTTGTGTCAAGTATGCAACTTATGAAATAGGTAAAGAATAAGTCAATGACATGCAAGACCTATTATTCCAACCCTGGTACCAAGACCAACACCTCTAGCTTCGCAAGCAACAACCACAACCTCTCTAAACACTCCAATACCTATAACATCATCTCCAAATTCTGCAGCAACATATCCAAGCTCCTGCAATAGCAACACCAAGTCATATAACTGCCTCCAACATTGTTAGAAAGAAAATCCAACACAAGAAACCACAACTCAACACATGTAGCAACATATCCAAATTCTCCAAGACATGTAGAGACATATGCAACACCTGGAGAAACACTCCAACCACATGCACCAATAACATTTCCAACCAACACAACATGTCAACCTCTATCCAATCATCACATATGGAATCTGTCTCTACTCATCAGCGACAACATCATATCCTGTAGGTCCAGTCATAAATATGTTGACAACAGTGCCAACTAACAAAAACATCAAGCTAAACATCCATAACACATGCACATGACAAGCAAAACCATGAGCTTGTTGACATCAATGCCAAATAACTCCCCCTTTGGCTTTGATGTAAACCTCCAAACAGCAAGTGGCGTTGACCTCCATATAATGTCCACACTGAAGTTGCAACTCAATCATCCAAATTCTCTCCCCCTTTGACATCAATGGAAAAGGGCCATACACACACTGAAGTAAAATTCCAAATAATGTGTTGGATGAGAGAAATTATCCCCCTGTCAAGAAGCTCAAATAATTGCTCTTAAACATTTCTATGAATATGAACATGCTCCCCCTAAGCATGTAATGGGGCTGCATCTTACACTATCTCTGCTGCAATTAGATTCCTTCCTAAGTGCTAGGTACTACTACTCAAAGACCATGACTCCAACTGGATTTGGCCATGATAGACAATGAGTTACAATACAATATAATGCTTCATGGAGCAAATACATGGTTGCGACAAGTACATAAGACTAAAATATGACTCCATTATACCAAACCAATCACCAACCAATGACTCCTATGGACCCAAGTTTACATCATGCACCCAATCTAGTGGGGCTACATCAATTATATACAATATGAAACATGACTTGGACATCCATTGACCCATACATAGCTAATGAAAATACATACTAGACACCAAGGGTCTCTCCATGAGCAATGTGCCCAAAAGATGAAACAATGATAATACATGGCTTTTACATCTACACACAATGTTTCTCTCTTCTATACATGCCCAAAAAAATAAAAATATCATGAGTACATGGCATCAATGAGCAATGATATATGCCCCATATGGTAGCAACAACAATAACATAATCCATGGCATATGCAACAAGTACAAATCCCCCATGAGCAATGATATACTCTCTCAATATGTAGTAGCAACAAATATATCCACACCATCATGAATCCCATCAACCATCAACATAATGCGTCATCAACTCAAATCATGAGCAACACATCAAAGGGTAGCAACAACAACACTTGTAGCATATGGACCAATACAAGTAATATCTCCAACAACATCAAGATATGGCCAATATGAAATGCATCCGAGAAACAAAAACTAATCTATGTAGCAACAATATTAACTCATTATCTCCTCATCATAGGTGAGAAACATATCATCAATAAGGAACTAGCAAAAAATCAATAAGAAAAAAAAACATCATCGTAAACATGTATACTCCTTGTATGAGCAACAATATAGATCATCATGAGTGAAAAATATCTCATCATCATCATGCATCAAAATATTATGAGCAACAACAACCATCCTTCTCATATCACATCCATCCAATCAACACATGAGAAACAACATGATGCATTTAGAATAAAAATCATGAACCATAAAGTGCACAATCTAGATGAAATATCTTCAACACAACATGTGATCTCCATGGGCGAAAAATATGCATGAAAACACACGAAATAAATATCATCTAGCAATATAATCATCATCAAAATACTAACTATGTCATGAAAAACATATTATTTTGTATTTATATGGCAGCAACAATAAAACTCTTTTCATGCAACACAATCATGACAAGTAAGCACAATAAAACTCCTCCAAAATGAGCATGATGCCAACAACCTGCAAATCCATTTGGAAGCAAAAAATCGCCCCCTGAATGTGTGATCCTCCATCACACCTAGACAAAGAATATAGGATACTACATGGCTTCCATATCATCTTTAGCATCAATACAAGAAAAAACATATAGCTGCTCCAAAACTATCAACAGATGTACATGCATGCTCCAACTAAAATCAATCTGAAAAAAGAAAAAGAAATGAAATTAAAAGAACACTCAGAACCTCAAGAACTTCCCTTGAGCACCTCCATATTTACATTATCACTTTCTGATATGGTTGCAAAGTAAGGATTTGCATGCAACTCATTATGCGACCATATTCTCCCCCTAAAACCATGCAACCCTAAATTTTGGGTGGGAGATTCTTGTTGTTCTTTTCTCCTCAAAAATTTCATAAGCTGATCCTTCTTATTCTTGTGTGGTTGTCCTTGCATATTCTCCTTTATCTGGTTGGATCTTCTAAAACACATGGGAAACTTGCAATCCTTTGCCTTATGGCCAATATTGTCACTCACAAAACATGTAATTTGACCAAGGAATAGAGGAATAGGTTGATGTATTCTATTGGAATAATTTTCATTCCTTGCATGTGCCCTGCAATCAATAGCCCTATGGCCAAAATCATTGCATGAGAAATTGTAACCGTAAAAATGACTATTATACCTCATGGATGGATATTTCCTTTGCATGCATACTTGATGTTTCTTCTCCTTTGGATACTCCTTTTGATGAGAAATATTAATCTCTCAATTTTTGCAAATTGTTGTTATGTGTCTATGAAATCCACAATTAGAACACTTTCCTATTCTATTCTCCTTCTTTGGACTTCTTCACTTGTTATGTTGCTTCTTGCATGGCTCATGGATCTCGTTATTTTTGCTACAACTAGGAGCTCCAACAATTTTTGATTTGCTTGTAGATGCTTGAGCACTAGTTTTGAACCTATCCAATTCTTCTCTTGCATAAATTGCTTCACCCTTCAATTTTTTAAACTCGTCCTCCAACTTATTGTATTGCTTCCTTATTTCAATTTCAATCTTCATTCCTTTTTGTCGCTGAGTTTTTAAATCAGAAATTTCTTCTTTGTATGAACACTCCTTTTCATTAAACATTTGCAACAACATTCATTGATTTTTATTTTCAGCCGTGATTTTTATTTTTTCTCTTCAAGATTGATGCTCGATTTCTCACTGTTATCACTAGTGCCATCATCTTCTTCTTGTGAGGAGGATATAATTGTTACTGCAATAAAAATTGAATCATTTCCATTTTTCTCAAAATCTGAAAAATGCAATTTTCCTCCAAGATGCAAGTTCTCCAACTTATCCAACATTTCTTTGGTAGTCTCTAAATACTTCACATTCATGCTATTATATTTTGACATACTATTCAAAATAATATTTTTAGGTAAATCATTTGATTCATCCTTAATTCCATATTCAACCGATAGAAAAATATCTTCTTCAACGGATAAAAAATATGAATCCAAATTCACTCTCCGAGTGGGAAATTTACCTTCGTAAAGTACTGGAATTCCTTGTTGGCCCATTTTGGAAATTGTTCAATAATTCTACCAAAATATCGAATATACACTCTCTAGTGATCAAGCTACACTTGAGATCCCCACTCTGATACCAATTGTCGGAAACTAGATCACTATTGAGAGGGGGGGGTGTGGGTCAATAGTGTGAGCACTTATAAACTTTTTATCCAAATTAATATTCCTTTTAATCATGTAAAAACTGAAACACACAACCATAAATTAGAGCATCAAAATACACAAGCAACCATAATTAAATAAAAATAGTGAACACAAGTATTTCTGGTGCAAAACTCTTCCCCGGAAACAAAACCACCCTGTTGTTGTTGTGTTGCTAAAATATTATATTAGTCAACCAAATTATTTACATAGAGATATACATTGATACTCTTAAATGGAGACTCTTTCTCATGCAGATCTACATACTACCATCCGCTAAAGGCCACCACGATCAACGATCCTCGCCCGGTTACTCCTGAGCTATCAATCAACTCTATAGACTACGATTTGCTAGAAGCCACCACGACCAACGAGCCTCGCCCAGTTTCAGCCACACTATCCAAAAACCACTAGATTGAGAAAATATGCTCACTTATATTTATTTCTCTGGAGTCCTCCAAATCCTTGATCCAAGTGTATATCGGTGGCCTCCCATCTAGTCCATTTGGACTCGCACCATCAATTCTTTGAGTCCTCACTGTCAGCACAAATTACTATTTTTAGTAGGTTTCGGGTCCTGCACTCCCGGAGCCGTTTTGGGGTGCTAATGATCCAGGTGGATATTGGTGGCCACCCACTTATTCTGTTGGAACCCCCACCATCAGTTCTTTCAGTTTGTATGTTTTAGCACAACTTACTATTTTTATCAATTTTTCGGGCCCTGAACTTCCAGAGCCGTTTTGAGGCCCTAAACGATGTTTTTTTGGGGAAACTGGGAGCAACATAAGTCTATGGGCCAATGTTTCTCATTCAAAATTTGTATTCCTTAGATAGATATTTATAACAAGGTATCACACACGTCAAACATAGATCGTATGCCAAATTTACATCCCTGGGAAGTTGAAACACCAATTTACCCAAATGGGACCCACAATTTCAGCGATTCATCTCCTAGGGTTAGGTTTTTGAATGTTTAGGGTTTTACATTGTTTCTCAACAATAAATAGGCCTTTGAGCCTCATTGTAATACAGTTCAGGGGCTAGTAGCTAACACATCTCTTCTTAGAGATACACTACCAATGCCCTAGCTCATTTATTTCCATCATGTCTCATTGTAACATAGTTCAGGGGCTGGTAGTTGACACATCTCTTCTCAGAGATACTCTACCAGTGCCCTAGCTCAATTATTTCCATTATTTCTATAAGCATGTTTCATTCATTTGTTTTGTAACACAGTTCAGAGGCCTGTAGCCGCCACATCTCTTCTCAAAGATTAGCCTACCAATGCCCTAGTTGTTTATTTACATTCTGTCTATAAACAAATTTCAGCTCTGTAACATAGTTCAGAGGCCTGTAGCTGCCACATCTCTTCTCAGAGATATGCTACCAACACCCTAGCTATTTTATTTTAGTCATTTGATTTTAATAAAATGAAGCATTATTTCCACTTCATCTCTATATCTATGGCTATATGTGTATTCTTTTGTGTTCTTGCATAAACCCAGATCAGTGGTATCAGAGCGATCTGCTCTTTGTCTGGTTTTCTTTTCATGTCCCCAATGCGACTAGGGTATAAGGAGTTCAACCTCGCAAACCCCGACAACCCCGCATGGCGGAAGGAATGAAAGACGAGGGAGCAGGAGATCCTATCAAAGTATTGCTTGAGGAGGCCCTCAAGAAACAGAGGAACACGATTATGGATAAATTTTCTCAGATCCTTCAACGGCTACCCACCGACGACACATCTACATCCAACACGTCCGCCAATAGGTCCGCGACAACCTGGACAAATCCAATACCAAGTTCAGCAGAATTTTCCCCTCATGGAGGAAATTAACACAATGGGGACCATTGATTCCTAAGGAGGGAGGAATGATCCAGGTGGATATTGGTGGCTTCCCACCTAGTCCATTTGGACCCACACCGTCAATTCTTTTAGTCTTCACTATCAGCACAACTTACTATTTTTAGCAGGTTTTCGGGTCCTGCACTCTCGGAGCCATTTTTGGGTGCTAATGATCCATGTGGATATTGGTGGCAACCCACCTATTCCATTTGAACACCCACCATCAGTTCTTTCAGTTTGTAAGTTTCAGCACAACTTACTATTTTTAGCAGTTTTTCGAGTACTAAACTTCTGGAGCTGTTTTGAGGCCGTAAACGACGTTTTTTGGGGAAACCGGGAGAAACATGGGTTTATAGACCGATATTTCTCACTCAAATTTTGTATTCCTCAAATATATATTTCTAACGAGGTATCGCGCATGACAAACAGAGATTGTATGCCAAAGTTATGTCCTCACACTAGAAAATTTGGCCCAATTTCCGACGGTCACTTTGTCGCTATTCTGACACATAGTCGTCTCAAGAGCGACAGTTCGAGGACGGAAAAAACATGGTTCGCCATTACGTCGCAATTCCGATGCCTTGACAAAGTGTCACAATACCAACACTTTTTCCATCGCTTCCAAACAAGCGTCGCTCTTCCGAAGTTTCCCAAACCGTTGCTCTTCCGACGTTTGTAAATTTTCGCAATTCCGACAAAATGTGGTCCGACATTTTGAACATCGCTCTTCCGACATTTTTATACTATCGCTCTTCCGACATTTTTAAACTGTCGCAATTCTGACGCTGTACAAAGGTGTCGCAAGACCGACGCATTGCAAAAGTGTCGCAAGACCGACGCTTTCCAGAAGCGTCGCAATACTGACGCATTCCAAAAGCGTCACAATACCGATGCTAGGAAGAACTGTCGCAATATCGAAGGACGTCACAAGACCGACGCTTTCCAGAAGCGTCGCAATACTGACGCATTCCAAAAGCGTCACAATACTGATGCTAGGAAGAACTGTCGCAATATCGAAGGACGTCACAAGACCGACGAAAATGGAAATCGTTCAAAACGTCGAAAGACCGACGCTTATAAGGCGTCGAAAGAGCGACGCTTACAAAGCGTCGGTATACCGACGGCGGGTTCAATTTAAAAAAAAAAAATGAAACTTAAAAACAGGACAGTAAATCTCCAATATTTGTTATGAATTTTGGGAGTTCCAATTTTTATGAACATAATTCGACCGTGAAATATTAATATAATAAACCACCCTTCAGCGCTTCGACTATAAACAATCATATAAACATGGCTCTGTATTTCAAAAAACAAGTTTAAAATAGAAACAGGGCAACCTTTTTTTTTTCTAAGTAAGGTTAATCTATTAACAGTGGGAATAAAATTACAGCTTGACCGAAGTCAAAAACATTGCCCAGACTTATGGAAAATTTGTCAAAAAATCAAAAAAGAATACTGCCCTCATACGGGGAAACCAGTCTTGAACATTTTTCAGGTCGTTGCATTGCCCACGCAGGGGAACCATCGTTTGATATCTTTGATGATTACAGTGTTTACAGAATTCAAAAATAAAACAGAGGTCCAACACAATAATATAAGAAAAAACATACCCAATTAAGTGGGTAGCGAAGCAAGAAAACCAAACCAAAGAGAAACAACTACTCATCCGGTGGTTCTTCAACAATTCGGCACCATCCTTCGAGAAACATAAAAATCAAACTTCAAAACAGGACAGTAAATCTCCAATATTTGTTATGAATTATGGGCGTTCCAATTGTTATGAACATAATTCGACCGTGAAATATTAATATAATAAACCACCCTGCAGCGCTTCGACTATAAAAAATCATATAAACATGGCTCTGTATTTCAAAAAACAGGTTTAAAATAGAAACAGTGATTTTATTTTATTTTTTCTAAGTAAGGTTAATCTATTAATAGTGGGAATAAAATTACAGCATGACCAAAGTCAAAAACATTTCCCAGACTTATGGTAAATTTGTCAAAAAATCAAAAAATAAGACTGCCCTCATACGGGGAAACCAGTCTTGAACGTTTTTCGGGTCGTTGCATTGCCCACGCAGGGGAACCATCGTTTGATATCTTTGACGATTACATTGTTTAAAGAATTAAAAAATAAAGCAGAGGTCCAGCACAGTAATATAAGCAAAAACATGCACAATTAAGTGGGCCGCGAAGCAAGAAAACCAAACCAAAGAGAAGCAACTACTCATCCGGTGGTTCTTCGACAATTCGGCACCATCCTTTGGCAAACATGTCACTATCCATGGCGGGAGCAGCTTCAAACATGGAAGGTCCAAGATCTCCATGCGCTATCTCCACATCACGAGCCCTACGAACCTGAGCCTCCGGTTCCTGCACATTAACGCCACCGCTCCCCTCCTAAAGGCTCGAAAGCTGGGCTTTTTCTGAGCTCAGACCCGCCGAACGGGTGCATTGTTCCTCCACTTGGGCCTCTTCACGGAAAACCAGGGTGATTGAAGTTGTGATTCGTGGGCGGTTCAGCGAGCAATTAAAGGAAAAAATTGCAGTGCGTGTCATGGGAGAAGGTGAAGCGGTGGGGAAATGAGGAGTAGGGGAGCCCATACGGTGGCCAGATCCTAGAACCCAACCCCACCCACTTCTAGTGTTTGGATAGCGGGCTGTGCAATAATCACTAGAGTGGGAAGACGACTCGGTTGAGGGGCTGGAGGGAGCGTGCAGGGGTTGTCCTTTGGTGCTACCCCTGCGGCAATGCATCCTTTGATGCAGGCGAGGCATGGGTGCAGTCTCAGCAATGGGCACAAGACGAGATGGAGAAGCAGGCTTCCAGAAACCGAGGAAGACAGACATAGACCAGACCGAGAGAAATGCAGATTTTCACTAAGGTCTAAGCAGCAGTTCAGCTGGCTTCTCCTTCCCGTCACAGTGTGCAGGCAGTGTAACCCAGCAACCGGAGAGCATTTGCAATTCAAAGGTTGTGGCTCGTCTGAGAAACCATAGCGAAACGCCATTTTATCGACCTGACTGCAATGGCATCGAAGAACGCCCATCATAAATCTCTCATTGATGAGAGCCGAAAGCCGGAGCATATTGGAGCATGCAGAATCGCTAACAGGAGTGGAGGTTCGATCTTGAACAACGTTAAAAATTAATGCGATTGATATGAAAACCTTGGAACTTAAATATCTTCTGCCAGCCGTGACATGGGTGGGTAGGTGTCTCCATACTTCGCCACATCCATGTCCCATCGCCTTAAATGCCATCCAATGCACCCGCATCTGGGAACAGGGAAACTTTTGATTGAAGCGCAGGTTTTGTTTAAAGTTTGGCGGTCCCGCACCACGGCAAGCCAGAGCAGGAAACATGGCAAAAATTGATTGGAGCGGATCTTTGTTTGGGCCGCTCGCACAGTGGGAATCCGGACCCGAAAAAGATTAGCGCGAATTTGATAAGAAATTTGCGTCACAACTCTCTCTCCATACGCCAACCCAAATTCGGACCTGAAAAAGATTAGGGCGGAATTTATTTGGTTTTCATGTCACAAAATTGGCCGACATCAGTAGGCTATTTTGGAACATGAATTTGGTTTGAATTATGGTTTATCGCCGTTTGAAGTCCAGCGGGCTCCACGGCTAAAGGGTTCATTTGAAGTTTTGACAAAGGTTTTGTTATATGTTTTATATAACGCGCGGCAGAATATTTTTATTGTTTGTTAAGGTCCCACACTGGTTTTGGTAATATTTTGTTTTAAATGCGACGTATATATGTTTTATATATATATATTTCACATATATATTAAAACATTTATAAATTGTGGACCCCAGGAGCATTTTAATATATTTGTTATTTGCATAGTCTTGTTATGTTTTTAATATATGTGTTGCATATAAAAGAAAAGGGTTGTGAGCCTGTTTTGGAATGTAGTTGTAAAGTTCATTATTACACACAATAGTAGTGTAAGTGTTTTGAAGAGCACAACAATGCGTAGTTTTAGAGACAGAGAAGAATTTTAAGTGCACTGCATTTTGCAGCAGTCACATTTTGTAATCCCTCTCAATGAGGAAGAATTTGTAATAGTTTTTTTTTGAAGGAATAGAAATTTTTCAAAGTGTTGAACTCTGTTTCCAGTGAAGAAATTTCAATATTTTCTCTGTGTTAGAATAGGAGAGAATTACTCTCTCCATTGTTATTCTGGAATTTTCAAATATTCCAACACATGGCTATAAATGAAGAAGATTGCTACGCATCAACATCAACATGTTTTCAAGTAGGAGTTGCCTAATTTTGTAACAAACTTCTCTCTAGATGTCAAAATTTGCAGACACTGAAGATTACTCAGGTGATGCCTGAAATTTCCATTGAATTCCTATAAGAATCTTAGATTTGTGATAGAAATCCTTTTGCTAATATATTAGCTTACTCCTTTTAAGTTTGTCTCATTCAACTAATAAAAAATGTTTCAAGGAGTATAATGAAAACTAGATTATGTGTGAAGCATAAAATAATCATTGATGCTAGACTTGGAAGTTAAGAAGTATAATAACAAGTAGATACACTTCTCTAAAGCATAATACCGTTTTTCTGAAGCTTAAGACAATCATTGATGCTAGTCTTGGAAGTTCGAATAAGACGAGATAAAACAACGAAAAAGGCATTCCATTACTTGCATGAAATATGAGCAACAACTTTTACCAGTAAGCTGGGTGCAAGGTCTAGATTTTGACTGGAATCGATTCTTGTGAACTCAAATTTCACTAAAAACATAGTTTTTTGTATGTTTTTCAGCACATGGTTAAAAATGATAGTGCATCAAAATCTATATTGTTGGGCCGAATACATAAGTAATCAAAAATTCTCTTTAACAAGTTATTCGCTTCATCAAAGCCTGATCTTCACATGTGACACTTTTGCTAGGGATAAATATCAAGTGGGTTGTGACATTTTAAAACTTGGTTCGCGGTGAAGTGCCCAAAAGGCAAGTCTATCAAAGCATCTGCGACCTATGTCATTTCATAGTAGCGGATGATTTGATATCATAATGGAGGTGCTCCAATTCAAGCAGTGTAGAAGAGGCAGGAGCCTACAAGGCAGATCCAAACTTTGGAGAAGAGCAAGGTAGATCCTGGGAAGAACAAAGAATTTGGGAATCCAGGATCTCTTCCAGAGGCCATGATACCAAAGGTTTGTCCTGTCTGTAGATATTTCTCATCTACATCCAATATAGCCTAAATTCCCACATAGATCACTGTCTATCAGGTGATTCAAATGCTAAAAAATCTGGAACAAATTTTTCCAAGCCTAAAGTGAAGGTGAGAAAAAAATGATCAATCCTAGATATAATTGTTGCGGCACCTGTTTGCATGCTAGAGGATTTGGATTACAGTACTATCAAAGAGAAATCGATCGCTGATGCACATCCATTGCCTTTGGATCAGCTCAATCTCAGAGACACCACCAAGCAGAAAAAACATCAATGCAAGGATCTCAACATTTCAAAATTAATGAAAATATCTCGCGTAGTGTTTATGCATGTATTTCAAAAGAAACAAATAAAAATGCTCATTCTAACCCATTCGAATAACCACTGTAGCAAGGGTTTAGATCTAATTAGATCCAATCCGTATATCGATGGAAAAAAATTAATATAATTACATTTTCCGTAGCAGAGGAAACTTTGCGAAAACAGAAAAGGAATATAAAACGAGGATGTCAAGATGTTTAGGTGACTCAGTACAACAATTATTTGTGCTTAGTAGACACAACACTATATTCTTAATGCATTTTCTCTAGAATACTAAATAGATTTGTCCAAAATTTGAGATGCAAATTGTAGTCTCTACTACATTTGGAAAATTGGAGGTTTATAAAAGATAAACTGCGAACATAATTGTACCACTATGATAAGAAGTTGTCAGAAGCATTCCTTTTGCTTCACAAACGTGGAACTACCTTAAGAATGCTTATGGTTGATATAAATATTAGAGCATGGCAGTTAAATGTAGTAGTTATGCTAAAATACTAAATAACAGCTTGAGAGTGCTCTTCAGATACTGTACGAATGCACCAAATTAAGGTTGTACCATTACTAAAGATAAATGGCCAAAAATAGTCAATTTTGATATCGTGAATTTATGTCTTTCTCGGTAGCAAACTGGGGATAGGATGGAAAATATGAGAGAACTAAGTTCCAAGGACTAAAAAAACAAGGCCAACATAGTTCTGCCTTGAATCAGAGACAAAACAAAGCTGCCCAAAAAAGTGTTTGCCACTGTCATCACCCCGAGGAGCGCAAAGTCAGTTGATGGTGCCGACCATTTGACGAAGTAGAGAGAAGAATCATGGTGCCAATGGTTGTAGCACAGTTTGTTGACATGAGCCATCATTGTAACAAAGCAGATTGATGGTGCCAATTTTTGTAGAAGTCCATTGAGAGTGTAACTACTATAGTAGAGCAGTTTGAGAGCACCCATTGAAGCTCCTATATATAGCAGAGTCAACATTTTCCTATTGAACAAGTTTGTATAGTCAAAGCCACATCAAGATCAAATAGCCACGATCCTAAATGAGAACCAGAGCCAAAGCTGAGACAGATTCACGTTTATCAGAACAAGACAACCATAGCAAAGGATCTGACCACAAAACCATATCATGAAAGATAGCAAGATTATTGCTTCCACTGTGGAAATGTAGAAACTGTACAAGGGCTTTGCTTCCAGCAGATTTCATCGTGACAGTAATTTATATGGTGTTGTAAGCGCTCATTAATAGAATCTTAAAGCCATTCTGGAATTCTTTTAACCTGGAGAGGGTTTTCTCTGGTTATAAATCCTCATGTTCAAATTCCATTGTCGATTGTTTGTGTTTGATATTATGTTTTTACTATCCGTAGTTGAATTTTCGCACATAAATTATCAGTCTAAAGCGAGCAATTTTGCGATGGTTCTTTTGCTTCCTATTGTGAAGTATTTCGTTCAGAACTCTACTCATTGTAACAAAGGTCTTGGGAATAGAACAGGGGACTTGGGTTTTTTGGAATCAAACTTCAGGTTAAGATGCTCATCTGAGGAATCGCACAGTGAGCCTTAGCATGGAGTTGGGAGTACCAATTTGAAGTGCAGGTAGGGCATTGTATAATAGACCAGTTAGATTTCTGGACCCTAATACAAAAGTTTCTTCTTCTTTCAAAACGTGTTTCTCGTTTTCTGTAACCAATGTGGGTCCTGTTCTTGTTTCAATTGGGGATGGATCAACATTTTTTATTGCTCCAGATGATCACACTCTGGGTATCCCTAGAGGCTATTTGGGGGTGATGAGTCCAATAGGTCTCAATGAACTATTTCCCTCACCGGGGAATACTATTGCAGTGGAATTTGATACTATTTTGGATGTTGAATTACACGATCCTAATGGAAACCATTACCTTCAGCTCCAAAACCTGTTCACAAAAGAGGGTGCCATAGTCATTCATGTGTGCGGAGAGGGTGAATTGTAGGCATTGCAACAGGAGGTGTTGTTGTTGTTGCATTGGCCACTAGATTGTTTGTCTGGTTTTGTTACAAGCGCAGAGTATTGAAAAGGACAGACAAATTTAGTTCAAATATTGTGAAATTTCCTTGGAAATTCACCTACAAAGAGCTCAACAATGCTACGAAAGACTTTTTTTGAATGTGATTGATAATTGGTAATTGCAAGCAAGGGTAATCCCCTTGTGAAACCCAAATTTCTGAGCATTTTCTAAAACCCGATGACGGAGTCATTGTAATGAACAAGCGCCTAGGTCCATATTACGTCCAAATCTACCAAGCACCAAGATCTATAAAAAAAAATCCACAGTATCTGCGAACTAAGAAGAAGAGGCAGAAAATGTATTCTGCTTACCTATTCGAATAGTGGTTGGGGTTTACGTCACGGAAAAAATTTGACAGAGCCCATGTAGCATTTATTATCATTGAAATTCTGGCAGTATCATTCAACTGGGCAAGCACCTACCTCAGAGCTCCATGACTGAGGGCAAGATCCCTAAATGTTGCAGAGTCTCCAGCAATATTTCCCAAAGCCCAAACAACCTTACACGAACACCAGTTGAACTCAAAGTTGGGTACTAGTTTTTAAAATCAAATTCCAAAATTATAGACATATAAAGATAGTTGGGAAGAATAATTTTATGCCTCTAAAATAAACGTGCTACCTGTTCTCGAACATTATCATTCCCAGAGGTAAGAAGTTCCACAAATATAGGCAGTGCCCCGTAATCAATCACAACCTTTGTATTCTCAGAGGTTCCTGAGACTATATTATTCAAAGCCAAAGCTGCTTCAAACTGCATTATCAATCACAAGGTATCAGCATCAAAGCTACAATTTTAAGATAACAATTTATCAACCATTGAAACTATAATTTTAAAATAGATACACCTAGTAATATAGACACCTAGTGAGAGTGGAGGTTAGGAAATTATAATAAGAATTATTACAAGATATCACTCACAGTGCAGTTGATTGTTCATTGTCTGTTGTAACTATAATTTTAAAGAAGACACACTTAGTGATATAGACACCACCAAGTGAGAGCAGAGGTTATAAAATTATAATGAGAATTATTTCAAGATATCATATTACTCATAGTACAATTAATTGTTTATTGTTTGGTGTAATAATTGTTTATTATTTATAAAAACAATCAAACATATTATGAGGGACGGTGATGAAATTAACAACGGTCTCATAACAAACCATAACAGGCACATCCCCTGGCAAGATAGACTCTGAATAATAAAGAAATCAAAACAAAGTGATTACTTACAGGATCATAGGCTTCCTGAAGAACAAGATCCAGAGCAGCATCTGTAACCCCTAAAGCAACACCTCTCCCTACAAGACGAATCGCTACATCTTTCATATGTAGTCTAGTAAATTTTCTGAGCTCATCACGAGAAAGAGGATCAAATACAACTATCTCATCAAGTCTATTCAATAGCTCTGGCCTGAAATGTCTTCTAACCTGCCAAAATATTCAAAGGCATGTCAAAGCACTGCAACCAACTTTGTGATAAAATTATATGAAAAATATGCATACACAGAGTCTAGGAGAATGAAACGGCAGGTGTATTGGCAGTTGCCGAAATGTAGCAACTAAAACGGCAGGTGTATTGGCAGTTGCATAAATGCAGCTACTAAAACAGCAGGTCTGTCGACGGTTGCAGGTGTGTGGATTGTTGCTGGTATTTTCAGACCAATTCCATGGAAATATACCAGAAACCAGTGGTATGTCAAACCTAGAAGGTAACCCGAGAGACTGTGACCGTCAGATTAAACAAGTAACAGGTGTCGTGCCTAGATAAGAAGTGTTGATGGAAAAAAAATTGATCTCTTTCATAACAGAAGGCCTATCGGCCTAAATATCTAGGACATGTGGCAATCCATGATAAAGACACATGGTGTGCGGATTTGAGTTTTTCAGGTGGTTAAGTGGGCCAAAAATAGGTGAAATGTGGCACCACTCAGAGATTGACATGTGCCAATTGGTACAAGTGGTAGACAATTGGCATGCTCAAACAATGAGGTGATGCAGGAATGACATGAGGGAGAAAATATCAGAAAAGCCCCAAATCTAGAGAACTAAAGCTCATCACCAACTTGAGATTGACAACTTTACATGATGTAACCTATGAAATCGTAAATGGAGAAATCATAGTAACAATAAAGTAACCTATGTAACAATAAAGTCGGATTCATCCTGGGAGTGGTAATGGGAGAAATCATAGTGAACAACGGGAAACATGCATAGTTGCTTACAATCAAATAGATGAAAAAACACATACAAAAAACCTAGATAATAATCGTGAACAAGCTTAATATTGAATTATGAACTGTAAAGGAACTTACAAAATGTGACATTACGAACCTGGTCAAGCGCACAAGCAAAAATATCTGGACATGACCCTGGTTGACAAGTTGTATTGCTCATGATGCAAGAGGATTTGTACCTGCACTGCCAAGTCAATCAAAATCCATCATTATCTATACAATAAATACAAGTAATTGATGTAGTATTTTTACTCTAAGATGCATTCTTATGATAATGTTAGAACATATGTTGAAAATGTCAAAACATACTTGAATAAGCTCCTCTTCGTTTCAAGAACAATTTATTGGAGTCGCATGAACTTGGAACAAGCCTCCCACGATCTGAAAGAGTAGCAACTAAGTCAACAATGAATTTTTTGTTGCTATGTTGGATCGAGGGAGGTTTGCTCCAAGATTAAATCGCTCCAATAAATTATTCTCTACTAAACAGGGCCAACCACGTGAAGGTGGAAGCTCTTATGGCCCCTTCGCCCCCCTCAAATCACTCTCAATTCCCCAATACCCAATCTATATTTCATTTTTTACTTTCATGAGCATAAAAAAAAAAATTCAATAACTAATAAAAAACAATTCAACAAAAAGTACGCAAGGAAACATTGAAATTAATGCTTGACATAAAAATAGTATGATAAATGAATTTTTATATAACACAAAAAACGTTCCAAGTATACGTTTGTCTTATAATAATACAATATTTTACATTATCAAATTTTCTTTTTCTTCTTCCTATTTCTAAAGCTCTTAATTACATCATCAATATCATCGTGCTCTGCTCCTGTTTCGTGCCTTTAGACCCGCACTGCTGACCTAGTTGCGTAGTCACAATGTCTGGTCTCATCCAGTGACGGGGCATCGCCTACAAAAACAGATAATATTAAATTTTAATTGTCAGTTTTTAAATATCATTGAACTAGTTCGGTAATATTAATAAAAAAAATTACAATGAGATTATTTACCTAGTGCACCAGTTGTCACCGTTGGGACTGTTGCCCTGTCTTCCTCTCTGGTGGTAAGATCCTCAAGGGAAACATTCTCTGTCATTTAAACAAAAAACGTTATAAGGACAACCATCAAGGTATAATTAGAAAAATTATAAGTGGAAATTAATTACCGTCGATTATCATACGATAATGTATTTATCGGCATGGTCCCCACTAGCAATATTCGACTTGCGTGGGGAATATCTACATGCGGATCTAAAACGTTATTTGCCTCATCATTAGTCTTGCTCCCGGTTAAACAAGTTATTAGGGAATTAAATTTATGAATGAAAACAAACACTATATTGAAAAGGTTAATTTTTACCTTTATCGGAACGATACCTGGATCTTGGGACACCCCAAGCTTCTGAAGCGTTCAGCTTCTGACTTGATGCATTCGGCGGTATATTTTTATCTTCCTCTATAGTTATTATTCTGAAGTCATCACCCTACATTATATATGATTGTGTATTTTTAATCATATCTGATAGGATTACAAAAACGTTGGAAGGCGATACAATTAATTATAACATGTTTAGCTACTTAATTACAATTCTTGCAGCTAATTTCAAGTAGCCACCCTGGCCGAGCTTGTGATGGCCCTTTTTCTCAATCCTAGCTTTGGTTTACTTGTGCTAAATCTCGTGCAACTTTGGAGGACAAATACCGTTAGATGAGGGCTGACAGATTCAACGGCGTTGATGAATTCCGCTACCCGTCTTTGTTCTGACCTTTAATGCGCGAAGTGGGTGGTTTTAGTCATCGTACACTTGGACACTTGTCATGCGATCTATGGAATCACTGGCTCCAAGGGAAATACCGCTCGCCGGGCAATGGTGGTGCGGAATAAACAATCGGTTTTTGCAATGCGCGCGGGTGCGGGGACCACCACGGAAAACCAACTCCGCTCCGTCGATTGGATTTGATCGGACGGCTCCAGACGCGCCCGAAAACTTTAACGATAGACTCCTATCTTGTTGGCACACGGTTTTGCGCCCGGATCATATGGGAATCAAAACAAAGGGGGCTGAGATCCCAGGGGCTAGGCCTGATATAAATTTTAATTGCGGGTTTTATCTTTTGTACAGTGTATTTTATGAGCGGAAATGGGAGTGTTAAGCTGAAATATGGAGGTTTTAGGCCACGGCAGAGGTTCAAAACGGATTCAGAAGAGGCTGCAGGCCAAGAATTTATATGTAAGGGCTGACATGTACAACATCGGCTCCATCTGGGGACAGCATGTTCATCCTTGGACATGTCGAGAACGTGCAGACCACTGAGTATTTCTGTGCATACCTTGATACTCATTAAACCAAAATTGAAGTAAAATGTATATACAGTATGGTACATCAGGCTTGTTTTGCCTGAATCAATATTGAAAATATGGCTTGAGGAATTGTCCATTTACAGGGGAGTCAAGCAGATCACCCTGTAGGTTTTCCAATATGAACGTGTTATTACCTTTCAGCTCTACAATTTTAAATGGGCCAAACCAAAGTGGATCAAATTTAGCATGTTTGCCCTTTTCAGCCCTCCGGATATCCCATCTGAGAACCAGATCACCAATTTGAAATTTCCTGTCTTTTGCATGCTGATCAAAGGTGTTTTTCATTTTCTCCTGATACTCCGCTAACCTCTGATTCACTTGGCTCCGTGTTTCCTCCAATTCTACCAGTTGGTTAATTCTTCTGACCGTGTCATCTGGCTCTTCCTAAATTTCCTGCATGAAACGTGCCACTGGTAAAGCTAGCTGTACAGGAAACACTGCTGCTCGTCCGTATACTAATTCATAAGGAGATTTCCCTGTTGCTCTCTTGCTGGTTATCCTATTCGCCCATAGAGAAAACTTCAATTGGGAATCCCAATTCTTTTGATTCTCATTAATTGTCTTCTTCAAGGCCCTCACCAGAGTTTTGTTGGAAGATTCTGCCAAGCCATTCCCCTGTGGATAGTAAGTTGTGGAGTGATTTAATGCAATATTATACTGCTGGCAGAAATTTACAAATTTATTGGACTTGAAGGCCTGTACATTATCAGTTACAATTCTAGCTGGACAGCCAAACCTGGATATGATGTTCTCTTCCATGAATTTGATTATTACAGCATCTGTAGCATTTCTCGCAGGTATGGCTTCCACCCACTTTGTAAAGTAATCTGTTGCAGTCAATATCCATTTATGTTGGCCACTTTAAGGGGGATGTATTTCTCCAATAAAATCTAATCCCCATTGCTGAAATGGTTCATCTATATGAACTGGAATTAGGGGCAAAGCAGGCAGCTTTTGTCTCTCAGCAAATTTTTGACACTTATCACATGCTCTAACCCAATTAAAAACATCTCCAAATAATTTAGGCCAATAAAAACCATCCTTCAGGATTTTATGGGCTGTAGCCCTCCAACTGTAATGACCTCCACAGATTCCTTCATGAAATTCTATCATTATATTTTCTACTTCATCCTCTGTGAGGCACAATAATAGTATGCCTGAAGGATCTCTCCAATATAACTGAACATTGGCAACTATATACTTATGTGATTTCATTCTTACAGCTCTATATTTTATCTTATCACAACTTGGAGGACAGCTGAGTGTTAAAAGATATTCAACTATTTCTTTGTACCAAGGACTAGTGAGATACTTTAAATGTGCTTTTTGAGTGGATTTTTCCAGTCCCTACTGACCTTTTTCATTTTCTGACTCTTCACTTGAAATCATAGATAAATTAATGCCCAAGGCTTGATGATTTGATTCAGATAACATTTTAGCAAGTCCCTGTCCTTTAATTAGCCTAGTAGGTCTGATGTCCAAATCATATTCTTGTATTTTTGCAATCCATCTTCCCCTTTTACCTTCACTGTCTCCTTGAACGAGGATATCTTTGACAGCTGCTGTAGGAACATATGCAGTAATGTGGGACTGCAAAACATATGTTCTAAAGGCTTTGAGGGACTTCACCAGGGCATATGCCTACTTCTCAAGTATGTTATACTTTAATTCTGCATCATGTAATACCTGGCTAAAGAAGGCTATAGGCTGCTCATATCCTTATTTATTTTCCTGCAACAATACTCCAACTATTGTATGAGGTGATGCAAAAGAAAAAATCATAAATGGCTTGTTGTAATCTGGTCCAGCTAGCACAGGAGCTTCAGCAAATGCCTATTTTATCCTTGTGAATGCATCTCTAGATTCTTGGGACCATTTCACCTCATTGTTCTTTTTAAGCATATCAATTATATGCCTAACTATCTCGGCATAATTAGGAATAAATCTTCTCAGAAAATTGATTCGGCCTAGAAATACTTGTACTTCTTTCTTATTTCTTGGTAGAGAAATACTATTTATCACTTCAACTCTTTTAGGGTCTATTTGCACACCATTTCTAGTCACAATGTGCCCTAAAATTTTTCCCTCATCTAATGCAAATAAAGTTTTTTGTGGATTAAGAGAAAGGCCATACCTTATGCATTTTTCAAAAGTTCTTCGTAAATGCTCAATATGCTCATCATCATTCTTGGAAAATACTGTAATATCATCAAGGTATACCACCAAGAATTTATCCTGTTCACCAACAAAAGCAATATCCATAGCCCTCTGAAAGGTGGCTCCTGCATTGATTAATCCAAAAGGCATCCTGGCATACATGAATGTTCCCCATGGCGTGGTGAAAGCAGTCTTCTTTTGATCTTCTGGGAACACAGCCACCTGATTATAACCAGAAAAACCATCCATCATTGACATTCTAGATGCTCCCACCACTTTCTGCAGGATGTGGTCCATCTTAGGCAGTGGATAATTATCTTTTAAAGATGCTCTATTTAAATTCCTGAAATCCACACATAATCTTATTTCTCCATTCTTTTTGCGAACAGGAACCAGATTAGCGACCCATTCAGAGTATCTTAGTGGCACAATTATTTTGGCCTATAGCAGCTTCTTGATTTCTTTTTCAATTGAAGGGAGCAGCAGAGGATTTATCTGCCTGAGCTTCTGCTTATAAGGCTTTGCATCTTCTCTCAAAGGAATTTTATGCTGCATTATATCAACATCAAAAGTTTTAAGGTCTTGATAAGACCATGCAAATACATCCTTATATAACTGAAATAATTTCAAATATTTTCTTTTGTATTCCTCTGAAACCTTCTTAGATAATCTTACAATTTTGGGCTCAGCATCAGTGCCCAAATTCAAGTCTTCTACTTGATTTTCTTCTACTATTTTATTATGCTGCAATGGAACATCATTTTTATCAAATAATATTTCTAGGGGCACTAGCCCTCTAGGTATGATATTTCCTTTTAGCTGCAGCACTTTATTGCCTGCTATTTTTTCTTCCCATTTGTTTTCTACAACATTTTCAGCTTCCTCTTCTTCATTATCATCAATCTCCATATTGGAGAATTCTCCCACTGTCTCCAAGAATCTCTTCATTTGTTCATCATCTTCAAATACCTGCCAATGTTTAACATTATCTGGGATTGATGGTTTGTATCGTACTTCAATTTCATACCTCAAAAGAGGATTCTGTGGAGGACGAAATGTGCTAGTAGCCACAGCAAGAGAATTTGCCATTCTGTTATGCTCCCGGGGCATGAACTGTATATTAAAAGCTGAGAAGAAATTTTCCACCATGTCCCACACTTCATTTTTGTAGGCTCTCAGGCGAGGATGCTTGGTTTGGCATTGATTTCTGACTTGTCTGACCACCAGCTCCGAGTCTCCCATGACTTTCAAACTTTGTATGCCCATGTTTCTGGCTGTTTGCAATCCCAATAAAAGTGCTTCATATTCATCTACATTATTAGTAGCCTCATATTCCAATTTAAAGGACAGTGGCACCCATTTTCCTGTAGGAGAGATCAATAACACCCCAGCTCCATTTCCTTCTCTTGAATTTGCCCCATCAAAATGTAAAGTCCAAATTCCAGCTTCATAATTTTCTGAAGGCTGCTCATCCTTAATTTTGAAGGAGGATTCATGCACATAATTTTGATCTTCTTCTAGCATAAAGCATGAAAAATCTCCTTCTTTACTATAGACTGGTGAATTTTCAGAGTTATCAGCCTTAGTAACTACCTTGACAAATTTAGTCTCTCTGTATAACCTCCTCTCATGTCCACCAAAAACTGGGATGGTAGCATATGTTAAATCCAGCTTAATTGACCCACCAATTTTTGTACCCTAGGACCTTGACAACAACATGCCAAAGCGGGCTGGGATATCAGCCACCACAATGTCCATGACCACACTCTTTGTTGGAATTTGGGCCAAATTGACCACTAAATCTTTAATCATCCCCAAGCATTTGACTCTTTTGGAATCAAATGAATAAAGGTCTTTATATGGGCGTGTGATTTGCAGTCCTAGTTGTTCCATGACGGATAGAGGCATAAGATTATGAGAAGCCCTAGAATCTAACATACAATTGTGTAACAGCAGGTCATGAATAACTAGAGACACATAAAAAGGAGGAGTAAAAGGATCTACTTCCTCAACATGTGGGCCAAAGACTACCATGGGTCTTTATTCTTGAAGGTTTAAACTATCAGGCACAATTGATATTTCAGGAGGGAGCATAAAAGAAGTAACTTGAGACTGATATGCAGGTTGTTTTAGCAGCTCGGTCAAGGGGACTGTAATTTTAATTTTCTCAAGTTCTTTTTGCAAACTAAAATCAGGAGGGGGCATTTCTATCACAACTTCTTTAAACTCTTTATTTTCAGCTGGAAATTTGACCTCTCTTGACACTGACTCAGCATTAGGAGAACTGACTACTTTTGAAGAAGAAGATAAGTCATTGAAATTAACAGTGTTAAGGACTCTTACCTTTTTCTGTGTTTCTCTTTGTTGCTGATTCCTTCTGAGGAGGTACCTCCTTCTGGGGTGGCTCCTCTTCTTGATATTGAGTCCGGGTCCTCTTCCTTGAAGATCTGAGATCATATTTTACATTGAATTGTGCTTGCATGAAATCAGCAAATTGTTTACAATAATGATCAATCTCTGCTTCTTCTTCTTCTTCTTGCAATGGGCATTCCATTTCATCATTTGAAAAAAACGGAGATTTTAATCTTCTAATTGATAGCGACATCTTCGGGGGAGTCACTTTGTTGGACCTACGAGTGCAAATGGGTATGATACTAATCTTTGTCCTTTAGCCCCACTGGTGTCTCTGCCGAACATGGTCTCTTATCATGAGATTTCTTGTATCATCTGTTTGAGAGTAGGGTATAGAAATTATTGGGAGCTGATTCTTGAAATCGACTCAAGTTTAACCATCTTCTTAATCATCTTGCTTATTTCATCCATCTTATCTGAATCCTTCTCCTGGTTAGAGGAGGAAACCTCTTCCTTTCCTTTCCTTCTAGTATCCTGCTCAACCTTTCCCTTTAATTTTCTAGTGGAGGCAAAGTTTTCTTCCAACTCAAGAGCGTCTCACTGAGCATCATCTAGAGTGGCAGGCTTTCTCTCCCTAAGGGAGAAACTGAATTCTGAGTCAAAGGCTGCAATGAAAACAAATTTTGCAGCGTTCTGATGAGGCTTCATATCTGCAGGAAGATTTAGATATAACTTATTAAATCTCTTAATAAACTCTGACACTCCTTCATTATGTTTCTTCTTAAGAGTATTGAATTCAGTAAGACACTATCCATGATCTTTCTTTTCTCCCCATTTCCTGAGAAAAGTATTCTCCATGTCATCCCAGGTGGTCACTAAACGGTTTCCCAAGGTCTTGAACCATTTTCTGGCCTCACCATCCAAAGATTGCACAAATAATCTTAAGACCACATCTAAATGTTCAACATTTAAGTTTTTTGCAAAAGAGCAGAAAGTCTCAAGATGTTTCTGAGCATCAATTTCATTTTCTCCATTAAATCTAGGCATAATCTTCAAATAATCCTATGGCATATCATTTAGCACTTGGGGTAAGGCTAGTGGAGCATATTTGTTCAATAGAAAAGCTGGTACATTAGCCATTGGAGGAGGTGGGGGCTGTGCAACAATATGAGGTACAAATGGAGGAAGGGGAGGAGGAGGAAGTGGAGTATGTATAACAATGGGAATAAATTGCACAGAAGCCTGAGGTGTAGATGGGAATAGTTCACGGTTAACAGCAGCTACTTCTGTGACTTCTTTAACTTCTTCAGCCTCAGGGGTAGGATGAGGGTTGTCTTTGGTTCTAGCACTTCCCCTGGGTGGGCTATCTGAGTAATATTCAGGATTTTCCTCAGTGGAGTCGGGATTTTCCACTGGGATTTCCTGAGAAGAAGAGGATGGATGATCTTCTACAGAATATTCAGGGACTTCAGCATGGGCTGATTGTCTTTCTTTCCAACTTCTTCTATGAATAATCTTCTCTGGGTCAGATACAGAGGATGTCTTTAACTTAGAGGAATCTGACCTCAAATGTGGCTTTCGGGAAGGAGCTGCAATGAATTTGTCAAATAAACACGGGGGGTGGAGTCGCCGAGGTGAAGATATGCAACCTCTTCGGCTCTGCGGCTCACCGGTTAGAGTGAATATAATTTTCGAGGCCCGGGGGCGGTATTCTTAGTTGGTCTAAGCGAGGGCGGCAGAAAGATGTTGTGAACAATTCTTGTCACCTAGAGAGCCTAGGGTTGCCCATAGACGATTACCTAGGACATCTTATCATAGCAAGAGAACATGAAATATAGCTTGGGTGTCAATCCAAAAGCTCTCTTACTATCTCTTGTAAAACAAGGAAATTAGTTTAAATGGAACCAAACTCTCTCAAAAGTTGATACAAAGATAAGAATAATGTAGGAACAACATGCAAAACTCCAATACAAAAGCATCAGACAGTTAAGAGACAAATTACTGTAAAGAGGGCCAGTTCAAATAGTATGCCACAGAAATCAAATATCAGAAAATGGATGCAGTGAGGAAAACATGAAGGAGATACTAGTTAACATGAGGTTGATACCCAGATACACAACAGAACCACATATGGGCTTATCCAACTAAGAATCCATACATGACAATGGCGTTTTAAAAGCACCCTCCTCGAGTAACTAATATAGCAGAAAATATGGATGAAATGAACATGGAACAGTATATCATGACTAGGCCTATTTAAAGCGCTTGACTAATCCAAGTATGGGCACCAACTAGGATGAATCCTTACTTAAGACCAGTGAGCCACTCGCATTCTAGAACATGATACAAAAAGATAAATAGCATGAAACGAGATATTATATTAACACATAAGAAAAGATTACATACTGTGGAATACCAAAGACCAGAATCCTCATTACAGTTATAACTCCTCCTCACTGAAACCCTACGGGCTCTGAGCCTTCATACAGAAACTTTACAAGATGTATACAAAAGCCTTTCACTGCACAGTTTGCTGATAGAAATCTGGAACCTTTACAATGTCTTCCTTTTTGGTTTTTATAGAGGAGATAGAAAGCTCTAGATAGTGAGGTAGGTGATACACATTTAATAATCTGATTTGAAACCAAGTGGCGGAAAACATTCGCGCCCATAGTTGTGAATGACTAAATATAATTGTTTGTACTTCGCAGTCTACCTCTAGAAATAAATGAACTGGAAGAAAACCTCTTCAGGAACAGGGTATGAAGGTAATTCTACTGGACGGTCTGTGCTTTTAAACAGTAAGAAGAAATTCAGGCTGAACAGGAAATGCGGAAACATGGCTTTGGTCATATTGTGCTCTTGCTTTTAAGGCTCAAATCAAGAATTTGAAAATCTTTGTTTATTGGGCACAGCACTCCTGGGTCCTCTGCCGATATCTTTTGTGACACCATTAATGTTCTCACCTACAAAAACCTGCCTTTTGATTTTCTCTGGAGGGTTCGATGGACTCTAAATCCTTGCTTTCTTTAATGATGGTCACATCATAGCGGCTCCCGGATCTTTTTCCTTTGATTTTTCTTCTTAAACATGGTCATGCCATGCATTCTCGTCTCCTGTAATGGCAGTGACGAATCATGATAACAAGTAATTCTTCGCCATGATAACACTGCCAAAAAACCAAAACTTGTTAAATAAAACCGATTACAGGGATGGCGAACATGGTGGGATTGATGGAAATGGTGGTGTAGGTCTGAGGGGATGATGAAACGATCCGGAGTAGAAGAAAACGCAGAGGGACGATGGTGGATGAACGAGGCGAGGATATATATGTTATAAACGCTGTAATATGACACGAATGAGGGTAGCTCTTCGTGGACGTACATAACACGTGGGCATACAAAACCCGAGCGGGGAGGAAGACGTGGAGGTTGGTTGGACGGTCGAAGGGCGTGTAAACAATTCATGACCATACGGTGAAGATGAAATCGACGGTTATTGGACCGAAGGGCAATGGAATCGTGAGCCGGAGTAATATGCCAGGGTTAAAGTTTGTGCGGCTGGGGGGATTAGCGAGCGGGCGGATGGGCGTGAGATCGGACGGTCAATGAGGTCGCTACCCAACTCTCGTCCGAAGAATAATGCGCGAAATGGGTGGTTTGGATATCGTACACCGGGACACGCGTCACCTAGCGTATGGAATCGCTGGGTCCGCGGGAAATACTGCCTGCTATGGATGGGTGGTGCGGAATAGACCACCGGTTTTCGGGCGTGGGGGCCACCATGGTAGATTAAAATATGGGTCGTTGATTTTTTTTGGATCAGGCGGCTAAGATTTGGCCCAAAAACATAAAGCAATGGGCTCCTTTCGTTTTAACACACGGTTTTGCACATAAGTCACATGGGGAATCAAAACAAAAGGGGCTGAGACCCGATATAAATTTTAATTGCGGGTTTTATCTTTTTTTGTACGATGTATTTTTATGACGGAAATGAGGGTGTTAAGCCCTGAAATATGGAGGTTTAGGCCACGGTAGAGGGAGTTCAAAACGGATTCGAAGGGTGGAGCCGAGAATTTATATATGAGGGCAGCCATTTCTGATAGTCTGACCTACTTTGCATTTATCTGCATTTCTTCAAGGGTAGATGGATTTCTTTCTCTTATCCAGTAAGCCATATCAAGATCAAAACCATCTAGGTAATGAAGTAATGCGAGGCCTGGAGGAGGGTTGATATTTTCAGGAATGGAATCATAAATTCTATTGAATCTAGCTGTGAAGTCTTGCACAGAATCATTAGGATTTATTTTCAAGGCATTGTATTTAGCGAGAATATGTAAAGGGTTCTTCTTCTCCTCCCATTTTGCCATAAATAAATCAATTAGCTGATGTGAATTAGCTATGGAATCAGTTGTTAGGAAGCAGAACCATTTTTTAACCTCTCCTGAGAAACTTCATGCTAAGCTGCGCATCTTGGCGTCATCGTTGTCAATCTCTTCAAGATTGATGAAATCAAATACTTTGACAATGTGTTGGTGAGCAATAACCTCTGATGTTCCATCAAACAGAGGCAATATTTGACCATAGTTATGAGGTAGTGCAGTGAGTTGTGGCGGTAGGATCAACGAAGCAAATCTGGCCATGACTAATGGAGGAGGTTGTGAAGGTGTTGATGGAGTGTATACTTGCAGAGGTAATGATGGAGTCAAAGTGAGGGATGATGGTGTAGTTATGTGGGAAGGTGTGATAGTAGGCGATGAAGCAAAATCTTGATGTTGGTATTGGAAATAAGGTTTTTCAGAAGTTACTTGAAACTTATCGAGCAAACCCTGAATTTTATGAAAATTAGACCAGACTTCACTATTAAGCTCGAAATAAGAAGACTCAGAAAATGGCAAGTATGTCTCAAAATCAATGGGGTCAAAGAAAATTTCTAAAAGGAAGGATTCAGACTTAGACCTGAATAAATATGTCTCAAATTTAAAATTGGAGGATGAATTTTATGGAGCAATTAACCTCGTAGGCAAGGAGTTCGGTTTCACAAACGGAGGTAAAATATTTCTAACTTTACAAGACTTTGTTTTCTTCTTTCTTAAAAGACCCAAGGTCACTGACAATTGGTGAGGGATTTGGGTATGGATCTGACCTAGTGTGTCATTTGGGAGCCAGTTTTCTTGAGAATTTGCACTTTGGCTCAAATTTTCTAACTCGACCTTCTTAGAATGTTAGAACTTGTCACCCACAAGTCTAACCTTTAGTGAACTAAAAGAAGTATCCCGAGGGAATGTTTTACAATCGCTCCCTGACAATGGTGCCAAAAATGTTATCACTCCCTCTGTTTCCCAAGGCTGAGAATGGGGACTGAAGGAGGTAACCTCAAACCAATCTTTAGATTTGGTAGGTAGCCATACCAAACCAGAGAGAGCTCTCTCAATGTCACTTTTACAGTCAATGAGATGACTAGAGATTTAATTATCTTAGGCTAGATATAAGCTCAGTGAAGTAGGGTTTTGTTTTGAAATTTTTCTGGATAGGAATGTCAGTCAAGGAACTAGGTCTAGGTTTTAGGTCTTATTTCAAAGGTACAACTGCAAAGATGAGTATGAGGCCAGGTAGGTATAATTAGAAACATACATAAATTGTCATTGTGGTATAGGTTTTGAAAAGAGAGAGAGAGATTCAGAATGAGCATATTACATGAGTTCATTCATCAGAAGAATTAGAACACATTCACGAAAATCTTATAAAACAAAGCACAAAAAGCAAGAATTATGTTCATAGACTCATAAGATCATCATATCATACATGTGATGGTAAGAAAGCATAAACATTCAATTTGATGGTGTTACTGAGAAAAAACAATGCTAATAAGCATACCACTAGAGTCCCAAAATTATAGTTGCAACATGTCTTTGATTTCATTGAAAAAGTTTGTACATAAGCTCCATACTGCAAATAAAAACTATCCAACCTCTAAAATGACTTGAGTTGGACTACATATAGGTAATAGAGAATATGACACCACATTGGGTCGAAACCTGATCCAAAGTAAATCATAAATGCACCTAATGAGTCATTACCTAGAATTTAGGGGAAGTTAGAAACAGTCCCCCAAAATTTAGCTAATAACTAGGAGTGTTTGTCTACTTGAGTAATTACATGATTCCTCAACAATGAGGGGAAAAAACAAACTCTCTTATCCACAAAACACCTCATAGGACAACTGCAACTTCAATATTTGGACCATTTTAGCTTGGCAGCTATCCAGAAAGATTCCAAGACAGAAGTGTTGTGCCAATTACAAAGCATCGCACCTTTCAGCAAAAGCGTCACACCATTTCAGGGTGATTTTGATTGAATTTAAGGCATCCTCCAGTTGATATAAATATTGGGCTAGGTAGCATTGGATGTCCTCTATCCAACCCAACCTTGAAACTAGGAAAATACCTCCTGCAAGTCTTTCAAAAATCCATTTTCCCAAGCTTACTCCAGAAGAGTCGCGCATAGGCAAAAGTGTGGCAGAAGCATGAAAAAGAGTGTTTTTTGGGTTTTTCTCCAAAATGAGGGGGTTTCATGAAAACCTGAGACCGTATCTGGAAATTAACTAGCAATATAAATCCATCCATGTAGAAAAATTATCATTTGGAGGCTCTGAGGAAAAGTGTCGCACTACTGCACGACGCTTTTTCAAAGGTGAAATTTCCATATTTTCTAAAAAATCTCAAAAAATACCAAAAATACCCAAAAATTGTTGAATTTTGGTCCATGGAATCCTTGAAGGATGAACTAGATAGCTGGGGAGGCCTCAGCTAACAAATCCAAGTTATCTTTCTCCTTTAGCTTAATTAAGGTTTCTTTAAGCTTTTTCTTCAAATTCTTCACCCCGCCTTTGGCGATTTGGTTCCTAGTGAAACAGTGTCTCGCCATGTGCCATTGGAGGTTATTATTCCTTTCTGCCTTCTTCAAAATCTTCTCAAGATGTACATTCACCCTATAAATCCATAATTCTTTGTCTTTCTCAATCTCAACAACAATTAACTCATCAAAGGTTCACTGACCTAATGGAGGAGATGACTCTTTTTCTTGCTCTTTTTTCCTGGTTAATCCTCTTGTTCTTGGCCTCCTTGGATTTATTCCAGCTTCTATGTCTTCCAAGTGATCAACATCTACCACTTCTTTTCCTTTACCTTTGTCTGCCTCAAAATCTGCCTTTTTTTTGCTTTGGAGAAGTTGTTTCACCTTCAATTACATGTTTTCTTGATGTAGAAATGTTATCATGAAATTTTCCCTTGAGAGGTTTTCCTTAAGCTCTGTTATCTCTACATCGTTTTCCCTTATTATCTCCTCAGCTGATTTGTCTTTCACCTGCTCTGCCATTTCAATCTCCATAGGCGCTTTCTCCTCATGTTTTTGCAAGGGTGATTCATCCTCATGCATAGGTGGTTGTTCGATGGTTTCTCTTTGCTCAATTGTAGTTTCAGGTGAAATCACACCTTTATTGACCATAGGAGAAAAATCCATCCTTTTACCCTTCTCATAGATTTGATGGATGTCAACTCTTGGTGTATTTGGAACCTCAGCTTGTCTAGTTGAAGAGCCAACCTCCTTTGGTTGTGTTGATGTTGCTGGTATGCTCTGAATTATGGGTGGACTAGTAGTAGGCACAGATGCAACCGTCTTCATGAAAGTTTCCCAAGACATATTGATTTCTAAGAGCTGATGCAAAACTATAAGCTTTAGCAAACCATGGTGGAACAAATTAGGGTGATGATATTTTCCTTTACTCTGTACCTTTTCAATTATTTTGACCAAACTCCAAAATAGATACCGAGGCAAACTAAGTGGCTTGGTGGCAATAAAGTGCATCAATAACCTTATGTGGTACTGTTACAATCTTGAGAACTTTCCTTCACATCTAAAATACTTCATGTTTAGATTCATCAAAGGCGCATAATTTTCAATAAAATTCCTGAAAGGGAAGATGTGCTTAGGAGCATCTTTGCAATGAGGTTTTAAGAACATTTAATAGTTCTCAATGTCCAAGTTCATCCCTTTGAACCATATTTCTCCATGGTTCGGGATACCTGCTCCTGGATTCTCTCACAAAACTTCAAACAACCATTGTTTTCAAAATATTTCTTAACATAATGAGAAGCATTGATCTCTTGCAAATTGGATGAATCAACCCTGGAATGGTGACCTCCCTTATGGACCCTCTTCTCACCCTCCATGATGTTTTTCAACAAGGAAAACCCTAGTTTGATGTAGTGGAAAGGGAAGGTGAAAAATTAGGAAAACATGGGATAGTGGTAGAGTGGTTTTAGGGATAGCAATAAGATGGAAGGGAGTTAGGGAAAAATCCATACAAAATTGGGGAGGTAGGGTGATGAGTTGGCTACAAGATGCAAGTGAAATTTTTGGAAATGGGTATGAGAAATGTGCCAAAAAGGTTAAAACATAGAGTTTTCCTAATTTCCCTGCAAAAATGTAGTGAAACCTAGGGTTTGGGTGAAAATGGTAGCAAGGATGGATATGAGTGATAGATAATGATTTGATAAGGCATATGGGTGATGTATGAAGGTTTGTAGATGATGTAATTAGGGTTTTCCCAACTGAAGCAACCAAACATGAAAGAAACCAAAAATGTAGTGGAGAAAACCTAAATGATGGAATCCACCCTTTGCTGAAGAAATTCAATTTGAATGAGGTATGAGGAGCATTCAATTATTGGCTTGGAGGTCTCTAAACCTGGATAAATGCTGATTTTACCCTTGGATAGTTGTTTTGGAGCTTGAAAGCAAAATCATAGCACCCTTTCCAGAAGCGTAGCACAACTACCAAAAGCATAGCGCAACTGCCAGAAGCATATAATAGAGAAGTTGGAAGAAATTTGTGTTGATTGTATTCAATATTTGATGGTTGTGGAGTGTTTATGGGAGCTATATTGAAGATAAAATGATGAAATTAACTCCAAATCTTCATTTCTTTTTATAACTCACAAAATTTTCTTTCTTGTCTTTTAGTGAAATCATAAACGCTTTGAGAAAAACTTCTTTTTTTGAAAAAAATTGATCATGTAGAAAAATTCTTTTAGAAAGGACAAATTGCCTTTACTTTATTTCCTATCTTTGCTAACTCCCAACGAAGGTGATTTGTATGGTGAAAATGACTCTTGTTTTCCTTCTTTCATGACATGATTTGAAATTACGATGGTGAAACAAAGTAAACCTAGACCATGACCTAGATGGAGGTATGTTGGCTGACCTATGACCCTAGATGATGATGAATGTCATGACCTTGAAATGATGATGACCATGAATGGGTGAAGGAAGTAGCATTCAGACCTAGAAAACATTCAGTGAACAAAATTTTATTTGAGAATTTGTTTGAAAACATGAAATTTCAACCAAAGACCACTACCAAGTAAACCTAAAAGAGTGTATTTGATCACTAGACATTTTGACACTAACAGAGACTTCGCCTCTTATCCCTTGAGCTCATCCTCCCTTCAAATTTGGATCTCAAGCCCATTATGGAAAATCCTAAACTACCCTACCTCTCCTATAAATCTACTACCATCCATAGCATCAGGGTTGGCTTTTGGAGATTGATCATGCCCTCATGGTGCTGACTTGAATCTAAGAGAATCATCATCTTCATGCATTAGGGTGACATTGAGGTGTGCTTTGTGACAATGAAGGACAAGTAAACTTGGGGATATCTCTACAAGATCAACACTATATTTGGTTGTAAAATCTCTCCTATTTCTATTAATACAAAGAGTATATTGCTTTCCTATATGTGTTATGTTATGTTTACATTCATGTATTTCAATGCCCCGTTGATTAATTGAATAAAGTGATTAAATCATGCTACATAGATTTTTTAGATCCTTGGCTTGTTATGCTTGTATGTGAAAGTTATAATTATAGCATCTAGAGCTACAATTGGAGCTCACAAGCAAGGATGAAAGAAAATCTTGCAGCAAATTCCAAGTATGCTTATTTCCCTTTCTTCAATTTCTCTAAACAGAAACTCTATATTCTTTGTCTTATGTTGTTCTATACTATTCCATTAGGTCTAGGGAAGATAATTTGTCCATAATCGTAAATTCCATATACCAAATTTACGACTCCATTGGGCATCAATTCTTCCCTTAGAGGTTTCCTTGAACTTAACACCTTTTTCACCTCTTGAACCAACCTTGATTTATTCACTCAGATATTGATTGACCATAGGAAAACCATTTTATGAGCTTGATTTGGTTTTATGTGTCGTATTCTGTTCGAATCTGCCTCAATGCACCCCCTGTTCTAGAGACAAATCACTTCAGTGCACTTGCGCCTTCTCTACACCTATGTTGCAGAGCACTGGTGCCTATTCAACACCTGCATTGATCCCTGTAAGATGCAAAAAAAATCTTTTGTTTCCTTTCCCTCTGATTTGATTTGGTCCATCTTGTTTTCCCTATGTCTCTGAGTTTTTCTTTATCTCTGTAAAACCAATCCCTTGAATGAAATTGTGTGCTTTTGCTTTCATTTTTACAAAAACAAATCCCCTTCATTTTCTGAGGGGGGGGGGGGGGGGGGTGGGGTTGAATTGTTTATGATTGTTAATCACCTCTTACTGACATCACCTTTTTTATAATTTTTTTATTTTTTCTTTCTTTCTTCTTGTCAATTTGGGTTTGTATGCATATATTGATTGTTGAATTTGAAAAGTAACTTTTACATTACAATTAAAGCCTATGTTTTTTCTTTTCATCAGCAATAAAGTTGCATTCATATGTTTCTTTGCATTTGAAACGTTAAAATAAAATAAAAGAAAAATAATTATTTACATTGCATATAGGGATTTGATTTTGATTGGAATAGTGAAGTTGAGGAGATCGATTGTTGCGTCACTTGTTTGTTGCATTGTTGATAGGCTTCTTCTTCCCCTACTTAGTTAGGCCTTTCATTGTTAAAACGAGAAAAAAAAAGTTATTTTTGTCATATTAGTTGCATCATAGGTGTGTTCAGGTGACATCGATTTTTGAGCCTTGAAATCGAAACATAATTCAAGATAAAATTTAAAATTTATTGAATCAACCTTAAGGATAATTTGAAACCTTAACTCAAAAATTTAGAAGTATAGGCTAGAGACGTGTTCTGACGTCTATAAGCGTAGGAGCTATGATTTTTTTCCAACGTTGCATTCCAAGGGTGATATCCCATTCCACATACGTAAGTGTATATGATTGTTCTTCACATACCTCTGGGTATGGATGGCGCTCCACACATGAAAAGTATATGAGAACTCTCTCATCGTACGATTATGCATTAGAAGACACTATTACGAACTACACTTCCACATACCTTCGGGTATATTTTGGAAGTACCCTATAGGTTTTTTTCCTACCATAGGTAACCAAGATGCCCGCCTTGTACACTGTGATACACAGAACACAAAATTTGGGGATATTCCTACCCATACATAAATCCTTGGTTCACCAAGGTGGTATATTGCAATTCATAGTTGCTTGGTAAACCTTTTTTCCTAGTTACCCCTATTTTGTTTTATTTTTGTCTTTAATTTCTAAAATTGGTTAATTGATTGCGGAATAACATCCTCACCATGGAAAAACTCCTTATTGAATCTTAGGTTGAAACTATTGGAAATAGTTCTTGAGTCTACCAATAAAGTAAACCCCTCTGATAGGAATCTTGAACATTTTCCTTCTTTTGGAAATATTGGTGCTCCTTGTATGGCCTCATTGTTCCTTCCCGAATTTACCATTAGTTTACCAGTTTGGTTTTTTACAACTCCCTTGGTTCCAAATGTCCAAATTGTTTCTCAACCAGGTAGTCATACACCTAAACAAGTCGATCCTAACATTGACCCTTTACCTTCTTTGCTTGTTTAGTCTTCTTCCTCTTATTCCTCTTTGTCTAGTGAAATCCTCAAAGTTAGTAACCAGGTAGATAAGAAGAAGAAGAAAAATAATTAAGGGGGTAACTAAGAAACCATTTCTACCAACATAACTAGTATGGAGAAACCTTCCAATCAACCCCGCAAATCTAAATTCCTTTGCAAGTTATGTAAGGGTGACCACATTCTTAGAGATTTTCCTAGTATTCCCAAGGTATTAGAAGTGTGGTCCATAGGATTACATTAGCCTTTGTCACCAACTTCTGGAGATCATGTTGGTGACAAACCATCGACTAGTTATCATGAGGTTCTCGGGAAAAAGGGTAAAGTTAAGTTTCCCTGCATGTTATGTGAACAGAATCATCATATTCACTTTTTTCCTTATGTGGATGAAACCTCAAAATTAATAGAAAACCTTACAACTTCTCAGCCTTGTTTTCTGGTTGGTCATCGAAATATTTCTCCTAGTCCTCCACTATTTGATCAAGTGATTGTACCAAATCCATCTCCAATCAATCCCACTCTCTCTAAACATGAATCCCATGAGTCAATTCCCAACCAACCATTGGTTTAGAAAATGGTTGAAGTGATTCCACCTTCAGTCGATCATACCTTTCCCATAGAGAGTGAACTTCATATCGCTCAGGTTCTTATCATTTCTTCATATTCCAATGAATTGGGGGGTAGTTCTCCCATTCCCATGGTACCTCCTCCAAGTAGTATGGTCACTTCCTTTTATTATGGTTGACTGGAAGGATATCGTCCTCCTCCTTACATGCCCTTCTAGATCATAGTACATGCTTATAATACGCTTGTACTTGTCATAGTCATAGATGAGGGCATGCTTGTTAGTATTATGTCCTCAAATACTTGGAAAGATTTAAGTTCTCCACAAATTTTGCTCGTTACCCATAATCTTTTAGCTTTTAACAGAGGAACCAGCCAATCATTATGGATCCTTCCTTAGTTTCCTATTACTTTGGGAGTAAATAATATCTATATCGATGTTATGGTAGTCCAAGGCCCTTTGGATTTTAATTTACTCCTTGGGTGTGACTATGTTTATGTTATGGGTGCTCTTATCTCTTCACTCTTTCGTGTGATGTGTTTTCTACATGAAGGAAGAACTATGACTATTGATCAGCTTTCATTTTTTGGTACTAATCTAAACCCCAATCAACCATATTCCCTAAATGATCCTTATATGCAAGTGGTATATCCCCCACCATAGATTAATTATGTGGAAACCTGTTCCATGCACGTGCCTACTGATAATCTAGTAGGTGATGTAGTGCATCACGTACTGAAAGAATTGGAGCATGATATTTCCATTGAATCCATTGATTCTTTCTAGGGAATTTTTTTTCCATTTGATGAGAACCTCTTGGAAGCCATAGCCTCCTGAAGGTCATGATCAAGATTCCATGAGCAGAGTTCCTTTTCTTGTGTCAAGCTCATTAAAAAATGAAACAAGGAGTTAGGAGCATAGTTAATTTTCTTGTGCCAAGGTCATTAAATAATGAATCAAGAAACCCCGAGAAAGGTTCCTTTTCTTGTGTCAAGCTCGTTAAAAAATGAAACAAGGTGTCATGAGCATAGTTCCTTTTCTTGTGCCAAGCTTTTAAAAAATGAAACGAGGCACCTAAAGCAGAGTTCCTTTTCTTATGTCAAGCTCATTATAAAATGAAACAAATATCCCTTCAATTAGAGTCTTTGATTAGATGTCATAAATTCCTAGTCGAGTCTTTCACTTGATCTCATAAATGAACCTTCATTCCATCTTCTTATTAGTAACCATCATTCTACTTAGGTGAATGAAATGAAGGTTGGGGGGACTGTACCTAAAATTGATTCATTATCTTGGGGGTATGCAAAATTAATTAAATCATAATTTTCCTCAGTTTCAAGCTTGTGTAAAAATGAAACTACCCTAAATTACTTTCAAGCATAATTTTTCTTCGTTTCAAGCTTGTATAAAAATGAAACCAATGTCAAGCATAGTTTCCCATGTTTCAATTTTGTGTAAAAAATGAAACCATTCTCATCCTATCGTGATTTACATTTTTATCAGCCTATTTCTGCCATATGATCCCTGGTTTTCTCATTCCATCATCACCATCTCCTAGGCTAATCATACGATTTCACTTTTTTTTTTACCCTTGCTTGGGGAACCAATGCAATGAGTGGTCTTATTAGCCAACCTCTTGAACTTTACATGTTTGAGAAGTTCCAACATGAACAGAACCAATTACTACCCTTTATACCACTCGTTCCTTCAGGAGGAGTATTCTTTCAACTCTTTTCAAACTCCCTAAACATGAAATATTGCCGTGTTGAAATTTGCAACAAGAAACAGTGCAATTGGCATCCAAACAGGACAAAAATTGTGTAATATTCCAACATTTGCATGCAGCAAATTGGAATATTCATTTTTTCTTATATCATCTAGGAGGTGAATAAAAGGGGTAAAGAGACCCATAAGTAGGAATAAATCCCTCATAGTGTGAAAGGGATCAATGGAGCAGCTTTATTTTGCACCTTCCAGTGTGAAAAGGGGCAAATGCATGGGGACAAGGTGAAGTTTGACCAAGTCAACAGCGTTGCCTAAGAGGTGTAGCTTGCTTGGGAAGACAACGCGGTTTGAGAGGGAGAAATATTCTTTGTGGAAGAAACCCTAATGTGCGGGGTCTAGGGCAAAGAGACATTCATTTGCATAAAAGGAGGAAGAGGCAACCATAGTGAGACATCTTTGAGTATATTGATTTTGGTCTAGTAGACTATTTTGCACCCTCCCATTGCTCAAATTGAAAGGCAGTAGCATTTAGCACGAGTGATTCCTTGCTAGGATTTCCTCTCCTTCTTGAGAGGCCTCTTTAAGGATTGCACTTCTATTTCTTACATCTTGGTTCAAGGCCAAAAGCCACTCCACTCGCCCACCGTGTTATTTCTCGCCGAAGTGTAATGTAGTGTTGCTAGGTGTTGCAGTGGAGGGTTCCACTACACCTTCCCTTGGCTCATCTCTCAGAGGAGGGAGCTCCTATTCCTCCGGGAGGTTAGTGAAGGAGATTTTAGAGCTGATTTCACATCTTTGGCACCAGGCCATCCTTCCTCTATCTCCTACAGCACAGTGCAGCTCCTTGACTGCGTTATTTCTGAGCACATTTGCAGTGGGGGTTGCACCACTACTTTGGAGGGCAAGATCTTCAAGGATTGGATTAGCCTTTCACCTAAGAGATCCATTGGATGAGATATGTGCATCATATTCAGCATCATCAGCTATCTTCATCCATTTCTATTTTCTGAGTTGCAGCTGCTGCTCAGCAACTCTGACATTTCTGTAGATTTTCCATTTGTACATATATTTGAGCCAATCCTCTTAAGGATTGTTGTATTGTTATTTTCAGGGGTTAAGAGCTTGCTCCCCCACATTTATTGAGTTTATATTTCCATATCATTGTATTTTCTATTATTATGTTGCAGTGTCTCCTATAAACTGCATTGTTATAGCCTTGTGTAAATTCTGTGTAGCAATATTCTTCAGTTTCTAGTACATGTTCTATTGGGGCTTCCATTGCCAAGCTTGAGTGATTGATTCCTCAAAGAATTGTAATATTTGCTGCTATATTATACATTGGTTGGCTATTTGTATCTTTATGTGTTCATGGCTGTAAAATAACGTTGTTATTCCATTGTATGCTCATACATTGTTGCAGTCCCTCATTAGGCACTTTCTGAGGACAACTATGTGTGGGAGATATGTTTAACCCACCTAGAGGGATTTATTTTGAGCCACCTCTTGGATTTCGGTCTTAGATACATTGATCTAAGGGATCCAAGTCTTGGTTTCAAATCCTGTAGCAGCCATTCCTGGAAAATGCGTTTTCCAATCATGCCTTGCTAGCAGATCCCATTTTTGGATATTACAAATTGACCTCATAACTGGTGTGGGATTCCAATCACACATGAGTGAAGAATTTAGTTACACATTAGTGTTAAATGTGGGCATATAATTTATTTATCCCTTAAATAAATTGGAAAATAAATTGTAATTTCATCTCATAACAACTTGTATCGTTTAACTAAGTCAGAAAGACTGAGTTGGCTCAAGAATTTGGAGTTGAGGGCCAAAGGTGATGCATGTAGATTGATTCTATTATTTTTGGGGTCTAGTTTTAGTTAATGCACTAGTGGGGTGCATGTGTAATCACTTAACTCAAACTAATTGAGTTAAAATCAATTTAACTAGTTCTAACTGAGTAATGAACTAGTGAGAGGTCCAGTGAATTAAATTAGATTTAGTTCATAAGTAGTGACCAATCAGATAACTTATTATTCACTATTAATAGTTGCACGCACGTCAGTTCTAATGATGACCCAGTTGAGGTAGAGGCTAAAGGGAACTTAACTATCAGTTGTATTATTAGCAAAATTCACGGGCACAATTATAAAGTCACGGGAAGGCTCATGATGTATTGTGTAGTCAAGGAAGGTTGATTATCCTATTTAATAGGGATTAATTTCCTAGGAATTGCGTGAGACAGGATGGGCTAGCAGGGGCTGAGAATTGGCTAACTGTTAGTCAATTTTTCCTAAGAATTTCTAGTGAGTTTTGTGCAGGATCAAGGTGAGATGATTGGTATAGTGCTAGATTTTCTCGGTGTGAGAAATAATTGTATTGTTTCATGATTATTTGACTATGTACAATATATGATATAGGGGTTTTGAGCAGGTGCTTTCCCCAGATACATCTTGTGTTGTGTGATTGATAATTTGTTTTCTCTTACTTGCATGTGATTGAGCGATCATGTTTTATATTCCGCAAATATGTTAAAAGGATCCAGTATCTTGTTTTAGTACATTACATGATCAGATTGAATCCATTGGTATAGAGTTTCTATATAATTTATACATGTCAAGCACTTGTCTTTGCAAACTCGTTAAATTAAATGAAAATATGTCTACTCAATATAATTTTAACCCTTTTCTAGACTAAGATAAACTATTTACGAAAAAATAATACCTCAGTCGAACATGGCTAAGAGGTTCTCCTGAGTATCGTTTTTTTCCTTTTTGCACTCAAGGGAATATTTAAAAAAAGGAACCTTTGGATTTTTATTTTTTCTCCATTTTTTCGAAATCTCCAAACATGAAAAAGAAGTTGATTTTCACCTTCTCTAGACTCGTAAAAAATATCAAACAATGATGGACTCATCGAACATGACGATACCAAACCACTTCTTCTCAGGGTTCGTTAAAGATATTTCGTAGGGATTCATCCGAAGGATGAACTTACAGATCAAGCATATGTTATCCTCCTCAAGCTTGTTAAAAAATAAAGAGGTATTGACAAAAAATGGTAGGTGAAATTGGGAAATAGGGTACTGTACCTATTAATGGCAGTGAGTTGCTCTTGAACATGACACTCTTCCACTTCATCTTTGTGGTTGTTGGGTTGGGAAATATTCTTTCATTTTTTGTTCATCATGCCATATCAAAGCCTCAGTTTCAGCATTGGGTCAATAATGCCAAATTTATTCAATTTTTCTAATATGTTCAGATAATTCCTTATATTGATCTATGCTACAATACTATTAAGCCTTCATTATATGTCTTTTGTTCCAGCTCTCCTGCGACGAGTCTCTTCCTATCGGCATCATCTCATTATCCAGTAAGTTGACTTAGAAACTCCTTTTGGTACCTTGGGTATTTCACACATCAATGATAAGTTTCCTCACTCTCAGTGACATGTTTTCATTAGTGGCCTTCGATCGAAATATTTTTTGTGGTGTTCAACTTCAACTCATCTATTCACACCATACATATTGTACTATAGTACCTTTAGATCCATTAAAATCATCGATGGTTTCTCTCGTGTCTGTTAACAACTTACATCATTGGTAGGTAATTAGATGGCGTCTTCCATGTTCGACTCCAAATCATTTATTCACAAGGTTAGACTTGTATATTGGAAAATCTAGTGAACGAGATATAATACCCTGGATCTAGTTCCATCCATCCAGGCAATGATTTCAGGATTAATACAAGATTATAAATTATGATGACTCTGATCATATAAAAAATCATCCAATCATGAGTCCACTCTTTTTCATCAGCGGATGAGACTTCTTGGTCATTGTACATGTAATGTTAGCTTATGTGTTAAGCATGGTATGCCTCCCTCGGTAGAGATGTCACAATGAAAATGTATTGAAATAGTTGATGGTCTAGCCTAGTTTTTCTTGATCCAAAATTGTCACAAGGTAAAGCTATTCATTCATCCACTATCGTTTATGACTTTATGCTTTAGGGGGGGATATTTTATAGGCCATTTTGTCACATTTGGTTGATAGGACTGCAAATCGGATCAATCAACATATGTGAACATGTTTTCATCATCCCTACACAAAGCCCTAAGCATTACCTTTCCAATTTTCTGATTTTCTGGGATTAACTACTCAAAATAAGTGTTTTTAACCCCAACACACCATGTCCCTATAGACACCTACATTCAACAATGGTTTGTCCTTTCTACACCAACGTTTTTCAACACTAGTTGCTCCTTTCTGCAGGTGCGTTGATTCTAGAAATTCGGAAAAATTAAAAAAAAAAAAAAAAAAACTTCCTCTTCCGGAAGCTTCCAGGGGTTGTTTTAAGCATTTACTATGGATAAAAACTTGAATCCTATATGATCCTACCTTTTAGACTTCACCTCTTAACCCTTGATCTCTTCCTCCATTCATATGTCGATCTCAAGCCCATTATGGTAAATCCTAAACTACCCTACCTCTCCTGTAAATCTATTTCCATCCATAGCATCAGTGTTGGATTTTTGAGATTGATCATGCCCTCTTGTTGTTGCCTTGAATCTAAGAGTCACCATCTTCATGCATTAGGGTGGCATTTAGGTGTGCTTTGTAACAAGGAAGGACAAGTCAACTTGGGGAGATATCTACAAGATCAACACTATCTTTGGTTGTAAACTCTCTCCTATTTCTACTATTACAAAGAGTATATTGTTTTCCTATATGTGTTATGTTATGTTTACATTCATGTATATCAATGCCTCGTTGATTCATTGAATAAAGTGATTCAATCATGCTATGTTGTATATCCTTGTCTTGTTTTTCTTGTATGTGAAATTTCTAATTATAATATCTGGAGCTAGAATTGGATCTCACAAGAAAGGAGGAAAGAAAATATTGCAAAAGATTCCAAGTAGGCTTCTTTCATGTTCTTCAATTTCTCTAAGGAAAAACTATATATTCTTTGTCTTTTGTTATTCTATACCATTCCACTACATATAGGGAAGATACTTTTGTTAGAAATCATAAATTTTTCATAACACCAAGGTACAACCATTGCAGACATCCTGTTGCTCAAGTGATCTGATTAGGGAGGCCAATGGTTATTTGTTGCATAATTTTTAAGGCACCATGATGAAAATGGCCCAATCTCTTGTGCCAGATTTCACCCACATCATGACTCTTCACATTCTCTTCCTTACTGCTTAATGTAGTGCAATCTTCCACATCACTTTTATACAATTTCTTCACACGAACCCCGATCTTGTTTGCGTGTCTAGTAGCTATGTGTCTTAGAAATGATTTCCCTTTACTGAAGATCACATCATAGCCACGATCTTCCAAAATTTCTACAAACATGAGGTTCTTCTTTAGGCCTCACACAAAGATGAAATATTTGAGGCGAATATGGGATGACTCCCTCTTAAAGTTTAATGTACCAATCTTGGTAATATTGTACCTTTTGTTGTCCCCGCTCTCAATATGCATATGGAGATTTTTCTCCTCTAGGTCACTGAAAAATACCTACAACCTGTCATGTGGAGCAAGGAACCTTAGTCCAGGTACCACACACTCCCCATCGCAGTGCTGACCATGCATGTGATCAAGGTGAAGTCTAGCTTGAACTGTGAATCCAATGCTTAAACTACTCCTCCTGATTTATTCTTGATAGACTTTTTGTGTGGACACTTTATAACATAATGCCCGAATTCATGAAAACTGAAGCATTTAATTTTGGAAAAGTCTTTATTATCGCCCCCTTCGACGGATTCTGGTTTTTTTTTAGATTTCTTCCCTTTTCCCTTCTTTCGATTTCCAACCAATGAAAAATTTTCTTCATCCTCTCCCTTAGATGAAATTCCATCTCTAGTATTTCACCTGATTTCTTCTTGTACTAAATCAAACCAAAACGTTCCCATTTCGGTAATTTCTCCCTCCTATTCATTAATTCTTGACAACTATGCCAGTTTTTTGGGAAGGTCTAGAAGAGATAGGATCACCAGGTCAACTTCTGCAACATTCACACTAGCCCCTCCAAGCTCATCTCGAACTTGTGTAAATCTAGTGAGATACTACATAATAATATAATTCTTCTACATCTTAATGTTTCAAAGTTTGTCTTTGAGGGCCAGTTTTCTATGGTCACTTCTATTCTCGAATAGCTTTGTCAGTGCCTTCCACATTGCTAAGGGAGTTTATTTCCCATGGATATTTGAGACAATGTGGTCTCTCACTCCCTCCAATATTATTCTCCTCACCTTGGCTACATCTTTCTTCCATTGGGTTAGGTTTTGGGCATCAACTGATCTTGGTTTTGGAATTTTTGTCTTGAAATATTCCAAAAATCCATTTTCTTCAAGCACTATCTCCATGCGATCCTTCCAGCCAATGAAATTCAAGATTCCTTCCAAGGCATACTCTAGTCTCATTCCATTGAAGGCCATTCTCCTAGCTCTGAAGAAATTTGGCTACACTAAACCTGCAAATTCGAACCTCCTGAGGAAAAAATTTGAAATTATTTTTCTAATGTGAATCTTGATCTAATACCATGTAGAAATAGGGTGATAAAGTTGCAACTTCTTAATAAATTTAATCTAAATCAAGAGACACAATCATACTCTATTCCTCTATGGAAATTAATTCACAATTTAGAACAACATTCACTAACATGCATCAATCACATACATAGGTACACAAATTTATCTAGAGGAAACCAATTGTTAAAAAACCCTTAAGCCTACTTACATTAATCACATGAATAAAGAATGTATTACAATTTATTTCTCGCTCTGAGCTCAACCTACAAGTGAATATCCTCTCTCTGCTCAATGAGAAAATATGACCCAAGCTCATTTCTGCCTCTTCTTGAGCCCCTATTTCCTTGCAAAAATCTTGAGGAATTAGACCCCTATTTTTTAGGATTTTTCTTCCAATTTATTGCACGATTCCCAAGTTTGGATCTATGATTTCATGCAACACCTATACACTGAAGACTAGTCTACAACTAATGTTACACTGCCTTGGAATCTCCACCATAACTAAGCAATTCGAACTACTTTCATGCATGAACATATTTTTGTTGATTGATCAGTTAACTAGATGGTCACTGAGTTAGACTAATGTCCCACTATACAACTGCCCTCCAACTAGTTATATCAACAACTAGAAATAGTTTAACTGAATACAACTAGCAATAAATGAACTAGATTGCTACAAATTAGCAATCAACACACTCAAAATAAACTCCAATCCCTTAAATTGAATTCATTGATCTAACTGAGTGACAAGAGCCATGTTACCTCAATTAACTATCTCCAAGTCAAATTGAGACTTTCTTGCTACACTTCTCAGTAGTCACAAAGGTTATCCTATTCCTGAGTGGTCTACGCAGACCAACCTCTTGACATCACAACCCTTACTACCCATTTACTTATGTACTTTCTTTTCTTGTAATTGTTGCCCAAAGAGAACATGTGTGTGTCCTTTTTTTTCAACTTAATTACTACACAATCATCTCATTCCTGGCCACTCAGCTAGTACATGACTAATATTTAAAACAAACCACTTCCTCAAGCAATCTCCCTCCTTAAGAAATGGAATATGTGGTTCTCTCTCATCCATTTTAATTTATATTTACATAATTACAAGGAATTTTTTTTACAATGGGAATTAACCCACAAGTGTTGTCACATTGGTCCTCTAGCATTACAATTTGTTGGAGGCAAGTTTTGAAAGGATCAAAATGCAATAGTATAAATAAATTTTGGATGTGTATGTAAAAGGGTGGAAGCAAGAACTGTATATGCTATAACATCATGCCAATATGGTAGAGCATGCCACATCAATATACAAGGGAGAATTGCACAATTAGAAATTGTGTGGAATCGAACGAGTGACTAAGTAGGAGTTTCTAAGTTTGAAAGTATCAATGCCCTTGTTTTGATTTGGTCTAGTTTAGAAACGACAGTCTGTCTGCCCGTGGTAATGGTTTACCTAGGTATTTTCCATTAATTTTTGTCTATGTAATTATGTATAAATCAATAGAAGCTGACTAGATTGTGGTTAGTTGTCTAGTTAGTCATTTGGGTATTGGGCTAATAATTGTAACTTTGTAATGATGAAACTAGGGTGATGAGCCGAGGGGAATATTGTGGTAAGGATATATTTACTACATCTAAAATCCCTTTGGTAATGATAATAATGGTTGAAATTTTGCATTTTTTTGTCCCATGTTTGCATGTTGATTTTATTATGAATTGCATTTATCGGTCATATGATTGTTTGAATGAATGAATTTTCTTGCCAAGAGTAACTAGTGCATCCCTTTCTTTAAAAAATCTTGTTGTTGATAATGTTCCACATTTTATTCAAGTATTTATAAGAAGGGTTCATATGTGAAGTGGAGTTTAGGCATTTTGGAACGATATCCCATATCATTTTCCCATGCCCCTTATAGCTACAAAACCCTAGTTCTTGTAGTCCCCCATAGGTGCCTCCAGTGAGACCTTACCTATTTTGCAGGCGTTAACAAAAGGGCTAGTACCTAGTGGGGTTTTTATTGGTCCAACGTGCACAATAACCCAAGAAACTAAAAAAAACCAACAACATCCTTTAAATACATTTACAAAATTTAGGGATTAAAAAAGAGATGTTACACCTATCCTCATCCCTCACATACACAAGATCTTCAATATAATACTGAAACATGAATTACCTAAAGCCTATTCTCAAATATTATTGTTCATATATTTAAAAGTGGAGATAAAAGCAATAACTATAATTACAAGGCCATTATGGTTAACTAAGCCATACAAAAGTATTTTGGAAAATAAGATCAACATATGGCTTAAAATCAATGAAAAAAGACATAAAGACCAAGCCAACTTTAAATAATATCACTCAATTGTGGAACATCTTGCTACACATAGGATCATTGCAAAGGAGTGTCACAAACATAAAAACCAATCTCTGTTATTGTCTCATTGATTTTTAAAAACTAAGAAAAACATTCTTAGTACTAACCTCTGAAATATGATAGAAAAACTAAAATTTATTTCTAAGTTTAGAGCTACTACGGTAAATTTATATGGGAATGTTATTACCAAGTTTATGAACATTGAGGGTTGATTGGAAAAAATTAATTGTAATATAGGAGTCAAGCAAGGTTGTCTCACATCGCCTATTTTTTTGGCATATGCATTAATTAATTGTAATATTGTTTACAAGATGCTAGATATACATGCCCCACTTTCATTGGGTATAGTCATTTTCCTTCTTCTTTATGCTAATGATATTATCCTTGTGGTGACAAATCATTATGTCTTCGTTAAACAACTAAGAATTGTAAAGGAGTTTTTCTCTAGTACACTTATGATTATGAATATTGACAAAACAAAGGTTGTGACAATTAAATACTAAAATATCACCTATGATACTTTTGTATATCACAACAACAACTTGGAGAAAGTGTCTTCATACAAATAACTTTGAATTAGCATTCATCAAAAGATAAACGACATGGGTGACAAGAGGCTTAAAAAATTGCTTCAAACTCCAACCAAAACCATCAACAATTGAAGTAAGGATATGATAAAGATGCCAAGCCTTGGTCAAATCATTAGGTGATACCAGAAGATGTCATTCCATAGAATACCAATAATATTAAAAATACTATACATCTAAATTTAAGGAGGATTAGTGTTCCAATGAAGAATTGGAGGATAAAAGGAAACTAATATACTACAAGGAGGTGGCCAACCCTAATCTTAAAGATAAAAAATATCTCTTGGTTTTTACTAGCACAAAGAAAAATATCAACTTTACTAAAATTTGAACCCACTCCCACGTGTTGCATAAGTAATCTAGGCATTGGATAATCCAAGTATCTCTTGGTTTTCACTAATGCAAAGAAGAATATCAACGTTGCTAACATTCGAATCCACTCCATGAGTTACACAACAAAACTAGGTATTGGACAATCCCAAAACACCATGGGATGAAGAAATCTATCATCTTTGTAACACTAAGAGAGTTAACCAAAATCAATTTGTCACCTTGTATATACTCAAATTAGATCACCATTTCAACTTAATTTGCTATATTTTTTAAGTCTTAATAATTAAATTCTGGTTTAGTAACATTTATCATCATCATCGTCAATATTTTTTTAAATATCATATATTACCTCTATATTAAATATGTAATGAATTACACCTCTCTATTTTAAATAATAATAATAATAATAATAATTCATCCCAAATATTTAATTTTTTTGTATACATATTAATATATTTCTCTACATTTTATATCAATAAATAATAGACCCCAAATCCATAGGGGCATTGTGTATGAAGACATCAATTTATTTTAGCAGCCAAAAATTGGGTTTTTATTAAAAAATCTGAAATGTTTGAAATGGTGAAAATGGATTTAATTCTATATTAACAACTACCCAAATATCTAAAAATATTTTTATGGGGAAAAGCTACGTTTAATTAAAATGAATGAAAGAAAGAAATTTTAGCGTCCACCTGACTAAAAATAATCAATAAAACTTTATACTGGTTCCAACTGTTCAAGATTTTCTGAATTGACAAAGCTTCTGGATTTTTCAAATGACCTAATACCCGAAACGGCCCTCAGACTCTCCTTAACGTTCAAGAGGCACCCTTCCAACCGCCCGGTCACATGGGCGAATTCCCAGGCGTTAAGTGAACCAGGCTGGTGCGACTCCGTCATCACGGTCTTGAACGCATGCTCTTGGACTCCAACTCTCTCGACGGCCCTCAAGAATTCCACCGCCTCTTCCGGTGGCATGCCCAAGATTCTCCTGTCGAGATCCTCCAACCGAACCAGCACCTCTTCTCGCAACTGCCAGGTGTCTATCAGAACCAGCCTCAGCGCCTCCAAGACTACCGGCTTCTTCCCGTTCTCGGGGGCTCCCTGCAGGCATTCGCACGTGACCGCCAGCAAGTCTCCCAGCGCCACTATATCCCTAAGAAGCTCCGCGTTCGTCAGTCCCATGGTGATTCGATCTCTAGACCTCTCGTCCACGAAGTCCCCTAGGACGCGGCACGTGGACAGACACTGGTCGATGTATTTGGCGTAGCACCTCACCCAGGACGACAGCTGGCAAGTCAGCGGAGTCGACGTGTCCTTGAAACCGTCGAAGTTCTGATAACTGCGACACGTTGCCAAGCTGTCGGTGCTGACGTGGTCGTGTAGATTGTAGTTCCCCTCCCGGATAAGTCTGTGGATGAGTATGAGACACTTGAGTGCCACCGCCAACTTGTGGGTATTCCTCAGCCGCCTCGTCAGCTGCGATACGCAGCGAGACAGCAGGAGTCGCGAGGAGGAACACGCCACGTGGATGGCCTCCACGTGTTTCTCCCGTGTGGGGGACTCCTTGTGGCTGGTGGCTTTCAATATGGTCCCATGGATCTGCGACGCGTACTTCACAATGGCCTTGCACTCCGCTGACTTGTCCTTCAACGTGTCAACTATACTATTTATATTCATTATTTTCAACAACCTATCCAATTTCCGAGGCCAAATTTTATATTACAGTCTCATTTCTCATATATATATGTGAGGGATTCAAAAAGCGGCTCCGTCGCTTGGAGGAGGTTCATGACTTTTCCATTCCACGCATGGGCAAGGTCCTGCCACGCTTGGAATTTCAAATTTATTATGCGTGCACATTTAATAACACTCATTTATCATTTAACATAACACACTTGTGGTTGAGTGAAAAACGCTTAATTTGCTCAAGGATTCGTCACTTTTTTTGGATTAAAAATTTCGCAATAACACTAAGAAACGCTAAAAATTTCCGAAACCTTAACCTTGCACTAACATTTAAAAAAAAGTTGAAATTTGGATGGGAATGGAACTTTACGAGTAAATTAACACTATTATCAATGAAATAGGTAACTCTCAAAACGGGAATTCTAGCCCAAAAAGACTCAAAAAACATGAAAAAACACCCAAAAAAACAAAAAAATATATTCCAGAAGGCACTTGATTTTTTTTAAGGTCAAATTTCAACATTTTATTAAAATTATGCTAAAAACAAAATTGTTTCTTTAAAAAAGGATTGAAAAAACACCCTCAAAACAAAACCAGTTGATACTGCAATAACAAGAAAAACAAATTGTGTCATATTTTTGACATTTTTAAAAATGGAAATAACATTTTTTTAATTTTTAAAATTCAAACAATAAAAAATATATAGGAATAAAAAAAATAAAAATAAAAACTGAATAAAAATTTTAATTCAAATATTAAAAAAACCTAAAATTTAAGAAAAAAAAATTAAAGATTAAAATTTCAAAATATATAGAAATAAAAAAATAAAAATAAAAACAAAATAAAATTATTAAAATAAAAAGGAAAACTAGTTAAAAAAGAAAGAAAATATAAGAAATTAAATATAGAAATTAAATTTAAGAAAGAAAAAGAAAATGTTTATTAAATTTTAAAAATAAAAAATTTAAATTTTAAAATAAAAAATTAAATTTAAAGAAATATAATAAATTTTAATAAATTTAAAACTTTAAAATAAAAAAATAAAAATAAACATTATTGAAATTAAAAGTAAAGAAATGAAAAATTAATTAAAAATGAAAAATAAAAAATAAAATACAATAAAAATATTAAATTTAAAAAAATATATATTAAAAAAAACAAATAGATTTTAAAAAATAAATTAAATTTAAATTATAAAAAATAAAATATATATATAGATGAACTTAAATTAAAAATATATATATTAGATTTTATTAAATTAAAAAAAATGCTAATATTAAAATAACAAATTAAATTTTAGTAAATAAATGAATAAACAAATATATTTTGAAATTTAAGGAAAAAAAAAATTGTTAAAATAAAAAGTTAAAAAACTTTAAAAATCAATTAAAATTGAAAAATTGAAAAAAATATATTAAATAAAAAGTAAAATAAAAAACAAATTAATTTGAAAATACTAATTTTAATATATATATATATATATTTTAATTGAAATAAAAAAAATATAAAAATTTTATGTAATTAGAAAAATAATAATAAAAAATAAAAAAATTTAAAAAAATATTAAATTCACATAAATTAAAAAAAAAATACAAAATTTACTAAAATTTAAAAAATTAAATGAAAAAACTAAACATAAAATTTAATAATAATAAAATTAAAAAAAAAAATCAATTAAATTATAAAAAAATACAAAATTTAATAAAAATTATTAACAAAATTTAGAAAAAAAAATTAAAAACAAAAAAAATAATAAAATTATAAAAATTAAATTTCACATATAAAAATTAAATTAAAAAAAATAAATAAATTTTTGAATTAAAAAAGAATTTAAAAAAAAAAAGAATTTTTTGATCGTGGTGGCACTGCCAATCGGCCTCCCGCCCAAGTGGCGGCAGAGACCGGTCGCTGGACGGAAGGCCGATTCCGGGAATCGCCCTCTCGCGGCGGAAGGTCGATTCCGGGAATCGCCCTCCCATGACACGGGAGGGCGATTTCCGGAATCGGCCTCTCGCGGCGGGAGAGCGATTCCCGGAATCGGCCTCAAGGTGATTCTCGAAATCGACCTCCCGCCGCGGGAGGGTGATTCTCGGAATCGGCCTTCCGTGGCGGGAGAGTGATTCCCGGAATCAGCCTCCCGTTGCAGGTGGGTGATTCCCAGAATCGGCCTAAGGGCGATTCCCGGAATCGAACTTCGGCGGCGGGAGGGTGATTCCCAGAACCGGCCTCCCGTGGCGGGAAGGTGATTCCGCCCCTAAGGCTCCATTCGTCGTGTAGAGGGTGATCCTTGACGCCCAACTGATTCCAACCATTACAAAGACTGAAAAATTACACCTTATATACTTTAAAACCACTTCCTCTCATCCTCAGGGGTCGAATCCATGAGGTGAGGGAGTTGTTACACCAAAAGCTGAACTGAATGCTAAAGACTAGGATGAGGAAAGTGACTCATTCCCATCTTTTAGAACAGATACATTTGACTTCAAAATAATGATTTACCTAATGTATATACCTTAGGTAAAAGTAAAATATGACATTTAAATTGGTAACTTTTAATTTACCCAAACTAAAAAGTGAAACAGAGGTGAAACTTCAAAATTTGAGTAAACTGGTAAAATTGTAAATTCTTTGGTAAACGCACAGTGCCATGACAAAAAATTTGACCTATTTTGTAAGCCACTTTTGGAGGACTTCCCCTTGTCCAAATCAGCTCCATGATAGCTCATTGGAAAGGTATCTGAGTCTAGTTTCCATATATGCTTTCAATTTCCAAAATAGTGTCCATCTTCTCTACCAAAAATTTGTTTTCGCTGTTGGGTGTGTGTTATATTCTTTCCACGACTAGCCCCATGCGCTGTACGTTGCATCGGGCGCAGTAGGGGGGTCATAAGGGGGCGGCAGCGCCCCGACGAATTTTTTTTGGTATGCGGTCCCACTCATATGCGGAGCCACCCATGTTTTGTGCATGAGTTTGCACATGGTTTTGGGGTACGATGGTTTTCGACCCCTGGTATTTTGTAGATCCGGTCAAGGGAACTACGATTATGTTCTAATCTGTGGTTAATGATTGGGGTTTATGTAATGCTTCAGACATATGTATGCTGTGGAACACTGAAAGCAATATGAAGAAAAATCAAGTCATTGGTCCCACTGGGATCTGTGGAAACTTCCTGTTTATCCTGTTTAGTACTTGATGTCTTGCTATTGTTTATCTTCTGTTATAAGATTCGTGAGTAGATAATTTCTGTTCAGGGTTAAAACCTACATTTGGTATCAGAGCAGTTTCGGCTTCAAGGGGACGCCTTTGCTGCTGAGGGTTTTTTTGCTCGGGCCTGGGGTAGACCCTGTTCAGTGGGAGATCTGCAGGATCGATTCATGTGGTGAAAGAAGATGGCGAGCAGCGAGAAGATAGAGATCGAGAAATTTAATGGTCAGAGTTTTGAGTTATGGAAGCTCAAGATGGAGGATCCGTCGGGTGATGAAAGAACAAGATCAAGATCCAGCTAAAAACAATGAAATGATGAAGACTGGAAGAAACTGGATCGGAAGGCCAAGAGCACAATACGGTTGTGTGTGTCAGATTCAGTATTGTTGAATGTATCTGGGGAAGCTACGATGAAGAATTTGTGGGAAAAACTTGGGACTTTGTACCAATCTAAGTCTCTGGTGAATAAGTTGTTCCTGCGGAAAAAGCTGTATAACCCGAGGATGAAGGATGGAGACTCAGTGACAGAGCATCTGAACGCCTTCAATACTATGGTAAGTCAGCTGTCATCTGTTGATATTAAAATCTCAGATGAATATAAGTGCATCAGTTTGTTGTGCTCTCTACTAGACTCATGGGACAGTCTGGTTATTGCAATAGGTAGCAATACAACTACCTTGAATTTTGATGACATTGTCTCAGCCTTGCTGTCGGAGGAAATGAGACGGAGAAATATGGAGGGTCAGAATGGAGATTCCTTATCTGTACGAGGAAGGTCCCAGAACAGAAACAAGAATAAGGTTTCGAGTGGGAGATCTAAATCTAGAGGGAGATCTAAATCTCCTGGAAATTTTGTAAAGGTGTGCTGGAAATGCGGAAAGGAAGGGCACTACAAAAAGGAGTGCAGATCTAAAGCTCCTGAGAAAGGAAAGGGATCTAATGATCCTCCTTCTGCAGAGGCAAAAACCTCGGATGAAGGTGGGGATGTGTATTTGGCTTCTTCCTCAAGTACACTTGTAGATCATGAGTCATGGCTACTGACTCGTGTGCATCCCGTTGAGCCCCAAAGATGTCCTTTTCTTCACCCATTTCACTCATTTTTTATCCCTATCACCACAGGTTCATTAGATTAATAGGATTAATAAAGTCACTTAGGAATGTATACAAGATCCACTCTGCAAACATTTTCTTGTGGTTGTTGTTGTAGTAATTTTCTTGACAGACCTCACCATGTGACAAACCATTAGTGAGGCTATCACTTATCTCACGTTATCTGTTGTTCTCTCACAGGTTGCGGCGTTACCAAAAAACGATATGTTTGAATTCCATGTCAATGACTTCTGATCATTTCCTTTTGCCCTGCCAAGTTCCAGCAAGACCCTATAGGGTGGTTATGTAATGTGAAAGAGATCAAAACTAAGGAAGGATTCTCATCATAATGGACTCTGGCATGTTCCGTGTGACACCTAGCTTCCACTGTCAGTTCTAATTTGATTTTAATTGGGAAAGACACTTATCCCTATTTCCTCTCAAGGGTAGTTATGTATTTCTTTTATAAGAATGACTCGGGAGACCGAGAGATAGTTAGCTAGATTGATGTTTTTTTGTTAGATCTCAAAAGTCCGTAATACTCTGTTTCTGAAGAATTTTCCCTTTAATGAAAGACATTCAACTTCATTGCATGATCTAAGGAAATCTTAGGGAGATTTGTATGCTAATCCGGTGGTAGAGGGCCCCTACTGCCCGAGAAGCTCTGTGCATATTGTTTAGATAAGTAACTTTAGCCTTGTTTCATTCCTATTTTAAATAGTTTTCTGAACTTTATGTTTTATGCTCACTTAAATCAGATGTTACAACTAGTCTTGTTCTTATGAATTATTCCAAAATATCACTAACACTGAATGAGACATAGCTGTAGTATTCTAGAGCTTAGTTGCATTTTTCTGAACTTTATGTTTTTATGCTCATTCACATCAAATGTTACAACTAGTCTTGTTCTTACGAATTGTTCCAAAATATCACTAACATTGAATGAGATATAGCTGTAGTATTTTAGAAATTAGTTGCATTTTAGTTTAATTGTAGAACTCCAGAGGTTAATGGCACTCTAGTTCAATTCTGTTCACTGTATTTCAAGTTTGATTGATTGCATTCTTGTTCAGTTCTGTCTAATGTATTTCAAGTTTCATTAGTTAGTTGTATGCTTGTTCTGTTTCATTAGACTTCAAGGCCTTCATTATTTACAAACTACTCTTGTTATTAATCTCTTCCAACACATCATCATATGGACATGAATTAGTGATATCAGTTCAAAGCCTTGACTGTTCTGCAATCTCTTATAATTTCACAAACTGCCTCTTTTCCAAAACTATTCCAAAAGATTTCTAACTTTCAAATGAGGCTTAGTAGTGAAATTTGAGTTGCAGAATGGATTAATTTCAGTGTCATAGGTTAATTTAGAGTAGAGTTCTTCACTATGTTGCAGATTATATTTTCCAATTGTGTTCCAACAAATTTCTAGCCATGGATGAGATTTTCACTATGATATTGTAGATTGTTGTTTACTTAGAAGAACCTCATTGCATTAAAATTATCCTTTTCTCAAGTTATTCCAACATATTTCTAATGAATGAATTGGACTGAGTTCATGTTATGAGTTATTGAAATCATGTTATGAGTTATTTTTCTTGTCAAAGTTTTTCATTTTCTGTTTTTAAATGCCATACATAGTTTAGAATAGGTTTTTCTCTGTTTTAGTGTGACCAACAACTTTTCTTTACCAACACTTAGTTCTTTTCCTCTTAGAATAAAAACACAAAACCAAAAACATTGGAAAAACACTAAACACAACATAGTGAGAAACAGATACCTAGGCACATATAGTGCACTTCACTTCAACAGTTTACTAGCCCTGGTTGACAATTTATGACATCAATTTAGGAACACTAAGTTGAGCAGACACATCCTTTCACTTCACTCCCCATAGGGAGTGGTTTTGCGAGTATGAGAAATATGATGGTGGTGATGTCTTCCTAGGGGATGATAGGAAGGCTAGAATCGTCGGACGTGGAAAGGTCAAGTTGAAGTTGCAAGGTGGAAGGATTAGAACACTTCCTGGTGTTCTGCATATTCCTGCATTAGCTAGAAATCTGATTTCTGTAAGAAAGATGGATGATGCAGGTGTAAAAACAGTGTTCAAGAAAGATGCCTACAAGATGGTTTGGGGAGCACTGGTATTAATGCGGGGAGTTCGGATTGGAACTCTGTACAAGCTACAAGGTAGCACTGTTATTGATGGGTGTAACAGTTCTGTGGTTCCTGAAAGAGGAGCGGAAAGCCTAGCTGTCTCTGGAGAAAAGACCATGCTATGGAATCAAAGGCTTGGACATATTGGAGAGAAGGGCCTTCAGATACTACATAGAAATGGTATGGTAGAAGGTATGTCTAATTTCTCTCTAGATTTCGATTTCTGTGAACATTGTGTATATGGGAAGCAGAATCGGGTGAGTTTTCCTTCTGGTGCTAAGAGGGCGAACAAGATATTAGAACTCGTGCACAGTGATGTGTTTGGACCTGTGTCAGTTCCATCACTGGGAAAGTCTGTGTACTATGTTTCATTCATAGATGACTTCTCAAGGAATACATGGATATATTTCTTGAGGAAGAAATTTGAAGCTTTTGACAGATTTAAAGAATTTAAGGCTCTGGTGGAAAACCAGACAGAGAAGAAGATAAAGGCACCGAGGACAGATAATGGTGGGGAGTTCTGCAAGAAGGAATTTGAAGAGTTCTGTAAGAAGTGTGGTATAGCACAGCAGAAGACTACTCCATACACACCTCAACAAAATGGAGTTGCAGAAAGAATGAATAGAACACCGATGGAAAAGGCAAGAAGCATGCTCAGTGGTACCGGGTTAGGACAAGAATTCTGGGCAGAGGCAGTGGAGACTGCATGTTACTTAGTTAACAGATCACCTTCATCAGCGTTGGAGGATAAGACTTCACATGAGGTATGGACTGGTAAGAAACCCTCTCTTTCACATCTAAGGGTATTTGGATGTGATGCATATGTACATGTTCCAAAGGAGAAAAGGACCAAGTTGGATAATAAATCTAAAAGGTGCATCTTTATTGGGTATAAGGATGGTTTAAAGTGTTACAAGCTTTGGAACCCAGAAACAAGGAAGGTTGTGTACAGCCGAGATGTGGTGTTTAGAGAAGTGAAAGATGTTGTTAAACATGAAGTCCTACCAAAGGAACCTGAGAAGATAGAGTTTGAGCTAAAGGAGGATGAATCAGAATCTACAATAGAAGAAGACTCAGAAGATGAAGAGCCACAAACTCCAGCTTTGAGAAGATCAGTTCGGGAAAGAAGGCAACCAGAAAGGTATAGTCCATCCGCTTTCTGTTCAGGTTTTGCCTTAACTATAACTGATGATGAACCCAGAACTGTCAGGGAGGCAGTAGATTCAGAGGATGGAAAACTCTGGAAGGAGGCCATGGTTGATGAAATGGCATCCTTGCACAAAAACGATGCATGGGATCTGGTGGAGTTGCCGGCTGGAAGGAAGCCCATCGAGAGCAAATGGGTGTTTAAAAATAAGATGAATGTAGAAGGCAAGGTGGAGAAATACAAAGCTCAGTTGGTAGCAAAAGTTTATTCCCAGGTGCCGAGAATTGATTTTGGTGATATTTTTTCTCCTGTTGCCAAGGTTACTTCTATTAGATTACTTTTATCTGTTGCTGCTGCATTTGATTTTGAGATAGAACAGATGGATGTGAAGACAACATTTCTTCACGGGGATCTAGAAGAGGAGATCTAAATGAAGCAACCTGAAGGCTTTATGGTGAAGGGTAAGAAATAACTAGTATGTAGGTTGAAGAAGTCTCTGTATGGGTTAAAATAGTCACCAAGGATGTGGTATCAGAAATTTGATACCTATATACGGGGACTTGGCTTCACCAGGAGCAAGGAGGATCACTATGTTTATTTTAAATTAATTGGTGACTGTGTTATTTATTTGGTCTTGTATGTGGATGATATGTTGTTGATTGGAAATGACAAAGAAATTATCCAAGATTTGAAGACCCAACTGTTCTCCAAATTCGACATGAAGGATCTTGGTGCTGTAAACTATATTTTGGGCATGGAAATTAAGAGAGATCGGGCAAAGAGGAAGCTCTGGTTAAACCAGAGGAAGTATGTTGAGACTATATTGTAGAGGTTCAATATGCATGATAGTAAACCGGTGAGTGCTCCTATTCCTATAGGTGCAAAGCTATCTACTGAACAGTGTCCCAAGACACAAGAAGAAGAGGAGGATATGTCCCATGCTCCATATGCAAGTGCAGTGGGTAGCCTAATGTATGCAATGGTATATACGAGACCAAACATTGCACATGTAGTGGGAGTATTGAGAAGGTTTATGTCAAACCCAGGGAAGGAGCATTGGCCATCAATGAAGCGGGTTTTCAGATATTTACGTGGCACTAGTGATTATGGCTTGTGCTACCAAGGAAGACCAGGATTAGAAAGAATGTTGGACATTCATGGTTTTGTTGATGCAGATTGGGCTGGAGATCTGGACCAAAGAAGATCTACAAGTGGGTATGTGTTTAGCCTATTTGGAGGTGCAAATTTTTCACTTGGATGAGTAAAAAGACATTCATAGAAGGTTTTCAACTACAAGAGGCAGAATACATAAGCAACACTCAAGGTGCTAAGCAAGGAAGCAGCTTATTGTATGAGGATCGTGTCTCAGTATGGGTTGGTACAACAAGCTATAAGGATAGATCAGATAGCCGAAAAGTGCAATTTTTCGGGGCTAAGAACCCCGCTTTATCATTCAAAGACACGATGTTCAATATCACTTTGTTAGAGATATGGTTGAAGCTAAAAGGGTGTTTTTGGTAAAGGTGGACACTTTGAAGAATGTTGCAGATGCATTGACGAAGTCTGTAAGCACTCAGAAGTTCTCTTGGTGTAGAGAAACAATGGGTGTTGAAGAATTGGCCAAATGACTAAGATCTCTTGTGGCCCCTTGTGGAAAGAAAACAACAAGTGGGAGAATGTTTGGTGTGTGTTATATTATTTCCACGACTAGCCCCACGGGTTGTACGTTGCGCCGGGCGCAGCCACTGCCCCGACGAAATTTTTTTTGGTATGTGGTCCCACTCATATGCGGACCCACCCATGTTTTGTGCATGAGTTTTCACATGGTTTTGGGGTACGATGGTTTTCGACGCCTGGCATTTTGTAGATCCGGTCAAGGGAACCATGGTTATGTTCTAATCCAGGGTTAATGGATTTGGGTTTATGTATGCTTCGGCATGTATATATATGTGTTGTAACACTAAAAGGAATATAATGAAAAATCAAGCTGGTCGTCCTGATTTGGGATCCAGGGGAAAATCTCTGTGTTTATTTGTTTTATGTTTTATGCTCTCGCTATTGTTTATTTTCTGTAATAAGATTCGTGTGTAGATAATTTCTGTTCAGGGTTAAAACCTACATTCCCAAGACTCGTAAACGGGTAGCAGCAAGGTCAAAAAGAGGGTAGAAACATGATTTTTTGATGGTTTTTTGCCTCTTTGAGGCACCAGTTTTGCTCCAAATATCTTGAAAATTTCTGAGGTATGTAATTTTCATTAGGAACATGAGGATATTGACCATTTTCAATTTGGATGGCCCAAAAAAGAGCTCAGCACCAGTGGCACTGCGCGTTTAGACAATTTTATGCATGCTAAATTGTCTCAAAAATCAAAATTTGCACAAAAGTGCCACATGTGCCAAAATTTTGAATTTTATCACTGATTTAGAGGTTAGAGGCATTGTGAGACACATCAAAAATAATATTCAACTTCTCCTTCTCCTTTGACTTGGTCAAAGCCCGAATCTTTGCATGGACACATTTGAGCTTGGCCCTTGCAATCCTGTTTCTCATGGCATAATGTTTCGCTATCTTCCTATGAATGTCAGTGTCTTTCTTTGCCTTCTCCAGTAGGCCCTCTAAATTCAAATTGGCTCTCTCAATCCAAGACTTTCTATCTTTGCTAATCTCAATGGCAAACAACTCACTTGGAGTAAGCTGCTCTGCCAATTCAACCTCTTTCTACCTTTCCTGAGCTAAAGCTGTTGAGAATTTAAAGATGTTAAAGTTTAATACAAATTCTCTTCTTGATAATTACTTGTGAGCTTGTTTGCTTATGTATTCTTCTTAGTTATTCTTTCATAAAGTCAACTACCAAAATTTACATGACACAAATGTTTAGGTAGAAGTAATACTTTCATTGTAGGAAGGTAAATCACTGATTTACCTTCCTTACATTATAATCTAGAATTCATCATAACCCTTCAAACAAATGCATTTCTTGTTCCTTCATATATCTGCATTTTCTGTTCTTCCTATTTCTTCATACATTCATATTTCTCGTTCTTACTGTTCCTTTATACATCCGCATTTACTGTTATTATTGTCTGCATTTATCCTTAAACTATCTCTTGGATGACCGAAAAAATTCTGCTCTGAATGAACCGTAGATAAGCTTATATATAGGAGTGTACTCTCTGATTTTAGGCCGACTCATCAATCTGTCTTTGGGCCGACTTGACCATAGTTTTTAAGGCTGACATGAAAATATTTTTCATGAGGTATTTTATTCACGTGGATTCTAGAATTGATTAGAGATATGTCTTCAATGTATTAGGAGCTTAACTTCCAATTCTTTTGATCTTGTCTTCCAGCTTGTTTGAGGGCTGTTTTGAGAGCTTCATTACACAGTCTTGTAGCATATTCATCTGAACTGGATCCTTCATGATTTTGACTCTTAATCCTATTTATACCTTTGTCTCCTTCTTTTCATGATTACATAGTCAACATGAAGACCGACCTAGTTATACTTTTCAACACTCCCTCTTACCTAGGGAGGTATTCATATAGGTACATAGTTACATTCAAACTGAAGAATCTCATAAGAAAAATCAGATTGGTAATCGCATCTGTATAGCATCATTTCAACCAGAATTTTACTAGTGCAAGGCCTGGACTAATAGCCCCATCTCTTTAACGAGACAATGGGCTTCAATTCTGGCGAGACACATGACTTATAGACACCTTCGTTATTGTCTCTCCAAGGTACATACCCCACCCGAGTGTTCCCAAAGTATGACCTTCCTAGACTATTCTTTTATTGGGTAGCTAGCCCTCAAAGAATATCGGTCCCTGAATACTCTTATCTTGAATGCCCTATCACATTCTTAAAGAGTATAGAATGCTAGATGATTACCCAATCCTCCATTATGTCTTCCCAAGACCAGAATGATGTGTTTATCTCCCAGGGAGGACCTTATTCCACAATGGAATGTACTCATTCTTATACAAAGAATGTACCTAAGCTCATCCTTATTAATTACCAAGTTTCTTCCAAGTAAGAAACTTACCATCAGGCTCCCTCTTAATCAGGGACCTCCAGCAACAATGTTGAGACACCTAGCTGCTCATGAATAATTCCTGTTCTTGATGTCATGGATTTTGATATTGAGGAATCTCCAACTTTTTATCTTCATAGGGAACATGTCATCCATCACTTCCATCCTGAGTCATGTCAGCTATTAGAGTGATTAATCATACTTCCTTTATCTAGTCCATTGTTATGTCATGCTGCTTTCCTTCGAGTCATTTCCAAGAATCTTACATCCTTTCTCATGATTAGCAGCCCTGCATAGATTCATCTAGATAAACATATTCATATTAACCTTTTAGAACTAAAGTTGCCTTGGTGATGATCTTTCACCATGACATCTTCTGTAGGCATCGACTTCCTTCATACAGATTGACACATCTCCTAATGATATGCTTTTTTCCAAAGGCCTTCTTCTTTACTAGACTTCCTTCAGAGTCTACATATCTTTCCAGGAGATATCTTAGTCACATATTGACATGGTTGCATTTCATGATCTCTTCCTCTCTTCACATTCTAGGGAGTTATAACCTTTCTAGTTTCTTGTTCATATACAACCACCTCATATTTCATGAGGACATATTATGTTGATTTCATCTGTCCGTGTACTGAGAGACACTCTTCCATAGATCATACTTCTAAATACATAAGTTCATTACCTACAACCATATGACATGAATTCACAACATCCAATGTTAGTATATAAATATATACATACCTCTTTACCCTTTTTCCCTTGAGTCATCCTATAGCAATTTTTTAGGAATGAATAGCTTCATTCCCTTGGCTTGTTTCATCAATATGTCATCACATCCCAGAAGTGTGTTTCTATGATGAACCTTGATCTTTGATGAATACTTTCTTAAATTTTTTCAAAGAGGTTTTCCCGAAGCTGATTCATCAAGAGTTCTTGCCATGCTTAGATTAGGATGCTACATTGCTTCCTATCATATATCCAATAGAAATCAATTTCTTATTCATAAGTTTATGTGATTTTCCTTGAACTTCTTTTCTTCAGCTTCCTCCTTTCTTTTCGATGATATGGGCTTCCTTTATTACTCCTATTGGGATTGTCTCCTTAGGACCATCTTTCTTGTAATTTCCATAAGTCTTTCCACATTTCCTCAACAAATGTTTGAGTCTTTTATCCTACAATATTTTTTCCCTAGATTTGTCTTTTTCCATCTAGCATAGAGACCACAAGTTGAATGAGGTAATTTTCTTATCTATCATCTTTTCCATATCTCACAGTTGAGATCTTATGAAGATATCCCTTCATTCTTTGATACCTCTATTTTTTGAAAATCGGGTCTAAGTGACATAACCTTATTTATTGCATAGAATAGTTCTTTCAGCTTATCATTTATTCTCTTGATGTCTCCAATTCTTCATAGATAGAGGGATGTAGGGAATTTGACTGGTTCCATAAGAATCCTTTGAGCCCTTCTATCCCTTTCCATGTATTCAGATAAATCTTGAACTTTATAGAATTTCCATGACTTTACTTTCTTCGAGGACTGTTACTATCCTCCTTATGCAAGGATTCTTGGTAGCCCAAACAACTCATAGATCTCTCTGCAAAAACAAAGTCATTTAACCAAATTTTATTATAGAATGAAAGATACTTACTTGATCAGTGAAGATAAAGTCTTCAGCTTGACTTCTTCGATGGTTGTTTAGAGAAGATGTGTTAGTGCATTTCTTCTTTTGGATGATATGCTTTCAAATGAAAAGGATTTTCTTCAATGTAGATCATTACTTCATCATTGAGACCATTAAGTTGACACTAAGGCACAACACCGAGATATTTGCGCCTTCATTTTTGATTGTGATAGCACCGAGAAGGCACAACACCCTTTCATGACACTGTACCATCCTACTGCCACCGAGATCATGACTATGGTTTCAACAGAAGATATCACATGTTGTGATTTTACAATGGGAGATATTCGAAATTATGACAATGTTAGTCATCTGTAATGCCTTTCGAAGAACTCAAAGAATCCTGATCTCTGTTGTGCCATCTGAAAATCATAGAGGTGTGTCACTGAAAATATCAGAGAAGGATTTCCGAATATTGTCGTCCAAACTTTTGCTGTACGCTGTCTTTACAAATATATGTATCCGCATTGTCTCGGTAAAATTATAATATATTTTCTTGTATTATTAGATCAATCTTCATATATATATATATATATATATATATATATATATATATATATATATATATATATATATATATATATTACGATATCCTCACTTAGATTCGTAACATCGATTTTAATTAACTCCGTAAGGTACTTCCTGTAATGGTGGTTTTCTCCGTAATCTATATTCGATGAATGATATTTGAAGCTATCCACGTGAAATTTTTCCCTAGTTCTAAAAACTTCTTGCCAATAAGGTGATCTTCTTTTACCATAGCTCTGAAACCATGTTGAGAATTTAAATAGGTTACAATTTAATATAAATTATCTTCTTGATAATTACTTGTGAGCTTGTTTCTTATGTATTCTTCTTAGTTAGTCTTTCATCAAGTCAATTACCAAAATGTACATGAATCAAATTTTTAAGCAAAAGTAATACTTTCATTGTAGGAAGGTAAATCACTGATTTACCTTCCTTACATTATACTCTAGAATTCATCATAACCATTCAAACAAATGCATTTCCTTTTCCTTCATATATTCGCATTTTCTGTTCTTCCTATTTCTTCATACATCAGTATTTCCAGTTCTTACTGTTCCTTTTTACATCCACATTTACTGTTCTTATTGTCTACACTTATCCACAAACTATCTCTTGGATGACCGATAAAATTCTGCTCTAAATGAATCGCAAATCAGCTTATATATAGGAGAGTACTCTCTGATTTTAGGCCGACTCATCAATCTATCTTTGGGCTGACTTGACCATAGTTTTTAAGGCCGACATGAAAAGCCTATTCATGAGGTATTTTATTCATGTGGATTCTAGCATTGATTAGAGAGATGTCTTCACTGTATTAGGAGCTTAACTTCCAACGCTTTTGATCTTGTCTTCTAGCTTGTTTGAGGGTTGTTTTGAGAGCTTCATTACACGGTCTTGGAGCATATTCATCTGAACTGAATCCTTCATGATTTTGACTCTTAATCCTATTTATACCTTTGTCTCATTCTTTTCATGATTACATAGTCAACATGAAGACCCACCTAGTTATAATTTTCAACAAAAGCCTCTTTAACCCAATTGTCCTCGGTCTCTGTCTAGGAAGCTGATCTTCCTCATCATCACTATCATTAAAACTGCCTAAGGTTTCCTCCAACAAGGCCTTGGCCTTTCCCACCTCTCTCTAAGCTCTGATTTCCTTGACCTCACCGATGGTTCCGTTTGTTTTCACCGATTCTCTAGCTCAAGAAAGTCAATCACATTCTCGGTATACCAAGATTAGTTTAGCAATCACTAATATTGGGTTTCCTGCTTCGATCAACGTTATAAGCTCGAACTCTTGTCCTCATCATCAAGGTCAATCAATTGAAACTCCTTTGCTTCACAAGCTCATTCCTTCGTTTCCTGGCCGAAAGGATAGGCTCGAGCCTTTCTTGCCCTTGCTCACTCGTTTTGTCGATGAAGAAGGCATGGCCTTTTCAACCACAAAGCAAACACATGCCTGGGCCTATCCGATATGTCAAGGAAATGGCTCAATATCGCTCAATTTGGTAAGTCGCCTCAATGTCCCTTTCACTCAAGCAGACGCTAGTATCATGATGTGACATAACGGTTATAGAAAGGTGATGATAGGACCAACATAGAGGTAGAATGGATGAATGGATGGTGATAAAGGAACAATGGATGATGAGAAGTGATACAGGAGGGATGAGATGATGAAGGTATATTCTCACTATGATGGCTAGTGTAGTGAAATCATTTGCAATGAATGCATCCCATGGAATGTTATTCTCATGGAACATGTAACACCACCATTTTGATGAGTGAATGATGAAATAGGATCTACATTTGCTGATTGTAATCCCTCTTTTGCACAATGTAAGCCATCTTGTCAATGCTATGAAAAAGAGTGCTAGTAAATGTTATTCTAACCCAGGTGAAATGTGCTGAGGACCGATATGGTATGAGTAGAGTCGAGAAAACCTGCCCTCACAAGTGAAATATTTCATTATTATCCTCATCATGGGCACATATTGGTCAAGGAATGAGAAAAAGGAGAATTGACTTTTGTGATCTTTATACCTAGGTTTGAGGTACGGGTTCATAATATCTCATGTCAAAATTTTTGCTTGGGGCCACTCTCTCCCACACTAGGACCCCGTAGTGTGCAATGGCATTGGTGGACATCTCAAAAGTGACCTCAACAAGACTGATCTACTTGTCATGTAGATTGGTGATGAACAATCTTGTTAACTCTGGGTGATTTCCTGGACTCTGTCGCACTCTCTACAAAATTGAAAACAAACCCACAGGCTTAAAGCAAGAAACAAGGAGAGGAGAGGCCATAAGTTCCCTTGTGGTTACGGGTTCAAACCCCATGGCTTTTCCCCTCCTTGTGGTCATTTCTTCCTACATTTGTTCCTCACCAACAATGCCACTATCTTTCTTCCGACATCTTTCAAATTTCCGATTTGTGAACCCTAGGGTGCAAGTGAAATGAGATGAGGAAAGGAGATAGAAAGCTGAAAGGTGAAGGGAATGAGTGAAAGGTAATGGGTGTAGAATGAGTGAAGGGACAAAATAAAACCAATGAAAAACCCTAAATCAATGAAATTACCCTGTTTATGATCGATATTTTGCTTAGGAGGATGAAACAAGTGTATAAACAAGTGATCAAAATCTTGTAATTAGGTCATCGGGGTTCTATCAATTTTTCAAGAATGATTAAATAGCTTAAAAAGTAGCTCAAAAAAAGGTTAAAATTTAAAATTATGCTTTGAGGGTCAAGTGAGACCTCTTGAAAATTTTTGGAGGTGTTTTTGAACTGTTGGGATTACAGAACACCAAATATTATTTCTACCTAAAGCAAAGGCGATGTCAATTGCAGAAAAGAACACATAAACGTGTGTAATAAATCATAGCACGCAACGCCTTTCACAAAACACACAAGGATATTCCTGGGTACAAGCGCAACGTTACAATAAAGCGCGCATCAATGGTGTGGTAAACGTGCAACACCACCATATCATAGCCGCCAAGAAAACTAGCAATAATTTCACTCGTGAGACCTGTTGCCAAATTTCTTTTTGACGATCGGTCCTATTGTTTTGGTGCTAGAAACAATGTTTGATGGCCTTTAGCAGTCATGATTTTTATTTAACTTTGAATACCTACCTTTTCTAATGTTTAAGTCTTTTTTTTTATTATCACTAATACTCTTTTATTGTCTTTTTGTATTGTAGGTTTTGAAAGTCATGAGTTGGCTTTTGCTCATCGAGGCTTGAAATGTTTTACTTCGATAGCTTTGGGATTTAATTATTAATAAAGTAGCATAAAATTACATTTGAAAAAATAAAATAAATTACATAATTGACTTTATAATGGCATTTTGATAAAAAAGTCTTCAAATTGAAAATATAACCTTTGAAGTATTATGAAACCATCATGATGATAATCAATACCTCCTACATATGCGCTAATGTCATCGAATGAAGGAACGACTTGAAAATGCAAAACCCTAATGACCTAATGAGACCCATGGACTCGAATTTGAATGAGATTTTGACTTGAAACTTTTCATGAAAAGAGCATTTCCATAAGTATTATTATGCTCAAAGGACATAAAATGAGTTTAAACATGAATCTTGAGGGAGAAAGTTTATTAGACAAGGAAAACCACTCACAGAAAGAATTTTTGTGTCATGACCTAACGAAATGATAAAAAAATTATTCAGTATGTGGGACACCTAAGATGAACATAAAATGTGTTTTGATCCTCGGTGGAAGTATACCAATACTAACAATTAACATTGGTCCTTTTTGGGGATGGCGTATCCTTGAGGTGTCAAGAAAATCAGACCAAGCGCCTAAACTATTGGTTAAATATGGTCAAACAATCCAAAAGATTGCGTATTACCAAAAATGTCTCAAAAACTTTTAAAGAAACCTAAATGCTAAAAACCGACTGTGACACGAATTAAGAAATCGAATTCAAAACTCGAAAACAACAAAAATCAAAGCTTTTATAGTTTTCTTTCATTTTGCCTCAAGTTTAGATGATATTCTGCCCAAACTTTGCAAAAATATAAATTGGTATGTACAATGAAAGTGAAACATTTTCTAAAAAAATTTCATATCGTAATAATAATGTTTGTGAGCTTCACTATTGATTGGTTTCTCCTTAAAATTCTCTCCATTAATTCCCCGAGAAAATAGCATTCGTCCTTACAGCCAAGATCTTGTAGGGTCCATCTCCAAAATATTTTCAAACTTATCGTGTTTACCTTTATCTTCATTTTTGCATCCCATTCAGCACTACATCCTCCAAATTCTAAATTTATCTTCTTTTTTGGTTTTCCATCATAACCTTTCAATTTCTTCTCCCGATGTTTAGAATAGTCCGAGAAACTTTCTTGTTCATTTAATAAGAATCATTTGATTGATTCGTACGTTGCATATCATCTCCTTTTCCACTATCTCCCTCCCCCCGCAATAATCTCATAAATCGAGACCCATGATGTAGAAAACATCGTATATGTACCATAAAACTAGTTCAAAATGTGACATACTCATTGGGACTTCTTTGTGTCACCTGTTTGCTTCCACAAAGCATCAAAAGATTCTATGCCAAAATTTCTTGTTTCTCTCAACATTTTCTTTGATGATATTCACTAAATATTTATTATAGGACTCAAATAATCCATTGCTCCGTGATAATATGGCAGAATGACCCAATTTGATATTACATTTAGACAAAACTCAACCATCTTTCGTACTTAAATGTCACAGCATTATCTATAATAATCCCCGTGAGGACAACCAAAACGAGACAAAATATTGGATTCTAAAAATTAATGATTACCGTGTTCCGTAGCTTGTTTTGTAGTGACAGCTCGATCCACTTGGTGAAGTAGCTGCAGAGTTATTAGAATTATCCGTGCTTGCTCATGATGTGGGATGAATTTCAATAAAATCAAGTGCCCACTATTGAAAAGGAGCATTTAATACAATAGTGCCTACGAAGAGGAAGGAGCTTTTTTCCCTGGAAAAAATCGACATTCATGACAACAGACCGTTTTGTATGCAACCGTAAACAAAGTTGGCCAATAATACCGCTCTCAACACGTTGTTAGCCATGCCTAAAAAATGACCCTCCAATATCTCATGAAAGTCATCCATTACTCGTTTAGCTTCATCTTCTACCGTAAAAATTCAAAAGAACACCGATCTTTCCAATAAAGGGCACTCCTAGAATGCAATATTAGCGTATTTCACTCAAAAACCTACCCGACATTTTTTTGACACTCTCCAGGAGGAGGAGATATGTCAAGAACATATACTATATCGAATACCATGGTGAAGTAACAGTATTTAAGGACTTATATTAGAGTGCCATCTTCATCATCATTTGATATCATGCAGTAATAAGGTTTATATCTAGAGCATGTAAGTTGATTCGGCCTACCGCTTGGTTAATCAGTCTTCCTTGATCGGTTTGGTAGGCCTAATCTCAGATAATACTCTAGCATAGTCATGTATCCACCTACCTCTCCCACCTCTTCGTAATCATTTCTTCTGTGGAGAATTGGCGATCGCCGTATTTGGAACATAAACAACAATATGAATGTAGTATAGATTTGTAAATATTTCAAATCTTTTTGATTAGGCTAAAGTTTACTTAACAATATAGCGAAGAGAAACATCTCAAATGGCTCGACCGAAGAAAGTGTAGGTTGTTCAAATCAATTTATTTTTTGCATCAAAATCGTAGTCAAGTATGAAATCACTAGTATAACTGGGATCAACCAAACAAAATGTGCTTAAAGCAAGCTTTACCAAGTTGAATGACTTAGCATAAGTGGTCCATTTCACATTGCTATCCTTCAACAACATATTAGTCATTTTCTCAAATTTTCACTAAATTAGAGACAAACATACAAGAAGTTCATCTTACCATCAAAACTACATTCTTTTTTGTTCCATGGTTATATTTAATGGCTTCTATCGAAGGATCAATGAAATGCCATCTTTGGAAATTATGTGACTAAGAATTTTTCTCTTCCAAAGCAAAAAAGACCTTTCTTCGTATTTAAAGAAATCCCAAATCAGATTGAAAAAAATTCTCAAATGATACAAATGTCGATCATCGCAATCTTAAAAATGTTAAATCATCAATATATACTACTAAGAAACATCCTTTCCAATAGAAAGGCTATGTCCATCACTCACCGAAAAGTAGCCCCCGTATTCTGAATCGAATGGCATTTTAACATACCGAAAGGTTCCCCAAGGTGTTGTGAAAGCGCCCACTCTTGGTCTTTCATGTACCAAAATTCTGATTATAATTCTGAATAACCGTCATAGTGACATCCGTGATGCTCCTACTACTCTTTATGGCATCATGGTCCATCTTTAGAAGGGTACTATATTTTTTAAAGATACGTTATTCAAATTCCAATCTATGCATAACCTTATCCTCCTGCATTTTTTCTCACCGGCACCAAATTTGAAATCCAACTTAAAACCCATCATACAATGATACCTAATTTGTAATAACCTGCTTACCTTTTTCGATGGATGGCAAATAATCTTTGGTTTATCCTTTCTCAATCCTTGGCTCGAAGGGTTTATGATTTGACTTGATGGTAATAGTGTACGAATAACATTTTATCATAAACCTTCAAATCAGTATAATCCCATGCAAAATACTTAAAATCGTACAACAATTAAATGTACTTATTCTTCGCCCTCGTGAGACAAATGTCTTGCAGACAACTTAACCATCTTGGGCTTGTCCGTTTTTCCAATGTTCACATCTTCACACCCTTTTCTCGTAGGGAGGCCATTGTTGGTTTCCCGGCCACATCATCCCCGACGAACAAGACTTTCTAAAAGTACTAGACTTAGGAATAACATTATCTTTCACCGCAAACATTCATCTACGAGCTTATCTCTTGATCATCAAAACTCACAAACATCATCAATAAAAGCATGTTTGAACCTTTCCTTCATTTCGAAAACTATTTATTTTTCGTCATCTCAAAAATTGCCAATACTCTTAAATTATCCGAGTCAGTAGGTCTATGTTTGATATGAATCTCAAATCACATCGGAGTTCATTGGAATTCTAAGATTACTTGCTATTGTAGCAAGAGAATCACAGTGATGCTCTAAGTTTTGGCATCAGAAAGGATGTATACTCAAGAAACATTTTTAAGACATCCAAAGTTGCATTTACAAGCTCTCATCCCATGATGCTTTGCTTGATACCTTCACTTGCTTTATGACAAGCTCAAAATCACTTAAACAAAAATTCATTTTGTACCAAGTTTTTCAAAATTTTAATACTTGTAACTGGCGCCATACTCACTTCTTGTTATTAAAATGTACCAAAAGTCAATTTATAAGAATTCTACACTAGTTGGAATTTCAATTACTTACCAATTGGACTTCTGATTCAAATACCAATACCGTACCTTCCTTACCCAAAGCACCATCAAAATCCACGTTCCACAAACCCTTTTCATCTTTCTAGATACCTAACCAACTTTGTTCGCTTTTTACCTCGATGCTGACTTACTTTTTCTCGTTCGTATCGATTGCTTCTTCAAGAGGTCGTCGAGGAAATCACCACTTCGGTAGGTCATCACTTCGACCACCATTTCTTTTTTCCCCGATCCAAAATCGTTTCTAAAATTCTTCGAAACTTCGGAATATCTTTCTCGTTATTACTAATTGATTATTTAAATCATTCAAATCACCATCATTATAAAAAATAAAAGATTCAAGACCCGTATGTACAACTCGTACTCAATACTGATAGGCTCTTACTAGTTATCATATACTTATTTTTTCCCATTAATAATTTCTTACACCACCGAAACATGAATAGTAGCACAAGAGAAGTCAAGTCAGGCACCATTGAGTTTATTCTTCCCATGATTCAGAGTAGCATATTCTCAAATCGAGGTGGTATATCACCACCACCATATCCACCAAAATATTCTCTTAATGTGGAATCGATTCATGAAACCACTAAATCTTTAATGAGACCAATGCAACCTAACTCCACCGTAAACAAATGAGTAAAAATCATGACAAGGCTCAAAAGATATCCATGCTTAAATTTTCCATAATAGCTCAGTATCAAATTGTGAGAGGCACCGAATCAAGTTTAATATTGTGAAGTATGGCATCATGTAGTCTAAGGCTTAAAATAAAAAGTGGAGGAACTTCACACTTTCTTTAATTTCATCAATTACAAATGTGGACCTAAATGAGCTTGGGATGGTCATTTCAACATTAACCATACCGTACAAAGGATCAACCAGCAACATTTTAGACACTTTGATCTCCGTAATGATTATTATTTATTAACTCGCTGTGCTGTGAATGAAACTTAATTCATTTTTTATTTTATTTTCTAAATTAAAGGTTGTGACTTTATCTACCTCTTTGACAATAGTATCTTCTAAGATTTAGATCCCTTGTCACAATTTTTCTTTCTAAGTATCTTTCTCTTTAGTAGCTTCTAGATTGTTGATGCTTTATTGATGTTGCTATGATTCCGTATCCAGTTTCTTGTATCTTCTTTTCTAAAGACTGCCCTGATTGGACCTCTTCTCGAATAGGATTGACAAGTACATCTCTTCGTCTTCACAGAATATTAAGCTTCGTTGTGCACTCAAAGTATTAATATATCCAATACTCCGTAATCATTTGATTCAGCTTCAAATCATCATCATTTTTCAAGATATAGTCTTCATCTTTTGGAGAATCCATATTAAGATACTCATCATCTTCAACAAGAACATGGGTAATCCATCCATCGTAAAGAAATGATTTGTTTCTATCACTTCCGATCTTCATCTTCTTCTTCCTCCCATTGAATATAATCACCGTAATGGGGTCCTTATCTCTATTGTTGTTGTTTTGTTTGGTCGTTCTTTTCATCTTTGTTGATTCTCAATCACGGTCAATGTTCTCTAAAATTTGGATTCCTTGACCATGGCTGGAAGCCCTGGAATAGACAATTTGGCCAACCATCTTCTCCATAGTCCTTATAAATGAATCCATTTTTGTATCTGAAGGGATGTATTCTCTTTGATAGTCACTCTCTTTCTCGATCTTCATCCTTTCTCTTCCGGCCAGCAAATTCGATTCACACTTACATCATTCCTCCGCATGTCCCATGCAAAGTTGTAGGATCACATTCACGCAAATGATATGCCATATCAAGATCAAATTCATCTGGAATTTATGGATTTAAACCATACCATCTAGTGGTTTAAGTATGTATGGTGAAGAGCATTGAAATAATCGTATTAAATCTTCACAACAACCTTGAACAGAATCACCAACATTCCTTTTCGATGTTTTCATATTCCTGATAGGATTTGGAAGGGAATTCTTCTTTACTTCCACCTTTCACAACCCATTTATGCAAAAACCGGTATCAATAACATACCGCTTTGGAGTTTTTGAACCATTTTATTACTTTCTCCTGTGCTTTGTGCAAAAACCTTTATCTCTTCACATCTCTTATATCAATTTCCATGCGTATCAAAAAAAGTCATTCTATTTTTATCTACATGTTTTTGAGTCGTTATAGGTCGAATCATCAAACGTGAATTTTGGTTTGGTAATCCGTAGGCATCCTAATTCAGATTTTGAGGAGAACAAGGGGGTACATTCTGCAGCCGTGGACCCGGAGGGTGAAGGTGAAGATGAACAACAGAATAATAACAGGATTTGATGCCGTATGTGATCAAAGGAAGACTTATCCATAAATCGATAGTGGAACAATGGATGAGGAAGAAGGAGGAAGAGGACATTCCTAGTAACAACAGATGCATGATAAATAAAGAAGGTGAGATATGAGGTCTTCATGGCCCAAGTACTTACTTGTGAAGAGTATTTCTCTGCAAATCTTTAAGAGATTGTGAAATTAAAGTACTGAGACTCGATTGAAACCCTAATTGAGAGGTGGAAAACCCATCTTCTATAGGACTATGGAAAGAAATGAGTGAATCAAAAAATGTCTCATCAATCCAACCTGCAGATTTACTTAAAACAAACTTTCAAAATTTACATCAAATTCAATACTCTGTAAATTTTCAGTAACCTCAGAAATGAATGAGTTCTCAGAATGGGACTTACCGTATTGATTTCCTAATCGAACCAGAAGTCTCAACAATATCTTTTACCTTTCCTTCCAATGTTCAGAGGCTCTACCAACAATGACAGAGTGATTCAGTATCGTACTGATCCCAAAAGTATCTTTCGAGAAGCCGCATGTCCAATTTCAAACAAATATGTACTTTTACAAAAATTTTCAATTCAACCTTTAGTCAAACTGAGAAATTATCATCCACAAGTTTAAGAATTTCAATGAAAACTTATTACCGGGGGTTTATCTAATTCTACTTTTCTTCCTGCGGAATCGCCAAAATGTTATCACCTTGATTGGATCCTTAGGTCAAGAAGGCAATCCCGAGGTAACCTCAAACCAACCTTTGACCCTGGTATCTAGCCCTACCAAGTCGTAGTGGACATTTCGAGAATCATAGCCAAGAGGGGATAGATAAAACATTTAGGCTAGCTGACAAATACAAGGGTTTTGATTTTGATTTTAGTTGGGGCTCTCCTAATGTGATTAGGTCAAGGGGATAGATGAAAGCGAAAAAGGAAGAAATTATACTATTGATGGGGGAAAGGTAGTGGCAAAGGTTTAAATATTCAAAGAGAATTAAATGAGATGGAAATATCGTATATTAAGGAAAGAATTCAAATGTATTCTAAATCGAAGAAAATGAACACATTATACCTAATTTCCCAACAGTAGCATAGCTAAATATGAATTCGTATTTCTAAACTTTAAATAAGTATATTATAGATGAAATGGTTTATGAATTAACAACACATTCTGTAACAAATCAATCACAGAAGAAACAACGTTTTTTAAAAACCCATACCACAGTGGATCCAAGAAAATAACCTAATTTTCCAATAACCAAGCTAGAATATACTTCGACAATACAATCTTCCAATCGATGCCAACCATTAAAAGACCTAAAATTACACCTTACATACTAAAACGCCCTCTCTTCATCCTCGAAGCTGAACCCATGAGGTGAGGAGTTGTTACCAAACTGAATCGAATGCTAAAGACTAGATGAGGAAAGTGATTCATTCCATCTTTGTAGTCGATACATTTTACTTCAACTAATGATTTACCTACCATCTACCTTAGGTAAAAGTAAAATTCTGACATTTACATTATGAATTCTCATCACTCAAATTAAAAGTGAAGCAAGAGGTGAAATCAAAATTTATAAATCGGTGAAATTGTAAATTCCTTATAAACGCGTAGCAATCTTATTTAAAATTTGATCCGTTTTGTAAGCCACTAGAGGCCTTTCCCTCGTCCAAATAATTCCATGATAGCTAATTGAAAGGTTATATTAGTTTAGTTTCCAGCATATTCTCACTTTTCCAAATGAGTTCATTTGACCTCGCCAAAACCTCGTTTTCTTTCAAGTCTCTGGTAAACGTTAAGAACACCACAAGCAAGGTCAAAAAAGAGTAACATTTTTTTGAGTGGTTTTTTATTGCTTTCCTTGAGGGACCAATGGTTTCAAATCTCCTGAAATTTCTGTGTTTATGTACTGTTATTAGGAACATGATGATGTACCATTTTTCCATTTGGGATGGCCCAAAAGAGGCAACATGCAGGGAAAATACAAGATTTTTACTAATTTTCTGTTATTAAACTCGTCTCAAAATAAAAATTTGTATAAAAGTGCCCTACAAAGCAAAAATGAATTTTCACACTAGAGACAGAGGTACAGAGACACCTTAGCAAGAATATTCAACTTCTCCTTCTCTTTGACTTGGTCAAACTTCAAATATTTTCACAGCATATGAGCTTGGCCCTCGCAACTCGTTTTCCATGGCATAATGTTTCTGTTCAGTCTTCTCTTCCGAATGCTGCTGTTTATTTTCCTTCTTAGGGTCCACAGCAATGCAAATTTTATCTTCAAGCCATGACTTTCTATATTTTCTAACTTAATGACAAGCAACTCACTTCTGACAATGCCTGGCCAATTCAAAGATTTTCTGCTTTTCTTTGTTGAAGCCTTGTCATTCCAATTGTCTCATATTTGCCCAGAAGCTAATCTTCCTCATCATCATTGTCATCAAAGCCCAAGGTTTCCTCTAGCAGCCTTGTCCTTTCACTTTCCCCGAAGCTTCCGATTGCCTTGACCTCACAATTAGTGGTTCCGTTTTGTCTTCAAATCGCCGATTCTTCAGCTTCAAGTTAATCACATTCGTTTCACTAAGATTAGCTCAAGCCTGTTAATATTGACCCATTGCTTCCGATCAATGTACTAGTGATTCGAACTCATCCTCATCATCAAGGTAAATCAATTGTACCCTGTCTCGTTTGTCCTCTTGGTTTGTTAATGATACGGGCGCTTATGTAGCCTTTTCCTTGCCCTTGTCTACTTGTTTACGATGAAGAAGGTGCATGACCTTCAATAACGTAAGCAAACACATGCCCATGGCCTTCCTCTCGATGGCCACAGCTGCCTAATATCACTGCCAATTTGGTGTAAGTCGCCCCAATGTCCCTTTCATTGCTTGATGCTCGGGTATCATGATGTGATGCGGAACGATTATAGAAAGGTGACAGGATCAAAATGAGGTGAATGTGACGTGAATGTGGATGGTGATGTACATTGGGATGACAGGAAGTGACAGAGGATGAGATTATTACCAGGTCCTACTTATGATGGCTAGGTGGGTGAAAGAAAAACCTCATTTGTAATGAATGCATCCCATGGAATGTTCTTTTATTTAAGTCAAGTATGACCACCATTTACATGAAACGATGAAACAGGCTCGCATTTTCTATTGTAACCTCTTTTCACAATGCTATCTTGTCACTATGAAAATATATTACAAATGTAGGATTATAACTCTAGTGAAATGTATGAGGAGACATACATGGTATGTAGTAGAGTTAAGAAAACCTCCTCAAAAGGAGATATTTCATTATTATCCTCATCATGGCACATACCACTAAGGAGATGAGAAAAATGAAAATGGACTTCTTGTGATCTTTATACCTGTGTTTGAGGTAACGTTCATACAGCTCATGTCCAAATTTACTGTTTAAACCACCTCTCTCCCAATAATTAGGATCCATGTAGTAGTTGCATGGCATTCATGGACATCTCAAAGTATCCCGCAAGAGTGACTTCTGTTTACTATGTAGATTGGTGATGAATACACGTTAACCTTGATTTTGGGACTTGTTGCACTTCCTGGCCAAAACTAAAAAACAACCCACATGTTAAAGCAAGAAATGGTGAGAGGGAGAGGCCAAGGTGCTCCCTTCTTGTAAGCTATGGGTTCAAACCTATTTACTTTCCTCCTCAGCTGCCCACTGTCTTCATCAACAATGCCACTATCTTCTTTCTTCGACATCTTCACCCCGATTTGTGAACCCTAGGTGCAGTGTGAAATGAGATGAGGGGAAAAGGATGAGATTGCTTCTGAAAGGCATGAATAAGAAAGGGAATGGGTGTAGGGAATGAGTGAAGGGACAAACTAAATCAATGAAAACCTCAAATCAATGAAATTACCTCATTTATGGTTGATATTTTGTTTTAGGAGGATGAAATAAGTGTAAGCATGACCAAACTTACTTAGGTTTTCATTAGGTTCTACTTGAATTATTTCAAGAATGACTAAATAGCTTAAAAAAAGGTTAAATACAAAGGCCATCTTGAGGCTATTTGGAGAAATTTTGGCAAAGTTTGGGATAGTGTTTTGAACTTGTTGGACTACAGAACACTCTAAACAATATTCCTTTCTAGGCACGCAATCGCTTTTCCAAATGTATCGCCACCGTGTGCAACACCTTCACGAAATACACGATTCTTTCATACAAGCAGCTAAGGTATAAAAGACCAATTTGCAAGAACAATGTTAAACACCAAAGAAATCAGTACAATTTCGCCAAAAACTCACAAATTATTTCTTTACAAATGATCCCAATGTTTTTGGTGTTAAAACAATGATTACGAAATGCTTTAAGGCTTTATAGCAAAGTTGAATTTGACGAATCTCTTGAATACCCACTTTCTAATGTTCTGTTCTTTTATCACTACTACCTTTAGTTTTTGCATCAGTGGTGTTTCCGAAGTCATGAGTTGGCTTTTTCACCGATGTTTGACATGTTCACTTTGAAAAACTTGGGATTTAATTATTACATAAAGTAGCATAAAATTACATTTGAAAATAAATACATATAACTTTTATATCAAAATGGAATTTTGATAAAAATTCCTTTCAAATTGAAAAATACAACTTTTCAAGTATTACGAAACCATCATGATGATAATTACTACCTCTCATATATGTGTTGACCTCATCGGAATGAAGGAATGTGACCTTGAAAATGAAAACCTTAATGACCTAATGAGACTGCTTTTTGAATTCGAATTTGAATGAGATTTTGACTTAAAATTTCATTAAAAGAGCATTTCTATAAATATTATTATGTCGTGCCATATGAATGATAGCAATATAACTCCGGAGGAGAAAAAAGTTTATTTGACAAGGACAAACACCATGACAACTTTCTTTTATGTCATGACCTAATGAAATGATAAAAAATTTATTCTGGAAGAGTGAATACCTAAGATGCACATGAAAATTCTGTTTTTAATCCGTGTGAAGGCACACCAACATCGATACTGTCAGTATGATAAAATTTTTTGGAGGGTACAAAGAGTCAATCCGTGAGACTCAGCGCGAAGTGCACAACTTCACTAACACTCAGCGAGTTGTTTTTAAATCCATTACATCTCTCGTATTATATTAAAGTGTATATGTTTTACAATCGTAGGTACCTGCCACTTGGTACCAATCCACTATGTCCATGAACATGTTACATGAACCGCAGTTATGTCTTACCACTAAACCGTTTAAACCAAGCAAGCATTCAACCACATTTCAAAGGTTACGATGGTTTGCTCACATGTTGCCATAACAAATAAAGCAAAGTGACGGTTACACAAACGAAACCCCGATGGATACTTGCACTGCACTACACATGCAGACATGGAACAAATGCCATGGTTTGTGGGAACCACAATTTTGGTGTTCTCCATACCCCTATTATATGCGGGAGTTGGACACTAACCTGTTAATGAGAAGAGATAATGCATAGGTTGATATGTGACCACCCCGCCAAAACTATTTTCTTATGCCTATCCAAATGGCCTGCTTTGGTAGCAAGATGGAGGCAATTCCAATTTAGGTTTTTATTAATTTAACCTCAAGCATAAATAGTTCCACTTTAGTGGAGCTTTTCTATCAGACATTGGGAAAAGCTATCAGAGTGTCAATTTTCAACCAATTTGGCAAAACAAGAGTCTACCTAGGACTAATTTGACATTCGGGAGCCATTGCGAAGAGAAGACATCTATTAGAGGCATGTAAATACATGTAATTTATACCTTGAGCATAATGACAAAGAGGACATGCCAATGAATGGGACCAAACAGACATAGCCCAAAGAGGGGCAGAATTGCTTCATCATGCTCACTATGTAAAAATTATGTGTGATTGTGGCTTTCTCTCGTTATAAATTACAGTTCGGTTGTTTTTTAGGTTTATTTTCATGCTTAAAGTTGAAAATTCATCTATGTTTCGTTATTAAACACTCTGTTACTTAAGAAACAAATGGAGACAAATTTACATGTTTTTAACATCAAGGACACTTAGCACATCAAAATAACACACCCTTTCATATCAAGTTGGTATCGTGAGCTTGAAAGTTTAATTCTCGTGTTTTTATGTGCAAATATTTACAATCGTTTGCAAGGGTTTTCATTTCACTAGGCTAAGGTCAAGAGAGACAGAACAGAAGCAAGAGGTTCTCAAAGTGAGCCGTGAACAAAGGAGGGTGATTGCTACATTCTCCACTACCTAATTTTACCTCCAAAAGAAGTAGAAGAAGCTATAAGCATGCTCTGTGAGAAGAAGAAACTCATGAAGAGGTGGGATTATAAAGAGCAAGAATGAGAAATTATGAAAGCATTCTCAACATGACCGAAATGTGAGAGTCCTTTATCAAAAAGGGAATGAAAACAATATTAAGGATCCAAACCCTGCCATGAATTTTGTGATCATCAGAGGTCACAATGATGAAGATAAATTAAAGAAGGAAATGGAGAAAATGGATAAGGTAACCACCTATCCTCACCCTCATCATCATCCTCTACTTCATCTTTCGCATACCGCAACATAAGTCAAAGAACACCCAAAGTCATTTTCTAAATCTTGATGTTAAATTTGAATCGCTAATGTTTAATGGTGAAGCTAATGCAAAACTTGATAATTGGATTAGCAATTGGAGGTTTATTTGGAGAATTGTGAACCTTTACGATGATGATACCAAAACTAGCTTCAATGAGATGAAGGTGAAGTTTTGTTTGGTGGGAAGCCAAAAAAAGGAGAGATCAAAATATTAAAGATTATTCCATCATTAATCGTATTTCATTATCGAAATAAAAACACGCTTTATCCATTAGTTCATATGGTAGTTACAATGAACAAGCAAATTTCAGTATACAATTGAAAGGACAAAATGTACAAGATCATACACCCAAGAATTTCAGAGAAGATATCTCTTATTAGGATAGATTTGCGTAGTCAAGATACTTTGCTCAAGCACATAGGGCTTACATAGCTACCTTAAAACATACCATCTCATGTTTAATCCTACAAGTCTATATGAGGCATGTGTCTACCACACATCTAGAAGCTGAGGAAAAAAATAGTTTTTGAAGAGGGTAGAAATAAAAATTTTGTGAAAACAAGAGAAGACCCCAAAAGGAAAAGGCAAGAAGAATGCAGCGAAGAAAGAGGGAGAGAAAGTGAATGAACATTGCTCAAGAGAAGGCTATGAAGAGAAAAATTGTTGGAAATTACATCCTAAAAGAGACCCAAGTATAACAACAAGGAAGCAAGAATTGTAGCCACAACTCAACATGACTTGTGAGATGATTCAGTGATGAAACTAAAATTATAGCTGGATTGAAGAACATGAAGGGGAAAGAAATTGAAACAAAAACCCGGTTAGTACTTCAAACCTGTCATAATAAGCCCGAAAATGAAGAAGAGAGAATTGGAATCGTTTCTTGCTGTGGGTCATATCCAAACATACTAAGATTGACACATCGTTTGATAGTCACAAGCAACCCCAGACCGAATATTTGGTCGAAGAAAATTAATCTGAGACAATTCCACATCCAAAACCATATCCACTGTAATGGTATGATGCAAATTTACAAAGTCAGCAGGTATATTGTACTTTGCAATAACTGCATATTTTGTTGACACAATTGAATTAGATGTGGTTCCGCTTGATATTGCACGTGTTGTTGGGTGTTCACTTGTATGACAAGAAAGCGATTTTCCATTGCCAGAGAACAAATACCATTTATTTAAAGATGTCAAGGAGTACATTAATAGAGCACACAGCAATAAGACAAATATTGCAATGGTAAATACAAGTAAAGAGGTCAGAATTCAAGTAAGAATTTTGTCTTTCTAACATTTAAGCCTAAACATGTTAATCATGAGTCATTTGAATATGATCCCGAAGTTGAGAAATCAGATTATATGCCGTAGTTGATGTGCATCATGAGACATTTCAGAGTCAGCAATATTACCTCCTAAAAGGGAGATTCAACCCTAGATTTAGTTACAAAGATTGTCCCTCTTTCAAACATTGACATGTATTTCCATGCCTATAATGGAGAATGTCAAATAAAGAGTAAATCAAATACTATTAGACAAGGGGACTTGTTAGGTCTCATAACAATAGGATTCATAATTTTTTGGAATCGTACTTTTAATTAAGTCTGTAAATATGAGCATACCTTGTTGCAAGTTGTTTTCCACATTTGAAAATAAAAATGAAAAGTAAAAAGTCCCAAAAGAAAGATAAAAGAATTTGAAAAGAAAAAGATAAAAAAGAATAAAATGACCCTAAAAGAAAAAAGAAATAAGAATAAGACATGAAAGTAAAGCAAGTCAAAAATGCCACTATTTTTACTTATCGTAAGAATAATGATTAAAATTTCTGTTCAAATGCCATAATTCATGATGAGTTAAATAGTTTTAATCTTTAACTTCTTTTCATGATTTGAATTTCATGTTTATAGACAGAGAATAAAGATCTGGCCAAACAATTTAAACTTGACAAATTAGTAGATAATAGTAGAGAACAAATTATGAGCTCAATAAACTTAATCCTATTTTGTTTAAAATAAAGTTAGAATTAGCTAGTTTATGCTTTAAAACAAAAATAGATTTAGGTTGCAAGTCTGGGCACCCATGAAAATAATTTCAAAAAAATGATAGAATAAATAGATGGCAGGTAGAAAAAGTTTTACAAGGCATAGTACGAAACATCATCCTGAAAAATTACTAATTTCTTCCCTCAAAAAGTATTCCAAGATCTAAAATATTCATTTACAAAGGCTCGGTATATTCGATTTTGTCATTCAAAAACCTACAATAGTCGACCCATTGGAACTAGTATTGGATTCCTCTATAAAAACTCATTTCCTCAATTTCAAATAGAGTCCATTTTCCAAGATAAAACTTTTTTTCTAAGTCAAAACCCTTTTTCTTAGGGAAAGTAAAATTCCCTTAACTAATTTCATTTCACACAAAAATTCAAAATGCAATAAAATACTATTTATCCTAAGTGTAAAAGGCCATCATTACAAAAATGTGCCAAAACACTTAAAATCGTTACCTCTACTTTCAGAAAGCCATGTATTTCGTCATTCAATTCTTCATATTAACAATTAACTTATTTTATTAATTTATAATACCCATTCATGGTTAATGTTAATTAATTTATTAAAAATACCTCAAAACTCACTATAATAATAAGTTTAAACCATGATTTAAATATTCCAATATGACATATACTCATTTTTCCATAGGTTAAAACATGTTTTAATATTAAAACCCTAAGGTCGCACACACCTAGATATACACTATTTTTGATGTAAAACATAAAATCTGTTTTCTATCCATTTAAACATTAGAGTTTTTTTTATGTTTAAACTATGTTTAACATATAAAACATTAACCTCGTTGCAGACAGAGATCCCGGCCCCATGCCCATTTACCCATAACTCCATGAGTTAATCTAAACCGTTTGGTAATTTCTCCGTCTCAATTAACGACCACAACTCATATCGAATTTTCAAAAGAATAATGCATCGTTAATCAATTTTTGATTTGCGATATGGTGTATCGCTACTTATCTTCCTCCACGTGGCATAAAATCATTGGATCATATCCATTCACATAAAATCGTTAATCACTTTTCTTCTCCTATGCGATAAAACAACTTACCCTACAACTCTGCATGCTAAAAATGACTTGTCCACCCCCTCGCACTAATGCTAAATCATTCCTTCATCATGAGCAAACGATCGTTTACCTCTACACTCAAAGGCAATAAAACAATGCAGCAACGAAAAATCATGAACCATTGTGGTAATATCTCTGGCTATTCATAAAAAACATACTCATCATAAACTATTATAAACTCGCACTAACGTGTTGTTTACGTGTCTAAAGCCCATTTTCACTCCTTACCCCACACCGTGAAATTGCGAGAAACCCTTGCTATGGCTAGAACTCTTTTCACCGTATTCCCCGTTCCCAAAGCTAACATCGGCTCTTCCGACTTGTGTTTTATTAACAAATTGTTTGATTTTTGCAAGATATTTCGAACAGAAAATTAGCCAACAATTTTCAATACTAGTTGACAAACTTGTTTGTCTCAAATTCTCGTATTTAACTAAAACTTCATTCAACAAAAAGTTTGTATACAAAAGAAAGAATTCAAATCAAAGTCCCAGAGAGATCAAGTGATGAAATTGCTGAACAAAATTAGCGGGTGAAATCAAGGTGATGTTGAAAAAAGAGAGTAAAGACATCACAAATTAAGTGTACTTATAAAAGTCGAGTGAAAGTCAAATCAGAAAACAAAGTACCAAGGAAAACAATAAAAAAGTAAACATGGAGGTAGTAATGGTTAAACAGAGATAAAAACATTTCACCGTTAACAATGAAGTTTATTCAAAGTGAAAGTAAAAACAATTAAAAGAACATTAAGGTTAAAACACAAACAGAGTGATTTTTGAAGAAAACTATCAGACCAATACAAGATGAATTTTGGAAACTGAAAGAGGTTTGTGTTCCTAGGAGGTCAATCTACAAAAATATCTCATGTTTTACAAATTATTATATAATGAGATACATGCACATATTCACACTTAATTTTTGATTGTGCAAAATTTGTTTACATATGCAAATATAGCTTATTTTAGTCAAATTTTCAAGGAATTTTAGGAAAATGAGAGAGGTTTATCTCAAAAACATATTTATCTACACTCTTTCAATTTTACATATCTATCTTGATTGAGATATACAAAGGTATCACTCTGGACCAATTTTCAAAATTTCTGGAACAAATGCAATAAAGGAATATGCTAGTAATTTGGATGCTCTATCATCAACTAAGAGTTGATATCAAATTTAAATTTATATTCTTTGTCATCATCAATCCCTAAAATAGTGCCAAATAGATTCATTAGTTTTGAGTGTCTCCTTTCATTAAGTTCTATTTATGTAAAACAATGGAGATATTTAAACCAATTTGATATTTTTTCAAGATATTCTAGTTTATAATTTGTATTAATACTATCATTTTGAAGTATCGCTTGTGGAATAAATTGTCAAGATTTCTATAGTCAATATTTCTATACCCAAGGGATTTTTACACTAATTTTCAAGTCAAGCAGTCGGGACCAAATCAATAAAGCATCATGTTTCTTCAGATTCCATGTGTTGGGCTACCCAAGTGAAGCATTTTATATTACATTACAATATTCACTAACCATACCAATGTGTTCACTAATGTGAAATTAGGGCGATATATATTAGAATTTGTTAATAGCACTCTCATATTTAACGTTTTCTACTAGATGTTTTCTTCATCATTTGTAAAATAGGAACCCTTTACTACCCTTGAATGACCCTTTTCTTCTTCACCTTATTCAGGATCAAAGAACTCGATTTATCTTTATCCCATTAAACCACTTCACCAATCACTAAATATCTTGAGTAACTCGTTATCTTGCTCCGAAAATATTTGACTTAGATTCACCTTAATTTCATCTTCGCTTGATTACTGACTCTATTTTCCTTCCCAATGGAAAAACACATTTATCACTATCCATCTCAATAAGTGATTTTTTCCCACCAAACCAAACCAAACATCAAAACCAAATTTTCCTATATAAAATCATTTCAAGACTTGGCATATTAAAACAAAATCTTATAGAGAGAGTTTTCCGAGCTTTAGAAGGCTAGATCCCAAAGCTTGAAAGTAGGTCAGGTTACCTAAAGTTCTTAAACTATAAACCAAAAAATCTCACAACTTTGGGAATTATTAAGTATAATGAAGAATCATAAGGCCAAGAACTTCATGCGTTCTACCCATAGTCTTGGTTGAAGAAAGATGGGACTTGACGTACGGTGTTTACCTTATAGTTTTGAACAAGACAGTTGCAAATCAATATCACTCTCAAGGATGCGTATGATTTACAGATCAAATTTAAAGAAGTACTTTTTCACTGGGTTAGACTTACTTAAGTGGATACTATCAAGTAAGTTAATTGGTAGAAAGTGATATATGGAAGACCGTATTCAAACCAAAAAAGACCCTTGAGTGGTTGGTTGTTGCTTGCTTGTGTAATGCACTGTGTTGACTTTCATACGTTATGGATAATGTTTTGCGTCCATTTCTCGATGAATTTGCATTGTGTATTTAGATTATATACCATTTTTCAAAACACACTAGAGAATTTAAGGAAATTCGACGGCCAATCACGATTATTCGACATATTCGTCAGTAAGAGCGTACGCTCAAGGTGGACAAACCGTGGTTTGTCATCATGTCACGTCAAGCCCGACGTTAGGCGAAAAGTGTTCGCACTATCGACACTTATTCCGACGTTCCGAACAGGCGTCACTCTTCCGACGTCTCACAAACCGTCGCGGCTCCGACGTTTTAAACGTGGTTCTTCCGACGCTCATTAACCGTCGCAGTTCCGACTAAACGTGGTCCGACGTTTTGGCGTCGCTCTTCCGACGCTTGTAAACTGTCGCAATTCCGACTAAACGTGGTCCGACGTTTTGGGCGTCACTCTTCCGACGTCTGGAAGATGTCGTAATTCCGACGATATGTGGTCCGACGTTTGGAACGTCGCGCTTCCGACGTTTTCATACTGTCTCTCTTCCGACGTTTCTGGGTTGTCGCAGTTCCGACGTTTAGCACGTCGCGCTTCCGACGTTTTCATACTGTCTCTCGTCTGACGTTTCTGGATTGTCGCAGTTCCGACGTCTACAAGGCATCGGTAGACCGACGGAGGGTTCAATTTTAAAAAAAAAAATTAAAATTTTAAAAGACGAGAAACGTTGTTTTGAAGATATTATATGAAGTAAAACAGTCCATGAAAGTGAAATAGAAGTATGTAGAATAGTAAAGCAACAGATAGAGTACCGACGTCCATTGTTCCAAATACAAATTAAAGTACCCAAAACCCTACAACAGTGAAGTAAAACAGTCCATGAAAGTGAAGATATTATATGAAATAAAACAGTCCATGAAAGTGAAGATATTATATGAAGTAAAACAGTCCATGAAAGTGAAGATATTATATGAAGTAAAACGGTCCATGAAAGTGAAATAGCAGTATGTAGAATAGTAAAGCAACAGATAGAGTACCGACGTCCATTGTTCCAAATACAAATTAAAGTACCCAAAACCCTACAACAGTGAAGTAAAACAGTCCATGAAAGTGAAATAGCAGTATGTAGAATAGTAAAGCAACAGATAGAGTACCGACGTCCATTGTTCCAAATACAAATTAAAGTACCAAAAACCCTACAACAGTGAAGTAAAACAGTCCATGAAAGTGAAGATATTATATGAAGTAAAACAGTCCATGAAAGTGAAATAGCAGTATGTAGAATAGTAAAGCAACAGATAGAGTACCGACGTCCATTGTTACAAATACAAATTAAAGTACCCAAAACCCTGCAACAGAGAAAAACGCTAATCATAATCATGTGAGGAGTGTGATATGTCCAAAATATAAAAAGACCATCAGACCATATCAATAAACCAGCAACATAGACCAGCATCGCTAGTTTTGAAGGCAGAGTGATAAAAATTAATCATTTTTTTTTTCACAAGAGAAAAAACGTTGTTTTGAATATATATTATATGAAGTAAAACAGTCCATGAAGTCATTACATTTTCACATCTGAAGATTGGAACCCAAATATCCATCCAGAAAAGTGGAAGTCCCACCCCAGGCAGTGATAGAAAAATACCCCATGTCACATACAGGGACTTGATATAAAACCCAGTAACGGTCCACATGGAGATTATCGACAATATGAGAAAGCATCCAAATATGCCCGAGGCATCTATAAGAAAGTGAAATAGCAGTATGTAGAATAGTAAAGCAACAGATAGAGTACCGACGTCCATTGTTCCAAATACAAATTAAAGTAGCCAAAATCCTGCAACAGAGAAAAACGCTAATCATGTGAGGAGTGTTATATGTCCAAAATATAAAAAGACTATCGGACCATATCAATAAACCAGCAACATAGACCAACATCGTTAGTTTTGAAGGCAGAGTGATAAACATTAATCATTTATTTTTTCACAAGAGAAAAAACGATGTTTTCAATATATTGTATGAAGTAAAACAGTCCATGAAGTCATTACATTTTCACATCTTAAGATTGGAACCCAAATATCCATCCAGAAAAGTGGAAGTCCCACCCCAGACAATGATAGAAAATACCCCATGTCACATACAGCGACTTGATATAAAACCCAGTAACGGTCCACATGGAGATTATCGACAATCTGAGAAAGCATCCAAATATGCCCCAGGCATCTATAAGAAAGTGAAATAGCAGTATGTAGAATAGTAAAGCAACAGATAGAGTACCGACGTCCATTGTTCCAAATACAAATTAAATTACCCAAAATCCTTGAATAGAGAAAAACGCTAATCATGTGAGGAGTGTGATATGTCCAAAATATAAAAAGACCATCAGACCATATCAATAAACCAGCAACATAGACCAGCATCGCTAGTTTTGAAGGCAGAATGATAAACATTAATCATTTTTTTTAGAAGAGAAAAAACGCAATTTTGAATATATTATATGAAGTAAAACAGTCCATGAAGTCATTACATTTTCACATCTGAAGATTGGAACCCAAATATCCATCGAGAAAAGTGGAAGTCCCACCCCAGACAATGATAGAAAAATACCCCATGTCACATACAGGGACATGATATAAAATCCAGTAACGGTCCACATGGAGATTATCGACAATCTGAGAAAGCATTCAAATATTCCCGAGGCATCTATAAGAAAGTGAAATAGTAGTATGTAGAACGGTAAAGCAACAGATAGAGTACCGACGTCCATTGTTCCAAATACAAATTAAAGTACCCAAAATCCTTGAACAGATCAAGAAAAACGCTAATCATGTGAGAATTCAAAGTAAATTTAATCTATTAACATTGCGAATAAAATTACACCGAAGTCAAAAACATTGCCTGGCCATACTCATGGCAAATTTATCATCAAAAAATCAAAAAATTAAGAAGATTGCCCTCATACGGGGAAACCAGTCTTGAACGTTTAATTTACAGAATTCAAAAATATTACTTAAAGGTCCAGCACAGTAAAATAAACTAAAAGCAGCCCAATTAACTGGGCCTGCTAAGCAAGAAAAACAAATTAAAACACGCTCAGACCCGCCGGACGGGTGCATTCTTCCTGCGTTTGGGCCTCCTCGCGGAAGACCACAGTGACTACAGCTGTGATTCGCGGGCGGTTGAGAGTGCAATCAAAGGAAAATTGCGCAGTGCGCGTCGTGGGAGAAGGTGAACTAGCCTCTGTTTAGGTACTGGAGGGAGCGCGCTGGGATTGACCTCTAGTGCTCCCCCTGTGGCAACGCATCCTATGACGCACGCGAGGCATGGGTGCAATCACAGTGGGCACAAGAGACGAAGAAGCAGAATTCCAATTAACAGAGGAAGACAGACAGAGAGTACAGAACCGAGAGAAATGGAAATACGACGAAAGTCTGGCGAAGTTCTGCAAGCCCTTCTCCTTATCATCGCGATTGCAGACGTGTAATCAGTAATGAAGCATGCGAAAACCATGGCTAAACGCCATTTTTTATGTCGACCCGTCTGCAATGCAATCAAAGGACGACCGTCATAATGAATCTCTGATCATTAATAATGAGAGCCGAAGGCCGGATCAAATTGGAGCGTGCGGAATCGCTCAGAGGAGTGGAGGTCCGATATTGAACAGTGTTAAAAATTAATTAATCTAGATTTGATGTGAAAACTTAATTGAACAGCGTTAAATGTTAATGCGAATGATATGAAATCGCCATATCCATGTCCCATCACCTTAAACACCATCGAATGCACCCGCAGCCGGGAGCAGGGCAAGTTTTTATTGAGGACACGTGGAAAAAATTGATTGGAGCGGATCTTTGTTTGGGCCGCTCGCGCAGTGGAAATCCGGACCCGTAAAATATTAGGGCGAATTTGATAAGAACCATGCGTCACAAAACCAGTAAAACTGATTAGCCGAGGCTATTTTGGGCATTGAATTTGGTTTGAATTATGGTTTATCGCCTAGTTTTGAAGTCGGCGGAACTCAATTTTTGAACAATTTTCTTATAAAATTTGTGTTGGTTTTCTTTGATAATACACATATTAAAATCTAGCTTAATAAGGAACAAAATTGTTGTGCTTTGAACTTTGACTTGAGGATTGGACATGAGTTAACAAACAAAAGGATAGCGGAACCCGGTTTCCATGCACACAATGGTCAAGCCCTCCTACGAAACCACGGCGGAATCCATAGTGGTTGCCCATATCGCCTGCTTTACGGAGTAGAAACGGTATTTCCTATTCGCGGCGATTCCATAGGGAATGCGACACGTGGCGAAATGACCCCCGGCATAATAGTTTAACCATATCCACACGTTAAAGCCCGACGTTGGAAGCCGAGCGAAATTGCCAAGAGTCGTTGATTTGGAGAAGGGCCATCGGACGGTGGTCGCACGTTGAACTTGCCCGGAGGTTAACTAAGGTGTGCGGAGGATAGCCGGGTACGATACGAGTGTTTGATTGGTTATTGATATATATAGGTGGGGCCGGAGTATAATGAAATTGTTTAATTAAACGATTGGCGGATAATTAGCATAAGTTTGGAGGGTGATTGTTGTAAGGCTGGGTGGTGAAATATAGAGCCGAAAGTTCACTACAAGTTATTTATTTAAAAAGAAACGTGGAGTATAAATACAAAGTGTTGAAAGTTAAACATTGGTTATAGGGATTGGAGATAATATAAAGTCAGGAATATAAATTAAAGTCCAACCATTGTGGATAGTATTTATTTATCAAATTCTATGAATTTGATAAATAAACCCGAAGAAAGAAGAAGTCAATTAAGACTCAGGCTGGAGGAAAAGAACGAGGTACACCAAGGGAAAATGTTGACAGAGCGATTGTAGACACACCAGCTCTCCTTGGGGGTCCAATTTCAGTTTTGTTGCGTCACACGATGATCTCTCTTCTCTGGCATTTACTTGTATTGAAGATCACTATTCTAGGAATGAGTTATTTTCTCCAAAAATAACCCTAGCCAAACATTGACAATGCATCAAGGATATCTTTCTATGCTTCATAAGCACATTTGTTCTACTTCTAAATCATGTCTTGTAAGTGGTTGTTGTGCTGGAAATTATTCACCAGTTGGTTTCATACCAAAGTATTTTTCACATTTTCAGCATCCGATACATGAAAAAGATAATGGTTTAAAACAACATAAATATTTGAAATTTTGCAAGAATTGTCTGGCACACTTTGAATATGAATTTTGAAGTCAAGTGCATGATCTTGTATAGGATCAAGTGTCATTTTGAATACCAAATGTTTCACAAGAAACTTCTCAACATGCTACCCTGCAGTAAGGATTAAATGACAATATTGCATCAACTATTTCCATAATAAAATTGCACCTCGGCCATAAGACTAAACAACTACAAATGTTGTAGATCTAACAAGACCACACAATCAAATGTATTCCACAAGGCCAATACTGTATGAAAAAATAAAAGGAGTTTGCAACCAAAAATACCTTAGGCAACTAATTCAATTAGATACACCAAACCATCAGCAAAAAGGAAAACCAGCCTACTCAAAAGGCAAGCGTTTACCTCCTTTGACAAAATTTTGAGTTCCGAAACAAGGGCCTTTATTGTCTTGTCAATGGCCCTAGTAATTTGAATGGGGTTTGCACCTGCTGCAACAACCTAAACAAAAAGGTTTCATTTCAAATTATTTTCCACAAATTTAAGATACAACCATTGTCGGTTTTGTATTTCCTAACAAGCTCATAAATTTTGACAAAAGAACCAAAATTTTTTAATACCTGATAGCAATTTTTTCACTCAAAAACTATCTTAGACTCAATAAGCCCAACCCAAAACTAAAAAACCAAACACCATAAGACCCTACAAAAATGAATAGATGATCTTAATCGAGTACTATCGACAAAAAGTTACCTTTACACCCTCACTTATTAAACCTTGTGCTGTTGAATTTTAACTTCAACTGCTGCAGCAGAAGGACGGATGCAGCAACAACATTTTTTTTTGGAGGTTGCTTGCATGCCATCCAGAAATTTAATTCGGCATTTAAAATTCCTGCAAGTTTTTTTTGTAGACGGCCACAGCCATATTTCTGTACAGGATTGTATTTAAACACAACAGCCAGCATTAACGCAATTCACCAACTAGAAATTAAACAAACAGAAATTTACCCGACAGTTTTGTAAATTCAAAAGGAGGACACGTGGAGCATTAATATTGGATCGCATGAAATTGAAGAGAATCTGAAAACCTGAAAACCGGACCCGAATTTTTTATAGGGCACATTGGATTGAGAATTCGAGTTAAAATTAGGCAGACGTCAGCATCCCATTTTGGAACGCAAATTTGGTTTGAAATTCAATCTATTTAGACTTTTGAAGTCCGACGGAAAGGGTTCTTTAATGTTTTGATAGTTTAATATATACATATGTTATATATATATCATATGCGAAATGATAGGTGGGCCATAGAATTTAGTTTTAATTTTATTTTTTTTAAAAGAGGGTTTATTATAATATGTTTTATATGTTCCGGCATATAAAAATAAAAAGGTCGAAAAAGCTTGGTAGTTTTTTTTTATAGACAGTACGTAAATTTTTTATTACATAGCAGTGTGTAAAAAGTGAAAAATTGAGTGTAACTTTTTAAGTGTGTATGCACAGCAGTGCGAAAGGGAAAAGCACAGCAGAGTGTCTTAGAGACAGAGTATGTTTGTTTTGAACAGACAGTGAGTTGGTTTTATGCACTGCGTTTTGTAGCAGTCATAATTTTGTAATCCCTCTCAGTGAGGAAGTAGTGTAATATTTTTTTTTTGAGTTATTGAAGGGAATAGAAGTTTGTTTTCAAAGTATTGAAACTCTGTCTCCTGTCAAAGAAATTTTTATTTTTTGTGTGTTAGAGGAAGGGAGATTTATGGGTGGTTCTTATGAATCAACCAACCATTCAGAACATGCTCATCAATCCAAACCATAAGTATTATGTGACAATATTCAAGCAGGCACTCAATCGGATTTCTGAAGCTATGTTAGAGAAACCATAAACTCTCACTGAAAATAGGTGAAATGTGGCACCACTCAGAGATTGACATGTGCCAATTGGTACAAGTGGTAGACAATTGGCATGCTCAAACAACGAGGTGATGCAGGAATGACATGAGGGAGAAAATATCAGAAAAGCCCCAAATCTGGAGAACTAAAGCTCATCACCAACACGAGATTGACAACTTTACATGATGTAACCTATGAAATCGTAAATGGAGAAATCATAGTAACAATAAAGTAACCTATGTAACAATAAAGTCGGATTCATCCTGGGAGTGGTAATGGGAGAAATAATAGTGAACAACGGGAAACATGCATAGTTGCTTACAATCAAATAGATGAAAAAACACATACAAAAAACCTAGATAATAATCATGAACAAGCTTAATATTGAATTATGAACTGTAAAGGAACTTACAAAATGTGACATTACGAACCTGGTCAAGCGCACAAGCAAAAAATATCCTGGACATGACCCTGGTTGACAAGTTGTATTGCTCATGATGCAAGAGGATTTGTACCTGCACTGCCAAGTCAATCAAAATCCATCATTATCTATACAATAAATGCAAGTAATTGATGTAGTATTTTTTACTCTAAGATGCATTCTTATGATAATGTTAGAACATATGTTGAAAATGTCAAAACATACCTGAAGAAGCTCCTCTTCGTTTCAAGAAAAATTTATTGGAGTCGCATGAACTTGGAACAAGCCTCCCACGATCTCAAAGAGTAGCAACTAAGTCAACAATGACTTTTTTGTTGCTACGCTGGATCAAGGGAGGTTTGCTCCAAGATTAAATCGCTCCAATAAATTATTCTCTACTAAACGGGGCCAACCACGTGAAGGTGGAAGCTCTTATGGCCCCTCCCCCCCCCTCACATCACTCTCAATTCCCCAATACCCAATCTATATTTCAATTTTTACTTTCATGAGCATAAAAAAAAATATTCAATAACTAGTAAAAAAACAATTCAACAAAAAGTACGCAAGGAAACATTGCAATTAATGCTTGACATAAAAATAGTATGATAAATGAGTTTCACGATGTCTGGTCTCATCCAGTGACCGGGCATCGCCTACAAAAACAGATAATATTAAATTTTAATTGTCAGTTTTAAATATCATTGAACTAGTTCATTAATATTAATAAAAAAAATTGCAATGAGATTATTTACCTGGTGCACCAGTTGTCGCCGCTGACCTAGTTGCGTAGTCACGATGTCTGGTCTCATCCAGTGACGGGGCATCGCCTACAAAAACAGATAATATTAAATTTTAATTGTAAGTTTTTAAATATCATTGAACTAGTTCGGTAATATTAATAAAAAAAATTGCAATGAGATTATTTACCTGGTGCACCAGTTGTCGCCGCTGACCTAGTTGCGTAGTCACAATGTTTGGTCTCATCCAGTGATGGGGCATCGCCTACAAAAACAGATAATATTAAATTTTAATTGTCAGTTTTTAAATATCATTGAACTAGTTCGGTAATATTAATAATAAAAAATTGCAATGAGATTATTTACCTGGTGCACCAGTTGTCGCCGCTGACCTAGTTGCGTAGTCACGATGTCTGGTCTCATCCAGTGACGGGGCATCGCCTACAAAAACAGATAATATTAAATTTTAATTGTCAGTTTTTAAATATCATTGAACTAGTTAGGTAATATTAATAAAAAAAATTGCAATGAGATTATTTACCTGGTGCACCAGTTGTCGCCGCTGACCTAGTTGCATTGTCACGATGTCTGGTCTCATCCAGTGACGGGGCATCGCCTCCAAAAAAAGATAATATTAAATTTTAATTATCAGTTTTTAAATATCATTGAACTAGTACGGTAATATTAATAAAAAAAATTGCAATGAGATTATTTACCTGGTGCACCAGTTGTCGCCGTTGGGACTGTTGCCCTGTCTTCCTCTCTGGTGGTAAGATCCTCAAGGGAAACATTCTCTGTCATATAAACAAAAAGCGTTATAAGGACAACCATCAAGGTATAATTAGAAAAAATTATAAGTGGAAATTAATTACCGTCACGGCCCTCACTGATAGCAGCATTGTCGGCATGGTCCCCACTACAATGATCAGGTTGCACGAGAGGATCATCTACATCTGGCTCTAAAACTGGGTTATTTACCTCGTCGGTAGTGTTGCTCCCCTGATTTAAACAAAGTTGTTAGAAATTAAATTTATGGACGAAAACAAAAATATTGAAAGGTTAATGTTTTACCTTATCAGGCATTGTAGATCTTGGGACCTGCCCCAAGCTTCTGCGACGTTCAACTATAACTTGATAGCCAAAACGGAAAGCAATATTTTTATCTTCCTCTGTAGTTATTGTTCCGAAGTCATCACCCTACATTATATATGATTGTGTATTTTTAATCATATCTGATAGGATTACAAAAACGTTGGAAGGCGATACAATTAATTATAAGATGTTAAGCTACTTAATTACAATTCTTGCAGCGAATTTCAAGTAGCCGCCCTGGCCGAGCTTGTGATGGCCCTTTTTCTCAATCCTAGCTGTGGTTGCCTTTGAGGTGTCAAGCAACATAGCATCAAAAGATTAAAGTCAGATATGACGTAGCACACTTTTATTTTAGACATAGAGAGAATTAAAGCTATTGAATTAAAGTTGTAATTTACCTTGCGGGTCCAGTTGGCATTTTTCCTTCTTTCTTTGCCCTTTTCTCTTTTCCATCATGGATGAGTGCTCTCCACTCACTCTTTGGAACTGTGAGAGGACGCTCATATCTAGGGTTAAATTGCAATTGCGTCCTATAGGTGTCCCTGGTATATTTCAAATATTCGCCGGTTACCCGAGCCACCGCTATTCTGTCAAATGTGGCAACCCCAAAAAGGGCTTCTAGATAATCTAGAAGTTCTTTTTTCAGGTTGGAACTCTAGGAATTACACCCTGTGCGTATGGTTGGGCAAAAAATTACCAACGCATGGCTCTCTAGATACCTGTAGAACTCATTGTTTCCTACACAAAAAAAGATATTATCATTAATTTAAAAATAAAAATCATGATAAATATGTTTTAGATAAAGTACATGAAATAGTTAAAATATTAAAATTTACCTGGGAGTTGTACATGCTTTATAGGGACACCTTCATCGTTCACCAAAAATGTGCCATTAATGGTCCCTGTGGAGCTGACACGTGTAGCTCCAGGAAACGCAATAATGTAGTTGGCCATATCAGCCTCATCATTGCCAACACGTTTAGCGGTTGGCTGGGTGTCTGCTTGGGCAGGGTGTGTTTCTTGGCTGGCACCTAAAGGAGTAGAAGGTGTACGAGAGGGTTGTTGGGAAATATCTTGCCCTTGTGTCCCACTACCACCAACACCAGATTCAACAAGTGCCAGAAAACACTACATACAAAAGAACTTTTTGTTAGTTTAGTCAATGTAAAAATTAAAAATCAAACTATCACAATTCATCTCATGCAGAACAAAAAAAATATCCTTTTTAATTTTTATTATTACCTGATATGTTTCTAGCTAGCTCATAAGTTGTTTTATCCTCTCTTCTGTTTCAGGTGTTTGAGGCGCGTCTATCAAAGTATTAAATTCCGACCTTGCATCTCGTGCCTTTTTTCGCAACAAGAACACTGGAGATAGGGATGAAGAAAGCTCTTCCTCAAAGAGGGAATCATCAGGCATACCTTGGCTAGGTGTCTGCATATTTGAACAAAATTAATATTATTTCAATTATGTAAATAACTAAAATACCTGAAGATAGAGCAATGCTGGCACTTTACATGTTCTTCCGCTGGCCTCTTTCTGCGATCATCCCGTCTCGGGGTTGTTCCTGCACTGCTCTGATCAGTCTGCCATATTGAAATAAAATTATAAATGTAAAAACTTGAAAACAATATCTAACTTGAAAACGCAAAATGAAAACTGAAATAATTTCTAATAAGACACCGGATGACAGAGTTAGAGTTTCAAATATGCCTTGCATTGAATTCAGTCCTGGAAACATGTCATTGCACATTAAGGCACCCAAGCAAGAGACGAGTTGACAATGAAGACCTTATTGAATATATTGTTGGAGCAACTTCTAGTAAACTTGTTGTGAAGACCTTGAGGACATTTTTGGAGCAACATTGTTGAAACTGATGGTATAGCATTGTTGGAGACGATCTTGAAGGGCCTTGAAGTGAAGCTTTTGGAGCAACTATTGAAAAATCCTTAGAGCATTTAAGTAAGGCACTTTCTATCTTCCATCACCTTTTTCCTTTCAATTTCCTTTAAACGATTTCGTTGATATTTAATGTTTGAAATCACGTTATAATTCCTTGATTATATGTGTTTGGGGACTTTCCCTTTGAAATTACCCAAAAATACCCTGGCAATTTTATCTTCAAGATGCATGTCTGACCCTATTGTTCAATATTTTGATTGATAATAGTAAACATAGAGAGTTAGGGGGCTATTGACTTGGTTTGGCTGGGCCATTAGGTCCCTAACATCTAATAGGGAGAACCCCCCCTGAGTTGGAG